>CM053571.1:43179289-43298610 GCA_028646485.1 Cryptoprocta ferox
CCCCCCACTCCACTTGTAACAGCTAAAAACATCTTTAGACATGGAAGAATGCTCCCAGGGAACCAACATCATTTCTGCTTGAGAACTACCGATATAGAATAGTGTCTGGAACATAAGAGCTCAATATCTGGTGAATAAATAAATAGAGAATGAGAGACCTATCTCTAAGTCAGGCTTGCTGTGCAGCAGCATGACCTGGAAGAAAGAAACACATGAAGGGGCCTAAGTTCTTGTCTTGGCCCTGCTTCTAATTAGCTATGTGACTATAACTTCTCTGGCAGGTAGTTCTTCTGCCCGTGACATTCATTCTTTCATTCATTCACTCATTCATTCATCCATTCTACAAACACTCCTTGAGCACCTGTTATTTTCCAGAATCTGCTTTAGTTGCTAAGGATATGCAATGAACAAGGCAACAAAGTCCCCGATCCCATGAAGCCTATTTGTTGCCAGGATGAGATATAACAACAAAAATCAATATACAGGATAATTCCAGGTGGAATATGCTATATATGTAATAAATCCATGTAATGTGTCGGGTATTAAGCAGAAGAGATGGCTATTTTAGATGAAGTGGCCAGGGAAGGCGTCTCTAAGGGAGTGATATTTAAGCAGCAACCCACTTGAAAAGCAGCCTTTTGTATAAAGATCTTAGGGAAAGAGCACTCCTAGCAGAGAAAGTAGGTGCAAAGGCAGGAACGGATTTATATTTCCAAGGGCAGTGGGAAGTCATTGGAGGGGTTTCAGGCAAGAGCTAGACATGTTCTAATTTAGTCTCAGAAGATCATGCTGGTGCTGAGTAAAGAACAAACTGTCGCAGGGGGGCAGGGGTGGAAGCAGAGAGACCAGTTAGGAGGCAGAGGCAGCCAAGAAGCAAGGGAGGTGGGTGACTTAGAATATGACTTGGGCCAGTGGGGGCAAGGGATTGAGAGAAGTCAGTATCACAGAGACCTCAGGAGAAGAGCATCAAATGCTAAAAGATAGCCCTCAAGTCTATCCTCCAAAAGGTTTCACACAGTCCTGGGCACAATGAAGAGAAGTGATTGTACAGTCATAGAACAAGAGTCTGGCAGGTTCAGCTTCCTGTTTCACCCAAAGGAAAACTCAAGTTTAAGGAGGTAAAGTGATTTACCCAGGACCAGTCTAGATGGTGACATTTAAGAGATCTAGAGCTCCAAATTTTAAAGAGCTCGACAACTGTCACATTTTAAAGTTTTTAGGTAAAAGATTAATAGATGCATGATTCCCCCTTACAACCAAAAATGGAGAAATGAAAGTCTGAAAGAGGAAAACTAGAATCTCATGGTATCTTCTTAGTGTGTCTTTGGCTGATTTCCCTAATTTGTATTGCATTTATAGCAGGTGATGTAAAATCCTTGAAGCCTTAACATTGAATACAGAAGAGTTTGTAAAAAAAAAAAAAAAAAAAAGAGAGAGAGAGAGAGAGAGAGAGAGTGGTGTCATGTTCAAAAGCCTCCAAAACACACATGGAGCTAGCTATAGGAACATTTAGGTCAGCCTGGTAAGAGCATTTTTAATTTTTCTTATGCTGTACTAGTGCATACAAAATGACCTAAATCAAAACAGGCTGAGGGAGTCCCTGAGAAGTCTGGTGTGCCTTTCACATGGTCTTCATATAGATTTGGCATTCCAACCTATTTTAAGACAGGAATTAAAAGGTCTGCATCAACTTAACTAAAGTTTCAAAGCTAAAACTACCAGTGTGTCTTTGGTGCATGTGCTCCTAGAATCAGGGCAAGCTCAAAGGAAAAGGCCATTATGCATCCTCCTTCCCATCGCTTGGAATGCTCTCTGGCCCCATACCTCGTCTGGGAGTCCTTCCAGAAACTCTGACCTTACAGAGCTCCATCTGCTCATTCACTATCTACCTTTTCCCTTGGTTTCCTGTTATCCCCAACCAAGGAAAGCCTATATGCTACTTCTACAGCCTACTCTCTCCAGAAAATTGGACATTTTAACTTGAAGACCGTTTTCCATTTGCGGCTCCACGTGTGGCTAACAGATAAAAGGAAAATGGTAAAATGCAACGGAGCCTCGGGTGTTGGCAAAATTTGAATTATGGACTTGCTCAGGACAATTTTTCTCTTTCTGGTTTTCAATACCTGTGGAGATCTCACAAGACAGAGTGCCCTGGGCAGGATCACTGACGGGAAAGCAGGGACAGCTGCACATTTCTTCTGTCTGGTTTTAAATGCAAAGCCTGCTTAGAGTTGAACTGGATGACCCCTTGAGACCCTTAAGAACTCAAGGATAACTAATTGCTTCCCAAAATTTTAAAAAAACATAATTTGTTTTCCACAGCACTCTCTCCAGATGTGGATCTATAATATATTCCCTAGAGATCTACTAAACAAATATCCTACCTATTAGCAAAAAAACAAAACAAAAACAACAACCAAAAACAAAACAAAACAAAACCCACAAAAAAAGAAAGAAAGAAAAGAAAAAGAAAAAACCACCCTGAACCTTATAAGAATACCTGTAAAAGAGAATCGCAGGTTCTTGGCCACTGATGTCTTTTAAACAGAAACAAATAATCCTAAGACTATCACCTCCCAAATCAAAGAATACCTTTCATCAGAGCTGATGTTCATGAATTCCACATTTTACATACCACTAATTATATGTAATTATTTATAAATATTTTATTTGAATATAATTACATATAATCATTAACTGAAAACCAAAACAGGAATGATAGATCAGACTTCTTCCACAGAAGAAAAGCAGAATCATTTACATACATACAGTCGTTAAGCAGAAAAAAGTCTGAGTGACAAGCTGCAATGCAAACACTGCTGTGGAAGGCAGCTCGCTACTGGATGTGCCAGGTGGGGCGTGGGCTTAGAAAAAGGAGATAGGTCACCCAATGCTGCCATCTTCAGATCACTTCTGGTACTACACCACTCTCGCAGCCGTTCTGGCCTAGCCAAATGGGCTGCAGGGCAAGCTTGAGGGAACAAAGGCCACAGACACTCAACAAACCAACAAAATATACACTGGTCCCACCTGGTGATTTGCAAAAACACAGTGCAACATCTTTATTCTGTTTGGTGCTAGGTACCTGAAGCTTTTGCTAAGGCACACACTCCAATGAAAGAGGAATACAGCTTTTTCAAAGAACTTCTGATGGAAAAGAAATTTACCATTCCAATTTCCCTTTTAAAGGGTCCTTTTGCCTCCCTCTTCCCCCGACTCCCTGTACCCCTTGACATAACTATATAACCTCTTTCTGAGAGTCATTCTATAGTCTTAAATTGGATTAAAAGGGTACACACAAATGTCTAGGAAGAACCCTGGGTGTCTTGCACTTTCTCCAGGAACATGGCTTACACATGTCACTTAATAAATGCCTGAAGGGAGGAGTTAGCAATATATTTTCTCTGCCACCTCCATTACAAATTTGATCTTTACATATATTTTAAACTAATCACATCTATCATTTCACACATAGAATTCCACTATCCACACTTCCAGGACCCAGGCACAAAGCAAGAGGCTAGCAAAGAGAGTTTGGAAAATCCCTAAGATGTGCTAAATATAACAAAAAGTTACACGCTAAATTTGATTTACTTTACATAAAAAGAGTCTCAGGCCCTCACTGACATCTCACTTACCCTTATCTTGTACATGCTCTAAAGTTTACTCATGTAGCTTGAAGCCCATAACCTAACATAAGAGGGGGACGAGAAAAAAACATACAAAATTCAAACCCAACAACTCAAAAAACACAGAAATATAAAGTTTGATACTCGAGTATACAAACCTAAACATCTCCATGCCTGATGTTATCACTAAACAATTCAACAATGATGCTAGAACATCAAAGTAAAAGGGAAACTCAGCCAGAAGATGCCCCAGTTTAAAAATGTATTCTCACAGATGTCACCTGACTACAAACTTGTGATCTTACCACTAAGTGGAGATAAAACAGTCATTACTACACATTTCCCTTTTATAGATGGGAAGACTGAGACTCAATAGTAAAGTGACTTTCCCAGATTCCACAACTCCTTGCAGCCAGAGCTAGGAATCAAGCTCATGTCCTAACTTCAAATCCAGTGTTCTTTCCTCATCAACAAGTGCACGTACGAATGCAGGAACACTATCGTTCAGTTCCTGTTGTTGAAATGACGAAATCTTTCCAGAATGGGTATATAGCTATAACCCTGCCCTCCCCAAGTCCCTGCCACCACCACACTGCCTGAGCCCCTTCCAGGTTCCAACCCCCACACCCTCCCCAACACTACTTCTTCATAATCTAGCAAATAAGTCTCCATGTTTATAAAGCTTGGACTTCCATACACTGTTCCCCACAAGCACTACAAGTATCTGTTCTATTTGGTGCCCGGGTGATATCAAACGGGTAAAGGAAGAATGGTAATCAAAGACGTTCTAACATCAGGGACTGTACTTCTGAAAAGTGCAAAAAAATAAAAGACAAACATAAAAGGGGTTCTGTGTCTCACAGCCCTGCTTTCACAGAATTTTCTCTTATATCTTTCCAACCTAGTTCGAACAAGTAGCATGTCAAAATATATAATCAAAGAATTGTTGAAAGGTGGAACTGTCCCAGGTCCCCTCCCACTCACCCCTCCACTGCCCACTCCCAGCTACTGTGGTTTGAATATTAGCTACATCAACATTTCCGTTTACAAGCAGCAGATATCTTCTCTCCTCTGGCCCAAATTCCCTTAATCTCCACTAAATTGCAAATGACAATAGGACTGGAACAGGAACAGGAATGAGGTTTGATAGCTAAGCAGGAAGCTTTTGGATAGAAATGTTAACATAATACAAATCACCATTGGGAATCACAAGTGAAAATGGGGACCACATTGTTTAAAACCTGGAAGAGTCTCTCAAGCCCCTGAAATGTCCCCCAATCACCAGACATCAATTTTTGTTATTGTTCCTTTGACCATTTGATCTGCAAACACTCCCAAGAGTAGCACATACAGCCACATCACACCAGATGCAGTGACTACACCAGTGCTTTGTCTCCAGAGCAAGGGTTCCTGATGGGGGAAGTTCTCAGGGACCAGATTTCAAGAGACAGCAGAAAAGGGGGTTTTGCATGCTTTGTTATTTTGGCCCAAGCTAGCCCTGTATAAAATAAGCATAAGAAATGCTAGAAATGTAGAGCCAGAATCCACTGGTCTTCTGCAGTCTTGGGGCTACAAGATGCTCTGTAACCACAGGCCACTCACACCACATCTGAAAGAGCCTCCCCTGCAAAAGGAAGCCACTAGTCATGTGCTCACAGGTCCAGGGCCCAGTCTCTGCGCAAATTCCAAGTACTCCTGTCCAAATGGCTTGTGCGATGGTAGCTACACCTAGATTTCTATACTCATATTTTAGCATAAGCCTCTAAATGAAACTCAGTGTAGCTCTTGCCAAGTCACAACTTCATCAAAATACATTTTATAAATTTATATTTACTAAATTCCATCATGCTAAACTCTAGCGGAGATTGCAAAAGTAGGTAAAGATGTGGTCTCTGTGCTCAAGATATGTGTATATGGGAGCGCCTGGGTGGCTCAGTTGATTGTCTAACTTTTGATTTTGGCTCAGGTCATGATCTCATGGTTCATGGGATCGAGCCTCCCATTGGGTTCTGAGCTGGCAGCATGGAGCCTGCTTGGGATTCTCTCTACCACGCCCCTACCTCAAAAATAAATAAATAAACATTAAAAATTTTTTAAAAAGAAACATTCAATGTGTGTGGGGAGACAAGATTAATACAAAAATAATAATAAACTGCTGTTTTTATCTTCCCACAAACTCACTCTGTCTTGAAATTGCAGTGTGCTGCTCTGTCTCAAACACAAAGAATATGAAGTTTGTGTTAGGCTTTTAAGGATTAATGGGACCTTAGAAGAGCTAAGGGAAGAGAAGAAGTTACTGGAAAGAGTAACTTCAAGGGGGGCTGCGTCAAGGGGGTGACTTCTGGGAACCCCAAATGAGCATCAAAGGAAAGTAGAGATAACTCCAATGATGGAATGTACCAGACCACAGCCTCCACTTGAATCAGTAGAGACTGCCTCTTTAGCCAGCAATTCTCAAACCAAGACAAACAAAAACAAGTAGAGAAAAAGAGGAGGGTTGGGATTTGAGTAACATCTTGTCAGCTAGAAGACGATGATCCTGAATTGTGGAAACAGCATATATTGTCTTAGGTTAAGAACAGCCATCGAATGTATTAAAATGTAAAAATCTAAGCTCTGAGGAAACATTATAGCAAACCTTGTGGAAAATTGATCATCAAATATAAGAGGAACATCCGTAGGGGGAAAAAAAGCGTCAGCAGAAAACAACTTTTATTGAAGAATACATCGACATAGGCGATTTTCAGCAGCACAGCTTTAGTTGGGATTTTTCTGTGTGTCTCTTAACTATTGCTTCCTATATCTTTTTGGTTGCTTCCAAGAACAAATGGATGATTTTGTTTAAGGGCCTCTGGCCATTTCAATTTTATCGCCCCTCCTCTAGCTTATCTGTGAGCATTTTCAAAGAAAGGCTACCTGACCTATTTAACATTTACTAGTTTTTACATCAGGATTTAATGGTATTTTCTATCTTTTTTAATTTTTTTAATGTTTTATTATCCATCTTTGAGAGAGAGAGACAGAGAGACAGAGTGTGAGCAGGGGAGGAGCAGAGAGAGAAGGAGACACAGAATCAGAAACAGGCTCCAGGCTCCAAGCTGTCAACACAGAGATGGACTCGAGGCTCGAATCCAAGAATCACGAGATCATGACCTGAGACAAGGTCGGATACTCAACCAACTGAGCCACCCAGGTGCCTGGATATTTTTTTATTATTATTAAAAAAAGAAGAATAAATTTTTAAAAAAGAACTGTGATGAACTAATAGGAGTGATCAGAATTCACTCAGCAGGAGAGCCACCCAGGCAGTTTGCCCACCCCTGAAACCTTGACAAAATTCACTCTAAGATACTCCATCCCCAAGGCGAGGTGTCAGGTCACAATGGCCATGTGCAGGCCCAATTACAGACCTTCACTGTCCCACTGCCCTACGGTGAAGGCCCATACTTCTCTCTATGGCAGAAAAGACCCTCCATGACCTAGCCCCTGTCTCCTCCAGCCTCATCTCTCAACCCTCTGCCTCCCGATCATCCACTCCTTAGGGAACTATTTGCAACTGTGCAGACTGCCATGCTTTCTTCAGCATCCCATCTAGGCCTTTGCATACTGCCTTACCTCTGCATGGAATGCTCTTGGTCTTGTCCAGCTCCCTTGACTAATTCCTGCTGGTTTGCCAGCTTAGGTGGCTCTCTCCTCTCTCCTGGTATAGCACTCATGGATCCATGTGGAAATTGCCAGTCTTCTTGTCTGTCCTCTCCACCAGGCTCTGAGCTCCCTAATTTCAGGGAGCTCTGACAGGGTCTGACTTATTTTGGTTGTTCTTCTTGTTTAATATCTGGTCTCCAGCACCCTGCTGACATGCAGCAGGTGCTCAGCAAATATTGAAGTAGGGAGGAAAGGGTAAAGCAAGAAGAGTTTCCCAGTGGGCCAAGCAACAGGGTCAATGCCAATCTTCCAGATCAGTAACTGCTACCTTCAGCAAATTTTCTAATATTATAGACTTTTCTGTAAAGATGAAAACCCTGCTACAGTAGCCATCCAATCAGTTTTCACTTATAGCTTCAGAAATAGATCTGTCCCTTGACATCTCTTCAGCAAGAGCCAATGACCCTCCAAGCCAGTGAGGAAGGGAGAAGCCATCCTACTGGCAGGCCTCCAAAGACTGATTGGCAGGTACTTCATGCAGAAGCTCAGTAGTCCTGTGGTTAAGTGGCCCCTGGCCTTTTTCATCACAAGCAGTAACTCTGAGGGTCCACTGATTCTGACCTCTGGATCCTCATCAAAAACGTTGAGGGAAAGTTTTTCAGTTTGCCAGGTCTGAAACTTGTAGCCAACTGGAGACTAGCCAGGGGAAAATGCTAACTGTGCATTGTCGGGGTGTGGAGGAGTTTAACTGTGATTGATGCAGGCCCTGAAGTGCCTTACAGCCCAGACTGCTCAGAATTAGCAGCCACAAGGAATTTCTATTGGCATCACTGCCCAGACCTTCACTGAACAGATGACACATGAGATCCGACAGATGCTATTTCTCCTGGAGATGATTTTGTGAGATGACCACCCATCCAATGCTGCTTTCCACAAAATTCTGTGGCTCTTTCAAATGTATTGTAAATACAAATAGGCTTCTTTTTAATGAAGCCCTCTGGACCTACAGCTATATTGAGTTTCACAAGTCAAAACCTGGTTTTATATTCAGTAGTATTACTCTTTGGACCCTAGATGTAGTACAAGAGTCTCGATACAACATCTTCATAACAAAGCAATTCACATGGTTTGGCTCTCTTTCTAAAGAAAGCAATTCCATCTATTTCCAAACAACCCTTTATTGGCTTATTATGTAACTAGCTATGTTGAAATGGTTAAACTTCACCCTGAGGACACACACACACACACACACACACCATTTCATAGCAGGTACATGGATCAGTATCCCATTTATATATGAGCTTAATCAACTTTGCACAGAAGACCTACTTAAGCAAATACTGTAGGTTTGAAGTGCCCAAGAACTGACTTTTATAACCTAAGCAATTCTAAGCTCCTTGAAAGAGAGGAAAACTGATGAGCACATTCTCAGCCATTCATCCTTCGGCATGTCCTAAAATGTTCTGCATCAAATCACACATTCTCCCCAGATGTGGTGATTTTAAAGGTCAGCTCTCAGAGGCTAGTATGAAAAATGAGGTTTTTACTGACTCCCAAGTAAGCTGTGGACAGTCACCACTGCCTTTAGAGGGTCGTTTTATTTTTATCCCTGCATTACTAAAAGCAACACCCTCCCAGACATTAGGGCTAAATAGTTTGCACTTGCTCACCTATTTCTTTCCAGGCAAGACCAAGAATCCTGGAGATAATTATATGCCTGAAAACTGATGAAAAAGGTATGTTTAGTGGAGAGAGCCATTCTTGCCACTCCATTACACCAGGCAGCCTTCTATCTTAAGTTTTTATTAATGAAGTCATGTTTCTTTTCTAGTCACTAACCATCAGCACTACCATCATCATCTCTCACACTCAGAGTCGACACTAACCATCTATATGTGTAAATGGGGCTTAGAAGATTTACCTGTGAACTGGGGTCCCTGTCACAGTGAGGGTCTATAGGTAATTGAACCTCCAGCTAGCATTTCAGCTCAGTTGAGCTCCCCTATCTCTAATAAGAACCACTGCCTTACTGAAACCTACTCTCTACTCCAGAGCTAAGTGCTTTACATCATGCCCACAACAACTCTGAGAGGCAGGCACTGCGACGGTAATATAATACGGTAGCCTGAGTGCTTTGACTTTGGAGTGAAAGATCAAGGTTCAAGGGCAGGCTCTGCCATTTACCTGACCTTAGGAAAGTTACTTAGCCTTTCTGAGTCATAGGTTATCCATAAAATAAATAAAATGAATAACTAACATTTATTGAATTCTTACTATATGCCAGTGCTAAATCCTCCCATTTTACAACTGGGGAAACTGAAACTTAGGCTCAGTCACTTGGGCAAGTGTAGGATAATAGAGCTGGACTGGCATCAGTTATGTCCAAACCCCGAAGTCCATGATGTTTGCACTGTATCACACTGTTTGCCCCCTCTTCTCAGCAATTGAATGCTGCAGGCCCCTAGAATTGATGTTCATGCCATGTTCTTAATAGCTGGGCCAGGAAATACAAGGCTCTGTCTAGCACGCCTGTAGCCATCCTTCCACAGCATGCACTGAGCTAAGTGCCTCCATCTCCTTTGTGGCCCCAGGATCAAGTAACACAGCACAGGCCCAACAGGAGCCAGTGAGAAGCATGCACTAGAAACCAGGCGTTAAAGGAAACCACGTCTTCTGAGTCTTGCAAGTGGGAAAGAGCACGGCAATTAGCCTGGCTCCGGAGACCTGAGACTACAGTAAATTTCAGCTAGGAAACAAAACATATCATGCCTAGAGCACCAGTTCCTCAGTTCTCTCTCCCTTCCTCTAATCAGCAGATTTCCCTGATCAACAAAGGGTGTGGACAGGCGGTTGACTGAAGATGAAATGCGACTTCTCCATTCGGGATCATGTATCCCTTCTAATAGAACAATAACTAAGCCGCTGGCCAGTTGTCTCCTTCGGTAAAGGCAGTCTAACTCCCAGAGACACTGGTCTTTTTAAGAGAAGCTAGGAATCTGGATGTTCCTGTGCTAGCCCCTGATGTATTAATGCACACTTTTTTTTTAAGCAAGGTATAAGATAGATATAGATATATAAAACCCCACCTCCCCCAGCCCCAGACATTAGTCTGAATCCTGCATCTATAACAATAATTTGCCTCCAGGACACTGAGTGCATGTCTCTCCTGCCTCATCTGCTCACTCTTTGCTCTGACATCCTAAACTCCTGAGAACTGGTCTGGTGTACTAGATCAGGACACGGAAAATCTAATAGTTCAGTCCCTGCCACTATTTTACTGCATAATCTTGGACAAGTCATTTCACTTGTCTGAACCTCCCTGTATTCATCTATATAATGGGGATTCCTTTCCTCACCAAATTTCTGTTGAGTACCAATTGTGCGTACAGCATTCTGTGGACACCAGCAACTGTGTTAGGGGATGATAATATGAGTCTCGCCTTACCTTGAAGTGCCATCGTGGGACCCAAATGAATAAACACACATCAAATGCTCAAGCCATTACAGCCAGAGCTGTAACTCAGATGAGGGTTCCCTGTTCTGAGGCGATTAAGATCACAGATATCTTCATGGCTGACTCATTCCATCTCAGGGCTCTGATTCTTCAGAGTCATTTCTACAGAGAAATTATCTTCTGTGTAGGCGATTGTGAGCTTAATTACAGGTCAACAGTTCCTGAAACTCAATCAAAGGAGCTTTCTGATATGCAAGCAATCTATAGAGATGCAAAAGTTTCCTAAAATATTAACCTCTATTCTATCAGTAAGCATATGTAACAGCAAATAAAAAATTAACAATCTGACTTCTGAGAATGTCTCCCCTGATCGAAATCATCTCTGATCATCCTGAACCCTGACCTGAGTGCCCTCCTTTCCCTAACTTTGCATTTATCGAATTATATTTAAATCCCTGTTCACTTATGTGTATCCCTCACTAAACTATAAGTCCCCAAGAAGCAGGAGCCTGTCTACCTGCTTCACGGTTGAACTCCCTCTGCCTGAACATATAATAGATGTTCAGTAAATGTTTACCAAATAAATAAATGAATGGGCCACAATTGATTCTACGAGAGTTGTGGAAAAGATATTTAGTAGGGATACGGCAAGGTCATGCCTTTGTTAAAACACCCTTGCAAAGAAGCAGAATCCAATGCCCCTTTTCTCACCAATTATAGCTTTGGTTTTTATCTTGGATGAGCTAAGTCTTCTTCATTAGAGTTAAGGAAGAAAAAGGTGAACAGCCCCAAAAACGATTTTGTAAGCACTGAGCATCTAAATGTTTCTAACGTATGCCAATGTACAGTATCTCCCCATGTTTTATTACAGAGAACTTTTAAACCTTGCTAGTTAGACACCAACAGAGGACCCCTGTGTACAAACACAGAGACACATCCAAAATGCATCAAAACTAGAGCAAACAACCTCTTTTGGAACTCTTCCAACAGCTTCTTTGCATACTCTTATGTTAATGCAGCCATCTTACAGCCAAACTCCAGACACCTGGCTTGAATTCTCAGAAACTTGAACTCATGAGGAGGAGCAGCCTAGATGCGAAACCCCAAATTTATTGCTTTCTTTAGTTATTAAGGGAGTGCTGCATGTATCAATGAACAGCATCACTCCTAATCTGCTTGCAAAGTTTAGTCAGGAATTCATATTTCATGTGCTCTCACCGGCACAAACAATATTTATTCATTTGTTTTCCGAAGCTGTTTCCTGCAACTTGCCTCTCTGTTCACTCAGGGGAGGTGTGCTATTAACTCTGGGGAGGCCTCCTCCATCTCCAGGGAGAAGCTTGACATCTTTTAGGGGAGGCCATACCTTTATTATTTATGGTTAAAACACTTTACATTGCAAAGTAGCATGCTATCTCTGTCTAAAACCCCTTTGTAATATAAACTGCATAGTCTGCATTTCAGAAGGGAAAACCTGAATTGCTGAAAGTTAGAGAATTACCCAAGGTCACACAGGGGCCTTTCCAGACCTTGAGTCTTACTGATGTGGCCACCTTGACATCTAAGAGTACAATCACGTCAAATACACCAGCTAGCTTTTATCGAACACTTGGCACTGTACTAAGCAGCTTTACAATGCATTATCTCATTAGTCTGCAATAGCACTGCAAGACTCAATGGTATTATTATTCTCATTTTAAAGATGAAGAAACTAGGGCACAGAGAGGTTAATTAAGGTATCCAGTGTTGTCCAGCAAATAATAGATAGAGCCGCTCCTAAAATTGTTGACCCTGAAGCCTGCACTCTGAATTACCCACTAACTGGACTGCCTCACTTCCAGGTCCCTAAGGTACACAGGCTCAAAGAAAACCACATAGTGTTGTACAGAGTAGGGTTCATTCTATCTTACTCCAGCTTTCCCTTTTACTCTCAACCAGTATGCATATCTCAGATCAAGTGCTATGGGGAAGGATATTTATGACTTTACCCAAAAAGAACAACAGAAGGGATGAATATCAACTAGATAAAAGTAGCACTCACTAATAACGACAAGCTAATGCAAAATTAGAAAACAGAAAATTAAAATATGTATGGAAACCAATTTTTAATTTAAAAAAAAAGTGGCATCCGCTCGTTTCTCCCAAATGAAAGAAAAAGGAAAAGCAAACAAAACTCATTAGCTACATATGATGTTCACTAAACCACTTTGCAGTACACCTGAGTGAAAAGTCATAAGCCCTGTATTTCCAGCGCACTTCCAATTTATTCTTTCTTCTGTAGATGTAAAAGATACAGTCCCTCCTGACAGCACAAGTGTTTGATAAATGGGTGAACACCTCATTGCTCCTTTTTCCAAAGCCAGGACTCCCTTTACCAAGTTCTTATTTGATGTGCCAAAAGAACTTTGGAAAGACAAGGCTTTATACTAAGTATTAATAGTGGTTATCATTGCTCTGATATTACAAATGATCTTTATATTCTTTTCCTTACTTACCCATTTTTTAAAAATTTTTTCTACCATGAATATATGTCACTTGTGTAATAAGGAAGAGAAACAAAGAGTTTTGGTAAAGACTTTTCAATAACAGAGTCCCCAAGTCACCCTGCATTCGCCCTCCCTTCCTTTCAGAGGGAATGATTGTTTATGGACACTATAAAAGACAGACCGGCAGACCCTGAAAAATGATGAGGCCCCCTGGGTGATTTATTCCTCCCCACCCTCCAGCATTTCTTACTTACACCCAGTGTGGATTTAAGCCCTCAAATGACAGAACTTCCATTTTCTGGGAAACCTCTCCCCACTATGAAATCCACTCAGCAGAAATATTCCAGAAATGCCCATCCTTACAGTGACAAGCATATAAAACTCTAAGAAAATTATAATATTCTAAGAAGGGAGCAAAGTGATATTTAATCACCATGTGTTCAGTCTCGTGCCGTGTTTCTTATTGTGCCTCCATTCATCGTGGTGGCTCATAATGTACAGCAATACATTTTACATCTACTAAATGCGTTCTGGGTTTTTATATCACAGTTCAGAAGAATAGCTTTGAAAATCCTTTTGACTCCTTTATTTGAAAACTACATTTGTGGAATGGGGTAATTAAATTCCTATAGTTCGATATAATATTACCTCCACTATTCTAGCTCATAAAAAAAAAAAATCCCAACCATCTTCTCCTTGCTTTTGCTAGAAATGGAATTACACCACAGATATTTCTGTTAATACAAGTCTAAGATTTTGAGAGCCTACTCCATTGTAGTTAAACCAGAAAACTCCTTCTTTTGTATATCTTTATGGAAATGAAAATGACTGCAAAAATCTTCTGTGCTTGATGAATGCATACTAGCTTACTTTGAGAAGAAAAAGTAAGAAAGGCTCAATGTCAGGGCTTTTGAATCACAGGAAGAATTTATCTCTAGATGAAGAGCTAGAAGATTTAGGGTCTTCAAATGACTCTAAAGTTATTAAATCAATAGTACAGAACCTTGGCTGCAGTTAGGATTTGTTGGGTAATGGTGAGATCGAGTACTATCATACCCGAGTATGAGGTAGATAATGACATGACACACATCACGGAAATATTTCCTTTCATTTGCTCCTCATTCAGCATCAGGTGGTAGGAGAATATCCCAGTTTTAAAGAAGACATTTGAAGCACAAAGTGGTAATGTGATTTGTTCCAGAATACAAGTTTAGGAAGTAATAAAGCTGGTACTCATATAAAAACGACAAGAGATAACAAACGCTGGCAAGGATCTGAAGACAAGGGAACCTTTTTGCCCTGTTAGTAGGAATGTAAATTGGTGTGGCCACTATGGAAAATAGTATAGAAGTTCCTCAAAAAGTTAAAAATAGAGCTGCCATATGATTTAGCAATCCTGTTTCTGAATATATATCCAAAAGGAATGAAAACAGGATATTAAAAAGATATCTACACTCCCATGTTTACTGTAGCATTATCCAAAATAGCCACAATACAGAAACAACATAAGTGTCCATCAACAGATGAATGCATAGAGATGTGGTATTCAATGCAGCCCTGAGGAAGAAGGAAATTCTGCCATTTGCCACAAAATGGATGGACCTGGAGGGCATTATGCTAAGTGAAAGAAGTCAGACAGAGAAAGACAAATACTGTATGACCTCACTTATATGTGGACTATAGAAAAGCCAAACTCTTTGGAACAGAGACTAGATTGGCGGTTACCAGGAGTTAGGGAGTGAGGGATGTGGGGAGATATTTGTCAAACGGTACAAACCTCCAGTTATAGGATGAATAAGTTCTGGGGATCTTAATGTCCAGCATGATGATTAGAGTTAATAATACTGTATTATATACTTGAAAGTCACTAAGAGACTATATCTTGATGAAAAAGAAATGGTAGGGGCGGCTGGGTGGCTCAGTCAATTAAGCGTCCTACATCGGCTCAGGTCATGATCTCGCAGTTCGTGGGTTCAAGCCCCACGTCAGGTTCTGTGCTGACAGCTAGCTCAGAACCTGGAGCCTGTCTTCAGATTCTGTATCACCCTCTCTCTCTGACCCTCCTTTGCTCACGCTGTCTCTCTCTGTCTCTCAAAAATAAATAAAAAACATTAAAAAAATAAAATTTAAAAAGAAAAAAGAAAAAGAGATGGCAATTATGTGACATGCTGCAGGTATTAGCCAACTAATGATACTGCAATATATAAGTATATCAAATCAGCACATTGTCCGGCTTAAACTTCCACAATGTTATATGTCAATCATATCTCAGTCAAGCTGGGGAAAGTGAAGAAAGCTGGCACTCAAGCCCCACTGGACCAACTTCAGGTTTAGGCCCTTTCCAACACATCACACCACACCACACACTGCCCACAAAACACCCCAAAAGCAGCTGCACCAAGTGCTGAGAGGCTCCAACAGCTGGCTCATGATGCTCCCGCATGAATAAAATCAAGTGGGCACAGAGCTCACTCGGCACACAAACAGAATGAACAGCTACCAAAGCAGCTCTGTTTTTCTGAGTCCCCAAATATCTAAAATAGGTTGTTGGGCTTTTTTTCCCTCGTCTGCAGTTACACGATGGCTCTCTGAAACCCCTAGGATGCAATTTTAAACGATGAAGAAAGATTTGAGTTGCAAAAATACACAACTGTTCTGGGTTCCAAATGGATTTGTTTCTAACCATAGTGGGCAATGTAGAGCTCACTTTTTTAATTCCAAATAATGGTGGTGTTCTCATCATAGATGGCAAACACCTCATAACAGCATAGATGGCAACATATCTTATAATAGCCATATTGTAAGGGAAACATACACAAACAGAGACAGAAAATAGCCTTAGCGCCGATATCAAAGTTCTCAGAAGAGATACAGTCAGAAGGAAGTGTGGTCTTAGAGCACCCAGGCAAAAGAACACTAAGGGAAAACACTGAAAAATTTAAGCTCTATGGGGCTAGCTGAAGAAATGTAGAACCTTATAGGTTCTACAATTTTTCTATATGCACAGAAGACATAAAAGTGAAATTAATGAGTTGGAATAGATACTATTAACTTTTAATTAAGTTACTCTTAGAAATAACACACACACTGATCATCTGCCCAAACATCTCAATTAAGAATGTATAAAAGTGCATTCCTTCCAGCTTTTTGTCAGCTTTGTATCAAATGATCCAAACAGCTGAACTAGTTCAAAGACTCCACATGGAATAAATAAGCCTGGGGCTTATTGCAAGCTTTCTGTAGAGATACTAAAATGGTCATTTTTAATGTCATCCATCTTCAGAAAGAACCAGAGCTGGGCGTAAGTCTTTTAAAAGCTTACATAAGTTCTCCACTCCGAGCCAGGTAGACAAAGATGTGAGACTGAGAAACAAGCTAATGTCCTCCCACAGGCAGGAAAATATTAATTAGCAATTCATAAACTAAGGTTACCTTTACAATTACACTTCTAGTGTGAATTATAGTCGATTATTAGTTTAAGACTGACTACATTTCATTACTATTCTCAGCATGAGAAAGTCCTAGTTATAACTAGACATTCAAACACACTTGATTCATGACCATCAAAAGCCCCAATCAATGCAAACTCTTTTACTTGGAACCAATAAATTATTTGTTTTGATAAAATAGGAACAGAACCTTATATTACTAATTTCCTGACAATCCTTTTGTGGAAAAAAAATTAAGCTAGTGATCAGGTCTCTGTTCACAGTGAATTCTCCTCTTTCAAAAATCATTCTAGATTTGCATCTCCTAAGCTGTGTTCTTTAGAACACATTAATAACATGGGATGCTAACATGTGTCCCATAAAAAGAGACTTCTGGAACCGTATAATGTATTTTCTTAATTCTCAAGTTCACTGTTTTTACATTTTAACATTATCTTACAAACAATATCAAAAAATTTGCTAACTAAATCTTTTCCCCTTTAAAAAAAATCTATTGAATTAACAGTATGTTTTACAACCACTGGCATCTTAAAACAGGGGAAACATGATAAGTTTGGAGAAATAAGTTTTTTATCACCTGTGGAGATTCACCCTACACATTATCACATTAAAGTCCCTGTAAAGTCTTAGTACTTTAAAAAAAACACAGTCGTTTTCTTTATTTAACTCAGTGTTTCCCCAATATGTTTGCCCAGAGATCCCTTCTCTTCTAGAACTCATAATAACATTTCATGAGACTAATGTTCTGGGAACACATTCTGGGAAAGAGTGTTTATTCTTTTATTACCGTTGGCCAAGATTCTTCTCTCATCAGCTTTCCCAAGACCCAGTGACAGAAACTTTCAATCATGAAGTGAAGGTAAATATATGTCAGGGTCGACAGAACTGAATGGATGACCTAAAACTCTCTGTAGAGAGAAAATTCCAACTAGGCCAGAGGCCGATTTATTCTGCTTGGAAACATCTGAGGTATATTCATACTGATTGCTTTCTCCTACAAATGATGCATGGCTCTGTCTGTTTCAAATGCCTTTATGACGTGAGAAATGAATAGACTGAATTGAAACCATCTGCATGGTGGGGGGGGGCGGCCCTATAGGGTGGGAAGCACCATTTGGTGAAAGCACCCCTTTACATTTCCCAACACTGGGAAGGAAGAGAAATCAATATTTTTCTAGGACTGGTTCCTACTACTTGATCAGCAAGTTTCTGTTTATGCATTCCCATAAAATTGGATGATATAAATCACGTGGTCAAAGAGCAGGCAGCAGGGGAGTTTGAGAGCAGACACTCAGAACCAATGACATGGCGCTTATAGATGCAAACATCCATTTTCAGGCCCAGACTAAGTCCTAAATAAACTCATCTCATATCACACAACATCTCCCAATACCCTGTGAATCCAGCTGGTAGAAAAAGTATCGAAATAAAGAAATAAGACTGGAAGATTACCACATCTTTTTTGAATGACGTATTCAAGCAGTGTCTAATAGGCCCACCTGCCTATCAGGTCAACTGACCCACTTGGACTAGCAACATCAGCATTGCCTGGGATCTTGTTAGAAATGTCAGATCTCAGGGGGCACCTGAGTGGCTCAGTCAGTTGAGTGTCCAACTCTTGGTTTTGGCTCAGGTCATGAACTCACAGTTTCATGAGATTGAGCCTTGCGTTGGGCTCTCGGCTGGCAGCACAGAGCCTGCTTGGGATTCTTTCTCTCTCAATTTCTATCTCTCTGTCCCTCCCCTGCTCATATTGTCTCCGTCTCTCTCAAAATAAATAAATAAACTTAAAAAATTAGAAACAAAAACAAACAAACAAACAAAATAATGCCAGATCTCAGGCCCCATTCTGGACCTACCTGACCAATATCTGCCTTTTAACAAGATTCCTAGGTTATTTTATATACATTATAGTTTGAGCAGCCTTAATCAAGGGAACGTAACCTTTCTCGACTTCCTATTTACTACTCATTAAGGCCCAGATGTTGTGAAGTTAGATGGTAACTTGTGAAGATGGGTAAAGAGCAAGTTATTTTTGTCCACTAGACATGCAAATGATTTCCACCTGGGAGAAAAGACAACCTCAAGGTTATGGCGTTTTTGCCCATAGAACATAAATGATTTTGCACCTTATTCCAGGAGTCTCTCTTTCAGGGATGATCTGGTCTCAGTCTCTCAAATTCTTCCTTGAGCTATATTTATCATCCTGCTTTTCCCTCACGAACGAGTTAAATAAACCTTTGACATGTACTCAGCACACATGCATGGCAATCATGCTTGTAACTGTTTGTGGTTTAATTCAAAACCAGTCATCTCTCAACGGCGATAGGATACTTCTCTCTAGTGAACACTACAATAGCCACCTTTGCTTAGGAGAAATAGTCAGCAAACAGTAATTAAGAACATCCACTATGACAAGAGATGAATCTAGCATGTATTGGTTCTTCAAGGATGGTAGGTCTAACAAGGGCTGGGGACTGACAGCCTAGATCTGTTTCAGCCTGCAGACATGGTTTGTAGCCCAAGAACATTTTGTTTTATTTTAATTTCTGGATATGAAGGCCTTTAGATGTAATGTGTATTCTCCAGTTCTCCATAGGCTCCTACACTCCTTATTATCATATATCAGGCTGTTTCACACATGTTTGCTACCTATCTGGCCCTTGAAGGCATTTAAGTTTACAACCCTTAAAGAAGACACTAATCTATTAAATCCACTTAAGCCAGCACTACGGTGGGAAATGGCTCGTCTCAAAATCATAGCACACTCCAAGCAGCCCTTACTGGGAATATTTTTGCATATCTATCATGCACAGACCCCGGACAGCTATGATGAGTATAAAAAGAGTGCAGCTGCCAAAACCAGTGGCCTTATTCATTATCCACCAGAGGGCAAATTATTTACATATATAACAATGCATTTGAAATACATTTACCAAGCACCATCATCAATTTCTTCAGATACAAAAGAGTTTCATTTAAATGGTTCTCAGAGTATAGAAACCACTGGCCACATAAACAGCAGAGATAGCTTCATTCTCAAAACTGAGCATTATTAAAATGTCAAAATAAATATCATGCAGAAATATAGCAAGAAGAGGCAATATCGCTATAGGCAAATAGCCTGGTCCCTCTGAAATCAGACCCAGAAGTTCAAAAGCAGCTTTGGACGAAACAGAGTTTAGTGGTGGCCAAGTAGTCCTACTGGATGTTGTTTTCTTCCTTGGATGGATTTGTGGACAGCACATCATAGAAAGTTATTAAGTGTCTGCTTTCACTCCCTGTTTCCTAAGTGCTTAAATTCACTAAACAAGGAAAAGCAGGCACAATATAAACAGAGTCATTAATAATATAAATCTCACCTAGAGTAAAAGAATAATATGGCCTGTCTCATCGTGCTGCATAAATAGTGATTTCCGTGGTTTTCCATTTGTCCTCTCTATGGATTTTTCTCCTTTGGTACATCTCATCTCTCATTTTACTCCAGTACATCTTCAGGGGACTTAATGGGAACAACTTTGAGGAAATCAGCTAATAACACATCCATTTCTCATCTGGACAGCTAAGAGGCCTCCCCCACCACCATTAGTCCCCTTACCACTGGACTTTTTACACCTCCCAGTGAGGCGGTAGTCAGCCCTTAATTTCTTAGTCTTTGCAACTGGGTCATTAAACTGGCTTTCAGCTACAGTATATGGCTTGAGGGTCATTAATATGCACATTATCCAATAGGCTATGTATTCCAGGGTTTACTTTGAAATGTCCTGGCTGGAATCTGTATTTTCTTTCAAAACCACCTTCCAGCAGTTTTCCATTCACTTTATTTTTGACTGAGAGATGGGTTGTGGTTTCTGAAGTCAATAGCAGTTTTAGGAATATTTCAGGGAAAATCTCCCTAGCCTCCTCACACTGTGAGTCTCTCCTCCATACTCCCCACATCACACAGGAAAAGCTTTCCAAATTTCTCTTTGGTCTGCAAAACACTTTTCTTTTCTTTTTTTTTTTTTTTAATGTTTGTATTTATTTATTTTGAGGGGGAAGCGGCAGAAAGAGAGGGAGAGAGCGAATCCCAAGCAAGCTCCACACTGTCAGTGCAGAGTCTGATGTGGGGCTCCATCTCATGAACAGAAAAATCATGACCTGAGCCAAGATCAAGAGTCAGACCCTCAATCAACTGAGTGCCCCTGCAATACACTTTTCAGAGTAGATGGGCAGAGTCTATAAAGCTGGAAGGAACTGGAATCACAAGGCTTATGAGAGGTGGGAAATCAAAGGAAGCTGGGGTAGGGGCAATATGAGGAAAAGAGAAATGAGTAGATCAGGCAAAACTGTAGTGAGTCTCCCCACCCCACCCCCATCCCCCACCAACTCTCCACTGCATTTAGAAGAGATTCAAAATCTTTGTGTTAAAGTCTTTTGCAAGTTTATACTCTCTTGGGTTTAGTTTTGTTTTTTTAACTGTCAAAGCTAAGGCTAGATTCCAGGCAGGATTCTTATCTCCTTTGGGGGACACCTGATCCTCCTTAACCTGTCACCAGCTACCTCCTACATAGAAATGAACCTGTCTTATATGGAATTTAAGAAACAGAATAGATGAACATAGGAGAAAGGAAAGAAAAATAAGATAAAAACAGAGAGGGAGGCAAATCGTAAGAGACTCTTAAACACAGAGAACAAACTGAGGGTTGCTGGAGGAGAGGTGGGGGGGATGGGCTACATGAGTGACGGGCACTAAGGAGGGCACTTGTGATGACCACTGGGTGTTGTATGCAAGTGATGAATCACTGAATTCTACTCCTGAAACCATTACTACACTATATGTCAACTAACTTGGACTTAAATAAAAATGTTTTTAAAAAGAAGAAGGGGCGCCTGGGTGGCTCAGTCGGTTGAGTGGCCGACTTCGGCTCAGGTCATGATCTCATGGTTCTTGAGTTCGAGCCCCGCGTTGGGCTCTGTGCTGACAGCTCAGAGCCTGAAGCCTGCTTCAGATTCTGTGTCTCCTTCTCTCTCTGCCCTTCCCCTGCTCATGCTCTGTCTCTCTGTCTCTCAAAAGATAAATAAACATTAAAATTAAAAAAAAAAGAAGAAGAAGAAATAAAACTGTCT
Organism: Cryptoprocta ferox; assembly: GCA_028646485.1. NCBI lineage: Eukaryota > Metazoa > Chordata > Mammalia > Carnivora > Eupleridae > Cryptoprocta > Cryptoprocta ferox. The sequence goes on from CM053571.1 coordinate 43,201,062, forward strand.
GCTGGCCTCTGCTCCCAATTCTGAACCCCAGTGTCCACCACTGAATTCAGAATTCAAACACATTTGGAAGCTTCGCCTTAAATCCACTTCTGCATAACTTCTCACATATATTAATAAAAGCTCACACTGACTCTGGATTTTCCATATTTTTGTGTACAAGGTCAAAAGCTCCTTGATGCATGTACTACCTCTTTGTCTTTTTCCTATTCCTACCTCATGGTACCTAGGATTCTTTAGCCATTTAAAGACTAAAGCCATTTAAAAACTGTTGATTGGCTTTTGCAGAAATACATGTATATTCCAGGTAAAAGACAATGAAAAAAAAAGAGAGAGAGAAGCATGATTAATGACCTAATGATCTCTAACAGACGGAAGCATTTTTGGCTGTTGGAGCTAGGCAATCATAGCCAAGGGTATTGGAATCATGCTAAGGAATATAAGTTCCAAAAGACAATGTATTCATCCTACAAATTTACTGGTCCTAGTAGAACAGATTTCAAGATACAAGTATTTGGTTTTTTCTTGCAAATGTAAGAATAGAAACAAAAAATAATGCTCCCGCCAAAGATGTCCTGCCCTAATCCCTAGAATATATTACCTTTGCAGGTATAATTAAGAATATGGACCATGCAATGGTGAGATTATTGTGAATTATCCAGCAGGGCCCAATCTAATCACATAAGTCCTTAAAAACAAAACCGCTTTCCCAGCTTCAGTCAGTGAAGAGAGATGTGGCAATGGCAGAAAGATAAGAGAGTTGCAACGTTGCTGGCTTTGAAGACAGAGGAAGAGGACCATGAGCCAAGGAATGCAGGCATCCTCTCAATGCTCGAAAAAGCAAAGAAACAGATTCTCCCCTGGGGCCTCCAGAGAGGAGCACAGCCCTGTGGACACCTTAATTTTATTTCCTTTAATGTTTATTTTTTGAGAGAGAGGGAAAGAGAGAGAGAGAAAGAGAGCACATGAAAGCATGGGGAAGGGCAGAGAGAGGAAAAGAGAGAGAATCCCAAGCAGGCTCTGTGCTATCAGCCAGACACAGGCCTCGGTCCCATGAACCATGAGATCATGAGCTAAGCCAAAATCAAGAGTTGATCACCTAACCACCTGAGCCACCCAGGTGCCCCAACACCTTAATTTTAGCTTAGTAAGAATTGTGTCAAACTTCTAAGCCTATGAAACTGTAAAATAACAAACCTGTGTTGTTTTAAGTCACATGTAATTTGTTAAGGTAGTGACAGAAAACTAATACAAAAGGCAATCCTTGTTTTTAGCATGGCCCTGCAAACTAGTGAGCAGGTAAACCTGCTGGGCCCCCCAAACCAGAGAGATTTTTTTTCTGGCTGAAACTGACCTTGAGGTCCCCCCCTTTCCTCCTTTGTAACTTGGCTGACTTTTTCATCTTTCAGGACTCAGCACAAATTTTCTCTCCTCTGAAAAAATCTTAGTTTTACCTATATAGGCTACAAGCTTCCCAAACATGAGGACCATGTTTTATTCTTGGTGAATGTTAGTTTGAATGATAGACTTAATTAATTATCATTTTATGGGGTGTAAAAATAAAGGCCAATAAAGCTATGTTTTTGTTACTGCTTTTAAAAAAGAAATAAGATCACTCACTAGGATCTACCTACTTTCACATCCATGCAGTCCTACCTATTTCTTCTCATCCTCTCTTTGGACACACACACAGACCCTGGCAGAGCTGAACCCCGGTTGTTATTGTTCAGAGTCAGACAAATAAGCAATACATTCAACCCTGATGAAAAATACAAGCTGTAGGGGTCAAAGGCTGAAACCAGTAAATTTCAAGGGAAATTTTCCAGGCACGGAGAAGGTTCTAAAATGTAGAGTTTAAAGACAGAGCCAAGGTTTGCAAATTAAATAACAGAACTCAGTGGTGTGGTGGTTTTAAAATATGTCTACAGACACTCTGACACTCCCTTCTTCAAAAGGTGGAGACTAATTTCCCTCATCTTGAATGTGGGCTGGAGTGAGTCCCTTCTGACAAACATAATATGGCTGACATGAACATGTGATCAAGTCAGAGAAGTCATTACAACTTCCTCCCCCCATTGATTTCTCTCTCCTCCTCCCCCTCCCCATTCCTTGCTCTAGAGAAACTAATTTGCCAATAGCCACATGAGTGAACCCTTCTGGCAGAAGATTCCCAAATCTTCAGATAACTGCAGCCCCAGCCCACATCTTGACAACAATCACAGGAGCGTCCCTGAGCCAGAACCATTCAGCTAAGATGCTCCTGAATCCCCAAACGCAAGCTATGAGATAATAAGTGTTCACTCTTTCAAGCCACTAGGTTTGGAGTTATTTGTTATGCAGTAATAGGTAGCCAATATACATGAGATACAATTCCTAGGGCAGAGGTTGCAAATTGGAAGTCAAGATCCTGATTCCGTCTACAAATATATTTTCCTCAGTTCATAATGTTTTTTATGGGCCAAAATCTTAAAATAATTTAAATCCATTTAGAAATCTAGATTTCCAGTCTCTCTCAAACATTTGGAGATCTGGCAACACAAAGCCTGCACTCCTGTCTGGCAGCTATGAGTGGAAACTGAGGACCTGCCTTTGGCAGTAGGCTCTCCCAGGTTCATTGAGCCCCCTTTACCCCACTAATTATTCATCTCTGCATTGACACTAATAGCATGGCTTTTGTGCTGCTGCTTCTCTTACATTAGAAAAATATTTCTCATTTCTTATATCTCTATGAAAACTAAGAAACAAAAGATGAACTGAAAGGGCTAGTTGTCTTAAGAAATCTAGGAGGGGCGACTGGGTAGCTGGGTCAGTTAAGCATCCAATTCTTGACTTTGGCTCAGGTCATGATCTCACAGTCATGAGACAGAGCCTGCCATTGGGCTCCATGCCCAGTGTGGAGCCTGCTTAAGATTCTCTCGAGGGGTGCCTGGGTGACTCAGTCGGTTAAGTGTCTGACTTCGGCTCAGGTCATGATCTCACAGTTCGTGAGTTGGAGTCCCACATCGGGCCCTGTGCTGACAGCTCACAGCCTGGAGCCTGCTTCAGATTCTGTCTCCCTCTCTCTCTGTTCCTCCCCTGCTTGCACTCTGTCTCTCTCTCAAAAATAAATAAACACTAAAAAAAATTTAAAGATTCCCTCTCTCCCTCTGTGCTCACATGCACGTGGCTTCTCTTTCAAAACAAAAAAAATTTTTTGAAAAGAAATCTAGAGCACGTATTTCTTGGTAGGAGTAAGGAATATCCCTACATGCCTAATGTGACATCAATGTGTATCTACAACAAACACACACAACTTAAGATTCCATTTTTAATTCCTCTGGTAGTTTTATTCATTTAAGTAAATGGACTGACTGGCCCCTCTAAGTGAGTATGCTAAAGCTGTTCTTTCTTACCCTGGACTCTTTGAAATGGGGTTAAGGTAAGGTAGATAAGCTTGCTAGTTTGCATCTTAAAGAAAGCCATCAACACGACATTTTTCCTCTAATATTGCTTGTTTTGAGAAAAACTTTGTTGAGAACATAGTAGTTATTAAATCTTTTTTCTGGTTTTGTACTTATAATAATTGTTTAGCTTAAGCTTCTTATGGCTGACTCAAATTATGTCTGACCACAACCATATTGACTAATCAGTGATAATCTCAAGTACAACCCCTACTTTTTCATAAATGCATAACTTTTACTATTCCTAATGTTTTTCTAGGAAAAAAAACATTGAACTAGAACAGGAGTCAACAAATTTCAGCACACAAGCCAAACCTGGCCCACTGCCAGCTTTTATAAATAAAGTTTTATTGGAACACGGCTGCCATTCATTCATTTACATACTGCCTCTGGCCGCTCTTGCATCACAGTGACTGAACTGAGTAGTTGTGACAGAGACCTTATGAGCTACAAGCCCAAAATATTTACTCTCTAGCAACTCCTTGAACAAGAAGGATAAAATATAAGTATCTTAATGGTTGATAAGCTAAGAACACATTGTACTTCAAAGGAATACAACGCGGGAATCATTGGAGTCACCATGTCTTCTCAGTAATATTTGCCTTATAATCATCGTGAATAACTCTAAAGCTTTCTTTATCTTACAAATGGATATAAATAGAACAGTTTCTTAAATTGAAAATGAACTCACAGTGGCTAGTTTCTGAACATCTTCATCTGATGCTCCCAGGGATGCCAGGCCTATTTCTTGTGAAAACTGAGCAAACTTAGGATCCGCGAGTAGTGGAACATGTCCCAGGAGTTCATGACATGTGTCTCTGACAAGAAAAACATCACAAAAATATGTTATACAGGAAGTTCAAACTATCACTGGTAGAACAAGACTTAAAATCCTAATTATAACCTTGTTACTATAATCAATTACTGTTACCAAATTTCATCACTTCTAAAACTTTTTATCACCTTTTAACATCTCTGAAATCTAGATGCACCTTACAATTCATGGCATCTTAAACTGTATAATACATGATATTTTTAATAAGTTGATAGCAACTACTATTTTCAAGTGCTTGCCATATGCCAATCACATGGTAAGTGTTTTATTACAAAAACTCTTTTAACCCTCAAAGGAAACTTAGAGAATTAAAGTAACTTCTTAGTGCAAAAGCCTATGGAGCAGGGACGGGTGATCTACAGTCGCAGGCCAATCTGGCCCACTCCCTATTTTTGTAAATAAAGTTTAATTGGAACACAGCCATGCCCATTCATTTATGTATCGTCTGTGGCTCCTTTTGACTAGAACTGCAGAGTTGAGTAGTTGTGACTGAGACCATATGGCCCATAAAGCCTGAAATATTTACTAGCTGGCCCTTCACAGACAAAGTTTGCTATAAGGATAAAGCCAAAATTTTAATCCAGCTTATGGTGATTTTTAAACTGTTGCTTTTAACACTTAAGTTGCACCGCCTGCCATGTTACACTTTGCAGACACTGGGAAACAGCAGAGGGATCGTATTGTCATCATCAAAGTGGCTTTTCCCATAAACAACTTATCTGCCTATAACACAAGCAACTCCCTTGAGCCTGCATGCTAGAAAACCTTCCCAGTCCTCTGCTTTGGGCAGCCTGAACTAGGTAATAAGGGAAGCTTAGGTCTGTTCTCATTTGCCTGAGCTTCCATTTAGAGCCAAATGACCAAGCAAAGGCAAGTATGTGTCACAGTGAAGCAAGCCAGATGCCTTCCTGAGTCATTGCCATGAATCACACACTGTTCCCTGATACCAAGCTATATTGGAATGAATTCTCCGCTGTCTGGGAATGGATCAAGAAGCTGCGACACTTTATTTTCTTGACAAAAAGTAATTAGCCAGGTAGTATTTGGAAAATGTTTCCTGATCTTGCCTGGCCTCCTCTGAAGTGTATCACTTCTATAATATAAATGCCAGGTGCTACCACTATTATTATAAGTATAAAGTACATTGGGCGATTATGTGGTTGAAGCAAGGGAATGGTGGTCAAGGGCACAAGATTGATGCCCATATAAAACAGATGGCATTACTCAATCAAAAAATCTTGTTCCCACAACTCAAACCACATCCCCAGCCTTGGCTAGCCACTTCATAGATATGTCAGGTTGAAAGGGAAGCCAAATGAGAATATGTAGACAGGATACTAAAAGAAATTCCCAATTTATTCCCTGTCAGTTGTGTGCCAATAGCTTTTTGAATTTGTGGAAAAGAACACATGGCAGTTACTCTCCAATCATATTACTTAAGGCAGAGAATCAGACTCATTGGATTCTAGGGTATAAGGAGAATTCAAATATTATCTGAGCCCTTCATTTGACCTATAAAGAAATTAAAAACAGAAGAGAAAAAAGAAAGCTAACATATTCTGAGCTCCTATTACATGTTGGGTACTGTACTAAATGTTCTTATATTATATTAGTAATTTATCTGTACTTACAAAGAAGTCTTACTATTCCCATTTGATAAATGGGGAAACTAAAATTCATGTAAATTTAAGTCTCTTTCCAAGATCACACGCTTAATAAAAGACAGACAAGATTTGAAATCAAATCCCTCTGACTTAAACAACTGTCCTCTTTCTGCTCTGTTGTTTTAACTGGCAGATGTGGAGTAAACAAGAAGGGATGGGTGAGAGAGCAGGGCTTATGTGGTTGGGAGAGAGCTTAACCAAGTTGGTTAGCACAAGTGAAAATGTACTCAGTATGTTGTAAGTCTCTTTTCTGGCCACTTCGTGGCCCTCAATTCCTCGAGGAGTCTATTTTAAAAATATCTCTGACTGGGTCCTACCTAAAACCAATACAGTCAGACTCTCTGGGACAGACCAGAGCTTCTGCACTGTTCTAAAAGCACTGAGGGTGCTAATAAGGCACAGCCAAGGTGGAGACCCACTGTCAAAACAGACAATGCTCTGGAGCTCTACCAGCAGGCTTCAAGCAGCAAGGACTTGAAACTAACGCTCAATGTGCTTATTATGTAATCTTGAGCTGCTCAAATTTAATTCCACTGAAATGACATCGTAATACTGGGGAATAATGAAAGGTGGTGAAAGATAGTTCACTAGGTAGCTAATTACTTCTTCATGTGCATTTGATTCAGTTAAAGGTCTAATACTTCTTTGCTGGGAGTGGACCCTATAGATGTGCTCCTGTGATCAGCTTTTTAAAAGGCCATGCAGTCTGCACTGATGTTGGAATTAGGATTGAGTGGCCCACCATGGATAAATCTGAATACCTCCATTGTGGCCTATAGTGTAAATACTAAAGTACCCCTCCTGATCCAGGCAGAAAAAAATGACAATAATAATTCCAAAATTATACGAGATGTCAAACTGTGGGGAAGTAGTGAAGGTGACATAAACAAACAAGGTAAGCAGAAACTAATATAGTGATTATCGCGACCAATGCATATTGAATGCTTACTATTGGCCAGATACAGCGAGAAGGCTACTGCCTAGGACAGTCTTCTATCAACCTCGATACTCACGGAATTCAAAAACATAAAGACAGAAGCAACAGTGAAAACTTGGTGACTAAAAAGGAAAAAAAAAAGGAAAATACTAAGATCCAGAGACATTAAGGAGTCAATTCCCTATAATAAAAAAGGAGCTATTGCCTAGATTCTAAGTTAAGGTGTCATTATCAGAAACCTATAACTCTCAGCCAACTTAAGAACCTTTAATCACATTACAATGACAAGGTAATCCAACTATATGGAGAAGAGGATAAAAGAAATAAATCTGACAGAAAGAAATCATACAATATGGCAGAATATACTTCTTCCTTAAGAAGGAAAGCCTGAAGCAAAATGTCTAACAGAATGACTAATGGAGCGTGAGGGATGCTCTTTGCCCTGTGATAAGTAGAAATGACCTGTGCTGTAGCTCAGTAGTCTGTGTCTTCTTCTCAGCTCTGTGTCCACACAGAGACGCTGAGAAAGACCTGCGGCTCAGATTCCTGAGCAAGTATGCATGCAGCACAGACAATATGGGCAGCAAGCCCACTTCTCATTGAGCCAAGGCTCTAAGTACCTATATTTCAAGACCAGAAACAAAGTTATTGTCCTTCATGACTTTGGTGCAACATTCTCAGAAATTAACACCAGATCGTTCCCTATCCCAGTCTTTGGCTTAGACGCACGGTGTAGACAAAGGTAACAAAAGTGCCCAGAAACTCTTCAAGCAAACAGCAAAGAGAGACTTTTAATGTTATTAATAAAAGCAATTACTTAGCTTTGAAAAATTGACATTTTCTTTAGTTTCTTTGACACCAAAGGATCTAGAAGCTTGGATTGATTATGATTTTTAGAGGCTGAAAAAAGTTCCAGACTGTTGGGAGTCTGAGGGAAAAGGCTGAGCTTTGTCTCCAACCTTTGTATTAATTAGGTGCTGTTGGGCTGAAATCATGCCATTTCACCCTATTTTACAAAGTCCAACAGTGATTCTGTCCTGCATATAAAGTAGTTCACGATCCCTCCATTGGTTGTATCGTCCACAGCTGGACCCCTGAGTATCTAATTATGAACAAGGTTCCAAGGTGAGTCCACAACTATTGCCTTATCACACCAGATCTCTCTAAAAAGATTCAATTATTTGGCTATAATTGCACCTGTCAGCACATGCTGCCTCCAATCTCTACATCGGCAAACTTTTCTCTTTTTAACTCACATCCTTTGATGCATTTCGCCTGAATAATGCTTTTCAGAAGGCTTTTCACAAAAGCGCTCTGTTCACTGGAAATGTAGGACCTTTCAAAACTGTTAACACTGTAAAACATCATGTCTCCTTTTGAAAAAAAAAAAGGAAAAAGAAAAGCTAGAGCTGATATCAGACTCTAAACTTTTGCTGCTCTAAATTGGAATCTTCTCTGATAAGCCCTGTTAGGAGGATTCTAAAGCCTGCTGAAATGGGCCCACAAAGGGGCCCAGGCAAAATGCCTCCAGGGAATTCTTAAATCATTCTAAGAAAGTTGCGATCATCTTGCTGCGGGGAAATAAGGGTCCTGGTTGTTAAGTTCACATTCAAAATGAGTCTGGCATTTTTCTCCCCTTATCAGTTTTCAAAGCTGACTCCTCACGCTACGTGTTGAACAACTCCTTTTTTATTTCTGCTGTAAATTAAAGCCTTTAGGATGCAGTGAGCCAGCATCCAACATTTGCTTCCCACCCGAAATCAGTGCATCTGTCTTTTAAGCTATATTTCTATAGTTTTTGTTTGTTCTAAATGACACAGAAGCCAACACTTTAGCTAAATTATGAAGGGAAGGAAAGCAAGATGAGTGGGCAGGGTGAGGAGTTCACACTGGTGAAAAGATGCTGGAGGATGAGCTGGAAGGCAAAATTGGGTATCTTCTTCAGCTTTCACACAACATTTGGTGGGTGAGTGCAAGTAATCTGGGATAACACTCCGGGACACATTGAAAAGGGGGTGACTTAGTTTGTTTTCACTGCACAGAGGAGATGGTAACAGGACTTCATTTGGTATCGAGGCAACTTTCCTTCAGTGATTGCCTTGGAGCCAAATACAGAGTTCCTTTGGTTTAGATTTAAAATAGCATACTGTAAAATCTGGCCCAGATAAAACTTTAGGCAGCCCTTATGATCACTCCCTCTTCTATCCCTATCACAGTATAGATAAATAGATATGTGGCCCTCTTTCTATGAAGCTGAGCACTTGGAGATTGCCCTGGAGGAAATCTTTACTTTTTTCCCCCTAGGAATCATCAGGAATGCCACCAATGTTACTCTTCTTCACTACAATTCTTTTGAGATCAACAGAAGATATTATAGTTATCTTTTTTGAAATTTTGTTCAGGAAGCATTTATTGTATGCCTATTATGTACCAAGTACTATTCTAGGAACTGAGGCTTAAAAGTAAATAAGACATAATCCTAGAATAACTCTTAGCAAAGTCACCTTATGGTTCCATAAAAGGGCAAACAGCAAGTACTAACTTTTCTGATCCAGTGAGAGACATAGTTTGCAGCTCTTACACGTACCATAAAAGGGTTCCAAGGGAAACTATTGATATGTCTTTAGTTCCCCCATCATCTCAGATATTTCTTATTCCTTGAAAAAATAAGGGATTTTTAATTGGGATTTTTAATTCTTTCCCTGTCCCCTCCCCAAATTTCACTAAATATTAAGGACACAGTATAACATAATGGTTAAAAGTATGCACTCTGAAGTCAGACCCAAGTCCATTGCCCACATTCCTGCATAGGCAAATAACTTAGAGCAGTTCTGTGCAATAGGACTTTCTGCAGTGGTGGAAATATTCTATATCTGCATTGTTCAGTTCGGTAGCCACTCGAAATGTGGCTAGCACTACGGAGGAACTAAATTTATAGTTATTTAATTTTAATTAATAAACTTACATAGCCACATCTCTACCACATTGGACAGCACAGATGTACTGTTTGCTCATCTTTCAGAATGGAGAGTATATGGGTCCCTATCTCATGGAGTTCTTAAACAATGTAATAAGATAACACATTGAAAACAGAATTTCCCAACAAGTAATGTATCATTAATTATACTGCATTAAATTACACTCACACCTACTACTATATCTCAGTAAGTTTGCCCTTTTGGAATATATTTTGTCACTTAAACAAGAACTAGTAATCCTCTCCAGGACTGATGTCATGCCATGTTCGTCTTGGGGTAGCTGCCACGTAATATATGCTCGATAACTGCTGTTTCAACTCAACTGAACAGAGAGGCGATGATAGGGCTTTCTGGCTTCATAAAGAGGTAAATCCAAGTGAATCGCAAGTACAGTTTTCCTAATTTCCAGTGTAGCATAAGGGCATTGAACTAGGTCTTGGTTTTGCTATTTCCCAGTTGTAGAACCATAGGGAAATGACCTGACTTCTTTGAACTTTGGATTTGCCATCTGTAACATGGGAACAGTCCTGCCTCCCTCCTAAAGATGAGTGGAATGATGTCCAACAGAACTTGTGTGGGAAATATAGACCCCTTCTTCCTTCTCTTTTGTGGTGGCTTCTGTACCAATCAATAAATTAATTCTCTGCACAGCAGTGAAGAGGTATGACCAGTGGTTACCTCTTCCTTGCCTAATATTCAATCACTTTGAATTTCTTCTTCTGAACTTGCAATGTAAAAATGCAAATATTCCTGAAAAATAAATTATCCCAGGCCATCTCAGTCTTCCACACCTGAAGGTACATAAATGAGCTTCTCCTGGATACTACATGGCACTGAGGGAATGTGAATTGTGGCTCAGGTGTGGTATTAGGCAAACCTTGGAGGTGGGTAGGAAGGAATCCTGCTTTGAATCCGCTAATACATATATTTATATATATTTGAAGGCTTTACCCCAAGTCACTACAGATAACAGCCAAAAAGAATAGAAACAGAGCTCCAGCAAGCACTTAGGTATAAGTTTGGTTTCAAAATGCATAGGTTTTAAATAATGCATAGGACTTTTTTGTTTTCATGGAATATCTATTGTTAGAGTGCTTGGGGCACTTGAGACAAAAGGCTCTATAAAAAGTCTTAGGGGGTATTTTTGCTTTTAGGCACCTCACAAAACTAGACCCAATTTTATGCTTGAAAACTTTGGAGCCCGGGTTTAAGGAACATACATGCCCTTGTAGTAACTAAGCTGGAATTTCAGGAGACCCATCAGCCTCCCCAGGAATTTAAGAGGTATCAAGAAAGAGTGGACCTATTTGGTATTTATATAAGGCTTTTCTTCTCTCCAAAGATCAAAGCATTATTTCATTATACCTCACACAGAGAGGTTAAGTGGCTTGCCAATAGTCATGCCGAGAGCTGATAGTGGGGCCGGGATTTCAGGTGCTGCAGCCCATAGGTCCTTCTGCCTGAAGAGACAAGCACAGCAGCCCTCTATCTACATTTCCACACAGTAGTGAGGCACTATCCCCTTTTTCTCAGTGAGAGAGGAGATGCCTGGTCCTGATAAATAGGGCAGGCTCTGGCCCTGTGAAGATCAAAGGAGAGGGTAAGATTCTAACAAAGACTGATAGCCAGACCAAAGACTGGATAGGACTTGGATAGCTCCAGATCATCCAATAGGCACAGCCAGTATTTAAGATTCTGGCACCAAATTAAGTAAGATTGTTACTCTCAACTATCTCCTCTAAATTTGTAATTAGAAAACCAAGAAAGAAGCTCTTCAATGTCATACATGTAAGTTTTGAGTTTTCCTGTTTAATGGTACTGTTTAACATAGAATAGTGGCTAATTTCGCAGAAGCTGACACTATAGTCTACTTGAATTCAAATCCTGACTTCCCCACTTACCAGCTGTGTGACCTTGGGCAAGTTACCTAACCGTTCTGTGCCTCAGTTTCCTCATTTGGAAACTCAGAATAATAACAGTAACAACTCAGAAGATTGTTGTATTAAATGAGTTCATCCACAGACAACACTTAAAATAGTGCCTACTACATAATAGTCAATAAATACCTACTTGTTAATAGTAGAAAATAGTGTTCCTTCTGCTACTACTGATGTTGTTGTTGAAATTATCTGTTACTATAGAAAGACAATGACAATACTTTCAGGTCTTGGGGACTCTAATGTCTTAACTTGCCCTGGGTATACTCCAAACCAAACTTCTCCTGAGGGGGAAGACGGCTGCTTTGCTGAGGGGGTGAGCTCTGGATTAAAATGCAAGAAAAGTAAGCCAGATGGGATTGGCTTTCTGAGAACGTGCCATTTCCTGAGAATCGCTAGTAGTAATGCTTCTCTGTAATCCTGAACAGCAACAATGATAATAGCACCGTGGAGGAAGCCAGTTGGCTAGGCAGGAAGCTTGGCTCTGCACTCCAGGCTTCTAGGGGAAAGAGTAGGCTTAAGCTAAATAGAGTTCATAGGAATGAAGGTTAAACTCTATAAAGTTCTGACTTATCTTCCCAGCTCGTCGGTAAGACCTTGCCCGGACTCGCCTTCTGCAAGGCCCAATATTAAAAACACCCACAACAGTCAGGGCTTAAGTCAGACAAGTTCACTTGCCCAGAATCCCTCAGATGGCAGCAAGGAGGGAAAATTGAGAAGGGAAACATCCTATTTTCCTCTCATTACAGACCTAGTGAGAGGCATCTGTTAGATCAAGAGAGGGCCAGCGAACCTTTCTTATAAATGTGAAAACCTACGTCTTTACCTACTGATGCTATTACTTAACAAATGAGGATTAATGTCTGAGCCACAAGGAAAGAAAATAAATAGCATCTTCTGCCAGTTTTAGAGAGGGTTCTGTTGTTCTAATAAGCAAAGGCTAAGCATAAATCTCATTCGCTTTACTTAGAAACAGATGAAAAATACTGTCAGAAATAATTCACTTTTATTTTTCTTATAAAATTGAAACACAGCAGTAATTATAAGAAAAATCACCTGACTGCAAAGCCTTTTTAAAACTTTAAAACAGTTATATTTAAAGATAACATTAATTGCCCCTAAAATGTTCAACTGTGACAAGAGAGAATTTCCTCAACACAAATGCATTTAGTTGTATTATGGCAATAGACATCACAATATTCATCAGTGGTGTCATGAATTATTTCCTAATGGTGGAAGTTCGCCCTGTGATTTGAAAAGCGGTCTACCAGGAGAAAGCAGAAGAAGATACACCCACATCAGTGTAATCAATCATCCCAACGCAGCTCTGAGTCAGGAACTCCCTCATTGAATAAGCTTACACTATGCTGTGCCAAGTATATTTTTGTTACTAGCATGTTAAGGCCAACATCTGAAAATAAAATACAATGAATATTTTAAATGTTTTCACTAAAACATTTTTAAAAGGCATTTCTGATACAAAATTGCATTATTACATTGGTAATAGTTCTTCTGGAAAGACAGATATTGTACTGGCTTGACCTCAAAAAATTGATGTCGGAGAATGTACATTTATATTTAAAATTCCTGTTGCTTCTCCCTGAACAATGGACGAGGGGTAGAGGGCATGTGTTATAGATGTATTTCAACACTGCCCTGGGCAAGGTTTCAAGTTTCAAAGGGCACCCAGTACAGAACCATGAGGCATCTAGCCACCTCTGTTCAGAAATCTAGATCAGGTGGGTCTGGCCTATGTTGAGAAGTAGACCAGATTACCCAGGAGTGTGTGTGTGTGTGTGTGTGTGTGTGTGTGTGTGTGTGTGTGTGTAGCCTTAGAAAATAGGGTCTTCTTCCCTTACCCTTCTTTATTTCTGAGATTTCAGTCAATCCACACAGCTTCTGAAGGAAAGCATGAAATTTGGCCCTAGGAAAATATGGTTTTCTTGAGCTATATTTCTTTTTTTTTTTTAATGTTTATTTATTTTTGAGAGATAGACAGCAAGCAGGGGAGGGGCAGAGAGAGATGGAGACAAAGAATCCAAAGCAGGCTCCAGGCTCTGAGCTATCAGCACAGAGCCCAACGCAGGACTCGAACTCATGAACCTCAAGACCATTACCTGAGCTGAAGTTGGATGCTTAACCAACTGAGCCATCCAGATGCCCTCAACTATATTTCTTATTAAGGAGCTCTGCATTTCTGGAGATCCTGGATGGTTCAGTTGGTTGACCTTCTGACTCTTGATTTCAGCTCAGGTCATGATCCCAGGGTCGTGAGATCAAGCCCCATGTCAGGCTCCATGCTGAGCATGGAGCCTGCTTAAGATTCTCTCTCTCTCTCTCTCTCTCTCTCTCTCTCTCTCTCTCTCTCCCCCCCCCTCCTCCTCCTCCCTCCCTCCCTCTAACCCTCTCTAAAATTTAAAATTTAAAAAAAGAGCTCTGGGGTACCTGGGTGGTTCATTCAGTTAAGCATCTGATTCTTGACTTTGGCTTAGGTCATGATCTGATAGTTCATGAGATGGATCCCCACATCAGGCCCCATTCTGACAGTGCAGAGCCTGCCTGGGATTCTCTCTCTCCTTCCCTCTCTCTGCCCTTCCCCCACTCATGCACATGTGCTCGCTCTCGCTCTCTCAAAATAAATAAGTTTTTTTTTAAAAAAAGAGCTCTTTCTGCATTTCTAAGATACCACTGGGCATCAGGACTCCATATATAATTGAAAATCATTTACACAAGTACATGTGCACATGCAAATTCAGTTACCAGACGTCTAACAACCACCTTCCACAAAGTACATTCAAAGAGTCTATAGGAACTAGGAGAAGAGACTGCAGATCCCTAGAAGGGTATGCCCAGGGAAGAAAAGTCAAAGGAAGTAAAGCAGAGCTAGGGAGAGTGGAATACATACCACATCTGAAAATCCAAAGCACCTTCTGAGAACCAGAAGCCTGATGTCAGAGACCAAACCAGGGAGTGAGGGAAAGGACCCTGCCTACAACTTGCTTCTCTTCCCAGTGCGCCTGAGACTCCTCAACTGAATCACAGCCACTTCAGCAAGAACCTTCTAGAGACAAATCCAGAGATTCCGATACCTCCCTGATCCACTCTCCTCCCTGGGGGAGGAGCACCCACTGGTGTCAGACATGGACAACACATCCACCTACATGGCAGTCCCTTGGGGACCTGCACCAAGCAGGGGTTGGCAGAAGTTGCCAATCTCCTAGAACTTCTTCTTAATGTAATATTTTAAATATTAGTCAAAATATAACTTAGAACATGTCACAGGATGACATTATTTTTTTTAATGTTTATTTATTTTTGAGAAAGAGAGAGCAACAGAGCATGAATGGAGGAGGGGCAGAGAGAGAGGGAGACACAGAATCTGAAGCAGGTTCCAGGCTCTGAGCTGTCAGCATAGAGCCTATGCAGGGCTCGAACCCATGAACTGCGAGATCATGACCCGAGCCATCCAGATGCCCCAGAATGACATTATTTTTAAAGCTAGAGCAGTGACCTTTCCTGCCTTTTAAGTGGGACAATATTTAGGGACACAAAGGGGGAAATATACACTTTTTTAGCACATGTAAAGTGCAGATTGTTTCCCTCTTTTCCTCTGTTTCTTTCCCTCCTTCCCTCTCTTGCTTTTTTCCTCTCATTTTAATAAGGGGGAGGTGGGGACAACTTGTACATTTCCTTTGGCTCTTCTTCAGCTTTACAGTGAATAACCACTTTTTTATTCTCAAACTATCCTTATCCCAAACACAAAACAGATGAGCAGAATAGGTTGCCCCTTACTGGGTGTGATTGAAGAGAGGGCTCTCTGATCCAAATGACCTATCCTCACAGCTTCAGTTGCTGCCTATAATTCCACCAGTAAAGGTTCAGGATTTTGCCTGAAGATGGTGAATGTTCAAAAATGCCTCCCTTATCCATGGAAGGATGTCCAGATACGTCCCTGAAATTAGAGTAAAACTACTGGGGGAGTGGAGGACACTCCCCAGTATAGGGCTGCAGTGCTTCAGACAGAGACCTCACCACCACACCGTGCATGCCAGGACTTCAAATAAACCCACAGCATTCACTTCCCTGTGCTCCCTCATGCCACGGATCTCAGACTGGGTCTGGGACTCTGAGTGTTTCTCGAACCTGGCACCTCCCGGTAGCAGTACTGTTCATGGCTTCAGCCCACACAGGACTCAAGTTTTCACCTTACAGGCCAGGTTTGGGGATGCATTGCTCCCTCTGTCTGATCTCCTGGCTTCCACACTGCCTTTGCCAACTGGCTTTGAGTTCATTACAATCTTATGAAGGAGACTGACACATGCACAATTAATGACCACTCAGTGTTGTCAGTGCTAAAATCGAAGTAATACAAAGTGATACAGGATCGTCCAGCTCTGATTAGAAGAAACTTCACAGAGAAGGTTGTGACTGAGCGTTCATCCTAGGATTTTACCAGAGTCATTGTGGGGAGAAGAACCACCTGTGCAAAGGGACAGGGGCATGAACCAGCAGGATCACGGGTATGGTGAGAAGTCCTGTGTGGCTGGAGCATATGGTTTTGGAGGCAGACAGAGAAGCAGAAGTTAGCGTTTAATGAGATCAGATTTTTGTCTCTACACACAACAAAGAACAACAGAGGTTATAAAGGGAACACTATCCAGCCTTTATGTTTCAGGAAGGAAACAAAATCTCCACACTTCTTCTCAAAGAAAAGAGAGCGATAATTTGTGGACAGAGCAACAATATCATCATGACCTGTCAAATTTCTTCTAGAACAGTGGTTCTCACTGGAGGCAATGTTGCCCCCCTCAGGGGACATTTGGCAGTATCTGCAGACATCTGTGATTGTCACTCTGGCTCGAGTGGAAGGTTGCTCTTGACATCTAGTGGATAGAGGCCAGGGATGCTACTAAACATCATGCAAGGCACAAGACAGCCCTCCACAACAAAGAATTATCAATAGTGCCGAGGCGGAGAAACTCTGTTCTACAAGATGCAGTGGCCAGAGGGTGCACTATGACAGAGCCACAGTGGATTACAAGAGAGGCAGAGAGGAGACCTGGAGATCGTGGGCCTTTGCAAATTACTGTCCTGCCACCATTCACGTGCTGGATGATGCTCACACACCCGTGCACCCTGGATCTCTGCATCTTTCCCTCTCATTGCACTGAGTGAGAAGGATGCTGCTATTGGAATAACCTTTAATTTGACCCAATTGATTTGTTAACAGGAAATCATTTACAAACTTCAATACTCGATTAGTGACAAAGTTGCGTGTGATCTCAGCTGATCAAAGCATGTAGCCACGCAATGGTGACGTGCAGGATCAGTGCCCCGGGAGCTGCATAAGGGGAGAAAGCTCCCTCTCCACTTCTGGCAAAAATCAGTGACTTTTTGATATAGGTAGAAACATATGGAAAAGCAAGTCAGTCTTCCCACCAAGGTAACCAGGAGTCACTGATTCTCCAGAACATTTACTGCTGTCCTTCAGGCCAGAAAACTCTCCCCAGGAAACCAATCGAATCTGCCCTCACTTTTTAAATTAAAGTCCCACTATCTGGCCAAGTTTAGAGAACACAGAGTCTTTAGAATGTAAAACACCAAAACAGGCCAAAGACACGTTTAAAACCCAATATTTGTTGAAAGCTAGGATATCAAAATACATTCTACCCAGACCAAAAAGGAAAATAAAATGCTATTTTCAGATAATGTCTTTTTTGCTGCTTTCACTCTCATTTCTACCTGCGTCTTCAGGGCTCACCTCTGTCTCATTAGCGCTGCCTCCCCTACAACAGTTCGGCAATTGAAGGCAGTTATTTGGAAGCAGAGCACAGGCACCAAACACAGGAGCCAAGCTGAACTTCACAAATTGGAGAATCTGCCCTCTCGTTGGTTTTCAATTGAGGAAATGGGATTTCATTACAAAGACAATGCCTGGAAAAGTGCTTGGGCAGGAAACGGCACTCACTGTGTGTTGCCCCATCCATTCAACGCTGCAGCTGCGAAGGGACTTAGGCCTTTGCAATACATCAGAATTAAGGATCTTTACAGAGAATTGTGTCTGCACAGTTTATTTCTGGAAGGGTGTGGTGGAAACTGGCATCAGTGGTCACCTCTGGGGAGCTTAAGGGGGTGTCAAGGGACCAGAGGAGGGACAGAAAGTCACTGTTCACAGCTGGTTTATTTTTCTGTTTATTTGTTTAAGTTTATTTATTTATTTTCAGAGAGAAAGAGGACCCATGAGCAGGGGAGGGGCAGAGTGAGAAGGAAAGAGAGAATCCCAAGCAGTCTCCACACTGTCAGCACAGAGCCCGATGTGGGGCTTGAACTCAGGAACCATGAGATCATGACCTGAGCCGAAATCAAGAGTGGATGCCTAACTGACTGAACCCCTCAGATGGTGTTCCCCCCACCTTTTTTTTTAAGTACACAGTATGCTTTGAATTCTGAATCATGTACACATATTACCTACTCATAAAATAATAATTTAAAAAACAATGAATAATAGAAAACCCACTCCCCCCCAAAAAAGATTCTGTAAAAATACCCCAAGTTAGCAAATCCCATGTTTCCATCCTCTGACTTAAGCTTTCTCTTGTCTGTGTAGTCATGAGAGTCATAGAAGAAAACACTCACATCTATAGTGGGAACTTTAAATTCCCTTCTGAACTCCCAATACTTATTTCCAACTACCAGGGGCTTCTCCAAGAAGTCCCACCCATGGGCACCTCAAAGACAACATGCCCCAAACCCAAATTCTCCTCTTCTCTCCCTCCTTCCTTTCCCCTTCCTTCCAAGCCTAATCCAGCTCCAATATTCTCAGCCATTATTAGAAAAAAAAACTATCCATTTAACTTCCCAGTCTAAAAACTTTAGCATTACCTTGAGGATCCTCTCCTCACCCTCATAGTCACCAAATACTGTTAATTCCATCACGATGGTACTTTTCAAATAGGCGACCTCTCGTCCTATCCCACTGACCTTTTCTAGTTCAAGAACTTATAAACTATATTCCTTCACTGGAAAGTGAGTTCCTGCTGGTTTTCCAGCTAGTTCATTCTTTACACCTCCCCATATCCCAATCCTCATCATCTTTCTCAAACACAATTATCTGATGCTCAAGAATCTTGGATAACTCCCTACTGCCTACAGAATTGTCCGAGTTTGACAAATGATCATTTACACTGCGGACTGAAACAAACAAACAAACAAACAAATATTCCATCCCTAACACCTACCCTATGCTCTGGTCACTCTGATGTAACAAGCCTAGTTCATTTATGCCTCTTGTGAGCTTTCACAACTTCCCACTTGCTGTTTCCTTGACTTGAAAGCTTTCCCCTCCCTCCCACCCTGACTTGTACAAAAACATAAATTCTTATTCACTCTTCTAGACCCCCACTCAGTTTACACCCTCTCTGAAAAGTCTTTCAGGACTGTTCCCTCCTCTCTAATCCTCTAACACTTTATACACACCCTCATTATAGTCCTAACCACACTTTCATAATTATTTATGTTTCTATCTCCCCTGCCAGCATGTGAGCTGCTTTAAGAAAGAGCTGCTATATTTTATTCATCTTTGAATCCACTGCACCTCCCTGCTAGCATTGCACATAAATGTTTGCTGAATGAATCAGCTGAAAGTACTTTGGTAAAAATGTAACACATTATCCCAAAATTTTATAGACTTCTGTGGCTAAAATCTCATTTCTTTGCCCTCTCTCTCTGCATACCTATTGGCACGCTATCCCAGGTCTCACTGGGGCCAGTTATTCAAAAGGAACTAACAAAGTGCCTGCTATTTGTAAACAGGGCCATTTGTAAACCCTCTGGGCTAGATTTAGAGATTGCCTTTCTAACTCTGACAATGCTCCTTTGAGTACTCACTCCACTATAAGAAGCATTTCTTTTCCAAATGTCTTGAGTCCTATAAGTAACCTTTGTTTACCCTGAAAACACTTTCCTGGGAAGCTGAAAAGAGCTTAAAAGGCAATGTAATGACCCTGCGGGACCTACCTGGTCAGTGAGCCTCATGCCCACCGAAGAGGAGGAGGGGAGCTTCAGAGACTCAGCTCAAATCCCTGCCTACTTCCACCATCACCACGTTAGTCAACTGCTTCAACCTCCAAGGACTCTCTGCTCCCCAGTGAAGATCAGGGCAGCCCATTAATCACAATATTATTCTAGTAAAACAGCATCATAAGCAAAGTGATAACACCAGTATCCTGAAGAAAAATGGGTAAAAAACGAGAGTAAGATTAGGGGTAGGTGCTCATTCAAATGGAGCCCAACGGGGCAAAGACCCAGTGACAACTCCCAGCCTTGGGGTCTTTGGCTTTTGCTCTTTTCTCCCTACCTGGAATGTTCTACCAGGAAATATTTGGAAAGAAGAAAAGGAGGAGGTGCCTGAGTGGCTCAGTCAGTTAAGTGTCTGACTCTTGATCTTGGCTCAGGTCATGATCTCATGGTTCATGGGTTTGGGCCCCACGTCAGTCTCTGTACAGAGAGACTGCCTGGGATTCTGTCTCTCCCTCTCTCTGCCCCTCCCCAACTCGAATATGCTCATGCTCTCTCTCGTTCTCTCTCAAAATAAATAAATAAACTCGGGGGTGCCTTGGTGGCTCAGTTGGTTAAGCTGCAGACTCTTGATTTCGGCTCAGGTCATGATCTTACAGTTTGTAAGTTCAAGCCCCACATAGGACTCTGTGCTCATAGCAAGCCTGCTTCAGAGCCTGTCTTCCTCTCTCTGCCCCTCCTGCATGCTCGCTCTCTCTCTCTCTCTCTCTCTCTCTCTCTCAATAATAAATAAATTTTAAGAAAAAATATTTTTTTAAATAAATAAACTTAAAAAAAAAAAAAGGAGATATTTGCATTCAGGTCTCTGTTCAAATGTCACTTCCCAAGAGGCCTTTCTGATGACTCAACCCAAAAGAGCAATGTCACTACTGTTTACCTTCTCACCCTGTTTTATTTGTCTTTCTGGCACTTTTAGCACATCATAGCACTTACACCAGCATTATATTACCTAGGTGTTTGTCCCCTACCTCCACTCATTCACCCAAGAGAACAGGGACATTGTCTTGTTCCTAGACAATCTAACCACATAGTAATCTCCCAATAAAGTTTACTTATTTTTTTAAAAAGCATACAAAGAAATATTCAAGTAGTTTACAATTTCAGTGAAGATGTAAGACCCAAATTAAAATGTTAAAATCTAGCAAGGTTAAATACATGTAATAAGTGGATGATAAGGAAAGTAAAGAACATTTGCTGAGGAAGAAGTGATTGTGCATGGGGATGGCAAGAGAATGTTTCCCAGAGATGAGATTGTGTCTGCCTTGAAGGCACTGGAAAATTCAGTAAGTTTAAGAAAACAAGCCAGGGGACACCTGGATGGCTCAGTAGGTTAAGCATCTGACTTTGACTCAGGTCATGATCTCATGGTTCATTGGTTTGAGCCCTATGTCAGGCTCTGTGCTGATGGCTCAGAGCCTAAAGCCTGCTTCAGATTCTGTGTTTCCCTTTCTCTCTGCCCCTCACCCACTCGCTCTCCCTCTCTCTCTCTCTCTCTCTCCCTCCCTCTGTCTCTCTCTCTCTCAAAAATAAATAAACATTAAAAATTTTTAAAAAAGAAAGAAAACAGGTCAGTGTTTCACACTGGGAGACTACAATCCATGTGTGATAAGGCCAAATTATTAATACATGAGAGTTCACAGCTTACTCAACTGTTGGCCACCCATTGTCTGAGAGAGAGGATAAAAGCCCCAAAGGTGGATTTTCTCAAGGAAAGCTGACAGAGTCAAAGAAGAATCATAAACCCCATATAAATCTAGAGTGGTAGGTAGGACTGGAGGTGTGTTCAAGAAACTAAGACAGCAGAAAAAGCATAGCACAAAGTTCTGAGTTTTGGGGGTGATGTGAAACACTGAAGGAGAAGGAATAAGTCATGAGAATTGCCGTGGTGTATTTACATGAACTACATGAACTTCCTTAACATGGAGGAGCCTCCTCATCGGAAGAGACACGTGAGTCCCAGCTGTGTCAACGCTGACTTATCCCTTTGTGCCTGTATCTCCCCCTCAGTAAAAATGGAGATAATCATCTGCATCATGGGATTGCTGTGAAGATTAAATGAGTTGATGAGAGTAGCACCCGGCATGTTGGAATTATCTTTATTATCAGAATTTTGAGCCCTGCTTCTTAAATGCAACATTGTCCTAATGGTCTATAGGGATCATGGCTTTATAAAAATTACACATGTTTTAAGGAGCAATATCATCAACAGCTGGGCCAAGCAAAAGGCTCGGTGTTGGGATAAAGTTAGAGGGACAAACCGAAGTGAGAATACGGAGCCCCCACATACCAGCTGAGGAACCTGGTTCTTTGAGCAAGCACTTGGCTCGCTGGCCAGACCGACTCAATTACTTGAGAAACCAAAGAGGGCCTAAGTCACTTCCAAGTACAGTGAATATTGACCACTTGACAATGTGGTTGTCTTCATGCAGCCTAGGCATCCAATGTGGGTACTCACGGTTCCGGGGTATAGAGGGGGTCCGAGCCATGCCGGACGTACTGAGTGCAGTGGAACACTCTGTAGGCCAGTCCTGCCAGAAAGTCTCGGGGACTCAGGTATCCAGCCACCGGCCTCACCGTGAAGCCTGATCTTTCTAAAATGGCGACAGAAAGAGCCAACTAAATATTAACTCGACTTCAGGGCCCAAGCTGGGTGTCCTATTATTTATAAGGAGGTTCTAGAAACAAAGTAATCAAGGTCTTAAAACCCTTGACAATTGAATGACATACACCGTTAATAGCTATCACGTTTGTGGTTTCTGATTACTAAAATACACTCACAAATAATGGTTTCCAGGGGAACAAGACATTCATTAAAACAGGGGGAAAAAGTGAAAAACTTTTTCAAGATTTAAATTCAGAAGGTAAATTAGGATAAGAAAGCTCAACTTCACAGGACAAGTGATGCTTACTTACCACGCATTACCTGGTATATTTCTAAAAGGCACACCCAGGTGGGGATCCATTCTGCCTGTATGTGTTCAGTTAACACATGGCTAATTCACCCCCTTGTGGAATCAGTTCACACTACAGCTTTCTATTGTCAATACCACCTAACTCCTTCACTCCACATTGTTATTTTCTATGATATTATGAGAATAATCATATTAATTTCTGTGATTTGAAGAGGTACACTAAAGCTCTACATGTCTATTGGTTTATGGTAAGGGGAAACAAACTAAGTGGAATACAATATAATCTATGAAACTGCCCTACACTGCTAACTCAATTAGGCCTGGGTCATCAGTGTTCTCAGTTTAAGGGC
Organism: Cryptoprocta ferox; assembly: GCA_028646485.1. Taxonomy (NCBI): domain Eukaryota; kingdom Metazoa; phylum Chordata; class Mammalia; order Carnivora; family Eupleridae; genus Cryptoprocta; species Cryptoprocta ferox. The sequence continues at coordinate 43,224,188 of CM053571.1, forward strand.
TATCTAATGCTTGCTTCTCATGAAGGCCCAGGAAATTTACAACGAGCACTACTCTTATCTCTGACACCAGCTTTGTAAAGCCTCCCATTCTGAAAACCTCATCTCATTAGGAGAGCGTCTGAGAATGGCTAGAATGGTTTTAAAAGGCAAGAACCAATTAAGCTTATAAAACAAGTTCATCCTGGGATTTCTGGTATCTACCTGAAAATATTCCTGTTCTCAGGCCTCCTCAGACCCATAATTCTAACAATAATATGTTCATTCCAAAAGCTTTTACCTTGGATTGTTCCCTGGTGAATATCAAAAAGTTAAGTGTATTTTCTTCTTCTTCTATTCTATGTAACTAAGCCCGTATATCCCCTATGTAGGACCTGACTGGGGGTACAGAGAGGATCGGTCCCTTTTTGAATAGTTATGTATCTTATTTTTATATATTTTTTTAAAAATGCGTAGCTAACACATTATCAAGAACTTTGGATTTGTGGATATCCTTGCTTATAAAGTTTCCTTTTTAAATAAATTAGGTATTTAAAAGTGAGTCAGTTAACAAACAAATACCACATACATTTACATTATACTTGCTATGTGCTAATGAATGGTGCAGACTGAGATCCCAGTATCAGGTTGGTAAGGGTTGTGAAAAATAACAGCAAGGGCAATAGTAACTAAGACTCTGCTATGCTTAATGTATATCAGGAAATAACTTTAGGGCTTCCAGGTATAGTAGTTATTTCCCTTCCCAGCCACCTTGTGAGGTATATTAAAATTATGATCTTCATTTCCAGAAGCACAAAGAGGTTAGGATAACTCATTTGAGGTTACCCAGCCAAGAACTCAGTCCAAGCATTCTGCATCCAGATTCTGTGCTATTCCATGCCGCCTCTCATCAAAATATTAAGTTGGGAGACAGATAATGGCAAAAATTATGGGCTGGTATTCTAATTGCTGGAGTTTGAGAAACAACACGGTAAAAAGCAATTCCCGTATATGAGCAATCAAGCCCATGATAAATCTATAATACACACATAACTCTGTGGGAAACAAAGAGGACATGCCAGAGGCAAGGCCATTAGGGAGAATATAATCCAGTTAAACAACAGCATAAGACATTATGTAATTAGGCACTAATTACGTGATACTGATTAGTGGTTCTCAGTCTCTTTCTCTTAGTAACAAACATCATGGATGATGTTCACCCATGGGGCTCTCCCCTTGCACTCGGTGTGGTTCTCAGGGTACCTGTCCTCAGACCATGCCTGTCCCTCTCCCGATACACACGTGATCTAGAATGAAATCCGAGAGGGGAAGGTCATGGAGACTGTTATGATCAGGATTCATAGAGGAGGCAGGACTTGCTCTGAGTCTTGGAGAATAGGTAGAATTTGATAGGTGGAGGAGGAATGAGTTTTCTAGCAAGAGACAGAACGTGAGCAAGGGTATGGAGGGCCTACAGGTAGAACAGAGGGTGTGTGCAGCACAGTCATCACAGGAGACAGTCTTGACAAGATGGGTCAGGGGCCTTGAGTTGAGGCTGAGCATTTCAGAACTTGAGCATATAAACCAGAGATCAGCACACCATGGCCTATAGTCCAAATCCAGCTTGTTTTTCTACACCCCATGAGCTAAGAATAATTTTTACATGTTTTAATGGTCACATTTAAATGGTTATCTAAGGACCTATAATGCCCTCAATTTTGCCTCTTGGCCAACAAAAACTAAAATATTTACTATCTGGGCCTTCACAAAAAACAAACAAACAAACAAAAACAAACAAAAATCCAGCCCCAGTAAAATCAAATGGGAGCCACTGATGGCTTCTGAGCAGAGATGCCAGGAAGGAAGTAATGCTTTAGGAAGGTTCATCTGGAAGCAGTGGACAAGAGAGTAGAGGGGAGAAGATGCAGACATCAAATCTGTAAAAACAGGGACCTCAATTTGGGTGGTGGCGGTGGGATGGAAAGAAAAGAGCAGACTCATGATGGTTCCAAAGCTAGAGGTGCCGGTACCCGGAGACCGAGGTCAACTGAATAACAGCCCTCCAAAGATACCCATACCCTAATGTCCTGAGCCTGTGAATATGTGGCAAAATGGACCTTGCAGGTGTGATTAAGTTAAGAATTTTCAGATGGGGAGATGATCCTGGATGACTCAGGTGGGTCTAATATGATAACAAGGGTCCTTACAAGAGGGACAGAGGAAGGTCAGAGTCCAAGAAGATGTGACAAAGGAATCAAGAGGTTGGAGCAGTGTAAGGAAAAGGCCAGGAGCCAAGGAATGCAGGTGGACTCGAGAAGCTGAAAAGGCAAGGAAATAGAAGCCTCCAGAAAGAATGCAGCCCGGATAAGACCTTGATTTTAGACTTCTCTCTTTTTTTTTCTTTTTTTTTAAATTTATAGTTTATTGTCAAGTTGGTTTCCATAAAACACCCAGTGCTCTTCCCCACAAGTGACCTCCTCCATGTCCATCACTCCCCTTCCCCTTTCCCACTCCCCCTTCAGCCCTCAGTTTGTTTTCAGTGTTCAAGAGTCTCTCATGATTTGCCTCCCTCCCTCTTCCTAACTCTTTTTCCCCCCTGCTCCTCCCCATGGTCCTCTCTTAAGTTTCTCCTGTTAGACCTATGAGTGAAAACATATGGTATCTGTCCTTCTCCACCTGACTTATTTCGCTTAGCATTTCACTCTTGAGGTCCATCCACGTTGCTACGAATGGCCAGATTTCATTCTTTCTCATTGCCATGTAGTATTCCATTGTATAGATGAACCACATCTTCTTGATCCATTCATCAGTTGATGGACATTTAGGCTCTTTCCATGATTTGGCTATTGTTGAAAGTGCCGCTACGAACATTGAGGTACATGTACCCCTATGCATCAGCATTTCTGTATCCCTTGGGTAAATCCCCAGCAGTGCTATTGCTGGGTCATAGGAGAGTTCTACTGGTAGTTTTTTGAGGAACCTCCACACTGTTTTCCAGAGCGGCTGTACCAGTTTACATTCCCACCAACAGTGTAGGAGGGTACCCGTTTCTCCACATCCTCGCCAGCATCTATAGTCTCTTGAGTTGTTCATTTTAGCCACTCTGACTGGCGTGAGGTGGTATCTCAGTGTGGTTTTGATTTGTCACCTCCAGCACTGTGAGGTAACACAGTCACTAGTCTGTGGTGACTTTTTACAGCAGCAATAGGAAACGAGTAACAAAGACGGATTGCATAGCGGGGAGGGTGGGTAGAAAGTCTTAGGGAGGAGTCCTTAGAGGTGAGCCTAGTGAGTCTAGAGAATAAAGTATCACCGATGGAAAGGGTAAGCAGGCGAGGAAGTGAGTTCCAGGAGAGGAGGAAGACAACAAAGCTTCCGCTTTTACAACTGCTGTGATGGAAACAGGGGGAGAGAGAACAGAGGACAGAGTGCAGCCACATGAAACCCGGCCCCCATCTGCCACCCCTACAAACTCTCCCAGTTGCCGGCCCAGGAGGGCCAGTGAAGAGACAGACCACACAGAGGACCTGAACTTGAGGTGACCCTGTGCCTCCTCTTGTTCCTTCCTCTATCTGCCAAGACTATGGTCCCTGGCACATAATTTATACATACAAATACTGCTTTGATTAATTGACTGGTTTCCCCCAAAGTAAAGTCACTAGTGTTCAAGATTATCCATGATAAGATTTCATGCAGTACATAATTTTTAACAAAGCAAATAAAATGTCACCTTTGAGGCCGTTCCATCCCTATGTGGCCCCACAGAGTAGCTCCTGGATCAGAAAAGCTCAAAGCTGAAGTCTCAAACATCCTTTGGGGTTTACCATACACAGCCAACCCCGAGGGAGCCCACTGAGCCCCTGAGTGGCATGAGCAGCCAGGTCCCTCTCCCCGCCCACAGTCCCTGCTCTGCTTCCCGCAGGTGGCCCCAGGTAATCGCTGCTTCCGTGCTCTCCGTTTTAAATCAAAGGGAGTTTGTCCTTTTTTGTAAAAAGGGCCATTGCTGCAATGTGTGTCCTTGGAGAGCAAACAAGGACGTTGGCTGGGAAGAGGAGAGACAGCCTGTGTGAAGTCTTACCTTTCAGAAACACGGAGACGTCCTCAAGTTGAGGCACGTTGTCCTCCCGGTAGCCACAGTATTTCGTCAGCAGAGGGAAGTTTTTCAAATACTCCCGGCAAGCGTGAGTGGGATAGAGTTTGGAGAGCTCTCGGAACACAACACCCCAGGTTTTCGTTTCTTCCTCCGTGTACTCCACCCTGGGAATGGGCTGCCCGCTAGGCAGGAGAGAAGACCGACGAATGAATCTAGCTCTGGAACGGAGTTAAATGTATTCTCACTTGCCCTACCATTCTTTTTTTTTTTTTTTTTTCTAATTTTTTTAACGTTTATTTATTTTTGAGAGACAGAGATAGAGCACGAGCGGGGGAGGGGCAGAGAGAGAGGGAGCCACAGAATCTGAAGCAGGCTCCAGGCTCCGAGCTGTCAGCACAGAGCCTGACACTGGGCTCAAACTCAAAAATCGCGAGATCGTCACCTGAGCCGAAGCAGGACACTTAACCAACTGAGCCCCCCAGGCGTCCCCATACCTACCATTCTTGTAAAAGTTCTTTAAAGTGGGACACTGATTGTCTAAAAGGATCCCGTTAAGAATTATTATTTTTTATTTTTTTAATGTTTATTTTTGAGAGAGAGAGAGAGAGAGAGCGAGCAGGGGAGAGGCAGAGAGAGGAGGAGACACAGAATCTGAAGCAGCCTCCAGGCTCTGAGCTGCTTCATAGAGCCCGATGTCAGGCTCAAATTCACAAACCTCAAGATCATGACCTGAGACAAAGTTGGACACTTAACCAACTGAGCCACCCAGGTGCCCCAAGAATTATTTTGTGAAGTAAATGCTAACCTTCTAATTCTGTGTGTGTATTTGGACTGCCATATAAATTATTTGATTAAGTTATGTCTTCACACATCCTTATGGAAATTGGATAGGATTTATGCTCTTACACTGAGATCAATAACTAGTAAGAGTTCTGGGTGGGGAGAAACTGATTTATACACAAAGATGTGCTCTGGAAGCCTTTTCCGCAATCACCTAACAGTGGCAATAAATGGACGTTGTCTCTAGAAAATGAAATTGCCTGTGGGTTCTCTTTGTTCCTTGTAGGGAAATCACCCCAATCTCCAAGTGTAATTTTGAGATTGTTTTGTTTAGTGAACAAAACGTCTGGGAACTGCTAAAAAAAAAAAAAAAAACACCATACTGAATTCTTGGGGTGTCTGGCTGGCTCAGTCAGTAGAGCATGTGACTCTTGGTCTTGGGGTTGTGAGTTTGAGCCCCACACTGGGTGTGGAGATTCCTTAAAAATAACATCTTTAAAAAAAAACTATACTAAATTCTAAAGTGAGAGTTTTACAAACTTCCCAGGGCATTCATTACACTTCATGCCAGGAGGTTCATGCATTAGGCCTTTCACCTTAGGACAGGGAGTCAGCAAACTTTTTCTGTATAAGTCCACAAAGCAAATATATTTTTAAAATTTTTAATGGTTATTATTTATTTTTGAGAGAGAAAGAGAGAGAGAGAGAGAGAGAGAGAGAGCAGGAGCAGGGGAAGAGCAGAGAGGGAGGGGCAGAGAAAGAGAGGGAGACACAGAATCCAAAGTAAGTTCCAGGCTGTGAGCTGTCTGCACAGAGCCTCACATGGGGCTTGAACTCATGATCCATGAGATCATGACCTGAGCCTAAGTCATACGGTCAATCATCTGAGTCACCCAGGTGCCCCATACAAAATAAATATTTTAAGCTTGTGTGCCATACGGTCTCTGTCGCAACTGTTCAATTCTGCCATTGTATCTCAAAGACAGCCAGAGACAATATGTAAACAAATGAACATAGTTGTATCCTGATCAAACTTTCTTTACAAGAACAGACAGCTGGCTGGAGTTGACCTACAAGCAGTGGTGTCCTAATGCCTGGGTTAGAATACAGAGAGGTGACTCAGGACTGGAATGGGCACCGAGAGCTTCCTGAAGGAGGCTAAGCCTTGTTGTCTGGGCAGGATTTTCGAGTTCCCAGACAGAAAGGTGAAGAGGAATTGCTGTTCTAACAGCAGCCAGTAGCCATGAGCCGGAAACAGAGCTCCTGAAGCAGCCTGGGACCAGTAGAAGGAGGGGAGTGTGGACATGTGCCTTTACAAGCTATTGTTTGAGAGTCTAGAAAACAAATTTAGCCTCTGATTAACATACCTATTTTAAAAGTGAAAACCTCTCATGACATACTCATCGGCCACCTACAGCACCACCACCACCACCCTCCCCCCACCACTGCCCACCCTGGCCACTCAGTCAGAAGTTCTGGCCCTGCAGTCAGCACATACATGCACACAACATAGGGAAGTCCAAGTACATACACATCTAGCTAGGAATTCTACCGCTGCCATCTACATAACCCAGCCTGCAGCAGGCAGTCTCCACAGGAACCCAATGGCAGGCAGTAAATTGCCACTCAGGATTGTGGCAGCTGCAGGGTGCCTTCAACAAACTGGGACCACCAGGGGTACCCCCTGAGGAAGTAAAAAGGGAAAGGAGACAATACTGAGATCAGGCTAACAAACAGATCCGCCAATCATTCTATATACTTCAGTGTGTTCCTGCCAAAATGCTTTCTGTTTAAACATTAGGTCCAAATGTGGTTCCTACTGCCCCAAATAATTTTTATTTAAAAAAATATTAACTGCAGTCCATGAGGGAGAAGGGGAAAACACATGTAAGAAAGAACAAGAAATTAGCATTTGCTTTCTCTAAGTACCAAGACTGGGGTTTATGCAAACCAAATTAGAACAAGATTAGCCTTGTTTAAATTTGGCTGTTGATAACAAATAAAAAATTACAACCTGGCAAATATTTGCGGAGAAGATCAAGACTTAGCATCTATGATAAGTTTAGACTGAAAGCTTGAAATGGAAAGGTAAAAGTAGAAAGGATGTGAGGAAAGAAAGATATAAACGGTCTGCCTCCGGTTCCAGAAAATTCAACGAAATCAATTTAAGTCAGATAAGCCAATAAGGCTAATAAGAGCTGTGCACAATAAGAAGTTAGGAAAGCGATGAGGCTGAAACAATAAATGAAATATTGAGAAGCCATTTGAAAAGAATCGTTAGGTCGAACTTTTCCCTTGAAACTAATCTGCAAACCTTTCTTTCCAAGGGGAGCTGAATATAGCCCACAGCAAATGGCAGAAGGAAAGCAAGTGTGAGGTAGAATGGGAACAAAGAGTTTTACAGATCTGTTACTGAGTAACGAATCTCCAGGGTCAGTCTTGGGTCTGTGGAGAGTCATGTACATTTTCATTAGTTTCCCCTGTCTGTCCTGCCTGGGTGGCTAATTAGCTTACTCTGAGTTCCCGGCTGCTTCCTATATGGCTACTACCCCGATGGCAGGTAAGGCTAACACTGATCATATTGAGATATTTCATTCTACTCCAGCCCCTACTCCCAGGTAACTAGGTGAATGTTTAAAAAAATTGTTTTAAGTTTCTTCATTTTTGATAGAGACAGAGTATGAGTGGGGGAGGGGCAGAGAGAAGGAGACCGAATCTCAAGCAGGCTCCAGGCTCTGAGCTGTCAGCACAGAGCCCGACGTGGGGCTTGAACTCACGAACCACGAGATCATGACCTGAGCTGAAGTCATACGCTTAACTGGCGGAGCCACCCAGGCGCCCCTCTAAGTAAATGTTTAAAAGCCAACTGCATCACAAAGCAAATCCTAATTTGATCCATTTAATTTCTATCATTAATATTCAAAATACCAATATCCACGAAAAAATAAGAAATTTCCTATTTTTCTCTGTAGTTAATAAGAGTATATAATTAAACCCCATCTTTGAAGGCTCACTATGGGCCAGGCACTTTTTTAAGGCTAAGTGATTTTTTATCAGTTAGTCCACTTGATTCTTACAACAACTCCATGCGATAGACACTATTATTATCCCCATTTACAGATGAGGATATTGAGGCTCAGAGATATTAGGCTGTTTGTCCTAAAATCATGGAGCCAGGCTTAAAACCCAGTCAGTCTGGCTCAAGACTGGCTGTAGTCTTAATTAATTGGTATATACAAATGAAATAAAAAAATTTATTCCAGACACCAGTTTATTTTCATGTACCAAACTGAAATAAGACTTATAGGTATATGTATTTATATAGAGAAAATTTCCTATATAGTCATATGTAATAATGATCCTTCATGTATTTGTAGATCACATAAAGTATGTCCATATTTATTCACTTATTTAACCCTTTCAGTAAGACTGGAGATAGTTCTTGGGGCACTAGGAATGCATATATGTTTTTGAAACTTTTAAGTTTGACATTTGGAAAAATAAAAATTATAGTCATGAGATAAACAGAATGCATTGCACTTCTTTTCCCTTCTATGCTCTTGTCATGGATGAATTTATTTTTGTGTGTGAATTATATATGAGAAGGATGACAGAGGGGTGTTCTGATCTTTTTATGGCCTGGGTTATATACACATAATCACTTCATATCTACCTATGGGTACATATACTAGCATTTATGTAACAGGTGTCATATTTCAGCATCCTTAATCTCTGATCTGGCCCAAAACTAAAGTCACTTAAGTATCTCACATTCTAGAGAAAGCCTCCAGCAGTTGGAGCTGGCCAGCCCCTTGCAGGGCTTATTAAAAGGCAGCAGAAATGGTCCTACCACTAAAAAGGTTCTCTCAGGAGCTCCTGGCTAGCTCAGTGGATGGAACACGCAACTCCTGATCTCGGGGTTATGAGTTCGAGCCCCACGTTGAGTGTAAAGATTACTTCAAAATAAAATCTTAAAAACAAAGTTCTCTCATACCACCCTTCCCACCTCACCCCCAAACCTCACCCACCAGTCTAACAGGATACAACAGATGTGCAGGATTGTGGGGAGAGGCCAGTGCTTGAGGGAGAGGTAGGTTCTTTCTCCTTACCCGAGTGAGGAGGGTAGGCTGTGCCATGACAGTCATTTAGAGGGACTGCCCACGAGAAGTGGGGCCTGGCATCCCAGCTGGACCCTGGCTGAGTGGCAGGACCATGGGACCCCCCTGGTGTGGTCACCGGAGTGGAGTGGCAGAGAGGAGAGTATCTGGAAGCTAGGAGTAGAGTACTCTACGGAAGAGAAGAGGGGCCCCTTGACACGAGTCCTCCGAAATTTGAGGTTCACAGGAACGTGGATCCAGATGCCCAGTGAAATCTAGAGATTTTGGTGGAATCCTGGGAGAAAATGCAAAGGGAGGCCCCACCTCCTCTAATTTTGCTCAGTCCTCAGGAGGCCCAAGTGGCTCCCTTCACTCCTGCTTTGTGAGGTGTTCATTCCCAAGCTCTCATGCACACAACCTGGAGAAAGGGGTGGTGGTGTGGCTGCTGACAAGGCCAAGGGGATGCAGGGCACATAGCTGTAGGGGTGGAGCTGGAGGGAAGGGTGCTGCCCCAAGAAACTATACATCATGCTCTGCAGAGACCATATCAACAGAGACCACCCCAGCAGAAAGATTCTGTCTAGACCAGGATAATCCTGGTTCTAACAATCCTGTAAAAAGTTCTCAGCCACCTCCCTCCCTCCTTTCAGCTTCTAACTCCAGAGGAACGAAGTCTTTGAAGGGAGAAGGAAAGGTGTGTCAGAACTAGCACACGCACATTTACACACAGACACATTCACTCCAAATAACAGAGGGCCAAGGAGGATACACTTTGAATCAAGTTTGAGATTAATCTTTTTTTAAATGAATGGGACTAGGCTTTAAATACCCAAATGAGACTCTATTAATAATTGAAAATGACAGCAAATTAGATGTTGCTAAGGAACTTGCTTCCCAGCAGGAAAGTAGAATTCAACACAATACAGTTGACAGCAGTGAATGGGGAAAATAAAACCATTTTACCATTGGTATAAACCCCAACAAGATGAGACTTCTCAACAAACTAATGACATGTAAATATCATAATTAGATCTTCAGGGAGTCTCCTCCATCTATATGGAATTAGTTGGGATTCCAGAATTCTCAATAACCACCAAAATGATTATTCACAGATTCCTAAATCACTGGAGAAAAATAGATGCAACTTCCAGTAGCTTCTATTCACTGCACATTCAGTCCTCTTACGAAAGATAGTAAATTAAGGCTTTATACACAATAAGAAACCAGTGCTCAGTGAAGACAATACCAGGGAAAGGACTACAGTGGTCACCGTAGAATTTAGGCTTGATGATGGAAAAACAAAAACAAAAACAAAAAACCCGGGTGCAATAGGTTACTCGGAGATGACTAGGAACTTCCTTTGGAAATACTGAAGGCTGTGGGAGGCATCTTTCTGCCTGTAAGATTAAATGCCACTCTTCCTAAAGACAAGGGGATGAGTCTGAAAAGCCTGCCTTGTCCCCACAGAGAGAAGAAAGTGGAAAGTACAGAGACAAATATAACTGGGGGCTGGTACATTTATAGTCATCGTAGGTAAGTCCCAAGCTTGTTAAAGCTGTTTAGCAAATACATTTTTGCTACTGAAATCCAGGGACGTACACGTACCCCACGGAGGTTGAAATTATGGGAGTTCTTTCTATAGCCAGATGAATAAGCAACAATGCTTTTTGTTTTATTTAACTATTTCTTTGATCTTCTGCTCCAGCAGGTCCAACCACAAGACATTTTTCTTATAAATTGTTTTAATGTGGGGGTTTGGAAAATACTTGATGACAGCAGTACGTCCTGCCTGCCTCCCGGAGTCCTTGCTGGTGGAATTCCAAATGTGAGATGCACTTTCTTTGCTTATGTTATCTTTAGAGGAACTCCAGTGTCAGGAAGCAAATCACTTATTCAGGGGAGGAAGATGTAACAGTCTGCAATTGATAGTATTTACATCAAGATGGCAACACTGGCAGAAACACAAGGCAGATTGTGCTCTTTGAAAACAGTTGGATCTCCTCGGTGGCAAGAACCAAGCAGAGCAGAAGGTAAACAGAGAATTGGTTAAAGGGATGGGTGAATCTGATAGAAACAGTTAGGAATGAACTCATTTTCTATTTGCTTTCATTACATGCTCCTCGGGCCAGGAGATGCCTCACTTATTCAACAGCTGTTTATCTGCCTGGAATAGATTGTCCCTCTCCTCTCTGCCTCATCTTTTCTTCCTTCCTCACCTTAGGCAGTTCTCTCTTGATTGACACTTCCACCTGGGGGTTTGCAGAAGGGAAATGAGAAGAGATGAAATGTAAAAATCCATCAACTTTGCAACTCATTAGCAATTAGCAGCTCCTCTAAGGGTTTGGATGGGGCCTTTGGAGAAAGAGTTTGGAAGCATAAAGGCAAGAGGTCTCTATCTGTGTTCCGTCTTGACTTACAATGCATGCACGTGCTGCCCTCACACACGTGCTGCCCTCCTCAACGAACCACGTGCTGCATACCCTGAATTCTGCATAACTTTCAGGGAGCTTCTGTACATCCATCCTCTTTCCTTCCCATCCGAGAAAACATAGAAGAACATAGTAGAGTAAGACTGATATTATTCTAACATTATATAAGACTAGTCTTTATTTTGATCCAATGTAACTTTTTGTAAAAGAAACATTCATCAAGAATGTTACACTTCTCACAACTGAGGTGTGGGTCCCTCACTTCTGACTCTCATGTCACTGGTGACCATGTCATCCAGTACTGTGTCAGTTCATGCCACCTTCATGAAATAGTATCACCTGCAAGCAGGTATCTCCAGAATAGAGCCGTAAAGGTCCACCACTGTTCAACAGGAAGGTGGTTTATGCTTCCAAGAATGGAAAAAATGTTGCCACCGGCCAGAACAAACAAAATCCTAAGAAGTGGGTGGATTCCTTTAAAATTTAACCAAAAAGCAAATGTCATTTTTTCTGATTTCTAAAAGTCAATGAAAAACGTCTAAGGCTCCTGCATCTGATAAAATTACACTTCAGAATTCAGACCATAAAGGACACTCAACAACTTTATGATGAAACACTGTCAGCAATACCAGGGTGCGGCAGGGGTGGGGGGGAGTAACGAATCCCAAAAACGTTACTCTACTAAATCTACTACCCGTTACAATGTATGCTCCTTGAAGGCAGGGATTTTTGTTTGCTTTGTTCATTTTTGTATCCCTGTCACCCAGAGCAGAGCCTGGAATATATAGGTATTCAACTTGAATAAGTAAATCAATCAGGCTAAAGCAAACCACAAATTTAAAGGTTGAGAAAAATGATAGTTATGTATCACAAAGTCTGGCAAATATGTATTTGTCTTACTCCATCTACACTGTCAGCATAGAGTCCCACACGGGGCTCCATCTCAGGAACCGCGAGATCATGACCTGAGCTGAAACGAAAAGTTTAGACACTTAACAGACAGCCACCCAGGCACCCCCCTGCCTCATATTCTAATTACTATCGAAAAAGAAAGTCCAAAGACTTTGAGATTTTAGTATGTTTTCTGGAAGCTTCCAAATATCCCTATGTACTACATACTTTATATGGAAGAGGTTCTTTTTTCTAATTTTCTGAACTCCGGCTTCCCAGGCATTGTCACCTATCATACTTGTAGCCAAAATTTTCATCAGGAAAGAAAGCAGCATCTACACACTCAGAGGGACGTAAAAGTCAAACTTAGCTGAACACAGGGATGTTTCCTTTGCTGGACATCTTGAGGAATGAACTTTCAAAGATATTTTCAAAGAGACAGAGCATGATGATTGAATGCTATTTTTCTAAAAGGAAGGTCACAAATCAGTACAGTGACATAACAACCATTTGGGTTATATCAAGATTTCAAACGATTCAAGTTGTCTGACATAAATAAAGTGGCTTGATGAGGGTTCATTTGGTAAGGAGACGGGCAGCCCGAGACTGCTACACTACACCATAGAGTAAACATAAAGGCACAAACTCATTTTTAGCTAGTCCCCTAGGCCAGTCAGGTAAAGAGCATTTGTGATCACATATTTTATTTGTTTTTGCAAATGAGTTTTGCGCACATGAATTTTCGCAAATGAGTCTATGGGCCCTAAGGAACTTTCAGATGGTGGCAAACAAAAACGTTAGTTTGTTTTGTTCACATTGTTAATATTGGTGCTGCCTTTACAAGAGACATAATGAAAATAAACTATTACACCTAGGGAGCCTCAGGGAAAGTGAAAATTTAACTCCTGGAAATTATTTGTTTTTATTTGTCCTATGCACTCCAGGATAGGGCTTCCCACCATTTTCTCACCTTGCAGAAAGCCCTCTTCACATTCTAGAGGAGTGATTTTCTTCCGCCAAAACTATCATGATATTAAATACAAACAGCAACAACAATGGGTCTAACATCCATCTATGTGTGCCTGTTCAACATACAGAAAGAAGTGGAACTCAGAGAATACAATCCCGAAAAGAGCTGCAATTCAATAGCAGCCAACAATCTCAGGGCACACCGTAATGAAGAGACCCAGCCCAGGGTCTCCCAGGGCTCCAAATGTAACCCCATACATCTCGCATCATGACCAACAGGGACCAAACATTGCTAATTACTGAGCCCTGATGTCTTTTAGTGGTGGATGAGGCAATACGGCCACCCTACAGTTCGTGGCCCTAAGGAAATTGACAATAGCATCCATCCATTCATTTAACTGTAACAATAACAGGAATATAATAGCATATCACCATGGATAATGTCATATAATGCTTACCTTATCGAGTAATTAAACGGCTGTTAGTAGCCCTATTTTATGGTTGAGGAAACTGAGGCTTAAAGACATAGTCATCTGTCCAAGATCAAACAGCCAGTAAGTGGCACAGCAGGGACTTAGATTATCAAAGCCTAGCTCTAGGGACCCCACTCTTCACTAACACACCTCAGTGAAGGTACTAAGTACCTAATGTGTAGGAAGCATGGAGGTTGGCCTCTGTTTCCTCATTTGAACCTGAGGGAAATAAGACAACCATACAATGCTGAGATCACATGACATCATCTGGAAAGCACCTGGGCCAATGCCGAGGACCTAACAGGTACTCAGTATAGTTGGATCCCTTCCTCCAGGCAAAAAGGAATGAATAAAATTTCATCACTTCCCTGCAGGGTAGGAAATAGGTCTGGAGACAAAACAGTAATCTTCTGTATCAATTCATTCACCTCTCAAACAGGACTTGTGGAAAGTCATTTTAATCCTTCATGTTCCTGGAAATCATTTTAAAGTAAAATACTCATACCTCATTCCCCATGGAAGAGGTTAGAATTTGGTGCAACTCCTGTCCCTGTCAGTAAGTGACACCAGGCCATACTGTGCTAATGTTTTCCCCAGCTGTGGGAGCCATGTTATAATCAGACAACATCCTACTGAGACATTCACGCACATCTAATAAACCCGCCAAGCCCAAAAATTGAAAAGGAGAAACCTTTCCAAATCAATTTCCCCTTTTGTCTTTCTTTCAATTCTCAGGCTCCCTTCCTTTCAGCCACTGAGCTGAACTTCAGGTGGAGACAAACACTAGGCATGAAAATGATTCTTCCATAAAGCCTGGCATCTTTTAAAAACTTCCAAGAACTATGCCTTTCAAATATGCCGAGACTTCTGTAAAGAGCAGAATAACTTTTTAAAAATCCAATCATTTAATTCTGATGCTCTTGTTTTCAACTTGTGTTTAATATCATCTATGTCAAATGGAAGATGCTACGTAGATTGAAAAAAAGAAAAAGAAAAAAGAAAAGGTGTGGCCTCCTGAGCAAAGAAAGACATTTAGATTTCTCCAGAAGAAGCACTCTTCAAACCCCTAATGTGACCTTCCTCAGAAACCATTCCAGTCATCTGGGAAATGACTCCAGCACAACAAATATTTGGTTTTGTTCTACTTTTCAATTTACCGCTCCATTTCAGAGAAATTAAAGCATCAACAACTGGTGTTTATGCAGGAGTCACAAAGTACCCAAACAGCCACATATATCTCAGTTTCATTCAAAACCTGGGAAAGCAAATCAATGGAGGATAATGGAATGGGATAAAATTAGCTCAGTAGGGGAGAAAACATATTTGCCTTCTAAGGTGCGTCTTCTAAAAAGACAGAGAAGGGGGAAAAAATTAAAGCTTGGGCCCACATTACAACAAAGCCCGCAATTCATCAAGGTGGCCATCTGCCAACAAAACTGATGAGAAAAGTAGAACTAAGGATAAAAACTTGCAACCCCCCCCCTTAAGTTTTCTTCCCTGTTAAGAAAGCAGAACTTTTCCCTTTCATTCTTCCTCCACCTTCTATTTGTAATGTTTCCAATTAAGATTCGCCTATCTAAAAATAGGCAGTGTGGCGCTTACCACTCCTGTTAGTAATGTATTCCTTTTAGCTACATTCTGAAACCAAGCAGGATCCATAAATCATGCCTCTTCTCGCATGAAATGAGAAATGCTAAGGTCAACTGAAATTTCTAGGAAGGTGGAGAGGTGGAGCCACCCCAGTTATATTTCTGCAAGTTGCAATAATTGCAAATGCCTCCTAGGAAAGACACAGCATCAGTAATCCTCCAGCTCAAACAAAAGCTAGGTCTTTACAGGTTCCTGAAGTTGGGAAACCCCAGTGTGCACAGTTGTGGCCACGGGAGGTAAGAGCAGGGTGGCATCAGCTCTACCAGTATCCGCCAAACAGTTCTCCTGGAGGTCTGGAGCCTACCTTTGTCTCTGATGCGTCCCCCTCCTGCCTTTTCTTTGCAAACCTAGGGTGACTCCTGCAGAGTCATGTAGTGCAAGAGGGAACAGAGAAGACCTCCTGAGATGCTGGCTTGGAAGGCACATCCGTTCTATGTATCTATTCAACATCTTCGAGTGCTTGGCATTTCAGTCCCAGAGAGTTGTGTTGACATGTGGTATCTGGGACTGTGGGTGGGGGAAGAGGAGGGTGGCAAAAAATGCCCTCCTCTGCTTTGGTGAGAAGAAGGGTTAGAATCATCACCAGTTCATGCTGAATGAGAGGATTTTCTCTCTCTGATGGAGCGGAGTAGAATACTAACAAGCTCACCCAAACTGAATGTGCCTGCTGGGCTGGTGATTGCACTTTTCAAATATGCTAGTCCCCATGTGGGGCTGTTTTGTTTTAGAGTCTCTGTTTAGCTGTGTACTTACACGCACAGAAAACGAATCACAAAGGGTGCAATTCTGTTAAATCAAAAAAGCAAGAAATAAATAGTCTGGCGACTAGAAAAAGCCAGAGAGGGACAAATCCCTGGCAGTTGTTTTTCAAGCTTCAGTGCAGCTGTGTTTATTTCCCTCCATCATCTCTCCCATGAGGGGCAGGCCTCAGGCAGGACAGGAAGAGCACAGCCCGCTGCAGGTTGGGCGAAATTGCTACACAGGCTGGGACACATCTCTGTGTCGCCAGGGCCAGGTAAGGTTCCAGGCACCCTGTGCCATGGCTTAGCCTTGAAGTCAGACTGGCTGGTTTGAGTCCTGGCTTCATAAAGCCTTAAGTGAACTGAACACATACAAGAACTGTGCATTTTAAATATGAGAATTCTATAAAGAGAATGACTTTTTGAGATGCCAAGTTTTAGTTCTGTGACTGCTAATTTTTCAACCTGTGTATGACACCACCTATGTCACAGGCAGTACTACAGATGTGGCTTCTTTAAAAAAATCTATGTAATGTTTATTTATTTCTGAGAGACAGAGAGAGACAGAGCATGAGTGGGGGAGGGCAGAGAGAAGGAGACACAGAATCCGAAGCAGTCTCCAGGCTCTGAGCTGTCAGCACAGAGCCTAAAGCGGGACTCAAACTCACGAACCGCAAGATCGTGACCTAAGCCAAAGTCAGATGCTTAATGACGGAGCCACCCAGACGCCCCCAGATGTGGCTTCTTGAGCAATGATGGAGAGTGTCTTTAAGAGAAGTACACTTGAGAGTCCTGGAAGCTACCTTATTCAGAAACTATCCTGGTCATCTGGGAAGTAAACCCAGGCCTTCAATATTCGCTTTTTTCTTCCTACTCTTCAACTGATTGCTCAATTTCAGGGAAGTTAAAGCATCCAATGCTGGTGCTTATGCAGGTTACATGATCAGCTGTGTCACCTTTAGTAGATTTCTTAAAGTCTCTGAACCTCAGTCTTCTCATCTTCAGAAAGAGCACGATAATGGCACCTACCCCAAAGGTTTTTTGTGAGGTTAAATGAGCAAATATAAGCAAAGTATTGAACACAGTGTCTAGCACATGGCAGAAATTTTGCCAAAGGAAGCAAAAACTACCCAAATGTGCCAATGAAGAGGTATCTACAGGGGACACTTCTACCACCATCAGCCATTCAGGCATTGGTCCAACATATTCCAGATGCAACACGCACCCTCCAAACTTAGTTGAGACTCACTGGTCTGGGAAGACCTTGGAGAGGGCCAACTTTTCAACTGAAGAAGTGAGCTGCATGCAGGAGTTACATGAAACTGAAAAGTGTACACACACACACACACACACACACACACTCATATACACGCACACGCATATATTTTTGAAAAGCTCCTTTAACCCAGCCCACCATGGAGCCTAAAATTCCCTAATTTATTCACTCCTTAAGGTCCTTTATTCATTTTAAATGAGCTTAACAAATGATTACATGGAATCGAGGAACCACCAGCTAAGCTACTTCACACATGGTGATAATAGTATCTATCATAGATTCAACCTCAGCTTATAGCAGCCAGCACCCGGGCCCTGTAATCGCTGTTAATCCTCCCAACCATACAAGATGGGTAAATATTGTGCCCGTTTTAAAGTAAGAGCACTGAGACGCAGAGAGACTAGGTCAGTGCTCATGGCCCCCGAGCGTTTAAGTGGTAGAGCAGGAATTCAAATCCAGCTCCTTCTAGCTCCAAAGTCTATCCATTCTGCCATATGTTCTGCCACACCTGTGCTCTCATGAGGATGACTTCTACAGATAATATGTTAGACCCATTGTGGTAGAGCTGTTCAAGAGGGTCTTGAAGAAATAAAACTTGAACACAACCTCTGTATATGGTAGCCAACCTCTTTCACCTCCAGTGAAGCCTGACTCCTGGCCTCCATCCCCATGCATCCCCTCCCATGGTATAGCAGGTTAGGCTATGAAACCAAGAGAATACTTCAGTAGGGATGGTACCTCCCTTCTGAGGCTACGTTATAAAAGGCGCGGTAGACTCTACCTTGCGTTCTTTTGGACCACTTGATTTGGGGGAAGCCAGCTGCCATATCTTGAGGACACTTGGCAGCCTAGCGGAGGGGCCTATGTTGTAAGAAACTTTGGCCTCCTGCCAATAGCCATGTGTGTGACCGTACTGGAAACAGATCTTCCAGCCCTATCCTTCTCCTGGTCAATACTTTGACTCCAGCCTCATGAGAGGCCTGGATCCAGAACCACCCAGCTAAGCCACTCCCTAATTCCTGACCCTCGGAAACTTTGTGAGATAGTAAATGTTTGTTGTTTTAAGCTGCTTGATTTGGGGGTCACTTGTTATACAGCAATAAATAATGAATACAGTGTAAAAAAAAATCAGACAATTTCAGGGTCTAAAGAGAGTCTTGGCCAAGGGAAATGGAGAAGGGTATTAACCAAAAGGTAATAAAAAGATTTGGAGCATGGGGGTAAACGAAAAGGAGAGACCAGTTGAAGTGAGAAAAATTATAATAATATTAGCAAATACGTATGGAGCATTTCCTATATGGTATTCTAAGCACTGTGAATATATTAGCTCACTTAATCCTTTTAACAATCCTAAAAAGCAGTAGTAGACTTCTCCCTATATTCTAGATATGGAAACTGAGGCACAGAAGGCAAATCATTTGCAGGAGTCACCCAGCTGGCAAGTATTTAAAGCCAGAATTCACCCCAGGCAGTCCAGTCCGGCATCTGCACTCTTAAACACACCACACATTGCCTCCCAGATTGAAAGAAAAACCAGAGAAAGCAACCAAGGCCCTCCAAGTGGGCCAGGGGTCTGAGTAAACCCCAGGCTTTTGGTCTAGATTCTTTGATTCTTGTTTTGAGAAAGATAAGAATAAAGTACACTGTATGGCAACATTCCATTGATTTCATTTAATCCTCAAAATACTCCCAGGAGAAAGGCAGAAGAGATATTATTATCCCTAACTCACAGAGGAGAAAACTAAGGCTGAGAGATGGATGCAAGTGGTTCCCTGAATTTGAAGTCAAATGAGTTTTCTTGGCAAGTTAGGGAATTTTCCAACTTGAAGCAAATTCTGACCGTTTTGAAACTCCCTTGTTTACCTTACCACTGACATTGCATTTACCTATTTACATTTCAGATTCCATGGACTGAAAATAAATAAATCAATCAAAGAGGAAGCAGTCCCTTGAGACCGACAGGAGATTCGTGTACCACCTTAATTTCAACCACAAGAAAGTACATTCATAACAAAACACAATCACAATAATATTCAAAATCAATTTAAGCAAACAAGAGTGGCATAATTAAAGTCAGAGCTCGGGGCCTCTTTCCAAGAGAGCAAGATGGATTGAAATAACTCCCACCACCCCCACCCAAAATATAATTAAATATGCATGCATAGTGTTGAGGAATAATCGTTATAATAGCCCTCAAAGAAAAATGTGTTTATTTCTAGTCAATTGAAAAAAAAATGTATTGCTGATTCCTCTTCCCCAATGATCTAGCAGTTGTGAAACCTACAGAAATGCAGCAAAACTAATGCCAAGGTTAAAATATGAAGGCGCCAATGACAGAAAGCTGGATGGTTTCAGACAAACCTAACAGCCACCATATCACAGTCATAATTTTCTCTTCCTCCACATGCCATCTGCCCCCCACGCACTTCCATTGTCTCTGAACCGTCTGCACGCACGTCACACCAGCTAATCACGGGGTGCTTCGTTTTCTGTTTGACCAAGAATTTCTTCTATTTGGGTAGGAGAGAACAAGGAGTGATTCACATTCTCTTACACAGGATTTTAGAAACAGTGCCCTCTCGATCCAGGGCATTCATTCTCAGGTCTTCTACGGAGAAGTATTTGCACTAATGAATGTTTTCCTCTGCTATTATTGGTGAGGTAATTAGGCCTTCCCGACACTCGTGGCCACAGGGCTCAGGCATGTCTGCAGGCAGTGGTGGGCCTCTGGGTAATCAATCATGTTTCTCAGCAGCTCTGTCAATCAGAGACTCACCTGAGTGGCACCTATCAACGGTTCTCAGCGTGCCGACACCTTCCCAGCTCCCTCTCCTTTTTCCGGTTCATGGTAACACAGGCTTTGAGCCTGCTGTTTTTTCATCATACACTGGAATTTTTTTTCATTTTCTCTGCTTGTGTTGATTCTTTCCCCCTGCTTTATCCTTTCAAGACTATCACAGAAAATACAGTATTCAACACAAATCCCCCAGAGGGCTTCTTGGCCATGGTTTCAATATCTATTATTCTGTATTTCATTTATTTTCCCTCCCTCTACCTTCAATACCTCACACTACATCCTGCCAATCCCTACAACAACCCCAATCATCTGTGCCCCATCTTCGTCTGTATCTCTGACCATATATTTGACCTGCTCAGGGTACAGAAAGCCTTAACTAATTATTAAGGGGAATTGAATTGCTCTCTGCCTGTCAGAACGGCCCCTAATTTTATCACCAAACTAATTTGCTGGGACCTCACATGCTGGATTTTTCAGGACCACCTCAATTTTAAGTAATCTACTTCTCAGGCCAGAGATTCTAAGCTGCAGTTTGGAAAATCAGATTGTAGCGTGCTGCCAGAAGCCACTCTAATGAGCTTATTTTAAGTGATTATTGTGTTGACATCTTTTTCCTTTGCTCTCAGAAAGCCATCAGCACTAGAAAAATACCTATTTCAATTAGAAATTGCATCTTTGTTTTTTGTAAACTAAAAGGAAACTTACTTCATGGCAAACTGGAGACAATGGGCCAGGCCCACCTGGGATTCATTAGCACCTGTGCCCCACACCCACACGCACCATAACCCAAGCTTGACCCTCAGCCCTCCATGGGCTTGTGTGCATGCTCGAACACACACACACACACACACACACACACACACACACACACACACAAATAGCTAGCCCTTAGCCATCCTCAAACTCATATTCAGAGAAGCCACAGCAGCAATGACATAAAAGGCATTAAGGAATGATTCTTTTCTCTCTACTTTCCACAGGTCCTGGGTTTGTGCTTTCCAGATCTAACCACTCCTGATAGGCACCTTCCTCATTCTGTCAACTTACAAGACGCACCAAAGCAACTGACGATCTGTATCTGTATTGTGGCAGCTTCACACACACACACAAATGGGACTATGATTGCTTTCTATGAAATCTTTCCCTAAAGAAGGACGTTGCTCTGCACAAAAAGCTTTGGTATAGGCAACAGTCTTTAAATGGGGAACCGAAGTTGTTTTCATCCAGGGATTACTTCTTGCAATATTTGAGCTACAGCATTTGTTAAGGTGGCAGCATGGTGTTAACATAACTAAAGGGCTAAACAATAGTTCAACTGGAAACTGAAGACAGACTGTGGCAAAGGGGAAGGGGGAAGACATAATAATAATAATAAGTGACACTATGATCACAAATCGTGTGCCAGGTCCTGTGCTAAACACAACACTTCTCTTCGGTAATCCTTACTACAGCCCTGGGAGATGGGTCGTATTTGGAGATTCACTTTCTAGATGACAAAACAGGCACAGTGCGGTTGATCACCCAGCCAGGAAGCAGTGGAGTCAGGACTTGAACCCCACCAACTGTCTGGCTCCAGCGTTCTAATCATTTTGTTGTGTTTAATCTCTTTGTTGTTAGAGGTAGTCAGTCTGGACTCAGAACTGCCCCAGGAGAGGGTTATAATGCCCCTGGATTCCAGACTCTCCTAAGCACCGTTTGGTTTGACTCTATATCCACTAAATAACCTTCAGGCTAACATTTAGCCTCTCTGGGGTCATGACAACAAGGAGTTTTCTAAGTCGTATGAGAGTAGTTTCTCCCTGTAAAATGAATTGGCAGTTTCCTGCCTACCTCAGCCTCTCCAACATCCAGTTACTGAGTCAGGGCCCTTGAACCTAAACACCTCCAGCTCTGTAAACAGGGGCCAGATCTTGGAATGTTCCAGTTCCATCCAGAGACTTCTCTGTATAAAATCTCCACCATTTACAGCTGGGGGTCCTGCAAGTCTGTGTCCTGCTTCAACCGTGTTTGAATGGAACAGACCCAGGCCCCCACCACCCTCCAACCTCTTTCCAGTCATAACCTTTGGAACCATCTTCTCAGCCACCCTCTGGCCCTGGAACCAGCCAACACCATCTTTTGAGCATAGCCTGTTCATTGCCCACCAACGCTGAGCTCCCAGTTTGGTCAGAATTATTCCACCGCGGTGGAGGCCACCGTCAAGGCCTGGTCGGCATGCATCTGCCCACCTCCTGCACGTATCTCTCTCTGGGCTTCTATTTCCCCCATGCTGGTGTGGCTCTGCAAGGCATGGGCCACTTCCCCAAATTGGCCGAGGAGAAGCACGAGGGTGCTCAGCCCCTCTTGAAGAGGCAAAAACAACACAGCATCCTGGCCATCTTCCAGGACACACTGAAGCCTTCACAGGGTGAGCGGGTAAAACCCTGGGGTGCCATGGAAATGCCATGGTTCTGGAGAAGAACCTGAAACAGGCCCTTCTGGATCTCCTCCCCAGGTTCTGCCCACACAGACCCCCAGCTTTGTGACTTCCTGGAGAACCACTTCCTAGATGACCAGGTGAAACTCAGGAAGAAGATGGCAACCACCTGACTAACTCCACAGGTGGGCAGCCCCCAGGCTGGCTGGATAGGTATCTTCCAAAGCCTCAGCCTGACATCCCCTGGTGCCAAGGCTTCTGCCTGAGTCTCTCCCTGCAGCCACTAGGCACCTTTTTAACCACCCTGGAGCCTTCTCCTGAGTAATGGACCAAATGGAAACAATAAACTTTTTGCAGAAAAAAAAAATCTCCACCATTTCCAACCACCAATTTTTACTTTTGTTTTCCATAGACACTGCACCTCAATTTTCCTCTTTAGCTAAGGGAAGGTGGCAAAAGCAAACTCCTGTTAGTGCTTTGAGAACCTCACCCTCCACCATTTTCACTACATGTTCTTTGCCTCTTCTCTCCATATCAATATATTTTCTTTAAAACCAAAACACTCCCCATTACCAATGCTCCTTGAAAGTGGTTGACTCATATATACCAATTCTATTAGTTTCATCACAATATCAGCTTGCTTTGTCCAGTTTCTGATATCTACCAAGAAGAAATTAGTAACATTTGAGATAGATCCTTGATCACTATGCTAACAAAACCCTATACACACACACACACACACACATATATTTTTTCACATATATAATACATATATCATCTATGCATAAAATACATATTTATCCATCCATTTTATCTTTAAAAAATAAGGCCCTGCCAAGCACTAAGCTTTTATCATGTCCTGGGGAGTTCATGCCCTAATGACCTGTTCCCCCCCTTCTAAGGAACTATGTATGACTTGATTCCCCCAGGGACAGTCTGTGAAACCAGAGGAGCCAATCTTAAGGCTCACAGTCACTTGTTAGACCCTAATGTGAAAAAGTGAGCTCCGCCCATCAGAGTCCTTTCTTAGCAATTCAACTGGGAAACAGTGGGAGATGGGGCTAGTGAGTGATGGTGCTGAGGGTTAAAAGGCGGCATGAGGTTGGGCTTGAGCCAGGACAAGCCTTGTGCATACTGACATTTTGAGAGGGTGGAAAGTCACAGTAGGCTAAAGGCGGTCAAGAAGCTGATCAGTGGGGGACAGGGTGGGGACCTAAGTGTCTCAGTCGGTTAAGTGTCTGCCATTTGATTTTGATTCAGGTCAGGATCTCAGGGTGCGTGAGATTGAGCCCCATGTCAGGCTCTGTACTGACAGTACGGAGCCTGCTTAGGATTCTCTCTCTCTTTCTCTGTCTGCCCCTTCCTTACTCTCTCTCTCTCTCCCTCCCTATCTCAAAAATAAAATAAATAAAAATTTAAAAAAAAAAACAGAAGCTGCTTGGAACAGAGGAAATAAAGATGGAGTAGACAAGGACACTTGGCTGGCTCAGTCAGTTAAGTGTCCAACTCTTGATTTCAGCTCAGGTCATGAGCTCCACTAAGTGTGGAGCCTGCTTGGGATTCTCTCTCTTTCCCTCTCCCCCACTCACTCTCTCGAAATAAATAAATAAACATTTTAAAAAATGGAGGAGACACATGTGGAAAAGCATGTGCCAAGTGGTTCTGGTTTTTAGTATCACAAACATGGTGGAGAAAGAACAAAGGGTGTCTGGGTCTTGGGAGGAGGAAGGGAAGAGCACCAAAGCAACAAAGGAAGTTAGAAATGAGCCAACAACTGACCCAATAAGAGGTGTGGTGTGGGGTCCTTTGACTTTGCTTTAAGCCCCTGTCTGTCATATTGCTTAAAAAAAAAAAAAAGAAAAGAAAAAAGAATAAAGCAAACACTGATACTCTAAAACACACAAAATGTCTGAAATTCTCACCAAGGAAAATTTGCCCCACAGGACAGTCAAGCCTCTCAACCACTCACAACTAAAATAAGAAAGAATCTCTCCTATCAGGTATGGATTTACATTTTGTTCTGAAGACAAGGTTCATGCAGCTGATCACACATCAGACAAAGGAAAGGCGGCACCGTGATGGTCTACAAGTTTTATTAATGTGAGCAGAATGCACACAGGCCTAACTCCATTTTCCTACACAAGGCCTGCAGTCAACGCATGACATTATTGCTGGTCTCAAACATCCTATCACTGCCACTTATGCACTATGCACGGTCCTCACCCCAATCCTGAGGTTCCCCAACTTCATTCCAACTCTGATCCCAACTCTGATTAGGTAGGAAACTCTTCTATAAGCCCTCCAATTTATAGGGAATTTCCCTTTCCATGTAAAGCAAACACATGTATTTTTATTAAGGCTGCTTCCATGAACCCTTGTACCATTCCTGCTGAATCTTCTACTTTCACTGGGGAAACTGGACATTGAAGGAGGTTACTGAAAAGTCAAATCAAAAGTAAAATTAAAACACATTTTCTGGGGGTGCCTGGGTGTGGCTCAATCAGTTAAGTGTCCAACTTCAGCTCAGGTCATGATCTCACGATTTGTGAGTTCGAGCCCCGCATCAAGCTCTGTGCTGACTGCTCAGAGCCTGGAGCCTGCTTCCGATTTTGTGTCTCCCTGTCTCTCTGTCCCTTTCCCACTCATGCTCTGTCTCTCTCTCCTCTCAAAAATAAATAAACATTAAAAAAATTTAAACACATTTTCCAGACCCTGCAGAGTATATAAAAATGGCTCCTTGCCTTGGTAGAGCAGCAAAGACAATGGCGAAAATGTAGCACTTGGCATGTGACCTGCAGGTCTCATTATTTTACAATTATACCTGTATGTCAAACATCATTGTTTGCATTTAAACCCTACAAAGTTGGTGAGTGTTTAAAATGGCTCAGCCTGCCTTCTGCAAAAGTTAAAGTGAAGACAAAGGTCTGTTTAGCACAGCGTGTGTTTTCCCTAATTAGCCAGCAACAAGTCGCAGAAAAGAGTTACACAGGTACTTACTATTTATAACCCATGGCCACGTCCACAAAATACTTTCTTCTCTGTCGATAGACATTGTCCTTAAATCCCTTAAACAGAAAAGAGATTAAGTTATTTAACAAAGTACCAAAAAAGTAGCTACAGAAGGCATAAAAGAAAATCACTGTGGTGTTTCTTGGGTGTTCAGTTCAAATGTAAATCAGATCCTTGGATGACCATCTTGATGACACAGGCAGACGTGAATTGTGCTTACAGTAAAACCTCATTAAATGTGGGTTGTACTAATTTGGGATGCACGGGAATTCAGGCTAAAGCGAAGGATACCTTGGTTTTCAAGTATCATTTACATGTAATTGATGTTAATCACAAGGTAATCTTATCCTGTTCGTTAAAACAGGTCCCTTTAACATGGTTATTCAGTAAGTTAACCTAAATGTAATTTTGTGTAAATAACCCATAAATGCACATTTATTAAAAATTCTACCATTCAGAATAATCACAGAATCCCCAGATTAGCATGAATTAAAGAGGTTTTGCTGTTTTTTTTAGGAGTATAGCCACCACACAATGCAAAATCGATCATAAGGGACTCATGCAGAGCATAGCAAGTTCGTTCCATTCCACGTGGACTTCCCATGATGCTGTTTAGTCATTAGCAACTTCAAGACTTTTATCCATCATCCTGCACCTGGGAAATTAAACAACCTGTCATTGTCAGGTGGACTCCTTCTGAGAGGAACCCCCTGGTTTACTCAAGAATCTCTCCTCTTGTCAACAGACTTTCCACTCTCCTTTCCTTCAGGTACTTTCAATCAATTCTTTCCAGGGTGGTTTCTTCAAACTACTGGAAACCCAGAAGGAATTGTTTCAATTTAACTTCTTACGTCTGCAACCCCTGCAACCTTAAAGGGTAGCCAGGAAGCAGGGCCCACTCTGAGAAGGGAGGCCAGGCAAGATGGGCCACTGGGATCCCGGGCTCTGAGGGAAGAGCTGGGCCAGGCCCACAGAGGCCTAGACTACTCCTGCTGTGGCTTGCACACTTCTGCAAAGGTGGGCTGGTCCAGAGGAACCTCAAACTCAGAGAAAATCATTCTGTTCTCTTATGTGGTTGAAGGCGAACCAGCCTTCAGGACTGTCTGCTGGGTGGAGGTAAAGAACTTCCTCTGCCAACAGCCTTTCTCTCAGAAGAGCATCCCTACTAGCGGGAGACAGAGAGAGTGCCCGGAGATCACTCAGACGCGCTGCAGAAGCTGGTGCTTGCTTTCTTCCACTATGAATTCGGTATTTTCAAAACAGGGTTCACAGACAGACTTTCGAAAACTTATAATGTGCATACACAAAATGGTGTGACCATAGCTACCACATTCACAGAGGCATCTGTGAACTACAAATGGGTCTCCTGCTTTAGAGGAGAAAGTACAAGTTTCAACTCACTAGTCATATCAAGCAGCCCAGGATGGTAAAACTGAAGGTCCAAGCACCTTTATTACTCAAAAGGAAAGCAGGCCATGATGAAGGGAAAAGAGTCATGTGAGAAGCACAGCACCTGTTCCCCAGCTTCTGCCAAACCAGACACCATCCTGCAAGCATCGTTCTCTGCTGGGCTTCCCGAAGATTCTCGACTGCCTCTCCTTGGCAAACACCTGCACCTTTTCCCAGGCATGCGAGAGAGTGATGTACTCATCATGCCTCATTAGCCTCGTATGGCAGTGATTATCCAAATGCCACTGGTGATCCAGTGCTTCTAGGATGGAGCTGAGGACTAGCAAAACAAAAGAGACCCCTGCTACACCAGTGATTACAGAGACAAAGCATTCCTTGGCCATCTATTCTGGACTGAAAGCAGGGATAAATTACCAGATAAAATAAAGGGCACCCCTGCAATATTTGGAGCATACTTATATTCCTCATTTACTGAAATTATTCCTCGTTTACTGAAATTCAAATTTAACTGGGCATCCTATATATTTATCTGTGAAAGCTGGCAACACTAGTCCCCAGCGAATATCTGTCTCATACCCATCCTTCCTCTCTCAATTTAAATCAAGGAGAACTGAAGATCCAGCCAGCACCCTAAAGAGCTCAGCCAAGTGTGTGTTGACACTCAGGCAACTATCCCAAATAGTTCAACCCTGGTGAAATATTAGAATCCCCTAGCGAGCTTTAAATAATACTCCAGGGTGCCTCGGTGGCTCTGTCAGTTAAGCATTCGACTCCTGATTTTGGCTTAGGTCATGATCTCACAATTGGTGAGATAAAACCCCACATTGGGCTCCACGCTGAGCATGGGATTCTCCATCTCCCTCTCTCCCTCTGCCCCTCCCCTGCTCGTGCATATACCTGCTCACTCACTCGCGCTCTCTCTCTCTCTCTCAAAATAAATAAACATTTAAAAGAAAAATAAATAAACAAATAATACTCCAAACCTAGACACATTCCCAGAGATTCTGATTTAAGCACTCTGAGGTGAGACTGTGGCCTCAGTATTTTTTTTAATTCCCCACAGATTATTTGAATGGAAAGCTAAGGTTGACAATCACTGAGCTACAGTATTCGTTCTCAAACCAATAGAGCTCATCAGGATCTCCTGCAAATCCTCTTAAATGCAGACTCTAGGGTCCATCCTGAAAGTTATGATTCAGGGGACTGAGCCACAAGGAATTGCATTTTTAACGAGCACTTTATGGGTGGGCCATGAATCACACTTTGAGAGACTCTCCCAGTCTAGATCCTTGCTACTCAAAGTGTAGCCGACCTCCAGCAAGGCTCGACTGGGAGCTTGCCAGACATGCAGAATCTCAGGACCCCACCCTGTACTTTGAAAAGACCCTCCATGTGATTTGTTTGTCCATTAAAGTTTAAGAGGCACTACCTAGATAGATATTTAACCCTTTCTAGGGAGCGTCAGCAACCTGACTCTCCTATCCCAGCTCCTTCTGAGCCAACCAAGAGCAAGAATGCCATCCTATGAATGGATAAAGAAGATGTGGTATACACACACACACACACACACACACACACAATGGAGAATTACTCAGCAATAAAAAAGAATGAAATCTTAACATTTGCAACTATGTGGATAGAACTAGAGGGTATCATGCTAAGCAAAATTAGTCAGTCAGAGAAAGACAAATATCATATGACTTCACTTATATGAGGACTTTAAGATACAAAACAGATAAACATAAGGGAAGGGAAGCAAAAAGAATATAAAAACAGGGAAGGGGACAAAAACATAAGAGACTCAAATATGGAGGACAAACAGAGGGTTACTGGAGGGGATGTGGGAGGGGGGTGCGCTAAATGGGTAAGAGGCATTAAGGAATCTACTCTTGAAATCATTGTTGCACTATATGCTAACGAACTTGGATGTAAATTTTAAAAAATTAATAGAAAAAAAAGAAAAAAAAGAATGCCATCCTAACATAGGAATCCCTCTCTTAGAACTGAGATTCTTCCAGGCACCAAAAGTCCTTAGACAACTTTTTCCATGATCATCAAATAATAACCTCCAAAAAACACCAACTTACCAATACCAGATTTTGCATAATAAACATTTGGTGTGCTTATAAAGGAAATGCATGTGATTTAAAAAAAATGATGAGTGAGGTAGAAGATTGCTAAGTACTTGCAATTATTTCAACTGGCTGCACAGAAAATAAGTGAAGATATCATAAAGTAGGTATAATTAGGAATTACAGAATGGAATTAAACACAGGAAAATTCACACTGAGTATCAGAATAAATTTTTTTTCATAGCAAGATCAGTGGTTCCTGTGGTTGCTCCACTAACAAAGCTGACCCCCTTTCTCCAGGTCAAGTAATTTAAAAATTAGACTAAGGGGAGCATTTGGAAATACGAGTTTAGCAAAACATCCTTTAGTAGCCAGGCATTGATCTGAATGATTTAATACAGCATTTCCATCCCTGGGATTAAGCATTTACTCTTGCCAAAATGCTTTCCAGTTGTTTCATTAAGTAGGCTTTTCAAACGCCCCTTGGAGGTCAATAAGAATTTTATTTCCACTTCTTACAGAAAGAATTTGAGGTACCGAGTGAAGGGACTTGCCCAAGGTCATCCTGCAAGTTAACAGCTGGTATCTGGAAAGTCCCATTACTGCTAATCTCTTAAATCAGGCATCTGTGTTAATTCTAACTCCTCTGGAAGTGGGGAAGGGGAAGATTAAAAATGGATGATTATTAAAGGCATTTTTGAGTGTTTTTCTGACATTTGGGAACCTCACACATGAATTACAGTGAAGTATTCTGAAATTTTAGACTGGCAAATGTAACACACCACGTCTTTGAATAAATTCAGCCTCTTGAAAATAATGCAATTGAATTAGGTCTGTTCGACCATTGCTTGAATGGCATATTATGAATTGGTTTGAATTGGTATATTATGCCAAATGACTAATTCGATTGAAAATGTCCCTCTTTGTTGAAGTCATAGTTTCCTCTGAAGCAGTGGTTCTCAAACTTAGATGTGGGTTTGGTAAAGCAAGCCCCCAGGTAATGCTGATGGGGCCGATCCTGGGACCACACCTGGAGAACCACTGCATAGAGTATAGTCACACTGTCACATTTCTAGATTGCTTCCATTTGAATAAAAGGTATATCTGTACACCATTACCCTCAGACTGCAAAGCCTTTCTATAAGCATGACTGATTTGCTTGGGTTTCACTCTTTATCTACCCATTTTTAGACAAGGGGCACTGGGAAAAAAGTGCTTGTAACAAATGAGTACATTGCTTATGTCTCTGAGATTATTAACTATACTTCATTCTGACCATAAAGAAGTTCCAAGTCTCTTGTGTTAAATAAAAACTGATGTAAAGGGGGAGGTAGGAAATAATGGGAAATGCTTACATACGTATCATATTTCTTTACAGGTGGTCGTTTTTATTGGAATAGAAGAGAGATAGTGGTAAATAGATTCAGGGTAGATGTGGGAAGAGATGTGTTTTCCATCACAACCTTATTCTAAAACCCTCTGCCCTTCCATTGAGACTGAAGCCCATCACATTACTCTCCTCCTAACTACCTCCAGTCAAGGAAAATAGCAAGGAGAATTTTATTCTCTCACTGAGCCCCATAATGCTTAGTCCTCCCTCGTTTCTCAAAGGGGTGATCAATTTCAGTTCATCGTTTTGCCAAGGGTCACCATCTGCAAGTATATCTCAGGCTGTCTAATGCTACAGAAATATTCTCCAAGGTTTTGAATCTCCTCCTCTATCCAACCCTTTTAAGAACAAATGTTATGTGGGAATGCCATCCTTCTAATCTGCTTCCAGCCACCACATATGTACAGGGAATCTTTATCATTTGAAAGTCTGCTCTCCATTATGGGGAATAAATAATAAATTGCTCTACAATAAAGCGTCACAGCACACAACATGGCACACTGCCTGGCACATTCGTGGAGCTGGAAGAGCGTGTATGGAATGGATTTTACTGGACACTTACTGGGTGATCGGCATCAAGCTCAGAACCATACATGAGAACTCTGTGAGAGCATTTGTCTAACTCAGAGATCTTCCGGGGGAACCAGGGCACATCCTCTAGTTCTGTTGAAAACACAGTGCGGGTTCAAAAATATTAGCTCACAGATTGTATTTTCCTCTTTTCAACATTTCTCAGATTGCTAAATCACCCGACAAGGAAGAACTGGCCTTGCCTTCTTCCTCTGTCCAAATGTTCTCTGGCGGATTCAGCGTCACAATTGTACTTTGAAATTTCAGCAACTGAATGAGCTCGTTAAATTCCGTTTTGCCACATTCACAGTCCACAAAGATTTCAACCTCTGAACTTCTTCGCCGGGATTTCCTGGACTCGATATGAACCATGTTGACATGTTTCTCCTGTGGAGATATAAGCAACATCTCTAAATTACCCTCAGGGCACAATAAAAGGGATGCCATGGGCTGTTCTTATTCAACTCTTAAGAACAGGTGCTAAGTGCCCACAGAGGAGGAAAAGACCATCTCCTTGCTCTTTGGTTGACTAAAACACGGAAATGTTTCCAACCACTGCCTCTGTTAATAGGAAAAGACAATGCATATAGTTTTTCCTGTGTTATTTTTTTAAAAAGAGGACATAGAAGAGCATATAAAGGGCCCTATAAAATGTATTATAATTATGAATATCATTGTTTTCCTGAACAGCCCACATCCCACTGGGGGTGTGCATGGCTATTTGGGGTAGGGGGGAAATTAGCTTATTATATCATCATATGATCCTCAAATTTGTATTTTTATTTTCATATGTTTCCAAAAAAAACATAGCTAACCTTGAACCCCTGATTTTATAGCAGTATAAGTTTTCCACCATAAATTGAAGTTTAAAATACAATAATCTTTGAAAAAATAAGTAAGTAAGTAGTACAAATGGCAGGCAAACGAGGCAGACATTGGGCAGGTGGTATGAACATGACTGATAGTTGGGAGACACAGGCCAAAGTGTAGGAAAAGAAAAGGAAGAAAAGCAGCCAAGACAGTATCTCTACAGGCAAAAACAAAAACAAAAACAAAACAGCAACCAAAAAAACACACCTAAATGGGACCATTTATTAACTATTCTGTTTCAGCAATCTCCAGACTAGCTTCATGCAAGGATGGATCATTGCAACCATTGCCCTGTGATGGATTTCAGGGGTAAAAGTCTCCTTACAATAAGGTGTTCAAGGGAGAGCAGCAATTTAATACTTTATTTATCAGGTTTAAATTTGCCCAGTGATGGAGTCCACCCTTCCCCTGAGTTAACTGAAGACTAACTTCTCCTCTCAACCCTACCTACCTGTAAATAAGCCAAAACCTCCCCATCACACTGGATGGTATACTGAGATTATCAATTCACATTTCCTAATACAATCCTGGATGGTCTCAGATTTTTCAGCACAGGAGAAGGGTAGGTGGTTTCCAGTGCCAGAGGAAGATCAAATCAAACAGCATCCTGCCCTGTATAAAGAAACTAGTCCTGTGACCAGGAAACTAGATGCTCTATTTCTGTTTTTATTAACCTTTACAATAACACCATATTTTCTAAATTGGCTGATAATAAAGGTAAGACTAATATTAAGGTCAAGAGTCTTCACACACATACTATGTCACTTTGGGCTTTTAATGTCCATTGGTGGAAGCGGAGTAGGTATTTTTAGACAAGGGAACTGAGGTTCAGAGGGGTTAAATGGTTTAGCTCCGACTCCCTGACTAGCTGATGTTCAAGTGAAAACTCTGGGCTGCTAACTCCTTCTCCAGGGAGTCTGGCCTGCCTTTGGGCACTGAATGGAGACGGCACTGGATGATATAATTATGTGTGAAATATTTCCCCAGATTTCCATTACCACTGTTTATGGTGCCTGATCCTGTCTTCCAGGTCAAGAGAGAACAAGGAAATATTTGCCAAATGAGGCTGCTAATTCCCCCTCTATGGTCATCAAAGAGACCTTACAATAAAGGCATCATATCTGTACACTTTACAAAGCCTTTTCACTCATATTAGTGTTTCACAACAACCTTATTTGGTAGGAATTATTATCGCTACATTCCAAATGAAGAAATTGAAGCTAGGAAGCAGCTAGTGATTAGCCAAGCCAGGAGAACACAAGTCTGAAATTCTCTGACTACAATTCCAATCACCTTTCTACTGCACCAGCAGGCCCCAGGCACCATGTAGAGCTAGGCTCCCTATCTTCCAGCTCAAATCAGCAGCCAGTGCCCACAAACAAAATGCATTTGTAAGGGACAATTCTTGCTGAAGGGTAAGTTAAGGTCTAACCTGGTAAGAGGGCAATACTTTTTCTGGGTTTTTCTAACCTCCCCTTCAACCTGGCTCTTTCTTGAGGGTTCAAGCCACCAAATTGGACTTGGAAAAAAGGCTACTACCTTTCTATAAAATAAAGAGAGAGCTAGCCCTAGCTTACATATGAGGAGAGTGACTCCTCTTTCCAAAGGACGTTAAGTTCATGAAACAATGAGGCGTAAGGGGACTACCAAATGTTTCTCCTTATGCATCTCATTTTATCAATAAATGTGCTCCTAGGACATGTGCACAATTCAAATGTTAACAAATCAAATAAAGCTGCAGGCTCTTGATATTTAAAGATAGCTTGTTGGCTCCTCTTGCGTTTGCTTTTTCAGGTGTGAGGCTCCCATTTTTAATTACTGACTTTCTTATCTGGCAATAGCGTGCGGAATTTCTAATCGGCTAACTCAGAATTAACAAAACCTAGCTGACACAAATCTGCTTATTTCATTGTTTGGCAGACACACTTCCCTTGTAAAACTTCATGAAATTTGGTTTCTCTGAACCTTTGAACACATTATCCGGAAATGGATTCAGTGATGTTTCACAGCAGAGGACGGGTTTATAATGGGGCACACACATGGTCACTTTTAGAGTTACGTAATGATGCTTTTACATTTACCTGAAAGAGTTTCAACGCTTTAACCAATCCGCCAACTTCGTTTTTCAACGAGAATACAACAGCTGTCTTGCCACCTTCGGGACCAGTTTCACTCTTGCTGTTCCCCTTGCTGCCTTTTTTATCATCATTTTTGCCAGAGTTAGCTTTATTTAACTTCAAGAAGGTAGAAACACACACACGCACACACACATACAAATATTGATTAGGATTCCAGAGTTTTCCTTACTAGAGTTTTTGTAAAATATTCCATTCATATGCTGGCAGCTTCAGCAATCATATAAACTCAAAGAGAAGCTACTACATCACTCATAACTTTTGATCATAAATACTGGTCTAATGTACTCTGGGACACTATTTTCCAAGTACTCTATGATACCCTCCAGTGGTTGAAATCTAATCCAGGTGGATCAGATTTGGTTCACTTTATTTAATAGCAACAAAAATCTGACCATCATAAAGTCTCATATAAAGAATTCCTGCTTTTCTTTCTAGGTTTATTTTACAACATGAAATTCGGTCTGTTAGCCTAGTTGCATAATGTGGAAACTATAGTAATTAGTAAACAAAATGAAAATAAGACCAAACAAATTTTCACAACAATAATTTTAGTTTCAATTAAATCTTTAAGGTAAACTATCCATTTCATTCTGAAATATGTCAGAACATGCACTGAAATTGATAACCTTACTTTCTGCAATTAGATCCACATTACCAATGTGAATCTAACTGCACAAGTTCAACACAGAGGAGCATATTCAATAAAGGCCATCTGTGTCAGCGATGATATCTGAAAAGTGGCTGTTACAATCTACCCACAGATAAAAGAAAAAAGGGAAGGAGGGGGGAAAAGGGAGAAAGAAAGAGACAATGAGAGGAAGGAAGGAAGGAAGGAAGGAAGGAAGGAAAGAAGGAAGGAGAGAAGGAAGGAAGGAAAAAGACAGACAGAAAGAAAGATGGGCAGAAAGCCAGACAGATAGATGAAAGCCAGTCAGAAAGATGAAAGAAAGAACGAAAGAAAGAAAGAAAGAAAGAAAGAAAGAAAAAGATGAAGGAAGGAAGGAAGGAAGGAAGGAAGAGTAAAATCTGAGAAACTGAACATGATTAACACTTTATTAGCCATTCAAGATACTGTAATACAGGACTAAGTGATGACTATTAGCCCTATTGATCAAAGGCAAAAATGACAGATTTCAGATACTTGGATCACATCATCAAAAATACAGAGTAAAAAAGCTGGGAATTTTCACGTAAAAGACAAAGTGAAGTTAGGTTGTACTTTTTTGTGTTCTTTACATGCAAACGAAGACTTGAGCAAACAGAAAATTCTCTCCCTGGCAAGAAGGAAGATAAGTACAATCAGACCCAGTCTCACAAAACTGAGTTTCTCATGAAACTGAGAAAAGTACATTTGATATTTACCCATTGAATAGGGACTTGCCACTCTCTTCCTCTGATTTCCCTACTGGCTTTATTTTCACATGTTTAACATTTTCACATTGCCTCACTCTCCAGATTTTTATATCATGGAAATGAATATTTTATTATATGACTTGAAGGAGAAAAAGTTTATGCAGACATTGGCATTTGACAGTATGTTTAGTCATTAAAGGCTCAAATGCCATAGCACTCTCAACATCTGCCTTCTCCTCAGCACATAACACACAGATCTTATCTATTTAAGTAGAATTTTTTATACGAAAGGGTCATACATTAACCATAACTCTGAGTTCTTTGTTTCCCTTCTAGCAGTTCATTATGACTTCAAAATTCCTCAATGTAATATCTCATCCAAATATTCATGATATTTAGATGTTAAAAAAGTCTATTTACATTTTTGGTCTCATTTCCGCAAATGGATTTAAATAGTTCTATAAAACTTGCCCTGATTACTTTTCAACATTTTTATAACTAATAATGCACCAGTACAATACCACCTTCTGGCACATGTTTGGAGCTACAATATTAGAACAGAATTTTCTATGACACAGACTGAATTGTAATTAGTATGATAAACTCTGATGTTATAATAATGAAACAGTATTTCATATTTTTAATGACTAGGAATCTGAATAGATATTTCTGTTCATTGTCTTTTTTATTAAATCATGAGACTATTGCCTCAAATCAGGATCTAAAATCCTGCAAAATGTTACCTTTTTTATTCTGTTAGTATTTCAACACAAAAACTATATTAAATACTGAAACAAGTGGTATACTGCTTTCCTGACTCCATCAATTAAAATGAAAAAAAAAATGGAGTAATGAGGAAAACAGGAAAACTTTTGAAAGGAACTGATCTTTCTTTTATTCCAATAATCAGCACCTATAGGCAAGAAGAGAAAATTACTTCTGTGTTTAAAAAACAAGCTTTATAGATGGTTAGAGGTATAGGAGACACAATAATCTTGCAGGAATCACAGAAATCTATTTAATTTCTTCTCTCTGTTCTTACTTGTAATAAATGGCCTTTCAAAATTCTACACACTCTTTTTGGTTGAAGATATAAGACATTGGTTCCTATAACCTCTTGTTCTTGATGTTCAGGAACTTCTTTACTTTCTACTTATAAACTTTGAGGAAAGGAAGCTGAGAACATAGTGATCAGTACACTGGCTTTACTTTATGGAGAGAGAAGAAAGACTGAAGGCAGACAGCAGGGAAGCAGGGTATACAGACGATAGAGGAACAAGTTGAGGTGTGTGTGCTTACTCTACATCAGGTGTCGCTATGGCAAGGATAAAACGATTGCTACCCTAGAAAACACTCCTTTAGAGTGCCAGCTACTCAGTACTCACTGTTAAGCTGCCAAGTAGCTGATGCTCTTCGGGCACTGCTGAATCCAGAGAAAACCCTCTCCTTGCCCAGTATTTACTGGAAAACATCATCATTGCTGGCTGCATGGATCCCGATGCAATTTTCTTTCTCTGCAGTAGGGGGGACTAGAAGGGCAGTTAGTAGCGCTGGCGGAGACGGACAGGAAGGGGTGTAAAATAGCCGCTCGCTCCAGGCTCTGTCCACAACCCTGGTGCTGAAGAAAGAGCAATGAGAATCGTTCCCTCCCAGGCTCCCTTATATGAGTGACTGGGGACTGATGGAAGGCTGATTAGAAAGAAACTCATTTCTGGCTGCCGATGGCCACGATCAGATTACAGACCTGAAGCCTGGGGTTATCTGTGCTCCCAGTGCGGTTTGTTTCATAGGTCGAACAGTCGTTTGGGCGTGGGTGGTGGAGAACAATACATAATGGAATGTTATTTGTAAAAGAAAACACCTGTCCCCTGACATTAGCGCTCATCTCTCAAACCTGCTGCTGGCAAGCTAACCTCAGACTTTAGGTGACTATGAGTTCAAAGGTTTTGTGATTTCTCTCCAAAAGGAAAAAATTTTTTAGAAAGATCAGCACTGTTGAATCCTTAAGCCATTTTATTTTGTGTTGATAAGTGTTTTCTGATCTGATGTGTTACAATCCTATGTGTGTGATGGCTTTCATAAAAGGCACTGCTTCCTAATCCTATGATGCCGCTATGTGGTGATATTCAGGCAATTGTATTGTAAAGGATATGTAAAGCTTTGATTTAGCCACATATATAGTTGAGACACTAACCCTAGAATCTTCCTTACTTTGTGGGAAGGAAAAGGAAAGTAAATGTCTATATATCAGTCATTCTTTTGATGCTATTGACAGTTTCTGAATTTTTCCTCTCCACTTGTAACTAGATCAAACCCAACAATTTGAAATGTATAGATCAATTGAAGTGCTTAACTATTCAGACTTTAGTAAGTGATAATCACCATGTCACAGATTATCAATTTCCTAAAGGATGGAAGACTCTTCACCAAATATGCTTATTTGCCTGCAAAACTAAACAAAACCTGTGGCTGGCACTGCTTCTCTGTACAGAAAACAAAATGAAAAATTTTCAAAACAGAAATGGATGAATTAATATTAACTGGATGTTCATTGTTTCTGGAATCTTCAGGGAACATAATTATTATTTGACCTAATTTTGGAAATATTATTTGGCATGAATTTTCTCAAAATCAGCTCTGATGAACTGATAGTAAGGTGAAGTTTTTTTTTTAAGATTTTATTTTTAAATAACTTCTACACTCAATGTGTACTTACAACTCTGAGACCAAAAGTCCCATGCTCTACGGACGGAACCAACCAGGTAGCCCCAGGAAGATGAAGTTTAAATACATCGATTGAGGTTTAGAATATAGGATTTTAAGATTTTCCAACTCTATCCTAAAAACATTTCAATAAAATCATGCTACTTCTATTTAAAAAATAAAATACATTGACTGAAGTAATAATAACAATAGTTAATATTACTGAGTGCTTAGTATTTGCCAAATTCTATTCCAAGAAATTTTTTGTGTAAAAACATGTTTCTTCATCACAACAACACTAGCAAGACAGTAACTATTATTTCCATTTTATATAGACAGAAACTGAGGCACAGAGAATTTAGGTAATTTGCCAAAAGGTTCATACAATTAAAGAATGGCTAAGGCAGGATTTAAATTCAGGCAGTCTGGCTTCCAAATCCATGCTCTCAACTATTACATTATACAGCGTCTTAGGTATTCCAAACAAGGAAGCCTAAGTAGGCTCAAGATACCACACATAGATAATTTCAGCTAGAACAGGGTTTGAGTGGATGTGTAATTCAACAAAACTTCGTTAAGTAGTCACTTTCTGTTAGGCATTGAAACTGAATTCTGGTGATGCAAAGATGAATGAGATACAGTGCCTGTCCTCAAGCAAATCACAGATGAGCTGCAAGAAGCATACATGCAAATAAATAAGTGAAACAAATATATTGACTTATCTACAGAAGACATTAGAAGCACAAGAGACAAGGTGCTCAATGTTATCTTAGGCGAGTCGGGAGAGGTGCCTAGGAGACATTGCCTGGGCTGAATATTTAAAAGTGAGTTTGTTCTGGGTATCTACTCTAGAGAAATGAAAGCTTATATTCAAACAAAAACCTTTACAGAGGTTCATATGTTAAAATACTGAAAACAGCCCAAATGTCCTTCAGTGGGTGAATGGATACATAAACTATGGGACGTTCATAAGATGGAATACTACTTAGCAATAAAAAAGGAACATAGCTATTGATATACACAACCTGAATGAATCTGAAACACATTATGCAGAGTGGAAGAAGCCAGACTTAAAAGGCCATGTACATTTATATGACATTCTTGAAAAGATAAAACTGTAGTGGTGGATATCTGATCAGTGGTTGCCAGGGTTTATGGGTGGGAAAGGATATGACTCCAAAGGGATAGCAAGAGGGAGTTTGAGGGGCAATATTTTATATCCTAATTATGGTGGTGGTTACACTAATCTATCTATGTAAAAATTCACAGAACTGCATGAGAAGTTGATTTTACTAAACACTAATTCAAAAACAAAATTTTACAAGCTTCAAAAAAGTGTTTGTCAATCAGAATGGAATGGGAGATAGAAAGCAAGTTATTCACAATGAGACACCACCTCACACCTGTCAGAATGGCTAAAATTAACAACTCAGGCAACAACAGATGTTGGTGAGGATGTGGACAAAGGGGAACCCTTTTGCACTGCTGGTGGGAAAGCAAACTGGAGCAGCCACTCTGGAAAATGGTATGGAGGTTCCTCAAAAAATTAAAAATAGAACCACCCTATGGCCCAGGAATTGCACTGCTAGGTATTTATCCAAAAGATACAAAAATGCTGATTTGAAGGGGCACATGCACCCCAAAGTTTACAGCAGTACTATTGACAATAGTCAAATTACGGAAAGAGCCCAAATGTCTGATGAATGGATAAAGAAGATGTGGTATATATATATATATACAATGGAATATTACTCAGTGATCCAAAAGAATGAAATCTTGCCATTTGCAACAATATGGATGGAACTAGAATGTATTATGCTAAGTGAAATAAGTCAGAGAGAGATAAATATATGATTTCACTCATATGTGGAATTTAAGAAACAAAACAGATGAACATAGGTGAAGGGAAGGAAAAATAAGATAAAAACAAAGAGGGAGGAAAATTATAAGAAACTCTTAAATACAGAGAAGAAACTGAGGATTGCTCGAGGGGTGTTGGGTGGGGGGATGAGCTAAATGGGTGATGGGCATTAAGGAGACACTTGCTGGGATGACCACTGGGTGTTACATGTAAGTGATGATTCACTAAATTCTATTCCTGCAACCATTACTACACTATATGTTAACTAGCTTGGAGTTAAATAAAAATTTTTAAAAAAGAAAGGATCTTATTCTAGGTAGAAAGAATTTAAGAAAATATACAGAGAATTGTTGTTACTTAACAATGCTGGAGTATGGATTTGGGGCAAGGGTGCCCTGTGAGAGAGAAAGCTCAGGAGGAAAGCAGGGTCAAATCCTGCTAAAACTTGAATGGCATTTGGTGGGCTTTATGCTTTATCATCACCTTTTGCTGCAGGTGAAAAAGAACAATTAGAAGGGTGTTATGCAAGTTAATACCATAACCACATTGGTATCTTAGGAAAGGAGCAACTTAGAGGAGACTTCAAGACTGAAAGCATACATCACACACCACCTGGGCTTGAAATAGTCTAGCCAGCAGATGATGACCTGGAGTAAGGCAATAGCATTAAGGATGCAATGGAGGGGCGCCTGGAGGGGCTCAGTCGGTTGAGCATCTGACTTCGGCTCAGGTCATGATCTCTGTTCATGGTTCGAGCCCTGCATCAGGCTCTGTGCTGACCACTAGCTTAGAGCCTGAGCCTGCTTCAGATTCTGTGTCTCTTTCTCTCTCTGCCCCTCCCCTGTTCACACTCTGTCTCTCAAAAATAAATAAATTTTAAAAAATTAAAATAAAAAAGGATGCAATGGGAAAAACAAGAGATGTTAAGGGGTAAAATCCATCGAACATCTCTACTTGGCTATGGGAGCAGGAAAAAAAGGTGCCAGAATAACTTCTAAGTTTCTGACTTGAGGGACTGGGTTAATGACAGTGCCATACATTAAACTAGACCACACATAAATAATAGCAAAGAGAAAAAAATTTTTTTTGAGAGAAAGCGAGAGTCGGGGAGAGAAGCCAAAGGAGAGAGAATCCCAAGCAGGCTCCACACTCAGCACTGAGCTCGATGCAGATCTCAATCCCATGACCCCTGGGATCATGAGATGAGCCAAAATCAAGAGTCAGATCTTCAACCAACTGGGCAACCCAGGCACCCCTGTATTTTACAATTTTTAAAAATGTTTTATTAATAACTAAATAAAACCCAAGAGAACCCAGGAACTAATCCATGTAAGATGCTCACAATTAAAGGTAGAGTGAAAAAGGGAAGCCATCACGTAACAAGATGATTAACAAAGTGAAATGTTAAAGATTAGGAAAGAGAGAAGAAAGACTGTGGTCAATAGTTTTAAATACTAAAGAGTAGGGGTGCCTGGGTGGCTCAGTTGGTTAAGCATCTGACATCAGCTCAGGTCATGATCTCATGGTTCGTGGGTTCGAGCCCCACATCAGGCTCTGTGCTGACAGTGTGAATCCTGATTGGGATCCTCTCTGTCCTCTCTCTGACCCTCCCCAACTTGTGCTTTCTCTCTCTCTCTCTCTCTCTCTCTCTCTCTCTCTCTCTCTCTCTCTAAATAAGTAAATAAACTTAAAAAATAAATATGTAAATGCTAAAGAGTAGAGGAAGGAAATGAGGACCAGAGGAAGACCACTAGATTTGGCTACAAAACTGTTGTTGGTGACCCTAAAGAGTGCAGTTTTAGCAAAAGAGAGAACATAAAACCCAGATTACAGGAGTTAAAAAGAGTGTGGGTGCTGAAGTGCAGGCACTGGTCTAGATCATCTATATAAGATATCAAAAGACACTTCCTAATTAAGAACATAGATTTAACTACTGCTCCTTCCAGGAATCCAGCTAAAATGATACTTTAAGATTTCCTTTCCTTTTTAAGGCACAAAATAGCATAAATTCAAGAAACAGCAGCAACAGAAAATTGAAAGCTGAAAGGAGATGAAAGAGTGATCAAAGACTTTGCAGATCTGAGAAAGCTAAACTTTAAGCTATGAAAAAAGATGGAGAAGCAAATCAATTTACATTGTAGGTTCCCCTAAAGGCTCAAACACCTCTAGAAGAAGAAGTAAAATGGAGGAGACTGGAATAGTATGGTCCAAATTCTGTTTAATTTCAAAATTTAACAAAGTTACAGTAATCAAATTAAGACTGCGTAGGGAAAGCAAGAGGGACTTAACTCTAGTAAAGCCACTGGTCTGAGGCAAAAGTTAAAAGTTTCCATACGCTTAGAAACAAATACCTTCTTCTGGGAGAGAGAACAAATGAGAGATAACAGCCATTAACGTGGGTAATGGTTGTCTGAGCAAAATTAGAAGTAACAATTTAAAGCCTGCTTGCACAAGTATTTCTATTTTCCAGGAGCCCTAAAGAATGTTGACCATGAAGAAAGGTATCCTGTGATTGTCTTGTGTCTACTAAATATAATGACCACAAGATAATGACCATGGGACTGAAGAACACTTCCCCACTCACAGCCTCTCACCCTTTGGAAAAGAGCCTTTATAAGCCTTACATGTTATCCCTTTGGAGAGTGACATTCCTCTTTTTTGTCAGCTCCCTCGTATACAAGCTATCTCTAATAAACTCTGCCTGCTTTCTTTCTCTCAAGTTCAGTGTTCGTTTCTGTGGCATTGAGACTTAAGAACCTGGTACCGGGGGTCTGGCAACAAAATCAGTGTGGTACGCAAAAGGGTAGACTTAAAGATAAATGGAAACTAATTTAGAGTCCAGAAATAAAGCCTTTACATTTATGGTCAATTAATTTTCAACCAAAGTGCCAAGACAATTCAATGGGGAAATAATAATCTTTGTAACATATGTTTCTGTGACCACTGTGTATATCCACATGAGAAACAATAAAGCTGGACTCCTACCTTACATCATATACAAAAATTAACTCACAATGCATCACAGACCTATGTAAGAGCTAAAACTATAAAACTCTTAAAAGAAAACATAGGGCTGTATCTTCATAACCTTGGGTTAGGCAATTGTTTCCCGGATATGATACCAAAAACATATGCAAAGGAAAAATAGATAAATAAGATTTTGTCAAAATGAAAAACTTTTGTTTTTCAAAGAACACAATCAAGAAAATTAAAGGACAGAAAAAATGAAAAGATAACCCACAGTTTGGGAGAAAATATTTGTAAATCAAGTATCTCATAGGAGACAGTATCTCAAATATGTAAAAAACTTATAACTCAACAATGAAAAAACAAATAAACCAGTTTTTAAATGGGCAAAGGATTTGAATAGACATTTCTCGAAAGAGTATATGGCCAATAAGCACATGGAAATAATGTTCAACATCATTAGTCATTAGAGAAATGCAAATCAAAAAACACAATTAGACACAATTTCACAAAACACTAGGATAGCTGAAATTAAAAAGTCATGTGTTAGAAGGAAGTGGGAAACTTGAAGCCCTCATACATTGTTGGTGGGATTGAAATATGGTACAGCCACTTTGGAAAAGTTTGGTAGTTTCTCAAAATGTTAAACATATAGCTACCATATGACCCAGTGATTTTACTTCTAGATATATATACAATAGTGTAGTTACTTCAGAAAAATGTTTGATCCCTCCTCCAAAAGTTAAATCTAAAGTTACCATATGACTCAGCAATCCCACTCTTAGGTATACATCTAAGAAAAATGAAAGCATATGTCCCCACAAAAGCCTGTACATGGATGTTCAGAGCAACATTACCCAAAATAGCCAAAAGTGGAAACAACTCCAATGTCAACTGATGAAAAGACAAAACATGGTCTATCCACAAATGGCAATGTAAAGGAATGAAGTACTGATACGTGTTACAACATGAATTAAACTTTGAAAACATGCTCAGTGAAAAAATCCATTTGCAAAAGACCACATATTTTATGATTCCATTTATATGAAAGTCTAGAAGAGGGCAAAAGAGAGGAAAAAAAGAGACAGAGTGGCACACAAAGTAGATTAGTGGTTGCTAAGGGCTGGAAGGAGGTGTGGGTAGGTAGGAATCACTACTAACAGGCGTAGAGTTTCTCTTGAGGATAATGAAATATTCTAAAATTAGATATGG
This sequence comes from Cryptoprocta ferox, assembly GCA_028646485.1. Lineage (NCBI taxonomy): Eukaryota > Metazoa > Chordata > Mammalia > Carnivora > Eupleridae > Cryptoprocta > Cryptoprocta ferox. Next base: position 43,268,330 of record CM053571.1, read on the forward strand.
GCGATAGTTGCAAAACTCTGTGAATATACTAAAAAACACTGAGGTGTACATTTTAAAAGGGTGAATTTTACAGGATATAAATTATATTTTCATTTTAAAGCTTTTTCCTAAAGACATTTAAAACCCTATATTTTCCGCCCCTATTCTACATAGCCAAACCACTTCCCTTCCTGCCCCCAGTAGATGAATGGAGCTTATTCTCTGGAAGGGTAAAATAGAGGGCCTCTGGACTGAAGGGCGCCAGACAAAGTTGAGAATAGGGGTATCATCCTGAAAGAAGAGTGATTAAATTGAACTGGATACTGAGACTCACAAACCTCAGAAGGCGGACAGCCAGGCATTTATCCTCCAGCCAGGCAAAGCCTAGAGCATCTGAACAAAATGGAGCAGTCAGATCACCCTACAGGGAAGCCCACAGTTGACAAGCCCCAATTTAAATATTTGGCAGAGAGTGTGGGGTTGAATTAGTGACAATTATATACAAGATCAGTAGGTGAAAAGCCTTGATAAGAATTAGCTCCTCCCTGTATGTTAACTAAATTAAAAAATAAAAAAGGAATTAGCTCCCAAAGGAATATGAATGTTGGGGCTAAACTGTCTCAGCTAATTGCTTTGACCTAATCCATACTGTGGTATCAACTATATTGGAAGGTGGAAAGATAAAGAATTTTGCATATGCATAGTGAGGGCTGAGGGGCAGAGAAAGAGGGTAAATCCACATCTTCCAAGATGGGGACTCAGTGGACAATGCCTAAAACTGAAAATTAAAGTAGTAGCAACACAAGCGTAATATAGCATCGAGAAATATGGAAGTAAGTTCCAAAAGAATTAGCTAAAAGCTGAAAATCTTGCCATTGGGAAAAGAAAATTGAAGAGTGGGGAGAAGGAAAAAAAGTTTCTCATAACAAAAGATCTTGTGGAAACCATGTGCATGTGACATTAATTACAAACATTAAAAATTTTAGAAATAAATTATACTGCATCAAAATATGACACTGGTTTTGGATAACCATGAGTTTAAATCTTTGTTAGGCCCCTTACCTAGCTGTATTTGAGGACATGTTTCTTCATGTTTCTCAGCCTCCATTTCTGTCATATAGGGTGATTAATATCTATATTTTATAGGGCTGTTATGTCAAATGGGATGTGTTTACAGTGCTTATCACAGTGTCTGACAGATACTAGATGCTCAAAGTGTTAGTTATCTCCCTATCCCTCATTGATTTGAAACCAGAGTGATAGAAATTTGGCATTGGTTTATAATCTTTGGCAGAAATTGAAGAGATGTGGACACATAGGTTTTCATGAGGTGGCTGTCCTTATAGTTCATGATAAGCAGGCAGCCAACAGTCATAAGATGAGCCAGCAGAATTGGTTTGGACCAAGCAGTTAAAGAGTCAGAAGTGGAAAATGAAGTGGGTCAGTATAAAATCAGATATTGTCAGATGAGAAGACCTCCAAATACAAAATACTACAAATGAAGAGGGCCATGTAATCATTAATGGCCACACAAGTAAAAAGTTGAGAAATGAGGCAGGGTCTAGGAAATTAGGGAAGTTTTATTTTAAGAACATCAGTGAGTCCTGAACATAGGCATTTTTGATATCAGTTGAGGCATGTGTGAAAACAAGAGAGAAATAATATAGGCCATCCTTTAATAATCTGGAAAATGGAAGGACCTCCAGCCTGGGAGGCTTTTGACAATCAGGACAAAGATATGGAAAAGGTGATACAAACAAACTAAGGAAACCAACGAATATACATGGTTCACAATTGGAACAGACCAATCTTCCCACTCTATCAACTTTCCTCACCATACACACATACTTCCATTTTATAGGCAAAAGATGAGAGACCCTGAGGACTTCCTATTTTTCCTTTACCACTCACCCCAATCACTCTGGCCAAATAGGACATCAAGAGAAAGCTAAGCTTCACAATGTTTATAGCAGCACTATCAACAATAGCCAAAGTATGGAAAGAGCCCAAATGTCCATCGATGGATGAATGGATAAAGAAGATGTGGTATATATATATACAATGGAGTATTACTCAGCAATCAAAAAGAATGAAATCTTGCCATTTACAACTACGTGGATGGAACTAGAAGGTATTATGCTAAGCAAAATTAGTCAGAGAAAGACAAATATCATGTGACTTCACTCATATGAGGACTTTAAGACACAGAACAGATGAACACAAGGGAAGGGAAGCAAAGATGGTTTGGAAACAGGGAAGGGGACAAAAACATAAACTCTTTAATATGGGAGAACACACAGCATTACTGGAGGGGTTGTGGCGGGGGGATGGGCTAAATGGGTAAGGGGTATTAAGGAATCTACTTCTGAAATCATTGTTGCACTATATGCTAACTAATTTGGATGTAAATTTTAAAAATAAAATAATAATAATAATAAAAAGAAGATTGAAACCGAGCAAAACTAATATAAAGTGTTGGAAGTCAGCAGACTGGTTCCCTTTCAGGAAGAAGTGGCTGGAAGGGAACATGAGAGAGCTTCTGAGGCAATGGCAACATTCTGTTTCTGGATTTGTGCTGATTTGTGAAGGTATGTTCACACTGAAAATTCACTGGGTAGACAGTTAAGATTCGTTCATTTTCCCATATATGTTACAGTTCAATAAAAAAAAATGTTTTTCAAAGATAAAAAAATAAATAATAAATAAATAAATAAAAATTGTTAAAAAAAAAGAAAGCTAAGCTTCAAAGATGCAGAGAAATGTGTTGGGGGAGATGATAAAAAGAAATAACCTAAAAAGTAAGAAAGGATTCTCCTGGCTACTCCCAAGTTAAATGAAGAAAGCAGGTATGAAGTTATTAAAGAATAGATATGGAATGTGAGAGTAAGGACATAATTGAAAGAGAATCAATAGTGATTATTTTGAAATTGGGAATCAACAAAAGTCTGATCTCTTCCTTAAATAATTTATTGTTTGGGTTTTAAGCCACCATTCCAGCTATTTGAGTTTATGTCACAACCAAATTTGATGTATGCCTTCTGTGCTTAAACTCATGTTAAATAAAGCAAAAGAAAAGGCTGAACTTCATAACACAAAACCAACCTAATAATTAGTTTGGTTGGATTTTCTTCCCATCGATATTTGACTCCCACAGCTTACAGGGTGAATTTTAGGCTCTAGGGCAGGAATTGTTCACTATCACTGCCACCCACTCCTAGTTCCTCCAATTTAACAATATGAATACCATGCCAAAATAAATGTATGCCATATCTGAGTATTTCCTTGTTGCAGTAGTAATTTATCAATAAAAGGAAATGAAATAAGATTGCCATGACTAAGTTTTAGGAAGCTCAAGCAAGCCCCTACATAACACCATTTTCAAGGTATTCACAGACCAACATCATATACATATTAATGAAGTAGCTGTTTATCTGGTACTTTAAATATCTACAAAAGGATCCCCCAAAATAAGGCAGCAGTATGAAAAAAATGTCATAGGTTCAACTAAAACCTTAGAAAATCCCAGCTTAACTTTTGAGTCTTCATAAAACCTGATATTAATCATGACAGTCAATATGACTAAGCTCACATGAAGAAAATTTCCAAATAATACCACACGCGTGGCCACCACCACTTCAACCCATATTATAACAGATGGTGTTTATAACACAATGGACATGTATTTATTCCTTTTGGGTATCCCTAAATACTACAGAAAATATTTTGAGGGGGAAAAAAGGATAAACAAAGATAAAGCTCTATTTAAATTTTGCAAGAAGGTTGTCTCAACCAACCAGATATCTAAATAACATAATCTAAAATTAAATCACAAAGGACGATTTAGTGTCTGACTGAACCTACCTAATGTTGAAAAATAACCTTAAACAGCAGCCCACCACCTTAGGTATCAATTTGTTGCCTGATAAAATGTTCACTGTCAAATAAACACTACAATTTCCCATACTACTAAAAAGGCTTACTGCAAGGGCGCCTGGGTGGCTCAGTCAGTTGAGTGTCTGACTTTGGCTCATGTCATAATATTTCGGTTTGTGGGTTCAAGCCCTGCCCGCATCGGGCTCTGTCCTGACCACTAGCTCAGAGCCTGGAGCCTGCTTCAGATTCTGTGTCTCTTTCTCTCTCTGCCCCTCCCCTGTTCACGCTCTGTCTCTCTCTGTCTCTCAAAAATAAATAAATGTAAAAAAAAAAAAAAAGGCTTACTGCAGACAGTCCTTATGATTGTTTTTAATTTTTATGATTATTGTATTTACCGTATTGACCAAGAGGGTTGGCTTGAGAATGATCAGACCTCATTAATAAGCAAAATATGAGAAATATCTTATGCTGGTGTTCCCCATCATGTTTTCATAACAACTTTCATAAAAGGAGATTGATAAAAGACCAACAAACTTAAGCAAAATTTGAACAAGAGGGTAAAACTTGGGAAGCACAAGGGAGACAGTGTTTTATTTTGGAGTCAGTAGTCAGTGTTTCAGATGAAACCAGAATATATAGTCCAAGACTCAAACTCAGCATGACCTCAGTCAATGGGAAACAAACCATATGGTGCCCCAAGGCTGTTCCTGTAGGATAGTATGTTTGGGGGGAAAAAACAAACCACAGAGCTTTAAGATAAAAAGACAGCCTGTGGTGATATCTATTTGGTTGCTATCAGATAACAATGATACCATTTATCAAGGCTTAATCATGCCAGTCACCATATTAAACATTTTGTATGTTTTCCATTTACTCCTCACAACTGGGGTATTATTTTCACCTCCAGATGAGAAACGGAAGGTTCAGAGAGAACAGTTACGGTCACAAAACTAGGCAACTGAACCAGGTCTCAAATCCAAGACTAACTGACTCCAAAACTTGTGCTCTGACCCAGAGAGTTTCACTTTTCTGTTTCATATTCCTAAGTTCAGTGGACATTTTCTAGTATGAACTCAGTTTAACTGAAAATTTCCCCTGACATCTGACTCCCAGAACTTATGAGATAAACCCTATGTCCACATCATGAACCTAATAAAGCTTAAAAGGATGAAAGCATCCACATCCTACCCTAAGCCACCTTTAACTACTTGAGGAAACAAATGCCTCCAGCAAGTTGTACTATTTGTCCAGAAGTACCACCTATTAACTCACATTCTATGTGTTTACATAGGTATGTAACTCTAAATTATGACCAAGACACTTTGAAATCAGTGATAAATAACAAGAAAAACAAGGCACGCAATGCTCCCCAAGGATCTTGAAGCAAGTTTAACAAAGAACAGCATGTAATATATTTAAAATCCATGGTGATGCTGTCAGACAAGGTGAGAGGTCTTAAGACAAACTTGGGAATCTTAGAAGAGATTAAAATAAGAGGGATCCCCCTAGACCAAGGCCAGGCCTTTCGTGGATTCACTCTACTGTGAAACTATCTCATGATATGCTCATCCACATGCAAAAGAATGAAACTGGACCATGATCTTACACAATACACAAAAATCAACTCAAAATGGTTTAAAGACTTGAATGTTAAGAAATGCTTACAATTGGAGTGCCTGGGTGGCTCAGTCAGTTAAGCGTCCAACTGTTGATTTCGGCTCAGGCCATGACCTCAGTTCGTGAGTTCCAGCGACCATGTAGGGCTCTGTGCTGACGGTACAGAGCCTGCTTGGGATCCTGTCTCCTCTCTTTCTCTGACCCTCCCCCACTCACACTGTCAAAAAAAATTTTTTAAGAAGAAATGCTTATAGTTATTTGAGCCCTCACAGAATAAACTCCCACTCTTCTAAACTTACCTTTTTATGCCCATTTCGGAAATACAGAGTTGAAGAGGGATATGGAAATGTCAGCAACCCAGTTATGTGAAAAGCGTTGCAAAATAAAATTGAGAGTGACCAAAAGAAGCAGGAATTTCTGTGGTAAAGAATCTCCTTTTCCCCCTACAATCTGGTAATCACATTACTGGGCATTTAACCAAAAAATACAAAAACACTAATTTAAAGGGATACGTGCACCCCTATGTTTATCACAGCATTATTTACAATAGCCAAACTATGGAAGCAGCCTAAGTGTCCATCCACTGATGAATGGGTAAAGAAGATGTGGTGTGTATATATATATATGGGTAAAGATGATGTGCTGTGTGTGTGTGTATACATACATGTATAGTTCATGGGTTCAAGCCCCGCATTGGACTTTATGCTGACAGCATGTATCCTGCTTCGAATTCTCTCTCCCTCTTTCTCTGCCCCTCCCCTGCTCGTGCTCTCCCAAAATTAATAAACACTAAAAAAAAAAAAAAAGGAGGGGGAGGAATGAGCTCTCTCTCATGTCTGGAATGAGTCCACTGTAAGCTAGGACCAAAGGAATAGATTAGGAAAAGGCTCCTGCTGAGGCTGTAATGGCCCCAAGATCCTGTCACCTGAATTCAATCTGCTGGCCATCAGCTCATTAAGATGTGCCTGCCAAGGCTAATCCACCCATTCCGTAAGTTGTAGTTTATGAAACTAGGGTTTATCACCTTTCTTAGGTATGAAATATCAAGTAAAAGGGATTCAGTTCCCCTCTGTCCTCACCAATCTTTAAAATTTTGGCATAAGTCATAGATAATAAACAGAAAGTGTAAAAGCTAATTCGGAAAACCAGGTAACAGGATGTGAAGGAAGCTAGTGAGAACCGTTAAGACTGGGCTTCCCCCTCTCTGGGAAGTCCACTAACCTTTATATAGAACCTTTAAAACTCTGTAAACCAAAACAAAGTATTTGTCCCAAAGTTACACAGTTGAATTTAAATTGAGCAATTTAAGAAAATTCAGTTTTTGGACTTAACTTCTTTACAATCTGTGAAAAGGAATCTATCTTGTATTTTGTCTTTTTGGGAAGAAGAGGGTATAGGAACATCTATGTGTTTATAATAGCATGTCTATTAAGAGTACAAAAAGTAAAAGTACTTAAACAATTTCACTCAGAAAACTTAACAATTTGGTCTTCACATTGCCTATTTGGGTTAGATGCTGTTAACTGCTAATGACTTCCTCAACAGCAAATACTCCACTTGGCTCATTTAACACTTGACTCAGCTAACAAAAAGCATGTGCCCCAAATTTCCTTTGGGTGTATCCTGCATAGTTGTGCCCAACAGTGACAGCAGCATGCAGTGTAATTGCTGAGCACTCAGAAGTACCTTGGTGGTTTCTCCACTGGAGAGCAATTTGCTTTGCAAAGTGAGCCTGTAACACTCATGGAAGAGATTCTAGTCCCTTGTACAACCAGGCCATGCTACATCTAAAGCAATCTAAAAACAGCCCTATTTGTGTTTTTAAAGCAGTCTACTAACCCATTGGGTCTTCTGCCCCCAAGACCAGTGTGGCATTGGAAGCATCTATTTATTGATAGTCACAGCAAAAACCCATCTCTGAGGTTAATAAGTCTTAATTCAAAAAGCTGAACCAGTGGCGCCTGGGTGGCTCAGTTGGTTAAGTGTCCAACTTCGGCTCAGGTCATGATCTCGAGGTTTGTGAGTTTGAGCCCCGCATTGGGCTCTGTGCTGACAGCTCAGAGCCCTGAACCTGTCTTCCGATTCTGTGTCTCCCTCTCTTTCTGACCCTCCCCTGCTCACACTGTCTCTCTCACTCTCTCAAAAATATATAAAACATTAAAAATTTTTTAAAAAGCTGAACCAGAAATGGGACTGCTCATTGATCACAGCTAAGCCTGTTGGAATGTTCTTTTCATTCTATCTTCTTTTGCACATAGATACATGAGAAGCAACATACCATACAGATATTTGAGAAGGAGAAGCATATAAAATATCTGACCCCATTATTCTAACATTCCAATTGTAACTTTAGGCAAATACGGCAATGCTGATTCCTCATAGTTGTTAGAAAAAGAGACTCTGGTTATAATCACCTTTTCTTTACAGTGAGTGCATAAACAATATAATTTCCCATGGGCTAAAATAAAGTGCTTTGGATATCCAAAAGGAGTTATAGAAGTATGTCCAGTCTAAGTGCCCTAACCCACCCCACCTTTGCATCAAAAGGCAACACAATGTTTTTCCCTAAGTCAAGATGGATAACCTAAAAAGGAGCGATCTATTTACAAAACAGTGAGAAAAATATTTGTAATCAGAACAATACTTAAAAATCTACAACTTAAAATCCTCATATAAGAACCCAAGAGAACAGGCCACATACACTGCATCATTCAAATGCCAGTGTATTCACATTAAAAGTACAGATGCTTAGTATCAAGTAATGACATTAGAAACTGATGGAAGCCTTTCTATATTCACTTCAAATTTAATCCTGTTTCATGTTTGGAAATAAACTAACACTGGGAGTGCCTGGGTGGCTTAGTTGGCTAAGTGTCTAACTCTGGATTTCAGCTCAGGTCATGATCTCATGGTTTCTGAGTTCAAGCCCACATCGGGCTCTGTGCTGACAGCATGCAGCCTGCTTGGGATTCTCTTTTGTCTCTGCCCCTCTACTTCTCACTCTCTCTCTCAAAATAAATTTAAAACAATTTTTTTTAAGTTACACTGGAAATTTATCTTCAAAATGTAGAATGGAGGGGGAACTCTACATAAAATAGGCCATGATGACTGCCACTTTTCACTAAAAACGGTGGCCCAAACTAGGGTAAATCCACCTTATCATCAAGAAACTACTTTTCTTTTAATGTTTTATTCATTTTTGAGAGACAGAGACAGAGTGTGAGTGGGGGAGGGGCAGAGAGCGAGGGAGACGCAGAATCTGAAGCAGGCTGCAGGCTCCAGGCTCTGAGCTGTCAGCACAGAGCCTGATGTGGGGCTCGAAATCCCAAGCCATGAGATCATGACCTGGCTGAAGTCGGATGTTCAACCGACTGAGCCACCCAGGCGCCCCTCAAGAAACTATTTTAAAACTCATAGACTTGTCTATCTGACCGTGAGCCAAAATGCTAACCTAGGAAATACAATATATAATGGCAGTTCTGTAACTTCAGGGAGGCTCAGGAACCACTTGAATGCCTGGAGAAAATGAGAGAAACTTTTGAGAAACTATGTGACTTGTCCCCAAAAATATGCAAGCAAGACTTCAAATACAGTAAAAGATTAATTCATCTTCTGAAAGCCCCAAGTAAAGAAATCCAAGCTAGAAAGATGTTAGCTGGTTACACAGGGACACAAAAGTCAGGTAAAGTTCTAGGTTCAATACACATTCTAGGTTACTTTATACTAATTATCTTTAATAATGGGCATATATGAATTTCCTAAGAATTCACTGGCATCCATAAAAACCCTTGGAAATGTCAAATTCAGCAAGAATCACTATCTATCCCAAAATGCTCTTTTCCTTACTCAAGCTTTTTAGTCATCACCAAGACTAAAGTTCCTAATATACAAAGAGCTGAAGAATCCTAGACATGTGAGACAATCAAAATAGGGATGTTCTTAAATGCAAAAAGGCTTCCCACAGACTCTCATATCAGAACTGAAAATACTTTTTACAGTTCAATTAGAGATTAAATTTTAACAACTTTAAACATCACATAATATACATAGCACAATATTTTACATGTTATCAGGGTACAAAAGGAACATCTTGTGAAAACTGAAATAAAAAGAAGTCAATCTAACCAATTTACCTGAACTATCTATTTTAACAATCTCAATAGCCAAAGTTTATACAGCATTTCCTAAGTGAGTTTTGCGGACTCCCATTAAGACTTTATCTAACACTATGCTGTATTGTTATTTAAAAAATGAGCTACACAGAAATTTAGACTGTTCAGTAAAAATGTTTTAACAAGTAGTTTTATAATAAAACTTGACAAAAATTCAACTTATTAAATGTGTTAAGATTTTTTTAAACTCTGAAGTAGATATTGCATTACATAGTGGGAGAAAAAAACTCTCTCAAAACCCCTATCCAGGAAGAACAAGAAGGACATCAAGATGTTCTAAGCAATTTCCTGAACAGCAGGAAATGAAAGGCTGAAGAGACTTAGTTTCTGATCAGTTTACCTTTTTTTTTTTTGTCTGAATAGACTTACTCATTATTAACTGATGAAAGATAACACACATATGATATTAAAAACGAAAATCTAAAGATTCTCCTGTCATGCCTGTCAGTTAATACTCAAGTAGGAAAAAGTTCATTTGATTCCCTAGTTTTCTAGGGGGCGGGGTGTCTGTGTGTGTAAATCTAACTACTGGACCATTTCAGAACTGCATAACTTTTATTGTACATTATTAACATCAATTGTAGGAAGTTGCTTTCCCAAGTCAGACAACTGTATCCTCCAAGACAGCACTATGACAAGTCCATGCTGATGAAAATTCGTTTTCAGTTATAAAAGGGGTCATGTTTCTTTCTCATGTCCATAACTCATTCCAATGATTGTTTCAATCACATAAAAGTAGGAAATGTGCTGGGGGTCAGCTTGGATTTTTTTTCTTTCAGTGAAGAACTAACAGACTACTTCTAAGTGTAATTTAACTGAAAACACTACTTCAACTTCAAATTTATTTTAATGATATGTACAGGAGTTAACAAATTACAATTAAAACGGAATCAGTTATGTTAATTCCACATAACTTAAAATCATGCAACACTGCATGGTAAAAACAACAGCTTCATTCATATACAAAAGAGTATTTTTTGAGACTCGTGATAGTATATTGAATTTTTTGACATAAGCTTTTTGCAAAGAGCATTTTATAAAAATTTAAAGACCTGATTAATCAGTTAATGCATTATTAGGAAAGATAATAAACACATTATTAGGAAAGTGAGGTTACAAGCATTTAATTTTAAAATTACACAAGGTACAGGGTTGAATGTAGTCTCATGAAATAAATGTTTGGTTAAGAAAATAGTTCTGAAAAAGATCTCGTATTGAAGCTATGTTATTAATTTTGTCAAATCAGGTTATATAAATCAATAATCAAGTTTACTCAGTTAAAGAAAATATGCCTATCGCTCTCTTATACTCATAAATAAGTACTTATTATATAGTCTTTATATACAAGTGAAGAAAAGTTCAGTGTAAAAAATATACTGCCAATCCACTTATTATGGTTGAAATAGCTCTTTTTATCTACACATTAAATTGCATTGATGAAAATATCCAATTTAAATCACATTCAACCAGCATAAATATTTAAGCTGAGTACTGTTGTAAACAATAGAGAAAAACAAATTCTTTTATTTCATCACTTGGGTAACACAATCTACTTCTCAGCTTAGAATGCTATAGAAAGGCCTAACATTTAATTTAATCAAATCCAAACCCCACTAAACTTAAGAGTAAACAAAGTGAATGTTTTTCAAAGTGCATAATTTCTAACTCATCCACTTGTAATATTTATCCAATTCCAGTTCATCAGCAAGAAAATAAAATGTACTTGGCTATAAAAATACTAAGGAATGTTACTGAAAAGGAAAGGCTATTTGGTAGAAGTAACTACAAAAATAATTAGTTTAAATCTTTGTAAAGCTTTAATGCAAGAACATCAGTACACTTTCTTTCCATAAACCTTAAAGCATGATCAATACCAAGATTTTAAATTTCCACCTTTCAAGTACTTGAAAAAGGTTGCAACAAAGTGTCTCTTCAAAAATTAAGCAAGAAGAATGATCATGCAGGTGTTAATCTGCTAACATTTGGGGACACTGAGATCTGTGTTGGGCTGTCGTCTCTGGCTCCACTGGTAGCAAGTACATGCAAGGAATCACTCTGAAATGTAGACGCAGGACAACTAGTCATGACAACGCTTTCATCTTCACCAGTGTCTGAATCCGGTGTTGCAACTTCACTGTCCTGAAGCCCCAGGATCTCACACACTGCTTGTGGCAATTCCTGAATAAGCAAAATCAAACACAAAACCATCAGTCACTATAGAGGAAAAGCAATCACAAAATAACACTTGGAGTTAAGACTACACTGATTCCAGAATCTGAAGTTATTCTAACAGTGTAATTGTTAACATATCTTCTCACACACACCTTCTTCAAATGAAATCCTAACCAGTTTTTTCCTACGTGGTTCCCTGATCTTCTATTCTGAATTAGTCACACTCCACTCCACCCTACCATTCTCACATATGTAAATTTTCTAGTATTTACCATTTATTTCATTCTCCTGGTTATTATAGTATCTTAGATATTAACTGAGATCTTATTTACACTATCTTTCTTCCTTTAATACCCAAGATTCCTTAAAGAAAGAAGTGTCTCACTCACATATTTTGAACAGAATAGCTATCAAATAAATGTTGGCAGAAGTGAACCATAAGTATTTGACACAAAGCCCAAAGAGAAACTCTCATAAAAACACAAAAGCCAAAATACATCAGAAGAGAATGATTCAGTTCGAATTCAGATAACACATCAAATTTGCCTTTTTAGAAATAACTGAGAGCTTCGCTGATACAAATGTAAAGACATCGACTAATACTACCCATTTAATTATTTCTGATTAGCATCTGTCTTTATTTGGGGATACCACATTTAGTATGAGTCCTAGTCTATATTCACTAATTTGATTGGATAATACATCAATCAATACTTCAACTCTATAGCCCCTTTAGTTGTTGCAGAAATGTTTTCATTATGTTTGCCATTTTGCTGTACTATGTTTCTTATCTAGCATAAATAACCAACTGTTTTCAATTAAGTGCTATAACTCCATAATGGTAAATAAAATGCTAGCCAATGCTTGGTATCTGCCTTCAACCTGCTAAGACTGCCTTTATCTTACTTCTATGAAGAAAAATTCTTTCTTGACCTCAGCCCACCAAAAACATACAAACGAAAAACGCTTACAATTATTTAAAACACTGTATACCTTGCATTTTACCATCTGTAGAGAAATTGCTTCTGCCTTGCATAGTACATCTTCCACATCAATTTTCATGGACAATTCATTGATATGCTGAAATGAATCCATAAAATAAAATGATAATTGAAACTAAAAGCACTATTATATTCTACTATATAAACAATTTATTACCAGTTATATTTCACTGCATATAAAATCTGTAAAATAAAAATATTCACATGCTATAAATACAAAGGAGATTCAATATATTTTTCAGTTTTAAAGTTAAAGAATAGCTAATAAGCTTATGGAACATTAAATCCAGCAGCTGTCCCATGTCTACCATCTCAAAGTTATAAGCAAAAGACTATTTTTTTAGAAAACTAAACTACATAAAAGAGCATTTGTTAAATTTCTCTTTCTTCCTAATTAGACAGGTAAAAATAACTGGCCAGTATGTATTCAACTGTCATTCTCAGAGAGTCAGTCCTAGTACTAAGTGTTATTGATGTAATTTAAGTTTTACTCAAGGGATTCAATAAAGCTCCAGGAAATGTTTGTGTATCATACCACCAAACAGGAGAAAGAGCCAAAATATTAAAATCTAAATTAAAGGAATAACTACCTTAAGTATTTCATTAAAGCCATAATGCTTTTCCATTATTTGCTGCTTTTCTGATTCCAGAATAGCACAACAGAGAAGAAGATGGAAATTTTTACATGGCAGTTCGGTCCACATTACCTATAAAAAACAGAACTATTTAGTAAACTAAATCAATTCTAAAATATTTTCCTCACGAAAACAATACTAAACTCTAAATGACTTCTATGCAAAGCACAAGGTGCCTAGGTGGGGTAGGCCACTATTTTTCTAGTTAGGAAATGAGGAGTAGAGAAGAGAAGTCTTAACCTTTACCTACATAATGACTAACATCAAGTTCAACACTATGTGAATATGATGAATTCCAAATATGGCCCTTTAAGTAACTACAATTAGCAAATCACTGAGCCTAACCTATATGATGTATGGTATTAATGAAGAAGCTACATCCATGAGCTTAAGGTATAAGGATTAGAGGCATTTGCAGTATTTCTCTGATCCTTCAGTTTCTCACTTTTAAATCATCTTCACTCTCGCGGTTGGGAGAGAGGCAGGAGAGATGGAGGGGGAGCTAAACTCTGGATGGAAAAGTTCAGTTAAATAGTGCATGAAATCAAAACCACCCTTGAGAGCTCTACATTATATTACATAACACAGAGTATCCCTGACTGTGACAAAAACTGAATCAACTACCCAAAATTTATACCCAAATGTATAAAACATTTGATCAATAGCTGCACATCCTAAATAGAGATAACGACCTCAAATTTAAGGCCTTAATTGCCTGTTAATGTACAGAATATCTTACCTGGAAAAATTAAAAGACCCACACAAAGAATACCTAGAATGTTTTTACTTCGTCAGGAGTAAATCAAGCTGAATAATTTTCAGAGTAAATCCAATTTTTGAAAGTTTAATTACAATGCAATTAACCTCAAAGTTTTCATTATAAGTTCAATTTATTGGTAAATAGACTGAGGATTATTCTAACTATATAGTAATAATATTCTCAATTAATTTTTTAAAAAAGAAGCTGAGACATTTATTTAATCAAACTGATAAACTTTAAAATAGGACTCCAGGGGCACCTGGGTGACTCAGTCGGTTAAGCATCCGACTTCGGCTCAGGTAGATCTCACAGTCTGTGGGTTCAAGCCCCGCGTCAGGCTCTGAGCTGACAGCTCGGAGCCTGGAGCCTGCTTCAGATTCTGTGTCTCCCTCCCTCTCTGTCCCTCCCCCGCTCGCTCTCTGCTCCTAACTAAAGATATACAAAAATAAATAAATAAATAAATAGGATTCCATACAGAGAACAAACTGGTGGTTGTCAAAGGAAGAAAGAGGATGGGTGGATGGGCAATTTAGGTGAAGGGGATTAAGAGGTAAAAAATTCCAATACAACATAGGGACTATAGTCAATAGTTGCTGACATAAATTTGTATGGTGACAGACGGTAACTATATCTATCATGGAGACCATTTTATGATATATGTAAATGCTGAATTGCTATGTTGTATACTAAACTAATATAATACCGTATGTCAATTATACTCCGATTTAAAAATAAAGAGAGGTACCTGGGTGGCTCGGTTGGTTGAGTGTCCAACTCTTTTTTTTTTTTTTTTTTTTTTTTTTTTTGAAAGGGAGAGAGAGAGAGACAGTGTGAGCAGGGGAGGGTCAGAGAGAGTGGGAGACACAGAATCCGAAGACAGGCCCCAGGCTCTGAGCTCTCAGCATAGAGCCCGACGCGGGGCTTGAACCCACGAGCTGTGAGATCATGACCTGAGCCGAAGTCGGACGCTTAACCGACTGAGCCACCCAGGCGCCCCGAGTGTCCAACTCTTGATTTCGGCTCAGGTCATGACCCCAGGGTTGTGGGACGGAGCCCCGCGTTGGACTCCATACTGAGTGTGGAGCCTGCTTGAGATTCTCTTTCTCTGTCTCTCCCTCTGCCTCTCCCCCCTGCTTGCATGCTCCTTCTCTCTCCAATAAAATTTAAAAGTAACATAAAACCCCCACAAAACAAAGAAACAAACAACAAATAAATACATTTTTGAAAAGTACAATGTTGCCCACAAAGTATTTACTGGAAAATTAGGAGGTGATGATTACTGTGTTTTTTTGCTTAACTATCAAACCTTTAAGATTAAAGTTCATGACAACCCTCAAAAAATAAATTTTCATTAAATTAAATATAATTCCAGGTAAAGAACAGGTGATTTTGCTTCTATTTCAAACAGAGGAAATTATCTTACACAAAGCAATGATCCTTCAGTCAGTATGTCACCTTCTCTAATGGTAGTCAACTGTATAGGAACCAATTTCCAGCTGTAAAAGCCTCAGAGGGCACAGGGGTTCCACTATATATAAGTCTATTCATTAAGCAAATGGATTATTTCCCCCATTCCTTCCTTAGGAGAGTTTCTGTAATCACTAATCTTTATGAAGACAAGGTAGCAGTTAGTCACTACACCAATATTCTATTTTAAAAGCACACTGATCCGTTAACAATTAACAGATATTTTAGAAGAATACAATAATTTTCTGTTTTCAATCAAGAGTTACCCTGGGTACAAAATGGAATGAAAAGATATACACCAAAAACATGACCATGAATATCCTTTAGAGTTGGGGACAGGGAAATGAGACTTGCAGCGGAGATTAAAGATTTTAGCTATATCTTTAATTATTTTTCTTGGAAAAAAAAAAGGAAGTAAATATGGCAAAATGTTTACATATGTTAAATACGGATGGTGGAAAGTTTGTTTTTAATCCATAATTATGTTCCATCTACTCAACCCAAGTAATTAGCTAAGGTAATCAGGTCAGAGTTCAAGATGACTGCCAGTAATTAAATGTGACCTTTCCTATCTTTGGTGTGCACATACTGAAAAATAAAGACCTCTCACCTCTTCCTGAAAGCAATTTGGCAAAATCTATCAACAGCCATAAAAACTGACTACTCTTTGATTTAGAGGTATCTTGAAATTTATTCTAAGAACATATTTGGAGGTATCCATGAAAATCTGAATATTAAGATACTTGCCTTAGTGTTAAATATGATGTCATTGCAACACTGTTGGTGCAAACAAGCAAAATATCTATCAGGTAGAAATTAAATGGTCATAGATTCAGGAGATGTTTGTTACATTATTAATATTTTTCTCTAACTTCAATTTCTTTAAAAAAGCGAAAACAAGTCAGCTCCCTCCCAATACTTCAGACTACAAACAAAGTGCTACCTCAACAGACTGGCCCGGCAAAACTTCCTTGAACTCTATACAAACCTATACCAGAATACAGCGAAGTCTCACACAAAGTCAAGCCTCCCAAGGTAAGAACACAAATACAAATGGTCTAGAGAACTTGTTCTGGGAAACCTAGTGGCCCCAAAACCTCACGAGGTTTGTGATTTATAGAAAAATGCTCTAAAGACCAGATAATCAACTCAAGATCATAAAGTTTTAAGGAGAGACCACAAAAAACATCAGAATTTTATAACATACTTGCTTTAGAAAGTTCAGTTAGACTACTATAAATCATTTATACTCTAAAGAATAATTAAGTGTTTCTTTCTTTATTATATTTGTATAATATTTTAACTTACCTCCCATAATCGAAGAATATCTAGAAAACTAAATTCCCTTTTAAATCTGATTAAAAGCCATCTGAAGCAAAAATAAAGGTATCCAGAGTCCTGAGATTCTATACAGAAGAAAAAAAACATATGTATGGTTTACTCTTACATTAATTATCTCAGAATACAGTGACCGATTTCAAACTCAAATTTTTCTACATAGCTTAAGCTATTAGAAGTCCTATAAATTTAATTGCCTTCTACTAATTCAAGGAAACAATTATTCAAATTTGTTTAAAAGAAAACCATAAAATAATTCACTTTATGAATAAACTGCTTTAAGGCATAACATTTGATACCACACTTTTATTTCTCAGAGGAACTCAGGCAACAGCGATAGAGTGTATGTGTCTTTAAGACAGTTCTTTACTTTTGTTCTCTCTGTATATTACCCTACAATTTGCTGGGTATATAACTTGATTAACCAAACTTACCTAAGTAACTGCAAAATCCACTGTCCAACAATCGAAGTAAGGTACTAAGATGAATTAGCTGGGTCTTCATGCCTTGCATTTGTTCTTCAAAATTTTGATGCTTTAAAGGGAAATAAATAATACCACATAAGTAATACTGAATACATATTTTATAGTACAAAATCAACTGATAGCTAAAGCAGGAGTCTAAGGACAAATGCTGGATTTATACCACACTGGTTATATTTTTAAAAAATCACAACAAATTAAAAAGCTAAAGCAACATTAAAAAGGAGGGAAGAGAATCCTTGTAATCAATGAGGAATACTTGTTTTCCTCTATTCATTTGACTTAGATACAGAAGAATGCAGAGCTACGACGGAGGATACACTTATTTCTTACATCAAATAAGAAACTTGGTGAAAGAAAGACACACTTGGGAAATAAACTTTTATCAAATCACCTCCACTGGTAAATATTTCTTTAAATTGTCTTATAAAATAAAATTAATTTTAGCTTTAACATACACTTCATTTTAAAGAACTAATTATTTCTTAAACTTGATGACACTAGGGAATCTGTGAAGTCAAAATCATTTTCAAGACAATTCCAAAATATTATATGCATTTTGCACTTTAAATTCTCCCCCAAGTAAAAAGGGCTATATGAGTAGTGACACTGCAAGAGACTGAACACAAGAGCAGATAAGAAAATCCAACTGCTGGGGCGCCTGGGTGGCTCAGTTGGTTAAGCATCTGACTTCCGCTCAGGTCATGATCTTACAGTCTGTGGATTTGAGCCCCGCCTCGGGCTCTGTGCTGACAGCTCAGAGTCTGGAGCCTGCTTCAGATTCTGTGTCTCCCTCTCTCTCTGCCCCTCCCCTGCTCACTCTCTGTCTCTCTCAAAATAAAATAAAAACATAAAAAAAATTAAAAAAAAAAAAAAAGAAAATCCAACTGTCTTCCATTAAACTAGACATTAAAGAAAATGGAAAATGGAAAACAATCCTTCTTCTCAGTAAATGGTTTCTGTTTGGAAAAGTTACTTTTCATTAAAAAAGTGTTATAGATGTTAAGGTATAAAGGCTTATTGTTATTTTTAAATAATATATATTTCTCAGTATTAATTTCTCATACGATAAGCATCAAAAGATATAACCTACACAAACAAATGCTCTCAGAGTCCTCAGTAATATTTAAGAATGTGAAGGGGTCCTGAAGTCACAAAGTTTGAGAAAATCTATGGTTTACATACTTTAAATAATCTGCAAAGTTGAGTAAACTCCCTACCAAAACTTTAGTCAAGGGTTGGGAGGTGGGTGGTGAGACCAAAATAACTGGAAGGTTCCTTAGGTCATTCTGATCCTTTTTATCCATGTGCCCCAACTCCTCTATAGTAACCTTCTGTCCTAATGCTTATAAAAAATCCTAAGGACAACATCTCCTCCCTCACACTTTTAACTCTCTGATTAACAGCATCATTTTTATTATGACAGCCAAAGGCTAGAATTACTTTGGGAGTACCAACATGGCACACTGTGCTGTAAAAAGAAGCACTCCCAAAATGATAGAAGACAACTTTGGATAAACAGCTACTCCTGGAGAAGGGAAAATTAGATCAACAATGGATATACAAATGGCTTCAATTAAATAAGTAAATAAGTATGTGTGCATATATACATACACATGTATATTCATATACACATGCTCATATATATCCATGTATATGTATATATACACACATGTGGTATATATGAGGGAGGTGAGGAGAAGGAACTAAATTATATGGCAAAACAAATGGGTGGGGTATAAGAAAGTTCATTAGCTCATTTTGCTAATCATTCTATAACATTTCTATAATAGACACAGTCTATGCCTACACCTACATTAGATGTAAGTAAATATAACAAAAGTAAATCTATAGATACTAGATTCAGTCATCACAAAAGAAATAAAAACTTACATGAAATAAAGCTGTAAAACAAAAAGAAGGAGTCAAATAGCAGTATAGATTTAAGGACACCAAACCAATAGCAATGCAGTAAAAAATAATCATGCAGATTATTTTGATGGCAACATATTATCCTTTTATTCAAATATGACAAAAATGTTAGTAGACAATATATTAAGAGATTTTTTTAGAATAAAGACTAGAAAAATCCCCAGACCATCCTCAATGGAAAAGGCAAACACAGAAACATTTACTATGAAAAAGAAGAAAGAATTTGAACCTTCATACACAAAAATGACAAACAGACCATAAAGTGTAGATTACAGATGTTCAAAAAGTAGTCTTTACATCTGAGACCTAAATACATGCACAAGTCTGTATGCACGCATGTATGTATATGGCATCATAAGCCAATTGTTTGCATGTGCCAATATTGGCTCAATTTTATGAAAACTATTATTGTAAAAATCGAAATGCAGTATGTTCATGTTAATTCTTTTAGAATACTTACTATAAGTGTCTAAGCACTGGGGAAATATTCATGTGTTTATTCTACAAAAATCTGTTGCACAAAAACCTCATGTTGGCATTAGGAAAATTCTGGAAGCATACCAGAGAACTAGTTAAACGAAAACATGAGCCTTTGATCAAGGAACATACTAGCTCTAGTGAAAAGAGGATAAACAACAACAACACAAGAAAGGCAGACAACAGTTTTTATACAATTAGTATCAGTTGTACAGACCTTTATAACAAATGCCTCAGGTTTCTAGAGCACTTGGGAGTAATTGGAACTAAGAAGGCAGGTAAAATCAAATCAATCAAAAAGGTAAGGAAGACAAACTATGATATTAGCAGATTACTGCAATTAATAATTGTTCCAAATAATCCAAAACATTAATTCATGGTCATGACTATGTAGCTTGAAATACTTATTAATAGTAAAAGATATTTTTTAACTATCAAATCTTATCAAATATGCATTTGGAAAAGGAGAAGTAGTGAGGATGAGTTGGAACCATGGATAGGGACTTGAAGAAATAGGTAAATGTGGGGAAAAATTGAAAGGGCAAAGAAAAATTGGCAAGCTAATTCCCAAGAGAGGAAGAACAGACGTAAGGAAGACAGAGAAAGGTACTACTTCTAAATTCCACATCTGTATCCTAGAAACTGAGTTAAACCCTATGTTACAGGGAAATATTTTAAATGATTATATATTCAAAATCTTTATCCCCTTGCGAGCAAGCCATTTGAATACCCAACATCAAGGTCCAGCGGCAAGTGTATCAGTTTTACTCTGAAACAGTACAGTGACCTATGTAGTCAGGTCTTTGGATTGCATATGCCTTTATCTACTCTTAGCCCTCTTGCCCTCTTCTATTTTTTTTCCTTTCTAATAGATTACTTGAGAAGCTGTTCTATTTTGTTTCCCTGTTAATACTCTGTGCTATTGTCCCAGAATTCTGTCTCCAAGATATATCAGTGATAATAGATAAAATGTTCTTTGTAATAATATGTATATATAAACATAGTTCAACTCTAATCATCACAAGCTTCTGAGAAAATAACAATGAATTACTAAGAACGTGTCACCATTATAAATAACAATGAATTACTAAGAACGTGTCACCATTATAAATAGTTCAGAGATCTAAAAGAAAAATCAGTTACGATAATGACAAAATCCAAAAATGTTCACAAAAAGTAAGGATATTACTTGGCATGACTAAGCTTTATCTCTGAAACAGATGATATGAAGTTCAACTACTTCACAAGAACTGAATTCATCTACTTCATCAATATTCTATAATGACTCATAGCCTTCTGCAGAACATAAGCATTTACTGATATTAAATCCTGATTATTTTTGTGCTACAGTCACTTAACTATCTACTTCTTGTATTAAAAATAATGTCAGTATTTTAAAGTCACTCGAAAAGTCTATTTAAAAAAGAAACAAACAGGGGTGCCTGGGTGGTTCAGTCGGTTAAGTGTTCAACTCCTGATTTCGGCTCAGGTCATGATCTCACAGTTTGTGGTTTTTCTTTCATACACTGACAATGCAGAGCCTGCTTGGAATTCTCTGTCTCTTGTCTCCCTCTCTCTCTGACCCTTCCCCACTCTCTCAAAAATAAACATTTTAAAAAAAGAAACAAAGAAACAAACATGGAATAATATTTAAGTTCCACCATAATTGGCTAAATGTAGACATCAATCTTATATAATAAGATTATACAACTAAAATTTTCAAAATTAGTTTGATTAAAGGAAGGAGCCCCTGTTCTTACCATTTGGTCCATATAGGAAGCAAAGCACCAAAAGGCATCCACTTCATTTTCCATCACATATAAAAGAGGGGAAAGTAAGTCACTCATTCCCTGAACATACCCTAAGAACAGGAAAAAAAAAAAAATCATGTCTCTGAAAATCTAAGCTTTATGTAATCCTTCTGTATCATTACAATTTCACCTAAAATTTCATCTTTTCTTTCATTTCAGACTGGTACATATTGATGTTTACCAAGAAAAGAAAATAAACAAGGAGGAGGTCTAGCAATCAGATAAGGAAAGATGAGTTGTCCTAGACTGAGATGCCAAGCAGATATATAGCTGCTGTTATATATATATAATATACATATACATACATATATATATAGATATATAGATATGACACAGATATATAGCTGTGTCTTAGTGTGGACATCAGTATCAAGAGAGGGTAGTATTATTAAAAATTAATGAGCAAAATTACTATGATTACTAAACCCAGAGGAACAGCAAATGTAAGAATATATATCCAAAAGACATTTGAGAAGGACCAGTCAGAGATAAGTAAAAAAAAAAAAAAAAAAAAAAAAAATCAAAAGAAAAAAAGTGTTGTAAAAGTCAAGTGGGGGTGGGAGTGGGGGTGGGGAAATAAAGGGCCCAAGTAGTCAACAGCACCTAACGGGCATGAACAAGCCAAAAAAAATAAGAACTTTTAAAAAGGGTCCAACTGCTTTAGCCACCAGATCACTCACTGGTAATCTAAACCAAAAGAAGCACAAAATTATGTACTTCTTTTAAATAGTCCTATCTATGTTCTTCTTGCCTTTCTCTTGTTACTCTATGCACAACCAATGCTAGCATCTGGGTTTAATACAATCAATACTTTTACCTGAAAATACCACTCTGACCACCTTTCTCTGGATGTTGTTATAATTCGCAGTCATGACAATTACAGCCCTTGATTAAAAAGAAAAACTGGAAAGTTTAAGATACAGGCCCCTCACTTAAACAAAAAGTTTTGGTTTTGCTTTTCAACTTAACATGTCAAGCTTACTTTTTAGTTCCACCTTATAAAACTCAATTTTCTTAACTGTTTTACAACTGATTTCAGATTTAAGACACACATTCTTGCAGCAACAAAGGGGCAAAAGTTCATATGAAGCCCTTCTACATAGAGATTATCATTCAATTTTGGTAACTTCGATACATCTGTTAAAGTTACATAGAGATTTTTTTTCTAATAGTAGCTTTAAGTCATGGAAAATTTAGTCTTTCGTGAGCAAGTCCAAAGCTTACATTCTTACCATTCACAAAAATCAATGTGCACTGAAGCCATTAAAAGAGAATATATTTTAAAAGGGAAGAAGAAATTTCTGCTAGAAATGATACACAATTCTGCATCTCTCTTCCTTATTTTGGAATAAAACTTTAAAAAATGACTTCAGGAAGCATGTAGGCCACAGTCTCTTGAGAAAACTTAAGATTAGAGCTGTAACAGAGAGACAACTCAGATCACTTTGGGATCACCTTACAAATAGAAGTTTATCTCTATCTGCTCTGAGCCTCTGCCCTATCCATCTACTCCTATGTTCCTATCAATCTATGACTACATGATAACCTGTGGAAAAGTATGGCTCTACTCGCATTAGCATGAAAGAACACTTGGGTTACCATGGTGGGCATCCAATTATTACACTGCCAGACAACAAAGTTACCAAAATATTTGGAGAAAAGTGCCAGGGAAAAATGGCATATGATATGATATCTAAATGTAAGTATTTCTACAAATTTATCACAGGCTTTTTAAAAATCCTGCATACTTGTGATGATTAGTTTTATCAATCAACTTGAGTGGGCCTCAGGACACTCAGATGCCTGGTTAAACATTATTTCTGTGAATATCCTGAAAGTGTTTCTAGAAAAGATTAGCATCTGAATTGGTGAACTGATGAAAGCAGATCCCCGCCCCATCCCCAATGTGGGTGGACACCACTCAGTCCTTGGAGAGCCTGCCTGCACAGAACAAAAAGATGGGAGGAAGGTGGAATGTGCTCTCTCCCTAGCTGTTTGAAATGGGACACTGATCTCCTGCCTTTTAAAGCTCCTGGTTCTCATCCCTGCAGATCTGAACTGGCATCTGCACTGCTGGCTCTCCTGCTCTCAGGCTTTCCCAGGTCTCCAGCTTGCAGACAGCAGACTGTGGGACTTCTCAGTCTCCAGAATTGTGTGAGCCAACACCTCAGAAGAAATCTTTTTCTTTCTTTCACTCCCTCTTTCTCTCTCTGTATATGTATGTTAAACATATAAAAATATATATAACACATAAAATATATAAAAATACATAGTCTTAATGGTTCTGTTTCCCTGGAACCCTAATAAAAACACTTCTAAAAAAGAGTAAGTGGGTTAGAAGGAAGACTAAATTGTTACCATCAGAACTTCTCTAGATGGCACTGACACCGTGAATGCAATGACTACCATAAAGACTAAACCAGGGGTGCCTGGGTGACTCAGTCGGTTAAGCCTCTGACTTCGGCTCAGATCGTGATCTCAGTCTGTGGGTTCGAGCCCCACGTCAGGCTCTGTGCTGACAGCTCAGAGCCTGGAGCCTGCTTCGGATTCTGTGTCTGTCTCTCTCTCTCTCTCTGCCCCTCCCCCACTCATGGCCTGTCTCTCTCAAAAATGAATGTCAAAAAAAATTTTTTTAAAGAAATATTTTTATTATAGATTGTATACAACCAGACCCGGTAAAGTTGGTACTCTTTTGCACTTTGCTGAATTCAGATAAAATTTCTTTCCTGCTCTAATAGGTTTAGATTTTTTTTTAAATTTTTTAATGTTTATTTTTGAGAGAGAGAGAGAGAGAGAGAGAGCGCACACAAGCAGGGGAGGGTCAGAGAGAAAGGGAGACACAGAATCCAAAGCAGGCTACAGGCTCTGAGCTGTCAGCACAGAGCCTGATGCGGGGCTTGAACTCACGAACTATGAGATCATGACCTGAGCCGAAGTCAGACGCTCAACCGATTGAACCACCCAGGGGCCCCTATAATAAAAATATTTCAAAGTGTGCTATTCAAAAGATTTACAAGCACCTTTCATCTAGAAAAAAAAAAGTGCTTTATTATATAAAGTTATAATGAATGAAAATTTCTAAGAAGCTAATTTAATCATTTAAGTCTTCAGCTTTCATATGGGATCACTACCATATTTCTTATACAAGTCTTAGCTGAAGCAAGTAGGCAAATTTATCTTCATACTCTAGTTGCTTTTAATCTATTTAATTTATACATGATGTTCTTTGGGGTATGTCATGAGGTGCAGGGGTGGAATTAATATACAAATTCCTTTTAATTAAAGAAAGATTAAAGCTGTTTAAATTAGCATTCA
Source organism: Cryptoprocta ferox (assembly GCA_028646485.1). Classification (NCBI taxonomy): domain Eukaryota; kingdom Metazoa; phylum Chordata; class Mammalia; order Carnivora; family Eupleridae; genus Cryptoprocta; species Cryptoprocta ferox. The sequence goes on from CM053571.1 coordinate 43,293,361, forward strand.
CTGACACTAAGATCCTGCAGTAGTGCTGACTGATGCACATCTTAATCAGCACTACTACAATTTCTCAAGTAGTTCCCTAAAATTATCTCCACAGCAAATTTGTTTCGGAGAGGGGTGGGTGTGAGAAATGAACTCCTTATCCTAGCATACACTTTATTACACTGAAAAGAAAAAATTCACCTACATATAGATCAATTTCCAGGTTAACTGAACCTTAGCCCTTAAGAGTATCAAAAATCTTAGAGGAGTTGGAAATCATTATTTTTAATTAGACACTCTCTGCCTTCATACAGTATTTCAAATATAATTTAATGTCTTATTGGTTATTTAGAACCATCATTATGTACATATACAATTAAAAAAGATATCTCCCATAGAAACATCCTAAGTGTAGTGTTTTTGCACTAACAAAAAATTATTCTTCCTTGAGTTCTTCTGTCTGCTTTTGATAATTTTTGTCTCCTTCCTCACTATTAATGAGATTGTATTCAATGTAAATATGCCTATACCTCATCTATATCATCTATGAAGCCAAACAACTCAATATGATAGAATTGCCTACAAGAGTAAATTTACAGCAGCCCAGGTACTTTGCCATGAGTAAAAGGCAAGAAATTTGGTCCACTGCTTTATGAAAACACTGGCTTCTCCCAAGGCCAGAGTTTTTAACAAGAACCTTGACTATGTTTCAGGTAACTTAAGAACTTGACCAGAAAGAATGAGGGATTAATAGAGACAAATGAAGATAGCAATTTATACAGTTAGCTGGTCTGAGACTATGCCCTGAAAAAACTGAGCATTCACGAATGAACTCCTAAGAATATGCATGAATTCCTATCTCAAAATTATCATCTGAGATTACAGGGCAATGCCTCCATTCCCTAAGACAACGGTCCTATTTCCTACAGTAAAATGGGAATGGGTCAGTGTGGTGGATGTATAAAGGTAAAAATGCCAGCCTGAAATAAAGACCTGGGTCTCTACTCCAGTCCAATATTTACTACTTGTACAACCTTGAGTCACTCTCTGAATCAATATAACCTTACTCATAAAATTGGGATGACTTCCCCACTTCTTTGAAAGGCTGCTATTAGAGTCAAAATCAAATATGAGAGCATTCTCTAACCTGAAAAGCACTACTCTACCAATAGGTTTTCAGTGATCCAATTTGAGGCTCATTATTTGAGGTGTGATAGATAGGACTAAACTTTACATTTTAAAGAGAAATCTGTGATTTTCCATTTACTGTCACCAAAGAGGCTGATGTCAAGATCCACAAAGAGTTTACATCTTCCCCTAACATATAAAAGAAGCCAAGAGGAAGTCACATAGATACACAATGTACCACAATTCAAGGCTCACTTAGGTCTTAATACACTAAGTATCTAATTACCTTTTCCAAAACCATTTCAAGCTCTATTAAAATAATCTGGAAAACCATCCATTTCCACCATTCTCTACTTGGGAGTTACTCACATGGTAGATAACTCAGAAACTTTTCCATTACTTATACTTACCTAAGGTTGACACTTAAGAGAATCTATTGATCCTTTAAAGAAACAGCTTAAGTTCTCACCCCTTAAAATACTGATTCCTTATATTTTCTACCCCTTATCATCCCTTCACCATGCAAGCTGCAACTGCCCCTCCCAGCCTGTCTTTCTAACCCATATTTGGTAGGAAACACAGTTACTAAGAAAAGACAGTTAAGTTCTACATAGCCTAGATAATTATCTGCATGGCTTGCCCAAGACATCACATCAGTATTTTCCTTCACAAAGGAGGAAAGCTTTCCAAACAAAAGTCCCCAAACTTTCTCAGTTCACAGACTCCTTAACATATTAGTAATTTTTTTTACAAAGCACCCCTAGGCTCAAGAGAATAACTAACATTTCCATCTATTAAGTAGTTAGAGCCAAACAACTTAATAACTGTTTATGTCCCAAGAAGTCAGTACCTGTTGGGCACTACACTACTTCTCAAACCTTGGAATCTAATTGGAAACCACCATTCTCATTTCCTGTCCCTCATCTATTTTCACACAGTAGTTGCTGAATCACAGCAGGCCTAAAGCCCTGCTTTGCAAAACTAACTTCATCAGGACGAATGTGGCCATCTAATGTTAAAACTCTGAACCACTTCAGCTAGAACTTAGAGAGGTACCCCACAGAGTTCACGATCTCTCTCAAAAATGTAAAATAACCCACACTGCCCCACGAGTATGCTGTGACAACACAGTGCTCTTCAGTGCACAATCTAGGAATCACAGTCTTCTAAGTTTCCAGTCCAGTAGAAAAATCCCTAAAGAAACTAGCCCACAGAACTATTGTATACATCTAACAGGTTCATAAATTTAAATTCTAAATAAATATATATAAATCTTTTTAAATTAGGATATTGGAGAACTTACCTAAATCAAAATCATACATACAGTAGGTCATCAAAATGTCATGAAGCAAAATCAACCCTGGATTATCCTGGCCTTCATAAAACTTGTTTGTTCGATCTGTTCTGTTAACATCTTTTTCTGAGGAGGAAAATCATCATATATTTGAAAACCTTTCAAAAAAAAGACTCTTATAAAGAAAGCTTACAAGAACAAAATTCTTCTTGGTATTAATTTCACTCACTTGCCAACCTTTTACTTAATGAAAAAAAATCATCAAATTCTATTTCAGATATGTAATAAAGAAAGATTTTTGGAATATTTTTTCAAAAATCAGTCCACTTCCTAATGGGTATATTTTCACATATTTCTCAATTCTTATCTAAACATAGAGATGTTTTAATAGTAGAAAACACTTTTAATTAAAAGCAATATCAAGTAATAATTCACATTCGTTAGCAAGAAAAATGCCAGTCATGAATGCATGTGATAGGCCGTATTATTTGAAAATGGTAATAAAAAAGCTCTTAGGCAATCAAGTGTAATCAAAGAGATTTGTTTCATTCATATTTGCTTCATTCATTATCAACTTCTTTGTCATGTTCCATAATCATCTTCGGGACAAATGACTTCCTTATTCTCATATATTCATTATTCAGTTTACATATTAGTATAAACAATATATATTAATTTTGAAATAATGAAAACCCACATTTTGCTGGAAATAATTTCTTGACATTGAAAACAGATTTGGAAACTTTACCATGAGCATATCCCAAATTGTACTGACAATTCAATTCCCAAACACTGATACTAGTAAATGCAGCTAATTGTGAAAGGTTTTACAACTAAAAGGTTTTCCCCAAATGAATCCCTCAGTAAATTAGGAAGAAATAATTTACAGAAACTCAAAATGATTAATTTATTCTATAATCAATTCTGTTTAAAAGTTGTAACTGACCTCTCTGCCGCACTCCACCCTATGAAACCGAATAAATTGAAAACATTGTCAATACAGATTCTCCTGCTTTTCAGAAGTTTGCATTACAACACTTCGCTTTTACAAAAGACCTACATTAGTAACCGTTTTCACGAACCAAAAGAAATCCAAAGAGAATTTTCACTTATCCAAAAAACGTCCAGAAACAAAAATAGCATTCAGCAAGCTGCTACAGAGGCAGCACGCACCCTGGGCAGCCAGAGGGGTCCTGCCAAGCTCCTTCCCGGGGACCTACACTCAGCATCCACAGCTTTGAACTGTGTCTGTGGGCATCTGTGCTTTATCTTAATTTACATTGTGTATCCATTAGCAAGATGTGCCCCTAAGGTATCAAAAAAGTCTAAGAGGGATTATTTTGGGGGTGTGGGAATCCTTAAGAAATCTTTCATGTAAGCTAATAGAAATTGTTTCTTTCCTTTATGCCATTTAGGCCTTATGGAAGGTCTCATAGGAACGCTCTACTTTCAGATAGCTGGGTAAACCTGTACTTGTGAAGAGATGGGGAGGTATTTTACAACAGAGTAGAATCTAACAAATAGAAGATGACATGAGCTTATATTCAGTAAGGGCATTTTTAAAGAATATTAGAACAATGTTATAGCTTTCTACTAAATACACTACATTAGATTTAATAAATGTATCTACAGAATTGTAGATCTGTTTTTCAAGCAAGTAAGGAAAAGCAATACCAAAGAAAGCATAATAAATGTAAAATTTCACTTAAAAACATCAAAATGGTTCATTCTCAAATCGATGTTGACAAACAGGTACATAAGTGTATTTTTTTATTAACTCTAGCACAATTTACATAGTCATAATAATACAGAATATCTGCCTTATTAGGTGTTTCAAATGTAAAAAATTATTTGTACCCTCATGAACTATCTGTGTTTCCTTTCTCTTGTATATTTAGCAGTGACATACCAGGGAGAAAACAAAAAGGGGTCAAAAGTGTATGTAGAAATATTTTATAAGGGAAGTACTTCTAGAAACTAATTTCTAGAAAGAAAATTAGTAAGTTAAAAAATATCCAACTCTCCATCTAACTTATTATAGCTAAAAAAAAGACTGAAGTGAAACACAACCACGCCAACAGATCCCACTTTACATTTGCCATGACTAACCTCAACGTGGGCCCCTGATGCTGCCTGGCACTCATGCTCTATTTCGTTCATCCATTCCCGGTCCCCATTCATAGAACTACTTTACATCTTCTTTGTCCTTAAGTTTCCAACATGTAATCTTCTCCCAACTCTAGCATTCAGATGAGGACCTTGCTTCTTATTTCTGAGAAAACAGAAGTTATCCAAGGAGAACTTCCAAAGGATTCCACTATTTTAACCACATAACTGCATTTGTATTTACACATTCCCCTTCTCTCCTATCACTCACTCTAAATGAGCTTCCAAGATCGTGGCTAAGTCCAACCCCTCCTCTTGTGCATGAAATCCACACTCTACTGGCTACCCAAGGACACTGCTCTAGTAATTCTTGTCTACCTCTCTAGTTTAATGAGTTTTTCTTACAAAGCTTTCAACCATACTGTTGTTTCTCTCTTCATAAAAACCTTACTTAACCACACTTTTCCCTCTAATGGCATCCCATTCTCTCCATCTGTTTTGAGCAAAACTTCTTGAAAGAGCTGTATATACTGTTTCCAAGTCCACTCCTCCCGTTTCCTCCTGAACTCACTACAATCAGGCTGTCACTTCCACCACTTCACCAAAACTTCTCTCTAATCAAAATCTCCAGTGATCTCCTCAATACCTTGTGCAATGGTCAATCCAAGTCTTCATCTCACTTGACATCCTAGTCATAGGATCCTTCTTGAAATATTTTTTTCAGTTGAATTCTAGTCAAAACT
>CM053571.1:43299110-43402568 GCA_028646485.1 Cryptoprocta ferox
AATAGCCTCACATGATCTACTTCCACCCTTGCTACCTACAGCTATTGTCCAAACAACAGCCAGAGTGATTTGTTTAATTAAAAGTCGGATCATATCACTCTCCTGCTAAAAATCCTCCAGTGGCTTCCCATCACGCTCAGAGGAAAAGCTTAAGTCTTTACAATGAAGTACAAGGCTCTATGTGATCTGTACCTATTTCTCCATTGTTTCCTTTCTGAACTTATTACTTTCTATACTCTGCCCCAGCTCACTCTAACCACACTTACCTCCCTGCTGTACTTCAAACATGCAAAGAACCTGGGGTGAAAACTAGTCTAACATACGTTGCTCCTTTCTACTTGGACTGCCCTTCACCTCTCGGCATAGCTCATTCTTCCCCTTTTTCAAGTTTCTATTCAATTACCACTTTTTCAATAAAAGCCTTCTCAGATCACCCATGTTAAAACTGCAACATGACCTATTAACTTCCTAACCACCTTGCCTCCCTGATTTTTATACTTAGCACTTATCCCTAACATACCACATATGTTATTTACTTTTCTTGTTTACTATCTGTTCTTTCCCACAAGAAAAACAGCTCCTTGAGGGTAAGTATTTTGTCTGTTTTGTTCACTGATGAATACCCAATGCTCAGGGGAGAGCCTAGTACATAACAGGCACTAAGTAAATATTTACTGAATGAATGTACGAATGTTTAAAATAAATTGTGATTTTCAAAAAGATCCCTAGTGACTTTACCATGCAGCCAAAGTTAGAAACCAGTGCTGTGAAGACCAGGATTCCTGGTACTTCTTTCTTATCTGCCTTTCTTCTCCCCCACCCCCACCCCTGGTGACATCATCCATTCCCAACGACATTTATACTGATAATACCCAAGTTTATATCTCCTACCCAGACTGATTCAGATTACTCAACTAGCCACTTGACATTCCATTTGTGTATCTCACCATTAAGGTAGATATGTAATATCTAATTCAATTTCACCATCCCGCATCCTCTTCACCACCATACCATAAGTAGCACCACCAACTGGCCAATTTCTCTAGTCAAAAAATGTAGTCCCATCCTAAATTCTCTTTCTTCTTCATACCCCACATTCAGTACATCTGAAAGTCCTATTGATTCTATCACCAATATATAAGCTGAATCCACTTATTTATCTACATCTCCACTACTACCATCTCTTACTTAGAGTTATTCCTACTCTACTAATTGGTCTCCCTGTTCCTACCCTTACTTTGATTCAATCCATTTTTCCATGCATCAGAAATACTAATTTTAAAATATAAATAAAATGGTCTCACTCTAAATGCTCCAATAGTCTCTCTCTTCATACTTAAAATCAAATCCTGTTGGCACTACCTACAAGATCTACAGCTTAGCTGTGTATTTTTTAATAAAGTGAATTTATACCAAAAAAAAAAAAAAACAAAAACAAAAACAAAAAGCTTTTGGTAACCTTTCCCAAAATACTTTTGATAAAAACTACTATGGAAAAAGAATGCTTTAAAACCAACTTATTATACATACTTTTACTGGTAGAAAATATGGTACAGTTGAAAGGCAACTGAATTAAGATTTAGACCTGAGTATGAATGAGTCTGAGCTATGGAACTAACTAGATAGATGACTAATGACAATTTACTAACATTTTCTGGGCTTCAATTCTGTTATCTGCTAAACTAAAAATGAAAAAGTTGGATGAAAGTATGGCTCAATTCTTTTGATTTGAAACATCTACATTTTTCCTCTAAACTCCTTCAAGTGAGAATAAGACACAAGAAAGACTAAGAATATCAGAGCCATTATCACTGTTCTCTGATTTAAAAAAAAAAAAAAAAAAAAAAAAGGAAGATGACATAGCATGTGTAAAGAAAAGTTGGGGGGTGCACAAAAGTCTTGACCTCAAGAGGTGAAGAGTTTGAGGTCATGAGTTTGAGCCCCACGCTGGGTGAAGAGATTACTTCTTACATTAATAAATACATATATACTTCAAAAAAAAAAAAAAAGAAAATTACTTAAACTGTAAGATCCCTTCCAGGTCAAATATTTTATGTTCAAACAGGAAAAAACAGTCCACTATCATTTTTTCCTACTGAAAGTGAAAACAGCAGGGGACTTCAGTTGGAAACTTCAGATAATTCCAAGCCTCAAGATCCCCAACCTTTTGAGTAAACCGGAGGAAGGACACAGTTTATTCCAGTATAATTTATTTTTCAGAAAAATACACTATTTTATAATTAATGGGGTACCTGGTTGGCTCAGTCAGAGGAGCATGCAATTCTTGACCTCAGTGTTCTAAATTTGATCCCTATGTTGGGTGTAGAGATTACTTACATGAAGAAATAAAAACCTTACAATCAAAAGTACTATTACTAAAAAGATCTCATCATTTGTCTTTAAGTCTTTACAAAAGCCATCAAACTGGTTATGTTGGGCTTTCTAACTAAAATTTATAGAGATTTTCTTCTGCCATGGGAAGATGATATTGACCATGGTGGTGAAAACATTCCCCATCTTTATTTATGAAGCTATAAATAAATCCAAAAGCAATGTAAGAATTTAAAAAGTAAATTCCACTACTACCCAAAGCTATCCTAAAATTATATAGAGGCTAGCTAACAAGAGAGTTAAGAGCATTGAAACTGCGTTCTGCTCTTACTGAATCATGTGATCTTGGACAAGGCATTTATACTTTCAATGGTTCAGTTTTCTGTAAGAATGGAGATTATCAACTAAAACTTTAAGACATGTACAGAAGTTACTATGTGTTCTTTCAATAACTTACACCACCGTGGCCTTTATCGTAAGAGCTAGATGACCCAGTACTCACCCTCTGGAAATAAGTCTAATTCCTTTGATGTAATATTCTGTCAAGCATCTTTTTTTTATGAAATAGTTAGTCCTAGATGAATACTTATTCAATTCTCAAACACTAACAAAAATTTACTATCTGAAGTCATTTATAAAAAAATAAATTATATCCATGTTTAGAGATGGTCTGGAGGGACATAAACTAATGTCATGAACTACAGTTTTCTCTGCACGACAGAAACAAAACCAATCTTTATTTTCTTCTTTTTGCTTATCTATAGTTTCTAATTTTTCTATAATAGACACAACAGTTTTCATAATAAGGAGAGAATTTAATGAAATTAATTCAATAAGCGAATAAAGTTAAACACTTTAAAATTCACATTTTGGAATTGAAAATGAAATGTGTCAGTACTTATACTGACTGAATTTATATCCTATTAGAAAAGGAACAACCAAGAACATCAAATACACATTCTAATGTACTCTCCAATTCTGGTTTCTCTTCTAAGCTCTAACTCTGTAGCATACATTTCACTTCTTAAATCTTAGCAAGACTTCAACATAAGTCTTCAAAATTAGGAAAAAATTACCGATAAGACTTCTATAATCTCTTAACCTTGAATTTCTCTTCTCTTGTTCCTCACTGACAGATTTCCACTGTAGTTTCATCCTGAAGTATTCATCACTACAGAAAACAATTTTATACCAAAAAAAGCTATTAGAATACTATATTTTTAAAAATTCGGATTGGGTTTTTATATAAACAATGTATCAAACCACTTATGATGCTAGTCAGATGTGAGGTTATAAATGATAGTAAGATGTCTAAAGTTACGATACATGAGTGAAAACAAAGAAAAAATAACCTTATACCTACCATAATCTTTGTTTAAAGTACTAGAATATTTAGATATGATTTCAAGAAAACATTTACCTTAATCCTTAACATGATACCTAAAATTATTCTAATTATTAAATATTTTAACCTCTAAAGTTTCAGAATAATTAAAATACAAATTTATACATTTTTTTAATGTGACCTAAGAGTTCCATTTTCAACCAGTTTATTGCACACACTTGTTAATGTGAAATATCTTAGGAGGACTGGCAAAGGTGTTGAAAGAGAAAGGATTGTCTGAAAATTTAAATACGCACATAAAGATTCAAAGTGAGCTTTAAATCAAAGGCTAGACTGATAAACTGGAAATAAGAAGGGTACCTGGAAAGTTGGCCTCTGTTTCCTTTCAAGTCTGAGAAATTACTTAGAGAAACACTCTTCCGAAAAAATGAAAGATTAGTTTATGTTACGAGAGCACCAGGAAAATAAAGGTAATTAACCTAAATAGTAAATACACTTCTTATGGGCCATTTTTTAATTCTTAATAAATTGTAAAAATGAATCAAGATGAATGATATATTTAAAAGTCCGTATCTAATTAGTTATTTTTCAATTATGCAAAATGTTTTTACAAGACAAGTGCAAAAATTTTTTTTTTGCCATCTTTCTACATTATTCACCAACACAACTGCAATGTTTGAAATGGCTAGTTTGAAATAACTACAGGGTTCATAATTTTTTAATTAAAAAGATGAAAATAAAATTATTTTCCCATACCCTCTTCTATTTCAAATAGTCTAGAAGCGCTATACTAATTTTATGAGTGAGTTACTTGAATTTCTTTGATGAACACACAAAAGATTTTACTTACGTTTTTTGTTTTTGTAATTGAGTTCTTTCCTCCTTGGTACTGTCCCAAGGAAAATAACCCAGAAGAAATTTCCATGCTTGCTTTCTCAATGCATGACTAAGTCCCTAAAGAAAACACGCATATTATACGCATTCGCAAAAAGTATGCAATACTTTAGGTTCACAAAACTTGCATATATATATACACAGGAAGACTAATATTTAAGATGTAGTTTTATATATAAAAATAGCTCAATTCAATGAATACTATGCCTTGTTTCTGACCTCTAGATTCTGATGATGTGATGTAGCTGCCAGAAAGCTTAAACAATGCAGAGGACACGGCAGATTACATAGAAGGCAGGGAGACTGATTAGTTTTTCTAAGCCCAATCCTCACTAAATAAGGAAACTATCACTGAGGTACATACATGCCTCCTTCACATAACCCACAGAACTTCAAGTAAGGAAGATGATCTTTCCCTAGACTTAATAGTATTTTCCCCCACCTAACCCTCAGGGACATCAAAGGGACCTCACTCTGTCCTACAGGGATTTTAAAACATTCATCAAAAAGGAATTCATTCCCTGACTCCCCAAACACCTCCCACAAAAAAAGAAAACTTAAATATCAGCAGTTTCAAATATCATCCGTATTAAGGTATTTACCCCTCTAAATATCATCTGCTTCATATTATCTACATTTAAAATTCTTCCTTCAGAATCAATGTTCTTAGTCCACTCTTCCACGGATACTGGCTCTCTCCTTTGAACAACAGGTCGTTCTCCCAAGTCAATCTAAAATAAGAAAATAAGCAACGAGGAATATGCTTTTTTAACCAGTGAAATGAAATCAAGGTATATAAAAATTAAAATAAATACTATTTATTACTCAGACAAGATTTCTAACATTTCTAATATCTTCCCTTATTTTCCAATGTTCAATTTATGAACTGTAACAGCATTCCATACATTTTCCGTCCCATTAAACATACAAATATAACAGGGTTATAAATTCAGAGACAGGAGTACATTTGCTATTTTGAGTTTCAATTACGTAAGTATAAAACATTCAACATGTAAATTCCATGAGACCCTTCAAATTAAATGGTATGCTTTATTATTTAAAAAGACAGAATTATTCCACTAATCGTATTCTAAAATTAGCTTTTCTTCCAAACTAAAATTTGTAGCTCTCAGAAGTGATTCATGATCCATTAGCTCCACTTGGTGTTTTCTACAGTTTTTTATTCAATTAGCATATGTTAGTAATTTTAAAATGCCATCTGCAAGATAAGCCCTTTAAGTATTACAATTTAGATATTTATAACATTCTAACTATGTACAGCCTAAACTTGTAGCAAACTCAAAAGTCTTGTTGAGCATTTATAAAGATCTGCCATAGTTCTGGGCTAAGATCCATCTTACTTAAAAGATTAACATGAGAATAAAAGTCTTAGAGTAGTGTCCTAACTCTGGCACCTACTGAGAAAAACATATAAACTAGCAACAGAATTAGGAACAATATGCAAGGCGCACTATTCCCTCACTGCTACACACTAAATGAAGCAAACAACCTGTTCATTATTATCAAAAAGTAATCAAAGAAAGATCCAACTTAATTAACAGAAAGTGTAAGCAGTAATTGATGAAGAACAACACAAGAATTTGGTGGTAGAACAAGTACTAGTTGTTAGAATATATAATTTAGCAAAAAAGTTGTAAGAATTATGAGAAAGAGGCAGACATAACCAAAATTGAGTTTCTATTTCTAGCGCATCCAGTGCATGTTTCAAAAGCATTTCTCCTGCTAGAATATAGAGCTATGTTCACATAATCTCCACTCACTCTTGTGATGACTTCAAATCCTGGTTCTTCTTGTTGATTTATCTTTAAACCTGGAATAGCATCGCTAAGAAAATCTGCCATTTCTGACGGTGGTCGTTGATGTGTAGAGGGATCACTGCCTCTCAAACTATCAAAAATGTAGTTTGTGACTTTGGAAAATCCTACCATAGTTGCTGTATAAGGATCCTTTTTAATTTTCTATGTAGTAAGAAGAGAAATATTAGCATTATTAATTCAAATAAAGTATAAAAATACCTTCTGATGGGCAAAAGGGCAATGTTTTTTAAAGGGGGGGAAATCAGAACTAAAACAGTGTTCTAAGATTATTTTGAAATTTTCTTTCTGGAAAGAAAAATTTTATTTTCTAAGGCAATTTTTCATTTGGTTAAAATAGTATATAAACGGCAAGTTAATGCTACTGATTAAATTTCAGATAAACAAATGATTTTCAGGCTTATTAAATCTGCATACGTCACAAATATATGCAGTCCTTACTTTCCACTGATGCATGGCCCACAACAGCTTTCTTCTGTCTAGCAGTCCTGCCTTCACAAAAAAAATATTTCTTGAAGTGTGCAGAGCCACACTAGTCTAACAGATAATACTCAACAGCTGTTTCAAAGCTCACAATATTTAAATATTAGCTGACATTTTAACCTAATTACAGTAAAACTTTGCTTTGCGAGTATACTTCATTCGGGAAGCATGCTTGTAATCCAAAGCACTCATATAGCACAAATTGAATTTCATGATCCACTGGTTCAGCTGTGATCATGTGACATTTGGCATCACGTACTACTCCTACTGCAAGACATTGCTCGTTTATCAAGTTAAAATCTATTAGAAATGTTTGCTTGTCTTGCAGAACACTCACAGAACAAGTTACTTCCAATCTAAGGTTTTACTATATAAGGTTAATAAATCATGCCAATGAGTGTAATTTGTTCTGGACAGTGCTGTCCTGGAAAACAGCAAAAGGTTTTTCTATTGCTAGGATTACTTCTAAATCTCAAACTGCATGCTTATTCATATTTAGCAAAATTAGTTACTTTTTAAAGGTCTAACTTTCAAATGATTGTTTTCACAATAAGAAAAACTTTTTTCACTTTTTACTTTAATCAGTGTCTAGCTCTTGTCCTCCTTCCTCAAAAGTTCTCTCTTTATCTTGTTATCTTCAGAACCAAGAAGAGACCATCTGTGACACAGTAAGCACTCAAACATTTGTTGAATAAGAGAATAAATAAACCATTTCATTAGTTTACATAGAAACTTTAGTGAAAAATAAATTAACTTTATTTCTGCCAGTGGTAAGTAAATTCTTTTCAGCCAAATGTAAGAATATACTCAAATACTTTTAAGGGAGATTAGATTATCATGAACCCAAATGAACCTACTTAAAATGGAAAATAAAAATTCAAACCATATTTTTAAGATTATTAATGAATTCAAAGTGGCTTACCCAGTAAGCTTTCACCTGATTCAAACAGTGAAAGCTATAACAATAAAAATCTACTAATGTCCAATTTCATAATTATAATAAAAGGGGAAATTATCTTAATAGTAACTAAAACCAAAGAAGCTTCTGGCTCTTAAAAATAATACACATATTATTTCTAAAAAATTATGGAGAATAGGGGTACCAGGGTAGCTCAGTTAGTTAAGTGTCTGACTCCTGATAGCAGCTCAGGTCATGATCTCACAGCTTGTGAGATCAGGCCCCATACTGGACTCGGTGCTGAGAGCACACAGCTTGCTTGCGATTCTCTCCCTCTCCCTCTGTCCCTCCCCTACTTGTGCTTACAAGCTCTCTCTCAAATAAATAAATAAAACCTTTTTAAAAAATTACAAATAGCTTCATAAAGTTTACACACAGAGAGACACTTGCCTATTCTGTATAATCTCTGAGAAAGTGAGAGGTGGGAAGATATAAAATAATGGAATCAGATTAATAGATTAATACAAAATAGATTAAGAAACATACTTGTATTAAACCATATGCAGGTTCATCAAGAAGATTTTCAAATGACTGTGACAGACTCTTATTCTGACAATTCACAAGAAGTGTTCTTTTATCCTGTGGAGATCTGTAATAAAAGAAGGGATCTGTAGAAAACGCTAGCACACTGCATCAATTACTACCTGAATAATTATTAATGCCTAGTTACTTTTACCCCAAAACTCAAATGTCCAGTTCTAGAACTGTTTCCCATTAATACAGTATTAGCAACTATTTAGTAACTATCTTAAATGAGCTCCAAAACTACATGAAACATGACATAAAATTAACAAATATAAAAGGACTGAAGCATATTATTATTCTAGGTAAAGCCAAGAGGACTAAGTTGTAATGAACCCAAATTTTTGTTTATAATTATAATAGAAAAACCTTACAAATATATCTGCCTTTATTATCGTAAAAAATTTTTAATGTTAAAACACACTTTAGGATTCATCGGTATATTTAATATGTACAACACAGGAAAATGTCCTATTTGGAAAGGGTTTCCAACTTCATTCCAGAGCTTGGTAGTATTGCAATATAAGGTATTAAAAACACAAGATAAAACAGATTATTTGTTAAAGATCATTAATTATGCTAACATAATTATAAACACACACATGAACATATTTAAGAAAGGTACATTAACGTACAGTTCAGGTACAGTATGCTTTAGTTCTTGCTTATTAAGCTCTAGAAGCAAGTTTTTTGTCACATTTCTTATAATAACTGCAAAATAAATGTTTCCCAAATAGACATCTAATTTCAAGTAATCAGATGACTTATCCAGTCTTTTTCTATTCAGAAAGTTTTATAACTTAGTAAGTTAGCTATAATAAATCCAAAACTTTTGTGTTTAAAATAAAACTTAAATGTGTTATGTTACTGCTATCTACTTCTAGTTTATTATAAATGTTTGAGATAAGAACTTTAATAACAGTTATCTCTTCCCAATTCTAACATAACAGGATGCAACAGCAGTGCTAGAGGGGATATGAACTCCAAAACAGGATCTTATTTTTACACATTCAGAAACAACAGTTGTCTTCAGAGACAACAGTAGCTTAATAAGCTCCTTGGCTTTTTAAGAAACTGAGGTTGAGTCATTTGAGGCGGGGAAAAAATAACTTTTAAAATGCTCATTTTTCATTAACTATCATGCTTCTGAACACTTACTGGGATTATGCTTAATATGAAGACCTATATGTTCTCACAATGCATTTTTTAAAGTCTCTTAAACGTAGCACCAGAAAAAGTAAAGTAACTAATACAGCAATATACTTTTTCTTAGCACAATGCAACTAGCACTATGGTTATTTTTTTTTTCTAACAATAAATTAAGTCAAATTATTACCTTAAAATCCAAATAAAAAATTATCATGAAAGTCAAAACATGACTACGCATGTATAAAGTAAACAGATACTTAACCTTTACCTATCCAGCCTCAGAGAATTATACTATTGCTCCAGATTTAAAATTGTAATCAAGAAACTAGTGATGGGAAGAAGAAATGAGTGCCCAACCAACACACAACCACAGATAGCTAGTCTTTTAAAAAGAAAGGATTTCACTTTTTATACCCAATGTCCTGTGATGAGGAGCTGGGGAAAGTTCTCAGAGGAAAGATAACAGAAAATTTAAGATTTAGCTGCCCTTAGCTAAGGAAATCAACAAAAACTTTTTTTTTAAAGTACATCAGTCAAAGGACAAGTTGTGTACTGCTAGGCAATTGCAGAACTCATCCAAAGGAGGACTGGCATTCCAGAATATTGCTACTTTTCCGCCTGCTAGGTTATCACACTGATTTAATTTGGAAAGATCAAATATTCTGGATTTACATGTATGTATTCTGGAAATATAATGGATTCCGGGAAGTTGGTATCTTATGACAACATTATTCAAGACTTTCAAACTCACTACAGCAGCAAGACAAAACTTTTAACGATGTTAACATCAGCAATTCTATCAGAATCTACTAAAGGGCTTAAAGAAAACCATAGTCTAATACCACAACTATAGAAGTAGATCTACTGTAAATTCACAAGTATTTCCCAGACTTTGGAATGAGCCTCTCCCAAAGGCTTCTGAATAAATTCTGAAATGATAACAGATGAAGAATGCTTCGTGTGCTGAGATGTGGTGGTAACTATTTCCCATTGCTACTGAGAATGACCAATATAGAAAGCTAAAGAAAGAAATAAAAATATCATTGCAAAGGCTATCAATCAAAAATGGTCAATAAAAATAAAAAGGTGCAGAATATTTACAAAACTATATATATGATATTCTTATATATTTTATACATGTCTCAAAGGGAATAAATGAAAGTCTATAACCTAATCTTATAAATGGTGTTATACCATAAGAAACTCTTAAATACTGAGAACGAACTGAGGATGGATGGGGGTGGAGGAGAGGGGAAAATGGGTGATGGGCATGGAGGAGGGCACTTGTTGGGATGAGCACTGGGTGTTATATGGAAACCAACTTGACAATAAACTATATTAAATTTTTAAAAATGGTGTTATATGATGATACAACCAATTTGGCTTCTTAGGGATTATCTTCCTGCATGGATATCTACCTATTAATGTAAAAATGTCCCAATATACAAATTAATTTTACTGGAACCTCTGTATCACAACCTTCATTCATATCCTAGTAAGGTAACATAAATGCATTTGTGATTCATTCTTTACCTGAGTATCATGTTTTAAATGGTAATAAATCAAAGATCACTAACAAACATCAATGAATGGGGCAATCTGTTTTTCCCTGAAGAAAACCATCTGAGAAACACCAAGTCTCAAGAAGGTGGCCTATGTTTGCACTGACTGATCTGAGAATGAAAGAAGTAACTGTGCATAGCTGGCCCAGCCTCGTTCTCACTCTTACAAGGCTGCACATCCCCAGTGCATTCACTGTTAGGTGAATATCATATATATAGTTTTGCATGCTAGGACATACCTGACTACATCCCCACTACATTCACAATTTCTGTTCATCTATATGGTAAGGCCCTTAATTCATTAGGGGAAGTATTAGAAAGCTAAGATGGCCACAAATGCAAGCCACATTGTTGAACTTAGGTTAAAGAGAGGAAAAAGAGAATATAGTCTGCTTCTCTCTGCTAGTTTTGAATTGAAAAGAAGACAAGAAGGGTGACCCTGGCGTTACCTGACATCCCAGTGACGCTGCAAAAACCAAAGTCTTCCAGAACTACTCTTCTTTGTTCTGGTCTCTACAACAATCTCTGACCACAGGAACATGATTCTGGAAACTATTTTGCTTAAGACAACAGCTCTCAGGACAGGAAATGAGTCTACCATGGCCGACATCTAGTAGAGTAAAAACCTCAGAATATGTGGGAATTTTCATTTCTTTGGAGTTCAACTTAACTGAGAATTCCATTTATTTAGATCATAACTAATAAAGAACAAGAATCTTTAATACTTTCCTAAGAATCTGATAGAGATGACTTATACAAATACAGAATTTTTATAATATTAGTGACAGTTTATTTGGAGTATCTATATTCTACCACTTGGACTCAACATATAATCTCTGGTGAACTCTATGGCACAATATAATTGGGTATAATTTATGACAGGAAAGAGAATAGGAAGTGTTTATTTTTAACTTAGGGTACAGAGGGGTCTTGGAGATAAAATATTTGATGTACTATTCTTATACATTTCAGACCATTCAGGAGGCAAAGAGTAAATTAGCCCCTAGTGTCACAGAAGTATACACAGTGGAGAAATGGCTACTATTAGGGGTGTAGTTTTTGACAGACTCACTTTAAGCTATCTCTTCCCCCCAACCCTGCCCCCAGAACAGCCACATCCATGGTTGACCATAAATTTAATAATAAAGCCCAAAAGGGAAAACGAAAAGAAAGTATAGGTAGGTCTGTCTCCTCTGCTAGGTTTTTCTCTTTGACCAGGTCACTAAAGGTTGCAATTAATCACTGATGCTCACATCACATCCCTTTTTATCCTCCCCTTAATTTCATTCCCTCTCAAAGCTTCAATTACTACTGACACACAAAAAACTTACAAATTATCCTATTATATGCTCTCACAGTGCTACATATCTCTTATTTGGAGCACTTATTACAGCTGAAATGTCACATTTATTTGTGTAAGTAATGTTTTTTCTCCCACAATACTACCAACTTCATGAAGGCTCGGGCCATATCTTTTTGATTATTGCTCTTTCCAGCAGTTAGCACAGTATGTCCAGGACATAAGCGGTCCTCAAATAAAACTCGTTGAATGCAATGTATGTGTGTGGGGGGGGGGGCGGGGTGTACACACACACACACACACACACACACAAATACAGGGAGGAACACCATTCCCATGGCTTCATGTTTTCAGATGGAAATATGCACATCTATTAAACTCTCCTTCACTAGGACATACCTGATTACTGAGATCAGAAAAGAGTAAGGTGCATGCTTGACATAAATAACCCCTTCTAGGCACTTTCTCTTGGATTTGCCTACCAACAGAGAAGGTGCTTTCTAGTCTGCTTTCATTCACATCGTAAGTGGTCTGTCCTCACTATGGAGATGTGTAGTTGTCCAAAAATAACTGGATGACTTCAAAACTACTTTGGGGTGAATTATTATGATGCTGCGTATCTAAGCATCACCAATAATATTTTTACCAACATGTATTATTCCTATATTTACTCCTCACTTTGTTTCCTTTTCTGTATTAGTAAAGAAGTTTCATGTATAACACTCACCAAAATATCACCAACACACATTCAAATACTCATACTCTTATAAGCAGCTAAGTGACTGTTTAGTCTCTCTTTGAACCCATCCAGGACAGAAAACTGTCTAACCCCTGAGCTACAACCTGTTACCTTCTAATTGCTCTTTGGAGGCATACAAAACAAATCTACACTATATTTCTTATAAGAACTCTTTCAAAATCATTTGTAGAATTGGTAAGTACTGTGCCATTTATTCATTCAACTGAGATTTACTGTGCAAGTATAACGTGCCAGTATTGTGGCTAGGAACTTAGAAGAAAATGTAAACAAAATAGATCCAATCCCTGCCTTTGTGGGTATACATTCTAGAGTAGAACATTTAAAAAGGTAAATAGATAAAATTACTCTATTTGATTAAGAGCTATGAAGGAAGCAAACAAGGGAATGAGACAATGAAAAAGAATAGGGGTGGGAAACTACATTACATGGGAGAGGGCACATCCAGAAAAGCTGCTATGGGGAAGTGACATTAAACTGAGACTTTAGGGATCAGAAAGGGAGAATAATATTCCAAGCAAAAGAAAGAGGATACACAAAGGACTCTAACACAAGAGTCTGGGGCGTTTCAGCAACTGAAAGAAAATCATATGGCTCCAATATAAAAGAGAATGGTATAAGATGAGGCTTAAGGAGATAAACAGAGCCTAGGTAACTCAGTCAGTAGAGCTGCTTGGTTTCCGCTTGGGTCATGATCTCAGGGTTGTGGGATCATGTGCACTGAGCGTGAAGCCTAAGATTCTCCCCCACTCTCCCGCTTTCTCTCTTCCCCACTCATGTGCTCTATCAAAAATTAAAAAAAGAGAGAGATAATAAGGCAAGGCAGGATCTCACTGACCATTTTAAGAGGTTTGGATTTTATTTAATGTTGCACCAAAACTCCTCTTCTTCAAGTTAAATCCCTACATCCTTCTAATGTTTTTCATGATACCACTTTTATCCCTCTCATGACATTAGTCATCTTTTCCATATAGTATAGATAGTCTAACACACTTAAAATGCAATACTTAGGGACACCTGGATGGCTTAAGCGTCTGACTCTTGGTTTTGACTCAGGTCATGATCCCAGGGTCGTGGAATCAAGCCCTGCATCAGGTTCTGCACTAGGCACGGAGCCTGCTTGGAATTCTGTCTCTCTTTCTCTCTCTCCCACTGCCCCTCCTCTGCATTTGCAAGTATGTGTGTGCACACCCTCTAGATAGATAGATAGATAGATAGATAGATAATAGATTAGATAGATAAATAGAATGATAAAATGCTTAAAACCAATCCTAGTTCTCCAAAGTAAAGACCAGTAAAGAGAGGAACTACCATTTCATCCTAAATACTATGCTTTAATCAATGATCTCAGATTGAATGAACTTTTTAGTGACAGTTACATCACAACACTGATTGATACAGAGCCTGCTATGGTACTAAAACCCCCAAGCCTTTAACACCTGCTATTTAACAGCCAAAACTTTTGCCCTGATCATGCCCCTCCTGAAATCTACTTATCAATAAGCCCCTGGGTGGTAACCTATTCATGGCTTCTTTCTTCAAGATTTTAGACCCACATACTGCCAATCAAGCCTGACTTTCTTATGGATATTGGTCTGATCGATATACTTAGTGCCAGTAAGAGATGGGTCAACATGGTAGGGGAGAGAATTTCATATCACAAAACATAGCCAAACAATGAGAAAGAATGAAATCCTGCCATTTGTAGCAATGTGGATGCAACTGGAGGGTATTATGCTATGTGAAATACGTCAGTCAGAAAAAGACAGATATCATGTTTTCACTCATATGTGGAACTTGAGACACTTCACCGAAGACCATGGGGGAAGGGAAGGGGGAAAAATAGTAACAGAGAGGGAGGAAGGCAAACCATAAGAGACTCTTAAATACAGAGAACTGAGGGTTAATGGGGAGAAGGTGGGGGAGAGGGCAAATGGGTGATGGGCACTGAGGAGAAAACCTGTTGGGATGACTACTGGTTGTTATATGCAAGCAATGAATCATGGGAATCTACCCCCAAAACCAAGAGCACACTGTACACACTGTATGTGAGCCAACTTGACAATTATATTAAAAAAGAAAAAAAGAAAAGAAAAGAAAAGAAAAGAAAAGTAAAGAAAAGAAAAGAAAAGAAAAGAAAACAGCCAAAACTTTCCAACTTCTGGATCACTCCTAGATTTATATAATCTAAAATTAGGCATTATGTCACTCTATTATAAAATGACAACATTATAACAAGGTTAACAATCATCCCTACAGTTCCCCAAACTAAAAATCTCAATTTCTCCCTTCTTCTTACCTCCACATATCCACTCAATCACAAAATCAAACTCTAAATATTTTTCTCCAATACTTCTATCTTCCTTGTCACTCTTCTAGTTCATGCCATTATAATATCATCTAGATGCCTGGAACAACTGGCTAAAACGATTTTAGAAGATCCTTCATGCTCTGGCCTTTACTCAGCTCTCTGGCCTCATCTTTAAATTTGGTACCTTCTGTTCTCCCACTATGTAGCCCTGTGATATTCAATTACTTTGTTCTGTGATTACATCATGTTTTATAAATTTCCTCCTCTCTAAAACCCCTCTCTTCCCTCTAATTATCTCCTTCCCCTTCATTCTAACATTCACTCGTCAGGTCTCAACACAGATGCTACTTCCTCCAGAAAGCCTTCCCTGACCCCTACCCAACTAGTCTGAATGAGAGATTCTTCCTCCCTTCCTGGGAGCTCCCAAAGTACCTTGTACTTCATCTTAGTTCTTGAGTTTTATTGCCATTTACTGGTTGGCATCCTTCACAAGACCATACGCTCTCAGATATCTAGGAAAAGCCTGTTGTGTTCACTACTAACTATCAAGCAATTAGCACAGTTCTCAGAAATATGATAGATAACCAAAACATATTTGTTAGGAGTGAAGGCAAGAAAGAGTATGTGTGTACAAATGCACATAGGTGAATAAATAGAAGACAAAAGATTTTTGGAACCTGAGAAAGCCCTGTCTTCCACACTTAAAGTAATTTTAATAAAGGTCTTAGGTCTGCCAGATTTAATTTGCAACATTACAAAATAAAATTCTATCTTAAACAGATATTTACTTAATTTACATTTTATTATATGTAATCCATAAATTACTGATGTATCGTTTAAATGTGTATAAAAAATACTGGACCACTCTTCTTTAGAACAGTAATAAGGTGATACATTGCAGATCCAAAGTACTAAAATGGCAAAATTCTATTCAATCATTCATCCGAGGCAGTCAATATCTCAGAAAGAACAAAACTGCTTGAGCCCTCATCTGCACACAGGTCACTGATGCCCAATGACAAGCAAAAATTGTTTGCCTTGGGACCAATACAACAATCCAGTTTCAATAAGTAGAAAATAATTTGATACTTACTCACACAATACCACATATTTTTCAAGAGAGTCAATCAGTAGTTTGCTATCTCCTTGATGAAAGTGCAGAGCAGGGAGAACGACGTCATCCTTTAGACAGAATACCAAATACGACCAGCCCATACCCTCTTTGTTTTGCTTGATTGATTTCAGGTCTGTCAAACTGAACAGGAATGACCATTTGCTTTTCCCATTTCTATGACTTGGAGCATCTTAAAAACAAGAAAGTGGGGCAAAATATTTTTGTTCACCTTTTTAAAAGGTACTGACAGCGCTCTTCATGACTGCCTAACAGATATTTGCTGAACCTAGGGAATGACTATAGCATTCATATTACAGGATTCTACCTGTATTAGAAATGGCAACATACATTTTCTTAAAAGAATCATTTTTTTAAATAATTATCTTACTTGTAGACAGAGTGAAAAAATGTTATCCCTATTTAAAGTATAAGCTTTGCCCAAAAATGACAACAGCTTTGGAAGCAGGCAGGCTGGATTCAGACTGCAGCTTTACCATCTTACTAACAAAAATCTGGGGCAAATAACTGATTTTCTCTGAGCCTTAGTTTTCATCTGTAAAATGGAGATAATTATACTTACCTCCCAATGTTATTCTAACAATTAAAAGAGATAATACTTGTCAACTAACTACTGTCATGCCAATTATATAGCAAATACTCAATAAATGTTAATCTTTTCTACTGTCCCCTCCCCCCAAATACAAATGGCATGATGCTCTTGGAGTCATTAAAAACAAAACAAAAAAACATTTACTTCCTCACTTCCTTTTGCAATTACTTTTACTAGACTATATTGAATGAAGGTAAGTACACTGGCACAAAAAAATAACATTGGAGTAAATATACAGACAGACATTTTATTTGCAAAAACCCAAAGAGCAGCGTAGAACTGAGGACAAAAATATAAGTATGTTGTGAGTGCTTCAAAGAGAATACAGTGCTTGCTTCAGCAGCATATACACTGAAATTGGAACAATACAGAGATTAGCATGGCCTTTGCACAAGGATGACACGCACAGGAAGCATTCAACATTTTAAAAAAAGAGAAAATGAATACATTCAATCTTCTTACTACATAAACCTTCTACGAAATTAAGACCTCAGTTCAACCCAAACTATAGTAACGTAAAATAAAGCATTTTCTGAGTTTGTGGGCGATTTACAGAAGATTAAAACCCTAGGTTTGTGAACAATATAATGACAAGCAGCTTAATAAATACCTAAATAAGAATTTAAAGAACAAAAGGGGAAAATGTTTCCTACTAGTACTTAAAATTTTTATCCAAAAATGCCATTTTGACCTGTTTTAACTCCAACATCAGCATGACATGTCTCTGAAATTTTAAAACACCATTTCTCAAATGTTAATAACCCAAGATGTATTGCACTATCCTGTTATTCAAGATGTTAATTAATTCAATCCCACACTATCAACTGTGAAAACATAAAACTGCATAGAAGATATGTGCTTATAGAACTTGATCAAAGGGTTGATCAGTATTCACCTGCACATATGTCACCTTCCTATACAGTCAGGAACACTGTAACTCCATCACCTCCAACAAGATCTCCTAAACTGACACAAAGAAATCTACATCTCACAGAACCTCTGCCTACAAAGATTACAGGCACCATCACTTTTTCACAGACACTTAAACAAGTATCATTAGAAAGGAAGTCCAGAAAGGCTACGTAACTTACTTATACAGTGACCTGCCTAGGTTCCATACCAGTTCGGACGGTGAACTCATATCCAAAGCTGGTACTACATTAAGTACCATGTGCCCATTTGACTATCGTACGTCCTATTTCACTGAAATTTATACCACAGAGCTCATAATATCACAAAAAGCTAGTATCAAAGTGAGAACAATTCTAAATTCCAGTGTCTTCCCAAATCATTTACACATGAATGTGTCTGGACTACCTAGAAAGGATACATATTACTAGGTTATTTGCAAACACCAAAAATATTGTCAAAGCAATAAAAAACTAGATATAGATAATTTTTTAAATTAAATTCTTAAATTACACAAAAAGAATTAATCTAAATTAATGCCAGAAAATCATATATATATTAATACATGCAAGCTATATGAATTATCAGGAGTTTGTACGTATTCAAAAGTAAAATTTTTACATAGATTTTCCCACATTAATGGAAAAAACACATCACATATGAAATATATATAGAAAATGCCTCAAACATTTCCTCACTTGAAGCTCTGATAAACAATGGAAGAAACATTATAATTCAATCCTAGTAGTCCTTTTACTTGAACATAGTAAGATTCATGAGAACAAGAACTTTATTTTATTCAGTTATATTCCCAATGCCTAGAGGAGTGACTAGCACATAGCAGGTGCTCAAAGATGCACTGAATGAATGAATAATCTAGTACCAAGTCAACATAAAAGAACCCTCAAGTTTAATCTACCACCAATAGCTAAACAGAAACAGAAATGGTTACAAAGGAAAACTAATGAATCCAAGAGTTAACTCAAAATTTCCTTCCTGCTCTTAAAGAAAGGTAAATAAAACTAATTAGTTCTGATGAACAATGTAATCAACATATCTCCAACACAATGACATGGGAAAACTGACCATAACAGCAGAAGAGTAAAACTAAAACAGCTCAACAAATCCGTATATATTTTGAATGGAATCAACACCAAGAACACGAAAGACATTTTATTTGGATAGGTGTACAGAACACGATGGCAGTCTGTTGTTCTGGGAAAATACATTTTCAAAACATTTGTTTTGGTATACAAAAACAAAGATGTAGCAATAAAAATTCTTAAAAAATATAAAGTTAAGTCTCTGATAGTCAATTTTTAAAATGTTTTGTTCCAAACTCCCTTGTCACACAAAAAAGTAAAAAAAAAAAAAAAAAGTGAAAATTATAAAATAAAATTTTATGAGAAAAAGGTTTTAAAAGTATAAAAATATTTCATAATGGCATAAATTTGAATTTTGAAACATCAAGCTTAGAAAATATCTCCTTTAGCAAGAAATTTTGATGAAATATAACTGGATGAAATAATCCGGAAGAGGAAGGGATGGGATGGGACAGAATGCACTGTACTTCATAATTCCTGGCAGACACGTGCTGGTGTATGCACACTGGGTCATACTAGGTTCAATATTATTTCTTAGAGCTACACACAGTCATAATAGTTTTCAAATATCTCCTTAAGTTTTAATAATTGCTAAATAAAGACTCTTTACTTGATAAGTCACGGTGCATGGCCAAGCCATATGAGCAGTATTTTGCTAAACTATGTAGCTACACACAGGTTCTCAATTCTGCACATTAAAATCAATGGGACGACATTTGAAAAACAGGTGCCCAGGCTCCAGCAGGATGAAATACAGGCATTAGTATTTTTTTAAAAAGCCTAACCTCCCTAGGTGATTTCAATGTGCAGTCAAAGTTG
The DNA here is from genome assembly GCA_028646485.1 of Cryptoprocta ferox. Lineage (NCBI taxonomy): Eukaryota > Metazoa > Chordata > Mammalia > Carnivora > Eupleridae > Cryptoprocta > Cryptoprocta ferox. The sequence goes on from CM053571.1 coordinate 43,319,113, forward strand.
AAAACTACTATCTAAGAAGATGTTTATTGTCAGATTATGCTTTTCTCATACAGGCAACACTTCTTTCATTTATGAAAATTCACTCTTTTGTTTATGAAAACTCACTCTGTTGTTCATTCCCATAGCCTGTCATTTTCAAGGATTCAACAATATTAGATAACAATAAACAAAAAAAGATCAATTCACATAAATTCTGAAGACCTAATCTAGAACAGTTAAAAATCACTTCACATGCCAAATATACTAAAATCCTATGGTCTTATCCTAATATTTAGTATTGTTCTGGTAAGAATCTTCCCTTTCAGTAGAAAGAGAATGCCAAAAAGAAAAAAAAAACAGCAAAACATCAACAGTGAGCTGACTATAATTCACCAAAGGCTTGCAAATTACTATTAACTTCTTAATTACCACTGTTTCCATGAAATGATATAGTACACAGGATAACTACTGTATATGAGAATGATTCCCCAGGCCATAGATGAAAATCAATTTCATTAAATAACCATGCTATATAAATGTAGAGTATGTATTCCAGCCAATTTTGGCCGGCTTTTCTGAATCTGGCAAAAGTGGATAAATCCTAAATTCAGACAAAAATCATTGAGAGGAAATGTCCTCTAAGCTACAAAACACAAATTAATCACTAGGAAAAAAAACACTTTAACTCTGTATAAGTATTTACTACTTTTAAAAGAATAATAAATAGGCTGGCTACATCATAGATGGGCTACCTAAATCATATTTGGGGTAGTAAATGTGTTCTGTCAGACTGTTAGCTTGGTTTTTTTTGTTATCTGCATGTAGATAATCATCACATAGCAACATAAATTTAAATATATACATGTAATATATAAAGGACAATAGTCACTGAACATATATAAATAGGAGACTGTAAGAACTGTGAAGATCTCAGTAAGCACTGAAATTAGAACAGTACAGTTTAGTGGTATACTTCATCTCCCCCTGGTGTTTTAGGATGAAATAACATGACTTTTTTTTATTCTTCTAGAAAAATGTGCATAAGAGACACCAAAAGCAATTTTTTGTGTTTCTATTCTCTGCATTAGTAACTACAAAACTGAACAAGTATTTTAAAGCCTTTTCTTTATAAAATCACAACCAACAAAAAGATGAAGATGGAAAATAGTTAAAATATGAGAATTATACATACTAATGAATTTTCTTTGCACTTTTATTTATATTATATTGTAGCATATTAAGATTTCAGAAGATTTAATTCATACCTCCATTGGTATATTGTTTCTTTTTAAACGGAACAGTGTTGACCATGTCCCACTCTGCTTCATAACTGTTCAGATGTTCTGATCCCCGATAACCTTTTTCCTTTGGGGGCTGTGTCCATTCTACAACTGAACTGGAATCCTAAAAAAAAAAAAAAAAAAAAAAAAAAGTATAACATATAAAATATTTAGGAACTAAAACTAGAATTTAAATTTAATTACAATATTTTCTCAGCTTCTACATAAACTAAAACTATAGGCTGTGGCAGACATCACTGGTAGGAAAACTGACCACTATTTCCTATTCTGTTTTCTCTCTTGCTTATCTTTACCTGCCACCCACCCCATCCTTCCCCAAAAACAAGAAAAAAAAGAAAAGCCTATCCAGACTCCCCTGTAGTTAGGAATGCCAATGAAATAAAAGCAGAGGTCAACTGCAGGGTTTCTGGAAATTCTTTTGCTTTCCTAATAAAAGCCTCATCCCTTTTCCCTGCTTTGAATGTAGTAGCCATGATGCCTAAAACTATGGCAGCCATCTTATGACCATAAAAGAAAAAAGAGGAGAATCACTCCAAACCTCTAGATTCACGGTTAAGAGCCACCACTGGTTGCTATTTCTCAATCAAAATTAGTTAAAAGCTACAAATAACGAATCTACATGTATGGTTCTACAGAACTTAACATTTTAAAAGAGAATAAAACCAAAAGTCTGAAATTCAATATTAATAATTTAACTAAATCAAAAAATTTAATTTCTATACAATAAAAGACAGCAAACATAACCAGGACTGGATGAAAATGTTTCCAAAATATATGGCAGACAAAAGAAAAACATCTAGAATTCAAAAACACCTACCAAGTTATTTCGAAATTGGCAATATCAAAACAGAAGAACATGCAGATGGTAGAAACAAGTCAAAGAAGAAATATGAAGCAACAAACATACAGGAAGATGTCTAACTTCAGAAACAATCAAAGAAAAGCACATTAAAATGAACTTCAATTTTTTGCCCCATTCAAGTAAAAAATAAAAATATTAAAGACAGTATAAAGACATGGTATCTCACACTGTTGTTGACCATGCTAATTAGTACTGACTCCAAAAGGGCAAGATAGCCATATTTATTAAGATTCAAACTATGCATGTGTCACCAAAATAATTCTCTTTACATCTTCCACTCAAGAGAAATACTAACACATGTATACAAAGAGGCATATGCAAGAATTATTACTGCAGCATTGTTTGTAAAAATGAAAAACTGAAAATACCCTAATATCCATCAGTGAAGGAATGAAAAAACAAACTAGGCGGTAGCCAAGGAAATACTAGGCCACAGTTTATAAATATTTATTTACTATTAAATAATAGCAAATAAAACAAAGAAGTTGCAAAACAATGCAGTATAACTACATGCAGCATATGCAATTAGCAACACAGAAAGAAAACTAGGTCTAGACAGATAACGAAATGTATACAGACAAAAGTCTAGAATGATATACACTAAACAGGGACAGATGAGCGACAGGATTCTAGTCAAGCAGGACTTCAATTTCTATCGTCTGTTTTTATTCGAATATTTTTACAAGAATGTATTCATGTACTACTAGTATAATTCTTTTTAAAATGGGAAAAAGCAAAATTTGTAGGAAAACAAAAATATTATAAAGGCACAAGAAAAATTAAGAAATAGAAACAGACTGAAAGAGAGGAAAACTGAATGAATGAAATGAAAATGAGGAAAGCTAAGTAACATCTACAGAACCCCACCAGCACAAAGGTTTGGAATTAGTAGATCAGGTACTTTTGGAAATTGGGATAAAGGTCAAACTAAAAAGAGGACTAACGATAGTTCAGAAGGCTGGAGGTGTTTATTCATTAAAGAAAGTAAAACATATTATCTCTGGATTAGGAGAAACCAACCACACTGAATAAAGGGATAACACACTGAAAACGAGAATTAATTAAAAGTCCATGTATACAATGAATTGGTGACATTCCCAGCTTTTTTCCTCCACTCAGTTCCCAGAACACAGGCATCCAAGCTTACCCTCCCAGGCAGGAATCTGCAGGAATTTCAGGCAAATGACTAGGCCAAGAGAAAGGATCTAGTTTTAACATTAGAGATTCCCCAAGGAATTACCAAGCCTACCTATACCTACCTATACCTACAGAGTATAATCAATCACTTTTGTCTGCTGTTAAATCTAAGCACCACACCACAAAGATTACCAAACATCAAAGGCAAGTGTCTACACAAAAGACAAAGTCCCACTGAAACGGGGCGGGGGGGGGGGGGGACTAAAAGATTATATAGAGAGATAAAAACAAAACTCCTTAGGAATAAGGAAAAATATAATCACAAAGAACAGGATGCTATTTTTAAAAAGGACTGGAAAACGGGCACTTAAACAAGATGCCCTAGAAATTAAAAATAAAGCAAAAATTAAAAAGGCAATAGAAGAACTAAAAGATAAAATTAAAGAAACATCCTATAAAACAGTACACACACACACACACACACACACACACGAAGAACTAAAAATAGGGAAGAAAGGATTAAAAAACTAGAGGATCAGTCCAGGTCTAAAGACTTCCAGAAAGAAAGAAAATAGAAATTGAAAAGGAAGAAAAAAAATCACCACTGAAATAATTCAACATTTCCTAAGAAGTAAAAGATACAAGTTTCCATAGTAAAAGAGCCCATGAAGTGCCCAAACCAATGACTATAAATGACCACATGGGCACACTATGAGGACATCTGAAACACTAAAAGAGGCAATCATAAAAGCTTCTAAAATGAAAAAAACATACAATGGATCAGAAGTTTGAATGTATTAGACTTAACATTAATAAAGGAAACTTAAAAACCTAAGACAGTAATTTCTTTTCGAACTGTAATTCTATGCCAGCCAACCTACCAATTCAGAATATGGATAGCAGGGCACCTAGGTGGCTCAGTTGGAGAAGCATCAGACTTCAGCTCAGGTCATGATCTCACAGTTTGTGGGTTCAAGCCCTGCATTGGGATCTGTGCTGTCAGCACAGAGGCTGCTTCGGATAGTCTCCCTGTCTCTCTGCCCCTCTCCTGCTCTCTCTCTCTTTTTTAAAATTTTTTTTTAACATTTATTTATTTTTGAGAAACAGAGAGAGACAGAGCATGAGCATGCGAGGGACAGAGAGAGGGGAAGACACAGAGTCCGAAGCAGGCTCCAGGCTCTGAGCTGTTATTTTAAATGGCATTCCTTGGGGTGCCTGGGTGGCTCAGTCGAGTTAAGCATCTGATTTCAGCTCAGGTCATGATCTCATAGTTTGAGTTCAAGCCCTGCATGAGGCTCTGTGCTGACAACTCAGAGCCTGGACCCTGCTTCAAGTTCTGTGTCTCCCTCTCTCTCTCTGCCCCTCCCATCCTCACACTCTGTTTCTCTCTCGCTCAAAAATAAACATTAAAAAAACCCTGTTTTAATGGCATTCCTTATATTGGAATAAATAAATAACAAAAACAAAAACATAAAAATAAAAATAGCATTCCTTGGGCACCTGGGTGGCTCTATCAGTTGAGCATCTGACTCCTGGTTTTGCTCAGGTTATGATTTCATGGTTTTTGAGTTCAAGCCTGTATCAGGCTCTGCACTGCCAGCACGGAACCTGCTTGGGATTCTCTCTCTCCCTCTCTCTGCCCCTCCCCTGATCGTGCTCTCACACTCTCTCTCTCAAAAATAAATAAATAATCTTAAAAAAATTCTTAATGGCATTCCTTCCTTTAGTCACACACTTTCTTTCTTAAATACCTTTCCAGCGTAGAGAATACTAGAAGAATCTAAAGCATCATCCAATGGTCTCCAGTCCACTATTACTTCAGCATCCTAGAGAAAGAAATTATGGACTACAGTTACTATTCAGCAATATCTTATACTCTTAGTCACCTATGTTTAATTCCCTCAACCTAAAATAAAATTTTTAAATCCTTAAATATTAGCATTTTTAGCATGCAATATCATAAATAAATGATTTGATAAATTTTATATAGATTTTTAAAATTATTCATTATAAAAAATTTATATTACTGCAACTTTTACATAAGTTTTATAACAGTCCATGCCATTTTACTGGCTATCTAAAGCTACTCTTTTTCTGGGGTGCCCAGCTGGCTAAGTCAGTGAGCACAGGACTCTTGATCTCAGGGTAGTGAGGTTGAGCCCCACACTGAGTGTAGAGATTACTTAAAATCTTTTTAAAAATTTTTTTAATAAAGATTTTTTTTCTAACATCATTTTCATATTATATTTACAACTGCTGTTCAATTACATAATTTCACCTTACACATGAAATTCAAACTTATTGATAATGCCCCAATGATGATCACCTGCCATAAACAATTATAAATAAAATCATTTACTAGAAACCCACCTTTTCTAACACACGTAATATTCCTGAAATCAAGCTGTCTTGGTCATTGGTCTTTCCACAAGATGAGTGAATATAGACCCCTTCCTGTTCATATACAATCTGGAACAGCAAAAAAAAAAAAAAGAATTAATCACACATTACTAAGTACTATTTCAACATTTGTTTAAAAAAAATCAGATTATTTTCCTATAATGCCTGAACCACATTTTCTGATTATTTCATATATAAATGTATAATTTAAAAAATACCATTCAGGCTTAAGAGCACTTCAAACTAAGATAAACTGGAAGGAAGTTTGCTTTGTTATGCATAGAAGTTTGTTGATTTAGTGATAATCACAATCTTGATCTTCGCCATAAACAAAGATATCACACTAATTGTTATGCCTCTCAAGCGGCTTCACTTAAAATACATTTTTAACAAACATTAAGCAAGATATTGGGTTCAAACTGAAAAAGGACCTGAAAATACTCAAGAATAAGAACAGATGAAATGCAATCAGGAATCACTGCTGTCTATTATTCCTAGAATAGCACATATTCTACTGTAAGATCATTTCAGTGTGTTTTTGTAGCAAAGTGGCAAAGAAACTCAGGGAATAATATGGGAATTTTAAAGAGTAATGATGAGGACCTTCTAGGAATGATTAAAGTAGTTCAAGCACACAAATACTTACTGAATATGTAAAAGACTATAGTTACATAATATGATTAAAACATGGTCCCTGAAGGTACCGTGAAAGGAGACTGAAGTTAATTCCTGAGTAAACTGAACCATGCAAAGCTAAGCCTTATTTTCTAAAAGCATAATGTTATAAACTAAGATTCCAATCCTGGGACCTATTTTAAACCATTAAAAATTTTTTTCATTATGAAAATAAGTAAAAGAGAAATAAAACAATCACTTCTAGACCTAAGTACTTTTGACATATATAAGTTTAGAACAGAGAGCAGTTTCCATAGTAGACATTTTCTTTAATTCCAGTATAATTAACATAGTTATATTAGTTTCAGGTGTAGAATACAGTGATTCAACAATTCTATACATACTCACTACTCATCATGGTAAGTGTACTCTTAATCTCCTTCACCTATTTCACCCAGCCCCCACCCGCCTGACCTCTGATAGCCACCAGTTTGTTCTCTACAGTTAAGAGTCTTGTTTTCCTTGTCTTTTTCTTTGTTCATGTTTCTTAAATTTCCCATGAATGAAATCATATGGTATTTATCTTTCTCTGACTTATTTCACTTAGCTTTATACTCTCTAGATCTTGTTGCAAATAGCAAGACTTCACCTTTTTATGGCTGAGTAATATTCCATAGGGGGGCAGTGTATACCTCATCTTCTCTATTCACTCATCTATTGATGGATACTTGGGCTGCTTTTGTTTTTTGGTTATTGTAAATAATGCTGCAATAACATAGGGGTGCATATATATCTTTTCAAATTACCGTTTTCATATTCTTTGGGTAAATACCCAGTAGTGGAATTACTGGATCATATGGTATTTCTATTTTTAAGTTTTTGAGGAATCTCCACATTGTTTTCCACAGTGGCTGCACTAGTTGGCATTCCCACCAACAGTGCATGAGGGTTCCTTTTTCTCCATAGCTTCACCAACACTTGTTGTTTCTTGTGTTTCTAATCTTAGCCATTCTAGGTGTGTGATAGGTGTGTGAGGTGGTATCTCACTGTGATTTTCATTTACATTTCCCTGAGGATAACTGATGCTCAGCATCTTTTCATGTGTCTGTTGGCCACCTGTATGTCTTCTTTAGAGAATGTTTGTTCATGTCTTCTGCTCATTTAATTGGATTATTTGGTTTTGTTGGTGTTGGGTTGCATAAGTTCTTTATATATTTTGAAAACTAACCCCTTATCAGATATATCATTTGCAAATATGTTCTTCCATTCAGTGGGTTTCTTGTTTTGTTGATGGCTTCCTTTGCTGTGCAGAAGCTTTATATTTTGATGTAATACCAATAGTTTACTTTTGCTTTTGTTTCCCTTACTTTAGTAAGAAACATATGTAGAAAGATGTTGGTGCAAATTCAAAGAAATCACTGCCTATGCTTTCTTCTAGGGTTTTTGTGGTTTCAGGTCTCATATTTAGGTCTTCAATCCATGGTAAAAAAAAAACAAAAAAAAAAAAAAAAAAGTCTAGTTTCATTCTTTTACATGTACCTGTCCAGTTTTCACAGTGTCACTTGTTGAATAAGCTTTTTCCCATCACATAACTTTGCTTCCTTTGTTGAAGACTAACTGAACATATAATCATAGATTTATTTCCAGGCTTTCTGTTCTGTTCCACCAATCTGTGTGTCTCTTTTTGTGCCAGTACCATACTGTTTTGATTACAACAGTGTTGCTGTATATCTTGAAACCTGGGACTGTGATACCTTAAGTTTTGTTCTTTTTCAAGAATGCTTTGGCTATTTGGGGTCTTTTATGGTTCCATACGAATTTTAGGATTATTTATTCTAGTTCTGTGAAAAATGCTGTTGGTATTTTGACAGGGATTACATTAAATCTATAGACTGCTTTGGGTACTATGGACATTTTATATTTATGTAGAACTTTTACTAATATAACCACATCACTATTCAGAATAGCATGTGGACTAACAATGCAAGACAAGCACCATCACACCCTAGTTACAAATGTAAATGGATATGGGGCGCCTGGGTGGCTCAGTCAGTTGAGCATCCAAGTTCGACTCAGGTCATGATCTCAAGCCCCAAATGGGGCTTGCTGCTGTCAGTTCAGAGCCCACTTGGGATCCTCTATCCCCCCCACCTTCCGCTCTCTCTCTTTGCCCATCCCCGCACACACACACTCTCTCTCTCTCAAAAATAAGCTTAAAAAAATGTAAATGGGTATGCATTCTGTTGTTTTTAGCTAACATGTACAGAACACTTATGCACCAGGAACTCCACATATTATAGCTTAATCCCTACAACTCTAGACCACAGTCTCTATAACTGTATCCTACTACATCATTAGAATGAGAAGTCCATTTGTGCTAATGAGAAAACTGAAAGAGAGGTTAAATAACTTGCCTAAGGTTGATGACACAAATACTAAGGAACAGTTAAGGAGTAATGTGGAGATTAAAATCCTGGCAGTCTAACACCAGAACTATGCTCTTAACCACTACATTATAAAGTACCACATTACTTTTACTGCCATCCTGTGTTGTTAGTCACTTGTGACATGAATTTGTATATTAGGAAAAGAGTCCTTTTAGTTTAGGAATCAAGATCATGCAGAAATTCTGATCTCAAAAAATCCAAGATAGCTTTCAATGAAATAGTTGTTAAGCACCAAACAGGCATTAAGCAGAAGGCAAAGACTGGGGACAGTATCTGTTGAAGAGTGGTGGGAGACAATTCTGTATTATTTGTATAAAAATAAAAACTTTCAAAGTACACAGATTTATTCACACATGTGCATAAAGATATGTTTAAGATTATTCACAGTATTATTCACAACAACAGGGGAGGTGAGGGAAGGAAGAAAGAAGGGAAGTTATGAATGTAAATATCCCACAAAGAGGGAAATGATCAAATATATCCTGGGATATTCAGTCTACAGGGAATACTATTCGGCAGTTAAGAAAAATATGGTACATTAACTGAACAGAAAGACACAGAAAAACTGCCAGTTATATATAGTATACGACATCTACATTTTTTTTAAGTTTCTCTAAATCTCTGTAATACACATAAGTTCTAGAAAGACACACTTAACTGTGAACAGAGGTTACTTATGAAAGAGAATGGGATGTGAAAAGGCTGAAAGAGAACTGTAACTGTGTATGTTAATGCCTCTGACTTGAATATTTTGAAGTTAAAATATAGTTACACATTGCTTCAATAATTTAAAAAAATAATTTTAATAAGTAAGGTGGAAAAGGGGAATTCCAGAAGTATAAGCTGTAACATTTCCAGACTTCAGCTCATCAATTTTTACAACAGGAGGTTAGGGGTGCCAGGGTGGCTCAGTTGGTTGAGCATCCGGTTTTGACTCAGGTCATGATCTCACAGTTTGTGGGTTCAAGCCCCACGTCGGGCTCTGTGCTGACAGCTCAGAGCCTGGAGCCTGCTTCAGATTCTGTGTCTCCCTCTCTCTGCCCCTTCCCTACTTGTTCATTCTCTCAAAAATAAATAAACATTTAAAAAAATAAATAAAACAGGAGGTTAAACTGTATCTGAGGCCACAATATGGAAGTAGGAAAAGGTTAAGAGGGAAAAAAATCCCTTAAAATTTCAAGTTTTTGTGACAAATAGATCAGAGACATACCCCAAAACTACACGTTAGCATATTTTCACCTAAGACTCAGCTAATGAATCAAGAGCTTCATAGTTTTCATAGTAGAAAAAGGGACACTTATTTGCCCTGTAAAGCTTGGGATCATTAACATAATCTAAGATTCTGTGATACTATTAACACTTAAACAGATTCTGGAATCTTAATAAAGTGAATCCTAAAGAATCAAATAAAATACTCTAGCTAACTAAAGCACATTAAGCAACTCTTTCTTTCCCATACATATGTTGGCCAAGTATTGCCTTTTTCATTTAAGAAAAAGTTGACGGGCACCTGGGTGGCTCAGTCGGTTGAGCGTCCGACTTCGGCTCAGGTCATGATCTCACAGTTCGTGGGTTCGAGCCCCGCATCGGGCTCTGTGCTGACAGCATGGAACCTGGAGCCTGTCTTTGGATTCTGTGTCTCCCTCTCTCTCTGACCGACCCTCCCCTGCTCACGCTGTCTCTCTCTCTCTCGCAAAAATAAATAAAACATTAAAAAAAAAAAGAAGCAACAACTATAAAAAAAAGTTGAATTTTCTAAGTAGTTTAGCTGGGAAAATACCTAAAAAGTATTAAAGTACTAGACACCTTACAAAGAGTTCAAACTTCACTCATTCCGTGTTGTGTTCCTTAACTCTTTAGCACTTTTTGAGGGACAAATTACATGTCCAAATATTCGTAATTCCAAACCCAGACTTGTACTATATTTAGGAAGCAGTCATATTCAGCTAATTTGAAGGCTGTAATGTTAACCACTACAAATTACTAACTGTGCCAGAAAGAGAATGAAATTATAATAAACTTACCTTACTGAGTTCCTAAGCTTTACGAAGTCTTGTAAGACTTAGTCTTGTAAGACTTAAAAGGACAAAAAAAAAAAAATTCTAGTTGCATCAGTATGTAATTTACTTCAAATATTAAACCTAATAGGGACGCCTGGATGGCTCAGTTGGTTGAGCGTCCGACTTCGGCTCAGGTCATGATCTCACGGTTTGTGGGTTCGAGCCCGGCGTCAGGCTCTGTGCTGACAGCTCAAAGCCTACTTCAGATTCTGTGTCTCCCTCTCTCTCTGCCCTTCCCCTACTCATGCTCTATTTCTGTCTCAATAATGAATAAACATAAAAATTTTTTTAAATTGTATAAAAATATTAAACTTAATAAGTGTTAAATTTTTTAATGTTTATTAATTTTTGAGAGCGAGAGCAAGAGAAAGAGAGAGGCAGACTGCAAGCAGGGGAGGGGTAGAGGGAGACAAAGAACCAGAAGCAGTTTCCAGGCTCTGAGCTGTCCACAAAGAGCCCAATGCAAGGCTCGAACCCACAAACTGTGAGATCATGACCTGAGCCGAAGTCGCTCACTTAACCGACTAAGCCACCCAGGCACCCCTTAATGATAATAGTTTTAACTATTTTTTTTAATTTTTTAATGTTTATTTTTGAGAGAGAGAGAGAGAGAGAGAGAGAGAGTATGCAAGTGGGAGTGGGAGAGGGGCAGAGAGAGAGAGAGACACACAGAATCCAAAGCAGGCTCCAGGCTCTGAGCTGTCAACACAGAGCCGGACGCTGGGCTCAAACTCACGACCCATGAGATCATGACCTGAGCTGAAGTTGGACACTCAATGAACTGAGCCACCCAGGAACCCCAATTATTCACTTTGTTTTCAAAGCACTCTGATCTCATTTGATCTTCATACCCAAACTGAATGTGTCAGAAATAGACCTTATTTCCATCTCCATTTTATAGAAAAATAAACTGAGACACAAAGCTATTCAGTGACTACTCAAGGCCACATGCACATCAAAGGAAGGAGTGGATTTCAGATTTCCTAACACCTTAATCCATTAAAACTCAACTGTTACTGCCTCAAGAAACTACCAGAAAAATTCCACACGGTTTCCCTAAAGGAAAGCAGTTTCTGAAATTGCTTAGATGTAGAAAATGCTGCTGCTTAGGCCTAAAAACAATTTTTAAATGATTTATAAATCAAATGCAGCAGCTAACTAACAACGGGCCTTTAAACAAAAACTCTTTGTTTCTCTCCCATCCGAACTCCTAAATATTACACACAAGAAACTCGTAGTCCCTTTTGTATCATCTTGGTTTGAATCATGCTTTTTATTTATTTTTTAATATTTGTTTTCCGAGAGAGAGCATGTGAGCAGGGGAGATACAGAGAGAGAGGGAGACACAGAATCCCAAGCAGGCTCCAGGCTCTGAGCTGTCAGCACAGAGCCCAGCGCGGAGTTAGAATTTGTGAACCATGAGATCATGACCTGGGCCAAAGTCAGAAGCTCAAATGACTGAGCCACCCAGGCGCCCCGAACCATGCATTTTACTCTTAAAGTCCTTCACTCCATTTTTGAGGGAATGATTTTACTTTTTTTTTTTTTAATTTACAGAATATGTTTGTTCATCACTCCAGTTTCTGGGTACATGAGCTAATTAATAAAATACAACTCTACTGGTATCAACTACCTACAATAGCTCAAAACAAAAACAAGTCCAATTAAAATTTTTATCTTACACAATAGCGTTAAAATGGTATTTCTTCTTCATTACACTCTATAAGTGGATTCTTGATGAGTATCTTTCTGCCATAGGACATTCTGTGTCCTATCTTCATCAATGGTAGTAATTAGTATTCGAAAAGTTATCTCCAAGCTTGTTTTATATAAAAAATTATTTTGCTATAGAGAATAATTATGATATCAGGAATCTTACGTGAGGTAATACGTTTAGTAAAACAGGTTTTCAATTTCTTTACTCTGGTTTTGTTCATAATCTCTAATGCAAAATAAAAAAGAAAGGTTAAAATGCTATTATTATCAACATGTAGTATTTCTATTATGTATTACTTTATACAGCATTTCTACATTATCAATTTGATCCTCATAACAAAATTAGATACGTGTTATCATTCATTCGCACTTTGTAACAGAAAAAATGCAAGGAAATTAAGTGATTTGACCAAGGTTCTTCCACTAGTTTGGGGTTGAAATTCAGAGATCTACTCTGAAAAGTTTTATTTGTCCAAAGGGTACACAGTGAAAAAAACAATCAACTTAAGATTCAGTATATGCAGACACTGACAAAATTATTCCAATATCCTATACGCTCATATTCCAATCCAAAGTAGTCACCAATTACCAGTGCTGTGAACATGAGTTGGTCATCTGCACTACAGGAAGCAAAGAAAGGGCATCAGCAATGCCTCTCTTTCTTTCTACTACCTAAGATTTGAGAGAAGATAAAGACTTCATAAGCATAACAGGAAAAAAGTGTCAGAAAGAAAAACAAAAAAAAATTATAGCCTACTGAAGTAAAGGGCAATGAAAACTAGTGTCAAGAAGCTGGCAAATGGAAGCTAGGAGAAGAAAAACACTAAGACAGGGGCGCCTGTGAGCGTCTGACTTCTGCTCAGGTCGTGATCTCACAATTCAAGAGTTCAAGTCCTGCGTTGGGCTCTGTGCTGACAGCTCAGAGCCTGAAGCCTGCTTCGGATTCGGTGTCTCCTTCTTGTGCTCTGCTTGTGCTCCCTCCCCTGCTTGTGCTCTGTGTCTCTCAAAAATGAATAAATGTTAAGAAAAAAAAGAAAAAAGAAAAGAGAAGAGAAAAGAAAATGAAAGGAAAGGAAAAAGACTGAGACAAAAGTCTGCACTACTAAAGATACACAACATGTTTGAGACTCCTTTCACTGAGAAACCAGACTCTGAGTTATCCACACCAAGCACCCCAAATAGGAACACAACGTATAGGCAGTAAAGACATCCCATGATTGCTACCTTAGGGACACAGAGGCATTGAATATAAAAATATAACAGCCAAATAATTTCTCTAGCACATATATCTGAGATACTATTAAAAGTCTATGTCGGATTCTCCAAGCCTAACAATTTACTAATTTGTGATATTCTACAATGGAACATATTATATGGCAAAAACACACCTGGAATACATCTAATGAAGATTCAAATGGTGTTTTATCTTCCAGTTCACTTGGTAGAGAAAGCTAAGTATAAAAACTGTACACAACAGGACATACAGTTGTCAAAATCAAGATGTGGGTGGTTTGGGGTAGTTTTGGTTTTGGGACCATGATTCCTATAAGGCTCGATCTCTCGAAATCAAGAAATACTGTGTCTGATGAAGAACTTAAATTGAAGTATGAAGAGAATAAACAAACTACCTAAAGAGAAAAAAAGATCACATATCATAAAAGACAAAAGATGCAAGAAAAAACAAAACTGGGGGTGCTTGGGTGGCTCAGTTAAGCATCCGAATCTGGCTCAGGTCATGATCTCGCAGTTGGTTGAGTTCAAGCCCTGTGTGTAGCTCTGTGCTGACAGCTCAGAGCCTGGAGCCTGACTCGGATTCTGTGTCTCCCTCTCTCTCTACCCCTCCCCCACTCGTGCTCGCTTTCTCTCGCGCTCTCTCTCTCTCTCTCTCTCTCTCAAAAATAAATAAACCATAAAAACGCTTACGGGATGCCTAGGTGGCTCAGTCTCAAGGTAAAGCACCCGACTCTTGTTTTCAACTCAGGTCATGCTCTCAGAGTTTGTGGGTTCAAGCCCCATGTCAGGCTCTGGGCTGACAGCAAGAAGCCTGCTTGGGGTTCTCTCTCTCCCTTTCTCTCTGCCCATCCCCCACTTGTGCTGTCTCTGTCTCTCTCAAAATAAATATATAAACTTAAAAAAATCCTAGCAACAATAAAGAAATGCAAGAATGTAAGTACTATAAAAGTTAGGATGGGGCCCCTGGGTGGCTCAGTCAGTTGAGCATCCTACTCTTCATTTTGGCTCAGGTCATGATCCCAGGGTCATGGGATTAAACCCGCGTCAGGCCCCATGCTGAACGTGGAGCCTGTTTGGGATATTCTCTCTCTCTCTCTCTCTCTCTCTCTGTCTCTGTCTCTCTCTCTTTCTCTCTCCCCCTGCTTCTGCCTCTCTACCCGGCTCGAACACATGCTCTCTCTTAAAAAAAGAACAAATAAATAAATAAATAAATAAACATACTTTTTTAAAAAAGGACAGCGGTTTCTTACGAGAAGAGGGTACATGGAAGGTCTTCTGGAGTGGCTGCAAAAAGTCTACTTCTTGACTAAAGTGGTGTTTGCCTTATGAAGTTATAGAGGTGTCATTTTTCTGTATTATGTTTTATTTTACAACCAAAATGCTAAAAACTACGGGTAATAAATTCAAAATATGCAGTTTTAAAAAGATTTAAACCAAATCTCAAAGGTAGTGGAGGAATATTGTCAGACGGAAACCAGGACATGACTTTAACAATGAAAGGAGAAAACGAAAGGGAAGGAAACATCAAGCAGAAGATCTGAGAGAACAGCACCACCTATCACTAAGTGTACCTGCAAAATAAAAGGAAGTGAAGGAGGGAAAAGAATGTTATTGTTATAGAGTATACAGAGACTACCAATGAAACGGGGAAAAAAGATACTTTAATATAAATTACAAACTAAGATAATCCCACTCTATAGAAGTGATGATGACCTTTAGCAACCCAAATATCTACTGGCATTCTCTAAATAATCAGCATCTGATAAAATTCTTGAAGGTCTTGTTGACAGTGTCACCTCTCAGAAGATACAGGACAGAAAAAAACAATACAGCCCAACAAGAATAAAACGATTATTGGGGCACCTGGGTGGCTCAGTCAGTTAAGCATCCGACTTCGGCTCAGGTCATGATCTCACGTTCGTGAGTTCAAGCCCCGCATCAGGCTCTGTGCTGACAACTCAGAGCCTGGAGCCTGCTTCAGATTCTGTGTCTCCCTCTCTGCCCCTCCTCTGCTCATGCTGTCTCTCTCTCTGTCCAAAATAAATAAACATAAAAAAATGTTTTGAAAAAAGGATAAAATGGTTATTACAAGAACTCTGGAAGAAAAAGACCAGCTCAGAGTTCATAACTACCAAGGAAACAAATCTGGAACACAAACATTCAGCCTGAGCTTGAGAAAAAAAAAAGATATATAACAGAAATAGGTATTAATCCCACCAAAAAAAGAGGGGGAAAAAAACTATTAATACCTTATACTTCCAGCCAAGAGGGAGTGACAGAGACTGGATTTACCCTCACACCAGAAAACAAAAACCAAAAAGAAGGAAAGCAGGCCAAATCTATGAAACAATGTGTGTGTGTGTTTAATCAAGTAATGAAGGACAATGACTGTTCAAAGGAAACAAATAAGGTAGGCCATACAACTGCCCTAGCTTACTGTCTTGAGACAGTTTCTAGCTAGCAAAGGGAGAGAAAACCCAGCTGATGCCTAGTGGTCTCCTGGAGTTGACACAGAGATGGGAACTGGGGGAAGCCAAGTCAGAGTTCACGGGACAGAGTCTCAGAGAAGAGAGAAGTGCACAGAGAACTCAAGAGATCTGTAGAGGTCTCTCCCTGAGTAGTCAGCAGAGTGCTGGTCAGTTCATGTGTATCTGTAAATTATCAAAGGCTAGGAGGAAAGGCCACATGAAATTATTAGAAGAAACAAAATGCAGGCTCACATAGAATTGTTCCTTCCAGAGTAGGAAACCTCATAACTCACAGTGAAATGGGTAAAGTACTCAGAGCAGCCTTGCCTCAGCAGTAGGGCAAAACCAGTCCCACACTAAATGCTGTGCTGTAATCAATTAACAAACTTTAAAAGACCCCAAATCATTTTTTCCAATCTTACACAACTTCTTCCAGAAAACAGAAGATGAGGAGTAACTCCCCAACTCATTCTACGAGGCCAGCACTACCCTGGCACTGAAAAGACACTAAAACATTACAAGAAAATAAAACTAGGGGCACCTGGGTGGCTCAGTCAGTTAAATGTCCGACTTCGGCTCAGGTCATGATCTCACGGTTTGTGAGTTTGGGCCCACGTCAGTCTCTGTGCCGACAGCTCAGAGCCTGGAGCCTGCTTCGGATTCTGTGTCTCCCTCTCTCTCTGCCCCTCCCCTGCTCACACTCTTGTCTCTGTCTCTTTCTCAAAAGTAAACATTACCAAAAAAAATTATTTTTAAGAAAATAAAACTATATAGACCAATATATCTCATGAATTTAGATGAAAAAATTTTAAACAAAATTTAACAAACTGAATCCAATATGTAAACAAGGAAAATACTTAATAGTTTAATACTCAAAAATCAACCCCTGTAAACTCACCACAGTGAAAAAAATGTTAATGAAAAATCACATGATCATCTTAAAAGGTGCAGAAAAGGCATTCAACAAAATCCAATACCCATTTCTGACAAAAACTCTCAACAAATTTAAGAATAGAAGGAACCCTTCTCAGTCTGGTAAACGGCATGTATGAAACACTACACCTGGTATCATATACTTAAAGACTGAATGCTTTGTCCTAAGATCAAGAACGAGATAAAGATGTCCAATCTTACCACTCTATTCAACATTATACTTGAGGTTTTAGGCATTACAATAAAGGAAAAAATAAATAAAAGGCACCTAGATTGCAAATGAAAAAGTAAAACAACTTCTTTGCAGATGACATAATCATCTATGTAGGAAAATCAGTAGTAACCTACATAAAAGCTACTAAAATTAAGTGAAAACCCAGCAAGGATCCAGGACTCAAAATCAACATACAAAAATCAATTATTTATATACACACATGCAAACCAATAAGTAAGGTTTTTAAATACAGCATTTAAAGTAACCTAAAAAAATATCATATACTCAAATATAAATCTAGCAGAAAATGTGCAAAACTTCTAAACTGAAAACTATAAAAGTATTTCTGAGAAAAATGAAAGAAGATCTAAATTAAATGCAAAATATACCATGTTCATGGCTTAGGGGAATCAATATTGTTAAGATGTCCGTTCTCCCTGAAACTGACCTCTAGACTGATTGCAATGCCAATCAAAATCCCAGAGCAGGCTCTTCAGGAGATAGTAAAAGGCAGATTCTAAAATTTGTGTGGGAATTCAAATGACCTAGAATAACCAAATCAGCCTTGCAACAAAATAATGGTGGAGCACTAACATACCTTGCTATAAGACTCAGTATAAATTACAGTAATCAAGAAAATGTGGTACTGATGTAAAGAGAAACAGATTGACAGTCCAGAATAAAGAATTCTGGAATCAACATAAGCACGCATATATGGTAAATTTATTTTTGACACAAGTAGAAAAGCAATTCAGCAAAGAAAGAATAGTCTTTTCAACACAGTGCTTGAATAACAAATTGGTGTGCAAAAACATAAACTTCAATCCATACACCACACCACATATACAAATTAAATTGAAATGGGTCACAGATTTAAATATAAAACCTCAAACTACAAAATTTAGGAAGAAAACATAGGAGAAAATCTTATGGCCTTGGGCTCAGCAAAAATTTTTTTTAAATGACACCAAGCATAAAGAAAAAAAATGACACATCAACAAAATTGAAAACTTCTGCTTTTTTTTAGTGTTTATTTATTTAGACAGATCAAGAAAGAGCAGGCAAGCACACACATGCACACGTGGGAGAGGGGCAGAGAGAGAGGGAGAGAGAGAATCCCAAGCAGGCCAAATGCTGTGAGAGCAGAGCCCTGGGCCCCACCTCACGATCCGTGAGACCATGACCCGAGCAGAAATCAAGAGTCGGATGCTTAACCAACGGGAGCCACCCAGGTGCCCCGAAAACTTCCGCTCTTTAAAAGACACTATCAAGGGGCGCCTGGGTGGCTTTGTCAGTTAAGTGTCCAACTTCAGCTCAGGTCATGATCTCATAATTCATGAGTGCGAGCCCGACATCAGGCTCTGTGCCAACAGCTCAGAGCCTGGAGCCTGCTTAGGATTCTCTGTCTCCCTCTCTCTCTGACCCTCCCCCACTTGCGCTCTGTCTCTCTCTCAAAAATAAATAAACATTAAAAAATAATTTTAAGAAGTAGTAACAATAAAAGACAATCAACCAATTGAAAAGCCAAGGCTCAGGCAAGGAAAATACATTTGCAAATCACATCACATTATCTAATAACCGGCCTATATCCAGAACATAAGAACTCTCACAGGGCATTCACTTTCGAATGTCCCCTCTCTGTAAAGAGAACTTTCATACTATTCTCTCTTTCTAATCTTATATTCTAATAAGCTTTCGACTGCAAAAAAACAAACAAAAAAACTCTCACAACACATTAACAAGAAAATTAATGGCACAGTTTAAAATAAAATGGGCAAGGGACAACCCAGGTGCCTTAGTCAAGGGAGAGCCTGACTGTTGATTTCCACTCAGGTCATGATAACAAGGCTCCGTGCTGGGCATGGAGCCTGCTTGAGATTCTCTCTTTTCCTCTTTCTCTGCTCTGCACAAGGGTGCACGCTCACTCTCTCTCCCAAAAATAAAACAGGCAAAAGGTTTGAACAGAAGATATACTTCTATATACTTTACCAAAGAAGATACAACGGAAGACATATCACCACATGAACGCTGAACATCCTTAATCATTAGGAAAATACAAATTGAAACCATAACGAGATACTACAAATCTATTAGAATGGCTATAATTAAAAAGACTAACATCGAAATGTTGACAGAGATGTGGAACAATTGGAACTTTCGTACATCACAGTGGGCACGTAAAATGGTACATCTACTTAGAAAAATAGCTTGGCAGTTTTCTTAAAATGCTAAGCATGCAACTAACATCATGATCCAGCCATTCTACTCCTCGGTATTTGCCCAAGAAAACAGAAAGCATCTGTTCATACAAAGACTATACTAATTTTCATAGCAGCTCTATTTATAACAGCTAAATGTAGGAAAAAATCCAAATGTCTATCAACAGGTAAATAAATGAGTAAATCTTGGTATGCCTGTACAGCAGGATACTATTTGGCAATAAAAATGAATAAACTGGGGCACCTAGCTGGCTCAGTCAGAGGAGCATTTGACTCCTGATCTTGGAGTCATGAGTTTGAGCCCATGGGGTGCAGAGATTACTTAAATAAATAAAACTTTTTAAAAAATGAATAACCTAATGCAACACTAATGAATCTCAAAATAATTATGCTGAATGAAAACTAAAAACAGAGTACAAAAACAGAGTTATATAATTCCATTTATATAAAATTCTAGAAAATGTGAGCTAATCTATAGTGACAAAAAGCAGCTCAATGGTTGCCTGTGTACGGGGTAAAGATAGTGATAGATTACTGTGGGTCAAGAGGAAGCTTTGGTAAAAATATCATTATCTTTACTGTGCTGATCAGTTCACAGTGTATACATACATCATAAACTATCAAAGTACACACTCCACGTGCAACTTATTGTCAACTGTACCTCAACGCTGTCTAAAAAATATACATGGAAGGTTTACTGTTTAAACTGTAAAACCCCATATAAACGTAAATATGTAAAAGAGTAGAAGATAGTTCCATAGTTCCGTAGTTTTTCTGCCTCAAGAAAAAACTTTTAAATCACACCCTATTTTTCATTGCAGAATAAGTAAGGGAGCAAACTACTATCAACAAAGACTTGCCACTTTGTGGTACTAAGCTAGTTACAGAAAGTTGATTCATATTGAAACTTTTATTAGGCACTTATTATGTGCCAGACATCATGAAGAAAAGATAATAAACAAGATAAAGTTCCTTGCCTGTGTGTACCTGGCAATATTACAAGGTAAAATCTTTACACAAGCTAGAATATTCTAAGTGTTCCCCACCCTCTTGGGGGGGTGGGGGGAGGGAGAACAAGGAGAACAATGTATTGAAGTACTTAAGAAAGGAGAAAAGTCCATATTGAATAAAACTGCCTCACACTCTCCAGACTCTCATCTATTCTTAAATATTTGCTAAGATGCCTAGCCAGGTAAATATGTTTATAAAACCCCCAATGATGATGGCCTGCTGATGGCAACAGAAACTGCAGATTTTTTTTCCTTTAGCAAAGAACTATGCCAGATTGAAACTTATTAAAGGAACTCTAGGGACCACAGCAAATGTTTTAGAATAAACTTGCTGACCTCTAATTTAGCAAAAGTTAGAATTAAAAGGCAAAAATGAGGCAGGCAGAGAAATTCAACTTTCTACATAAAAAGAAATGTACTCAGGACAATCCAACTCAAGACCATGCTACTTCCTGACAAAAAAAGCTTAAAAAGATAAGTTGCACTATATCGCAGCAAGTAATTTTTTATATTGTTCCTACATTAAGTGGGATTGGATACTTATATTATTATCATAATCATTATTTTCAAAAACTGGAGATAAATGAAAACATTCAACCCAGATATTTTTTACTATTAGAGATAAAATTCTTACCCTATATCGTTGTTCAAACTTGGAAACCCAACACCTACTATACATATATTCTTTTTTTTTTTAAGTTTAGTTATTTTGAGAGAGAGAATGTACAAGCAGGGTAGGTAGGGGCAGAGAGAGAGGGAGAGAGAGAATCACAAGCAGGCTCCACACTGAACCCAACACAGGGCTCATCACACAAACTGTGAGATCATGACCTAAGCCGAAATCAAGAGTCAGGCCCTTAACTGACTAAGCCACCCAGGCACCCCACATAACATACATTCTTGAACTGTAGTACATATGTGAATTTTATAAGCTAAATTTAACAACAAAAAAGTTACAAAAATTCAATTTCTTTAAAACCATCAAGCATACTGAAAATTTTAACTTTTGGTTAAAATACCAGTGTGAGCCCAAAAATTCTAATGAGCTCAATAACCAAATATCTAAGCACCTACTTGATATTTTTCATTTGAATAACCCACAGGCATCTTAAACTCAGTATGTCTTACCCTAAATCTACTCTTCTGATATTCCCACCTCTGTTATCATTCCCATCCTATCTCCTAAATCCCTCAAACCTTCACCTCTGACACTGACCCCTCATCATATGTATCCTGGGTTGCTAAAATAACATTCTGGTCTCTCTTCTTCCAATCTGGTCACCTCCCAAAAATTTGTGTAAGGTGTGTAAACACTGCCAAAACTGATCTTTATACACTGTACATCTGACCATGCCATGCCTGAAATTAAAATCCTTCTGACTGCACGCTCTATCCTCTATACTTTGCCTCTGCAGCTAACCAACACCTGACACTCCCTAATACACACAAACATTCTGCCTCGGGCCACTCTGAACTCACCTGGTCCCTCAAAGCCTTGTGCCTTTTTATGTGTGCTCTCTGTTCTCTCTTCATTCAACCTTCTCTCTGCAAATACCTTCTACCAAATCCTTCAAAAGAGCACAAGCGATAGCCTGTCCAAACTCTTCCAACCACCCCATTTCACATAATCTGATTTAGAAGTTTCTTTACTCATATACTCACAACAAACTTATTTAGCTTCAATGAAATGTGAAGAATAAAAGCTATGGGTAGAAAAACACACACCAAAAAAAGTGTCTGTCTAAACTAGCAATGTCATGTAAATCAATAAATAAATAGTCACAGCACAGTGTGATGGAAGGCACAGCCTCCTGAATGAGATGTCATTTTCAGTTATTTCTCCAACTAATAGATAATTGAGTACATACAACATGCTGGCCACAGAGCAAGCTTCTAGGTATAAATACATAAGATTCGGTCACTGCCTTCACAGCACTTACAATCTAAGAAGAGATTAGGACAATAAAACAAATAATTACAATGTATGATTTAAGTATGAATAGGCTACCCCACTAGGACCTAAGAAATGATATCTCATCTACACTTAAAGGCTCAAGCAGGATGAGAAATCAAAAACACTGAACTACAGTGATATATAAACTAAGACATGGAGAATGACAATTTTAATTTTTTTTATTTGACAGAGAGAGAAGAAGGAGGAGGAGGAGAGAAGGAGGGAGGGAGAGAGAAAGTACTTGCACAAAGGAGGGGCAGAGGAAGAGAGAATCCCAAGCAGTTCCCACACTCTGCACAGAGTAGGACATAGGGATCGATCCCACAACTCTGGGATCATGACCTGAACCAAAATCAAGAGTCAGCCGCTCAATTGACTGAGCCACCTAGGCGCCCCTGGAGAACGACAATTCTAACCAGAAGAAAGTTTATGTTCTTGGCAGAGTGTATGTTCTACACAGAGAACAGCAGTTTAGTGCTTGGCTACAATCCAGATCAGACAGTAAAGGTTAAAGAGTTTAGGGACAAGAATAGAGACAAGATCAGATCACAAAAGAGTTTTATAAACCATGCTCAAGAATTTGGGAGTTTGGAATTTGTCCTGAAGATAACTCTTTGCCACTAGAACACCATGAAAAAGTTTTAGCAGGGAAACGCCATGGTCAGACTTGCCTTTTCGGAGGCAACACACTGGCTGCAGAGCCAAGAATGAACAGCTGCAATAATCCAGGCAGGGAGATTCATGGGGGCTTGAACTACAGCAGTGGAAGTGGGGATGAAGAAAAGCAGACGGCTTAGAAAAATATTTACAAGGTCAAAGTGACAGAACTCCACAACTGATTAGATGTGGAAGATGAAGAGAAGTCAAGGACAAAACTGAGTGGATGAGGTTATTCACTGATATAGGGAATACAAAATGAAAAAAAAGTGACTTTTATTTGGGACAAGTTAATCAGTAATGACTCTGGAACTAAAGAAAAGTAGAACATAAATTGTTTTAAGAATAACAAACCACAATCGATACTACCCAAAGCAATCTACATATTCAATGCAATCCCTATCAAAATAACACCAGCATTCTTCACAGAACTAGAAGAAACAATCCTAAAATTTGTATGGAACCAGAAAAGACCCTGAATAGCCAAAGTAATGTTGAAAAAGAAAACCAAAGCTGGAATCATCACAGGTCCAGACTTCAAGCTGTATTACAAAGCTGTAATCATCAAGACAGTATCGTACTGGTAAAAAAAAAAAAAAAAAAAAGACACAAAGATCAATGGAACAGAATCGAGAACCCAGAAATGGACCTACAAATGTATGGCCAACTAATCTTCAACAAAGCAGGAAAGGATAGCCAATGAAAAAAAGATAGTCTCATCGGCAAATGCTGTTGGGAAAACTGGACAGCGACATGCAGAAGAATGAACCTAGACCACTTTCTTAGACCATACACAAAAGTAAACTCAAAATGGATGAAAGACCTAAATGTAAAACAGGAAGCCATCAAAGTCCTAGATTCGAAAAAAGGCAACAACCTCTCTGACCTCAGCCGCAGCAATTTCTTACTTGACGTGTCACCCAGAGGCAAGGGAAACAAGAGCAAAAATGAACTATTGGGACCTCATCAAGATTAAAAAGCTTCCATACAGCAAAGGAAACAATCAGCAAAGCTAAAAGGCAACCAGTGGAATAGGAGAAGATCTTTGCAAATGACGTATCATATAAAGGATTAGTATCTAAAATCTACAAAGAACTCATCAAACTCAGGGGCGCCTGGGTGGCTCGGTCGGTTAAGCATCCGACTTCAACTCAGGTCACCATCTCAAGGTTCGTGGGTTCGAGCCCCCGCACCAGGCTCTGTGCTGACAGCTCAGAGCCTGGACCCTGCTGCGGATTCTTTGTCTTGCTCTCTCTCTGCCACTCCCCTGCTCATGCTCTCTCTCTCTCTCTCTTAAAAATAAACACTAAAAAAAAATAAAAATAAAAAAAAGAACTAATCAAACTCAAGACCCAAAAAACAAATAATCCAGTGAAAAAATGGGCAAAAGACATGAATAGACACTTTTCCAAAGAAGACATCCAGATGACTAAGACATATGAAAAAATGCTCAACATCATTCATCATCAGGGAAATACAAATCAAAACCACTGAAATTCAGTATTCACACTGAAATACCACCTCACACCTGTCAGAATGGCTAAAATTAACTCAGGCAACAACAGATATTGGCGAGGATGCAGAGAAAGAGGAACTCTTGCACTGCAGGTGGGAATGCAAACTGGTGCAGCCACTATGGAGAACAGTATGGAGGTTCTTCAAAAGGTTAAAAATAGAACTACCCTACAACCCAGCAATTGCACTACTAGGTATTTATCCAAAGGATACAGGAGTGCTGATTCGAAGGGGCACATGGACCCCAGTATTTACAGCAGCACTGTTGGCAACAGCCAAAGTGTGGAAAGAGCCCAAATGTCCATCGACTGATAGATGGATAATGAAGATAATGGATAAAGAAGATACACACACACACACACACAATGGAATATCACTCAGCAATCAAAAAGAATGAAATCTTGCAATTTGCGACAACGTGGATGGAACTAGAGTGTAGTATGCTAAGCAAAGTAAGTCAGAAAAAGACAAGTATCATGATTTCACTCATATGAGGAATGTGATATAAAACAGATGAACATAAGGGAAGGGAAGCAAAAATAATATAAAAACAGAGACAAACCATAAAGAGACTCTTTTTTTGTTTTTTTTAACATTTGTTTATTTTTGAGAGAGAGAGAGAAAACATGAGTGCGGGAGGGTCAGAGAGAGACAGAGACACAGACTATGAAGCAGGCTCCAGGCTCTGAGCTGTCAGCACAGAGCCTGAAGCGGGGCTGGAACCCACAAACATGAGATCATGATCTGAACTGAAGGCAGACGCTTAACCGACTGAGCCACCCAGGCTCCCCCATCAGAGACTCTTAAATACAGAGCACAAACTGAGGGTTGCCTGTGGGGTGCTGAGTGCGGGGAAGGGCTAAAGGGGTGAGGGGCATTAAGGAGGACACTTGTTGGGATGAGCACTATGTATTATATGTAAGCGATGAACCATTAAATTCTACTCCTAAAATTATTATTCCACTATATGTTAACTAACTTGGATTGAAATGAGAAAATTAATATATCTGTAAAAAATTTTTTAAAAAATTTAAAAATGAGTAACAAACCACAGAAATTCTATACAGATATTGAGATATTAAGGATGCTACAATTCTCATAGGCAGGCAGTACTATTATTGCTTAAGAACAACAGTGTGCCAAACGTGTCAGACAGGAAGGCAGGAATAATTTAACAGTCTGGGGAGGTATAATGAGGACTAAGTGAATGCCTTCTCTTATACCAAGAACTACATATACATTATAGTATTGCACAGTAAGAGACAGCAAATAGGGGCTCCTGGATGGCTCAGTCGGTTGGGCATCCGACTTCGGCTCAGGTCATGATCTTACAGTCTGGGGGTTCGAGCCCCGCATCGGGCTCTGTGCTGACAGCTCAGAGCCTGGAGCCTGCTTCACATTCTGTGTCTCCCTCTCTCTCTCTGCCCCTCCCCCACTCACTCTCTGCCTCTCTCTCAAAATAAAAAATAAAGACATAAAAAAATAAAATAAAATAAACAGACAGCAAATAGATTTCATAAGGATTTCAAATCTTCTACCAAAAAGTGAAAATAAAAAAAGTCAGGTTACAGTTTTTCATTTAGTCCCAGCAGTTTTGTGTCATCAAAGACCTAGCTGTTTAACTCCTTCACCAAAAAAAAAAAAAAAATCATGTTTTTATTAACTGAAGTAATTTGTTAGAATTGCTAACTACTGTATTATGTCAAGAGTAATGTCTGTGTTTAACCACTCTGTGTCCAAAGAACTCAGCATACAAAAGGTATTCAAATGTTTGCTAAAGAATGCCAGAAAATAAAGAAGTACTCATACTGTATTCTACACCAGGAACGTGTTACCATGTTATATCTAGGAAAAGAAAAGTTCTCCAGGAATATATAGATACCAAGAATATTCTTGATGTCTCTTAAGCACAGGGTTTCACAGGGTTATAAGCATATCTAAAAGAAATCAGAAGGGGCCAAATGTAAGTTACAAAATAAATTCCTACTAAGAATGCCATCAAAACAAACTAACAAAAATAAAGCTGATTTCCTAAAGGTCTCAAGTTTTTTTTTTCTTTTTTTTTTTCATTCTATTTATGTGAGAGAGAGGGAGCGAGAGAATCCCAAGCGGGATTCATGCTGAGCGTGGAGCCTGATGTGGGGCTCAATCCTGCAATCATGATCTGAGCCAAAACCGAGTCGAATACTCAACCGACTGAGCCACCCATGCACCCCTCAAGTTATTTTCAACAGAACTAAATTCTAAAATAATCACAGTAAAAACAGTGAAACCCAAGTGTACTAAAAGAGGACTTTTTAACTCCAAAAGAAGAGCACTTAGTAATCCACCTCTCCCACTCTAGTCCCCAATCATTTTCTCTGCCTTCTTACTTGTTCCTATTCACTGAAGATGTGCTTTGTGCCAGAATCTAGGCAGCTGAAACATTTCAGGCCCTGCCCTAATGATTAGTCAGTTTGCTGGTCTTCAGTATACATACACTAAAAATAGCACCTACTTCAAGGACCTGAAATTCATTTTGCATTTATTTAGACAAGGCATAGGAGTGGGTGCTAGTGAATATTTTCCTTCTAAAGAACTGAAGTCTACAAGAGAGAAGATAAGGGGCTACCTGATATACCTCCAATGTCTAATATAGTGCCTGGAACAAATTAGGTGCTTAATACATATTTGCTGAATAAATGAAAGGAAACAATCAGGGAACTGGGTCTAAGGCAAAAACTTATTTCAGGCAATCTTTTTTCTCCCACCTTCTCTGTGATAGGTAAATTCAACTCATTCCATTACTTCAATTCTGTCCACCAGTTATAAAAGACACAGGATGGTCTTTTACAGGCAGTGCCCCTCTCTTTCTCCCCTCAATACTCATATTATGAAAATGTCACTTTCCCTATTTGGTTGATGTTAAAACATACTGTTCTACCTACAGGTAGTAAAAATAATAGTAATAATAACTGAACTCCAAGAACTAATTAGGGTTTATAATCACACTCAATCCCACTTTCAAAAGCTCAGCTAAAATATATATGCAAATATATACCCTTGAATTTAGTCAAATCATCAGAGACCTGAAGACATCAAATTGGTACCCTATATTTACTGAACTACTGAACTACCCACTGGTACCATCAGCATACTAGGAGTATTATAGGGCCCTTTTTTCTTACCAAAATGATACAATAAATATGCCATACAAGTACATACATTATACTACACAGTAAAAAGAACCTACAGGCGACTTTATTCTCTGTTCTACCCTTTAGAAACTAGTTTTTTGGGGTTTTGCTTTTGGTTTTATTTTACCATGGATCTATCATCCTTATAAGGGATCAGCTTCCCTCTTTGGCCGCTAAAAAAGTTAAAGCTAAACTGTGGCCCATTCCAGCATACAGTTTATTGAATAACTGTAGTACTTCCAGTTCCATTTACCTTTCTTAACCTTATTTACTTCTTTACCTTCTTTTTCTAATTCATTTTACATAACTATATTGCTTAAATCTTTGGGAAAATGGCAGCAGAAATCAACATTCAATTATATCCTAACCAATAATAACCTTAAAATTTTTAGAGTCTGAAAGATTTTCTTTAACAATAGTAATAACAGCGGCTAACAGTACTTACTTGACACCAGGAACTAGTCTAAATGCTTTGCAAATATTAATCCTTTTTATAATTCCACAATGAAAATAGTATTATCCCTCATCTACAAATGAGAAAAACAGGCACAGGAAAGTTAAGAAATTTGCCCAAAGTAACACAGCCATAAAGCACTGGAGTCAGGGTTTGAACCCAATCAGGCTCCATCTCCTTAAACACTGTTCTTCTGTGATGATTTTTCATTCATCAAAACTACATGATTTCTAAAACAAGGTATTTTTCAATTCCTAAAATAACAATGAGATTTAGAACAAGAGCTAACTTCAAAAATGTTTACACCCTTATCAAAACCCGTATTATAAATCTTTAAAATTCTGCCATAAACCAAACAATGACTTGCAGAGAAACTCAGATTACAAATAACACACAGCGTCTATCATGTGCCAAACTTTGTTCTAATATATTTACTTACTGATCCTCCTCACAATCCTGTAGAGTAGGTACTATATCATCCCATATTACAAATGAAGAGACTGAAGCAGAGAAAGATTAGGTAATTTGACGGAAATCACTAATAAGTATGAAGTTAATTTTTGAAACTGGTTTGGGTCTACAATCCAAACTCTTTAATTGTTAACACTTCGCCATATGACAAAGATTAACTTCCTCTATCACTTCCTACACTCAAAGTACAAAGAAGCAAAACAGAACTGTTAGAAGTTAGTCTACATCCTAGATCTCAACAATGAGAAGTTCTAATTCAATAAAGCTGGGCTTTGGTCCAGCATCTGTATTTTTTTTAAGTACCACAGGTGGCTTTTGTGAACCTTGGTTAATATCCACTGTCCTAGGTTTCTAAGCTAGAAGGGCTGAGCTGAACCTTTGTTGGGGGAAAAGAGGGGTGTGGGAATAGAGAAATACACATACATATACATATATACACTCAGTCTCTCAAATACACACACACACACACATATGTGTATGTATGTGTGTGTGGGTGTGGGTGTATATATATATATATATATGTATATTCATATTCTTCCCTATTCACCTTTCCAAAGGAACAAGACTGGAAAGTAGGGAAGCAGAAGATAAAGCCAAGAAGGGAACATGGCCTTTGTTTGTCTGTTTGTTAATGTTTATTTATTTTTGAGAGAGAGCATAAGCAGGGGAGGGGCAGAAAGACAGGGAGACAGAATCCAAAGCAGGCTCCAGGCTCTGTGCGGACAGCTTAGGTGCCCGGGAACATGACCTTTTATGCCATGCTAAGCAGCCTTCAGTATTATTTTAATCAGGACAGTAACAAAGATTTTGTTTGTTAAAAATAAAATTTTTAATATTTTTAAAAAGGGAGGGCACCTGGGTGACTCGGTTAAGCATCCTACTTCATCTCAGGTCATGATTTCACGGTTTGTGGGATCAAGCCCCAGGTTGGGCTCTGTGCTGACAGTTCTGTCTCTCAAAAATTAATGTTAAAAAAAAAAAAGATTTTTTTTTTTTTAAAGCTAGAGACAATCAGCTTTGTACATTCAGATTTGTATACTAAAAAAGAAAACCTCCAGTGGTAGTGTAGAGAGGGGACTGTGGGCAAAGAAACTATAAACAAAGAGAAAATCAGCTAAGAACTCAAGACTAGAGGCAGACTATAGGAACTAAGCACAGAGAATGAAGAGGATACAGAAATTTCAGAAATCTCTGTAAGGTAAACTGGTAAGACTTGGTTCTTAATTGTTGTTATTGAAATGGATGTCTCCAAGTTTGTTTCACATGTAACCACGTGAACAATGGTACCATTAAACTACTGAACTTACTGAGAGAAGTGGGTTCTGCTGATCATGACAGTATTATTTAGGAGAGGGGCAGTTTTTGGCATAGAAAAATGGTTTAGATGGACTGATGGTAATGGGTGTCAATTTGCAATGAGAATAAATGAGGTGATGAAGTAGTCTTTCTTCATGAAATAAAAGACTAACTTTAAGTCATATTATGAAAGAGAGTGGCTGGAAGGAAAGAGTGAAAAAAGCCTTACATTTCACAACTGGGTTTCTTCACCTCAACGATTCTCTCAAAATCAATCCATATCTGAAAGAGGGAAGTGTAGTTCCAACGGAAAGGATCCCTTCTTGGAAAGACCTAGACTAAATCAGTCCAGACAGAAAAGGAGGATAACTTTCAAATATGTAAGGAGTCAAATAGAAAATCAGCATCCACCGTTAAGACTTAAAAACTAACACAGCATTCAAAGAGCATGAATAATTCAAAAACTACAACCAACCTATCATTTAAAATAGCCAATATGCAGAGGTACGAACTGTCTCAATGCCTTTATTATTTCAGGTAATCATAAACAACTCCTATACAAACGATAATGAGTGGCACCACCACTATTCTGGAAATAAAAAATATGAAGAGCAGAGAAGTCATGCAGGCTCAGGTTCCCAAGGTCACACTTCAAAGTAACAGCAAAACCAAGACCAAATGTGTTATTCTGCCAAGTCTAGTAGCCCACACACCAAACCACAAACGTTGCCAAATATTCAAAATGGGGCACGGAGAGCAGCATAGAGAGAATGACTGAAACTCAAGAAACAGAGGAAGCTATCGGCGACAAGTAAATACGTAGTCTTTAGTGTTCGATGAGTCATCACCAGACACAACTGTTTACGAAATACTCCTGCAGTGGGAAATGCTGCCTGTGGCATGTCCTGACAGTCCTAAGTAACAGGCATTAAAATGTGCCCTCGGAACGTGTATATGCCCTATTCAACTAAATCTCCTCCGCACCTAATCCTAGTTCCTAACGAACTAGGAGGGGGTTAAGACAGCATGACAGATATTTTCACGAGAACACCGTAGAGACGCCTAGGAAATAAACACCTTACCTAACGCCTTCCTAGATATGCATGGGATGGTGTAAATCTCCTGCTCCCTGAGTGGAAACATGCCCTGCTGCTCACAACCACCATCCAGCTCGGCAGCCTGGTAAAATGAATCCAACACACTCTTTTCTTCTAAGTGCCCAGCTGCACAGCACCTGTTTTCAGCTCCCCCCGAAGGGGACAAAGATGCCTTCACCAGAGTGAAGCAGAGAAAGATGGGGGCAAGTTAGATTAATGCCTCAAAGGAAGACAAAAAAAAAAAAAAAAAAAAAAAAAAAGACTGGAATCAGAAGAGTAGATCTAAAAAAAAAAAAACTAGAGTCAGGAAAGAGTGAGCCACAAAGAAGAACTACCTGTTCCTTAGACAAGGCAATACAAACAAACGTCCCCCTGCTCCGGGGCAGTGCAGGGGAGAACAGAGCCGAGGCCTAGTCGGCCTTGGAGCAGGAGCCGGTCTCTAATTCCTGGACTGAGCCGGCAAGCTCGAGAAAACAGCTGACACGACCAACTCCTCTCCTCTTACACCCGCCAACGCTGTTCCTGATACAGAATGGCCTTCGCGTCTCTCCCCGACCGGCCTCCAAGCAACGAAGCACCCCAACCCAGAGAAAAGTAGGGGCGTTCGCCGCGGCCGTTACTTACCTTCCCGCTCACAACACCCGCCGCCGCCATTTTTCCTTCGCGTGCTGGTGATGACGTAGCAGAGCCTCACGTGTCTCTCGGATTCACAACAACATCCGCCAAAACTAGGCTGATATCCGGGCGGGAAAGGGGCGGGGAGTGGCGGGAACCGCCACCAAGCAAAGGGGCGGGTGGGAGGAACAGCCTGACGCAGGCGTACTGAGTAGATCTCGGACGCCGCCAGGGCGGGGCCTCTGGTACGTTCTGCGCATGTGCCAATTTATTTTTCCAAGAAGGGAACCTAAATTGAGATGTTTTAGCAGTGGGGTTTGCCTGGGGCGAGACTCTGAGCCACTCACAAGCCACTTCTGTTTGGTATGATGGGAAGAACACATATTGGGAACCAGCAAACGTGGCCCTGGCTTTGTGGCCATGGGTAGGTCACACCGTCAACTTCTGTTTTCTCCTGTGAAAATCGGGATAGTTGAACTGTGGTGAAGGTTGAAGGAATCCCCCACACAGACACCTTCCCCTTCTGTATGTGAAGTTTGTGAATTTGAGTCTGCTCGCTACAACTCACACATGACCTTTTGAGTAAGGTATTTGGATAGGAATTGCGATTAATATCACGTCCTTGTTGCTCTAAAATCGAAATCACATAGCTCATAGTTCCTCCAGTTATTCAATAGCTGTGTGACTTGACACAAGTTTCTAAATTCATCCAAGCTTCAGGATGTAAAATTAGATTTACCCATGAAGTGGTTGTAGGGATCTCATGGGACAGTACATGTGTGTTAAGACGATTTGTTGAGATATTAAGATATACATTGTTTTGTTCTCAGTGCTGTAAAAGAATGCGGGGGACGGGGCAGGGGGGAATGCCAGAGGATGATTAGATACTACTCCTATAGCTCTGGGACTTTCCTTGCCCCAGGGCAGAATAAATGGCCCCTTTGTATCAAAACACCTGTACCCACTGAGGTACTTCTCTCTCCAAAGTATGGAGAGAGGTTAGAGACTTGTGAAGTTAGTCGAATAAGTGGCAACCAAAGGGAGTAACAGAAAAGGAGGGCCGAAAGTTCTGTGAATATCAGGAACCTTATAAGTGAGGAAGGTGGCAAGACCCTCACAGGAATAGATGTATAGTTTCCATTAAGGAGACTGCACACTAGGCATCAGAGATTCCAACCATGGCCAAGATCCCATGCCTAAGCTTGTCATTGAATCAGAAAAACAGCTCACCACCAAGGGATAATTGAGCTGGGGAAGTAAGCATAGTAGCAGTAATCAGCATTGAGTGAAGAGTTGAGGCCTTTCCCAAAAGTATTGGACTGAGTAAGACCCCTAGAATCTTCATACCATCCTAGGTGTGGTGTGTGGATCCTTAATAGTGACCCACATTAAACTTTCCACCCGCGCAGAATAATGAGGTGTGGTTAGAGGAATTTTAATATGGCATTTCTTATACCTTAAACTTTGGAGAAAAGTTTAAGCCCTTAGTACAGTGCCTAGAATAGAATACCCAATAAATGGCAGCTACTATTTATATAATAACTGTGGGAATTAAAGGCTTCTCATTGAAAACTTGGCATCCTAGTTTCATATGCTACTTCCATGTTTTTAAGCCCCATCCTCTGGATGCCCCTTAGATGCTGGCACTACCCATGGGTTATCCTTGGGCTTCTTCTACTTTTTTCCAAGCACCCCTATCTGATGTCAGAATATATGACATCACACCTCCTATGTGCTAATGACTCTGAAATATCTCCAGCCCAAGTCTCTCACTCTTTCTTAAAGTCTAGGCCCAACACCTGCTGCCTGCTGGACCTTTTTACATGAATGGCCCATCACACCTCAAAAGTCCTAAATGTTTGCTCCTCAAAATGTAGTCTGCAGACCTGCAGCACCTGGAAGCTTGTTAGAAATGCAGAATCTCAGGTCCCACCCCAGAGCTACTGAATCAAAATCTGCATTTTCACAAGACTTCCAGGTGATTTGTGTGCACATTAAACTTTTAAGAAGAACAATCTTAAATGAAACTTACATTTTGCATTTGTTCTCTGAAATGTACTGCCATTTACTCAATTAGAGATGCCCCCAGAGCACAATTTCTCCCGGAAAGTGTTGCTATCAGTTCTGATGTGTCTTCTGGAGAGCTCATGGCAAACATCCCCATTAGGTCTCCTTCCTATTCCCACTACCACTCCTACAGTTGAGGTCTCTGGTTATCTCAGGTTTGGACAACTACTGTGGCATCTTAATTCATTCACTTTCTTCCCCCAAATCCATCATTCATAACCCCACCAGATTAATCTTTCCAAAGCATAAATGTGATCATGTGAACTCCCTGCTTAAAATCCCTTAATGGCTTTCCATCTCTTCAAGAAAAGGTCTAAATTCTCCAGCATAACCTACAAGGCCCTTCATAAACTCTTCTTGCTTACCATTTTAGCTTTATTTCCCAACTCTTTCCACTCAGACCCAATTTTCCAACCACAGCCAAATATCTGTTGTTCCCTGAATACCATGCTGTGTCCCAAGATTCCTTGTAACTGTAGCAAGTTGGCTTAGCTTAGGTCCTGGGACAATCCCTAAACCAATCACTGTGGCCCAAAGCATATATGATGTTCTGATTGGCCCGATTTGACTCACATGCCCACAGCTCCAAAGGGCAGAGAATGAGAGGAAGGGTAATTCCCAGAGAAGAATTCAGGAACCATTCTAGAAAAAAGGAGAGTGGCTGCCAAGCAAGCCAAAGCAGACATCAATTACAGAGGATCCATGTTTGCACTGTCATGGTATCACACCGTAAAATACTTGGTTTACTGACCTGCCTTTCTTTCCCTGCTAGGCTGTAAACTAATGGAAAGTGTGGACTATGCTTTTCTTTGCTATGACCACCAAACCTGGCACAAATGCCTGACCCATAGTAGACACTAAATCTGGATTTGTTTAACAAATTAACTCAATTCTTTCTTTACAAATGGCACAATTATTCTTTACATTCAAGAGAAAAGAGACCATTTTCCTTCTTCAGTGATGTCCTCTGTATGCAAAGGGAAGAAACAAGATCAGGATTTCAGTGTAGTTTGTTTCTTGTTTAGTTTTTTACTATATTAGAAGAAAAAATCATAGTACACTTACATGAAATAAATGGACATGTTTTTAAAAGAAGCATAAATATGAATTTAATATAAATAAAGTTATGGTGTTCCCTATAACTTAAAATAATTGCTGTTTTCTTGGGAGTGAGTAATTTTATAGTTCCTAAGTTCACTCCCATAAACTATATAGTCATTCTCTAATTATAACTTATACTCAAAAAGTCATCTGATGTAAAAGAATCTTAGGAAGTATCTTAAAGCAAATTTAGACCTGGCCAAGACTTTAGCAGTAGTCTCCTGTGTTTTCATTTGAAGACATTGAGTCTCTTAGGAGATTAATGATTTGCCAAAGTCGCAAGCTGCTTTATGGCTGAAATTAGAGACTTCATTGCTGATATATGTCTCAGTCAGCTGTACCACACTATCAGCTGAAAGTAATTACTCACCTCTGTAAACTACAACATTTAATTACCTATTCAATTTGATTCCTCTCACCTCAGTTTGTGACCGACCTATTTGTCTTTCAGGGCTAATCCCATGTCACACATCATCTATTAAGACTTACCAACTTTGCCACAACTCATTGACCTCCACCTTTCCTGAACTCTTCAAACAGTCAGACAAAAAAAAACCTTGTTTTTGTGCTTAACTATACAAAGTAGGACCATGAAAAGAGCTGACAGCCAAAGACTGTAGGACTTATCTCTGGGTAAATTGACCAGCTGAGGAAATCAGGCCTATCTGTACCAATAGTTAGGGATCTCCATTGAAATGACCAACCACAGCATCCTACAGTGAAGACGAAATATCAACAAACCCCACCTGTATACCTAAAACTTCCAAACAGCTTTTGGTTTCTGTTCCTTAAATATGAATAGAAATCACTACCCATTTAAAGAAAATCTTTAGGCTGAAAGGCAGGGACCAAAATGAACAAACCAACAAAAAAAAGCAATTTGACACAAACAGTACAGAGAATAGAAGAAAACTTTCTAATTACAATAAATACCACTGAATTGTACACTTAAAAAGTGGCTGAAATGGTAAATTGTATATATATTTTACCACAATCTTTTAAATAATTAGAAGAATAGAGGAAAATATTCAGGATGTAGGGTGAAGCATAATTCTTTGACTTAGACTCAAAATTATGATCCATAAGGAAAAGTTGATAAATAGAGCTTTATCAAAATTAAAAACTTTTGCTCTCCAGAAGACTGAAAAGGATGAAAATAATACTAGCTGTATACTAGGGTAAAATGTTTGCAAACCACAAATCCAGCAAAGAACTAAAACCTAAACTTTATATAAAGAACTCTCAAAACTCATCATTTAAAAAAAAATCCAATTAGAAAATGGGTAAAATAAATTGCATTAATTTTCTTTTGCTGCTGTAACAAATTACCACAAACTTCATTGCTGGAAAAAAAACAACACATCAGATGTCAATCACAGGTCTCATTGGCCTAAGGTCAAGGTGTCAGCAGGATTGTATTCCTTCTAGAGGCTTTAGAGGAAATTCTATTTCTGTGGCGTAAACCCTGACAGTTGTTTTTTCTTTTTATGCAGGTGCCTGACTTAAGCTTTGACTGCAGGAGCGTTCACTGCAAAGAAGCATCGACTTTGTCATTTGCAACGTTGTGGATGGAGCTAGAGTGAACAATGCTAAGCGAAATAAGTCAGAGAATGATAAATATGATATGATTTCATTCATATGTGGAATTTAAGAAACAAAACATCTGAACATATGGGAGGGGGGAAAAGAGAGAGAGGGAAGCAAACCATAAAAGACTTTTAAAGACAGACAAACTGAGAATTGATGGAGAGAGGTGGGTGGGGAGTCGGCTAGATGGGTGATGGGTACTAAGGAGGGCACTTGTGATGAGCACTGGGTGTTGTATGTAAGTGATGAATCACTTAATTCTACCCCTGAAACCAATATTGCACTGTATATTAATGTTCTGAATGATAGTAATTCATGATAGCTGCACTTTGTTTCATGGAGGAAAATTTTATTAATTATAAGGGAAAGGGAATTACAATTATAATAAATTGTATTTATTATACATATTATATTATATTATATTATACATAATATACATAATTTATATTATACATTATACAGAGAAGTATAGAGAACGAAGAAGGGTTAATATATCAAGTCAGGTACTTACAGCATCCAACCTTCTGGCTGAGGAAGCCCCACAGTGGACAGTCCCCAGCCCCGTTGGAGTCCCATTTGAGGATTCTGGGTAGAGAGTCTTTCCCTCAGGTGAGACTTCAACTAACTGTCCCCACCAGGGCAATATATACACTACCCATGTGTGATTTATGGTTAGTCATTAAGTTTGCCTAAGTGCAGTGCTGGGCAAGCTGTTTTTTTCTGTTTCTTTTACAATATCTCACAATCTTAGGAGCCTGGGCATCTGCATATTTCCCTTCCCTCCCTGATCCATTCCAGGGGGCCAGCCTGGTCTGGCTTAAGGAAGTGAGGCAAGTTTATCCCTCTTGGCATGAGAAACAGAAGGGACAATTCTGATCCTGAGGCCAGATACGGAGTACAAGCCAACTAAGCCCCCATGAGTGTGTATGTGTGACTCTGGGCAGAAATGCATGACAAGTCACACAGACAACTTCTATACAGAACAATTAAGTAACTAGAATTTAAATAAAAATTTCAAAAGAAAAAAAATAGAAGCATCTACTTCAATGATGGCTATTTCAAATAAACACATTTCTAGCCACAGGACTAGATAAAGAGCCAGGCTAGCTCCCCACACTGAGGTTCCTTTGTTTTAGAGGTCTTGGTCGATTTTAATAACTGACCATTTATGCCAGTTTGTTTTTTCTCTGCCTGCATTTTAAATTCCTATCTTTCAGTTAAACGTCTGACTCTTGATCCTGGCTCAGGCTATGGTCTAATGGTTTGTGAATTCAAGCCCCACATCAGGCTCTGTGCTGACAGCTCTGGGCCTGTGTGGGATTCTCTCTCTCCCCCTCTGCCTGCCCTTCCCCTGCTCATGTGCTCACTCTCTCTTTCTCAAAATAAATAAATAAAACTTTTTTAAAAAGCTAGCAATATGCCAGCTCTGCAATCTCTGCATCTCTGGTCTTTAGTTTTTAGTCACAGCTCTCCCTGAAAGCTTCTCCACTTAAGTAAGGATTCATGGGATTAGATTGGGCCCACATGGATAACCCACTACAGTTTCCCCATCTCAAAGTCCATACCCTTAATCACAGCAGCAAAGTGCTTTAGCTATGTAAAGTAAATATTCTGAGGTTCTGGGGATTATGGATGATATCTTTGATAGGTCATTATTTTGCTTATCACATACATAAACAGACATTTAAAAAAATTTTTTATGTTTACTTTTGAGAGAGAGACAGACAGACAGACAGATAGACTGTGAGTGGGGAAGGTACAGAGAGAGAGGGAGACACAGAATCTGAAGTAGGCTCCAGGCTCTGAGCTGTCAGCCCATTCCTGACATGGGGTTCGAACTCACGAACTGTGATATCATGACCTGAGCTGAAGTTGGATGCTTAACCAACCAAGCCACCCAGCACCCCATACATTTTTCTAAAGAGGATATAAAATTGGCAAAATAAGAACATGAAAGATATTCAACTTCTTTAGCCATTAGGAAAATGCAAATTAAATCTACAATGAGATATCACCACATACTTATTAGAGTGGCTAAAATAAAAAATAGCGGTAACACCAAATCCTTGTAAGGATGTGGAGAAACAGAAACACTAATACATTGAAAGAATATAAAATGGTACAGCCACTATAGAAAACAGCTTGGCTGTTTATTAAACCTAAATATATACCCACCACATGATCCAGCAATTAACTGTATTCTTGGGCATTTACCCAGGGAAATGAAAACTATGTACACACAAAAGCCTTTATGTTAACATTCATAAAAATGTTTTTGATAATAGCCAAGGCTGGAAATAACCCAAATGTCCTTTAACAGATGAATGATTAAGCTGTGGTCCATTTATACCATAAAACACTACACAACAATAAAAAGGAATGAAGTTGACACATGCAACAACTTGGATGGATCTCAAGATAATGATGGTGAGCAAAAAAAAAAATCCTCAAATTATAATTATAATATGATTCTATTTATATCACATTCTCAAAATATCAAAATTATAGATACAGAGAACAGATTAGTGGTTCCAGGAGTTGGGGGTTGGGGAGGAAAGAAAAAGGGGTGAGTATGGAAGTGCTGATAGTGTTGGAATAGTTTCACATATTTTTTTAATTGTTTAAATGTTTGTTTATTTTTGAGAGAGAGATAGAGTGCAAGCAGGAGAGGGGCAGAGAGAGAGAAGGGAGAAACAGAATCGGAAGTAGGCTCCAGGCTCTGAGCTGTCAGCACATAGCCCGACGTGGGGCTCAAACTCACAAACTCTGAGATCGTGACTTGATCCTAAGTCGGGTGCCTAACTGACTGAGCCACCCAGGCACCCCTGAATAGTTCATACCTTGATCATAGTGATGGCTACATGAATCTACACATGTGATAAAGTTGCATACTATGCACACTGTGCACATACAATTACAAATAAGTTCATATAAAACTGGTGAAATCTGAGTCAATTCTGTGGGTTGTACCAATAACAATTTCTCGGGTTTTATATCATGCGATAGTCATATAAGACATTACCATTGGGGAAAAGTGAGTGAAAGGTATATGGGACATCCCATGATTTTTTTTTTTTTTGCAAATTTGCAAAGTTTGCATATTGGGTATTTTTAAATTCATTTACATATTCACATACATATCAGTTAGGATACCAAGTAGCAGACCATTCAAAGAAAATTGTACTAAATAAGTGGATTTTGTTTTGTCTTACATAAAAATTCAAGAGATAGGGCAGTTTCAGAACTGATTGACTTACCACCTCAACATGGTCATCAAAGACTAAGCTTCTTGCCATATTTCTGCTCCTTTATTTACAGAATGTTGTAAGACTGAGACCTGAAATAATAAAAATCCTAGAAAAGGACACAGGCAGTAACCTCTTTGATAATGGCTGTAGCAACTTTTTTCTAGGTAAGTCTCTTGAAGCAAAGGAAACAAAAGCAAAAATAAACTATTGAGATTACATCAAAATAAAAAAAACTTCTGACAACAAAGGAAACAATCAACAAAATTAAAAGGTGACCTACAGAATGGGAGAAGATACTTGCAAATTAAATATCTGATAAAGAGTTAGCATCCAAAATACATAAAGAACTGGGGTGCCTGGGTGGCTCAGGTCACTATCTCATGTTTTGTGAGATCGAACCCAGCATGGGGCTGTGTGCTGACATCTCAGAGCCTGGAGCCTCCTTCGGATTCTGTGTCCCTCTCCTTCTGTTCCTCCCCTGCTCACACTCTGTCTCTTTCTCTCTCAAAAATAAATAAACATTAAATATATATAACTTAGGCAACTCAACACCAAAAAAAAATTAAAAAATGTTCAGAAGACATGAACAGACATTTCTCCAAAAAAAGCTATACAGATGGCCTACAGACACATCCAAAGATGTTCATCATCATTTACCATCAGGGAAATGCAAATTAAAACTACAATGAGATATCACCTTACATCTGTCAAAATGGGTAAAATCAACAACATAAGAAAGAAGCATTGATGAGGATGTGGAGAAAACCTCATGCTCTGTTGGTAGAAATTAAACTGGTGCAGCCACCGTGGGAAAGTATGGAGTTTCCTCAAAAAGTTAAAAAGATCTACACTATGATCCAGCAATCACATTAGTGGGTATTTACCCAAAGAATACAAAAACACTAATTCAAAGGGATACATGCATTCCTATGTTTAATGCGGCATTATTTACAGCAGCCAAGATATGGAAGCAGTCCAAGTGTCCAGTGATTGGTGAATGGATAAAGAAGATGTGATAGAGGGGCGCCTGGGTGACTCATTTGGTTAAACATCCAACTTCGGCTCAGGTCATGATCTCACAGTCCGTGGGTTCGAGCCCTGCGTTGGGCTCTGTGCTGACAGCTCAGAGCCTGGAGCCTGCTTCAGATTCTGTGTCTCCCTCTCTCTCTGCCCCTCCCCTGCTCACACTGTCTCTCTGTCAAAAAATAAAATAAAGACATTAAAAAAATTAAAAAATATATAAAAAAAGATGTGATAGAGATATATAATATTCATTAGATATATGATATTCATTATGTATAGTATTATATATAATATTCATTGTATATCTATGGAGAGATGAATGATTATACTCTGTACAATGAATATTATTGAGCCGTAAAAAAGAATGAAATCTTGCCATTTGCAACAACATGGATGGAGCTAGAGTATAATGCTAAGCAAAATAAGCCAATCAGATAAAGACAAATACTGTATGATTTCACTCATGTGGAATTTAAGAAACAAAGCAAATGGACATAGGGAAAAGAGAAGGAGAGAGAAGGAAATTAAGAAAAAGGTCTTTAAATATAGAGAGCAAACTGATGGTTGGGGGTGGGGTGGGAGGATGGGTTAAATAGGTGATAGGAATTAGGGAGTACACTTGTCATGATGAGCCCCAGGTGATGTATGCAATTGTTGAAGCACCATATTGTACACCTGAAACTAATATAACACTGTATGTTAATTAATTGGAATTAAAATAAAAACTTAAAAAGCTACAAAAAATGGGCTAAGAACTTGAATAGACATTTCTCCAAAGAGAACATACAAAAGGCCAACAGACCTATGAAAAAATGCTCTTTGTTACTAATCATCAGGGAAATGCAAATCAAAGCTACAATGAGTTATCATCTCATACCTGTCAGGATGGCTATTATCAAAAAGACAAAACACAAGAAAAGTTGGCGAGGATGTGGAGAAAATGGAACTCTTGCACAGTGTTGGTGGGAATGCAAAATGATGCAGCTGCTATGGGAAACTGTAAGGAGCTTTCTGAAAAACTTAAAATAGAACTACCCTATGGTCCAGCAATCCTACTCTGGGGATTTATCCAAAGAACATCAATCAGAATCTTCAGCAGATATTAGCACTCTTATGTTCATTGCAGCATTATTCACAATCACCAAGATGTGGAAAGAAGCTAAATGTACATTGGTAGATAAGTGGATAAAGAAAGTGTGGCATATATGTACAAGAATACTGTTCAGCCTTAAAAAAGAAGGAAATCTGAGGGTGTCTGGGTGGCTCAGTTGGCTAAGCATCTGACTCTTGGTTTCGGCTCAGGTCATGATCTCTCGGTTCATAGGTTCTGGCTCTGTGCTGACAGCAAGGAGTCTGCTTGGGATTCTCTCTCTCTCTCTCTCTCTCTCTCTCTGCCCCTCTCCTGCTCTCTCTCTCAAAATAAATAAATAAATTTAAAAATGTTTAAAAAGAAGGAAATGTGAAATATGTGGCAACATGGATAAACTTTGAAAACAGTGAAATAAGTCAAGTGAAGCTAAGTGAAATAAGCCAGTCACGGATAAACAAATACCACATGATTCTACTTATATGAGGTATCTAAAATAGACAAACTCATGGAATCCAAGAGTGAAACAGTGGTTTCCAGGGAATGAGAGAAGGGATAAATGGGGAGTTGCTAATCAATATATATAAAGTTTCAGTCGAACAAGATGAATGAGCTCTAGATATCTGGCTGTACAATATTGTACTTATAGACAACATAATGTATACTTAAAAATTTGTCAAGAGGGTGAATCTCATGTTAAGGGTTCTTACCCAAATTTTTTTAAGTGAAATAGAGAATAGGTATACTCTGCAACCCAGAAATCCCACTACAAAGTATGTTCCTTAGTGAACCTTCTCCCATGCTATGAAGAGTCATATACAAGAATGTTCACTGCAGCATAATTTGTAATAGTAAACACAATGTGAAAGAGTGCCAAGGAAAGAATTTTATATAAGCTGTGGGATACTACATGCCCATTCAAAGGAATAAACTAGAGCAATTTGTATTAGTATGGGTAGACTTCAAAAATAATATTTAAAAATACTTTTAGGGACGGTTAAGCGTCCGACTTTGGCTCAGGTCACGATCTCATGGCTCGTGGGTTCGAGCCCCGCATCGGGCTCTGTGCTGACAGCTCAGAGCCTGGAGCCTGTCTTCTGATTCTGTGTCTCCTTCTCTCTCTGACCCTCCCCTGCTCACGCTGTCTCTCTGTCTCTCAAAAATAAATAAAAAACATAAAAATTAAAAAAAATACTTTTATAATGTTTTGTCTAAAAAGGTTTTCAAAAAATCTATGGCTCACTTATTTTTATGCACTGCTAGAAAATTGAAGTCTTTTTGTCTTTTTCATTCTTAAATGAATTCTCTTTACTGTCTCACCATCTCCTTCTCTTTTCATTTGTTAAGAAATAATTTTCTAGCTGTTATAATAGGAAGAACAATACTTGTTTCCTGGCTTGTTACAAGATTGTATTTCCATTTGCAAATTCGTCATGGTATATTAAAACACAAATGAGGTAGCTATAATCAATGGCACTGGAACTCTAAAATACAATTACAGTGCTTCACAATTTGACTGGAAATGACAGATTGTAATTTGGATTACAGAGCATTACAATTAATGCTAAATTGCCAATAGCGAATACATTTAACCCCCCTTCACGCTTGTAATCAGTCACACATGAGATAAAGCATATCAGAGAACACAAACCATTACAAAATAAAAAGTACAGGCACTTGCAGAAGAAATAATGCAATATCCATTTCTGTTAAAGTCAGCTTTTGTTTAATGCTTTTGTTTTGGAATATAAAAGGCAATTCTCGGAGTAAACCATTTCATCAGATTTACTCACAAAAACCTGTTAATTTGAAAGGAAAAAAAGTCCAATATATTTTTTGAAAATATTCTTTACAAAGAACTGGATTATAACATGTCCTTCTTTACATGGAGAGCTCTTCTATTATTGAAATGAATTTTCATAAAGAAAATAATAACAAAAAACAAAGTACCTGTGACCAATATTACATAACTTTTGACTAATCATACTTATCTACTAATAAATCAAATGTGGTTGTTAGAATGTCTTGGGTAGTGTCAGTAGCACATGTTTATCTGGAGTCTATAATGAATCACAAAATATTGGAAATTTCCCTTAGGAATAATGATGCTACATCATTAAACTCATATACCCTCTTTCTAAGATGCTAAATTTCACTTTATGAATTTGAAATTGCAGTCCAAGAATGAATTTTTCTCTGTATCGGATTCTGCCTATTATAAAGGTTATCATTCTACATGCAATTATCCAGAATTGCTCAATATGCAAGCTCAAAAACAAGGATTAAGTTAGCCTCTTTGTGGTGACAAATGAACAACACAGTATCATTTAATAAGAAGAACTAATCTGTGGTAGCACCACAATCTCCTAATGGAATTCATTCTCCTCTTTCTAATTCACTCTCAGAAGGTAATTTAAGGGTTGAAAGAACTGGTTGGTAATTAACCTTTTAGAAAGCTTCAAGGAAGAAGAATGGTTTTTTATTTTATTTTATTTTATTTTTTAGTTCCTATTAGTGTCCCATAAAGTAACCATTAAGTACTTACTTGGTTTTGCTCTTATGTCCCTTCGAGTGTCTGGATCCAATTACTAGTCATGCCTATAAAAATGCAGTAACGGGGCTGTCT
This sequence comes from Cryptoprocta ferox, assembly GCA_028646485.1. Classification (NCBI taxonomy): domain Eukaryota; kingdom Metazoa; phylum Chordata; class Mammalia; order Carnivora; family Eupleridae; genus Cryptoprocta; species Cryptoprocta ferox. The sequence continues at coordinate 43,363,681 of CM053571.1, forward strand.
ATGGCCCATTATAACAAAATAGGACCTTAAGCAATCACTGGGGACATTTTGCTTCTCTCTCGAGAAGAACTTTGGACTTCCCTTGTAGGCTTGCTCCATTTCTCAAGGATTACCTATTCCAGTGGTTCTCAACCCTGGCTGTTAATTAAAATCACCTGAAGAATTTAAAAACTGTCTATGCTCAGGGTGCCTAAGTGGCTCAGTAGGTTGAACAACAGACTCTTAATTTCAGCTCAGGTCATGATTTCACAGTCCGTGAGTTCAAGCCTAGAGGCAGGCTCTGCGCTGACAGCATGGATTCTGCTTGGGATTCTCTCTCTCCCTCTCTCTCTGCCCCTCTCCAGCTCTCACACGCGTGCACTCTTTATCTTAAAATAAATAAATAAGCATTTAAAGTAAAATAAAGTAAAGTAAAATAAAAACTATCTATGCTCAATCCTTCGCCCTGACTAAGATTCTTGGGAATGGGCTCCAGGTATCAGTATGGAAATTCTCCAAGTGACCTGAATGTGCATGTAGGGTTGAGAGCTATGTCTAATGTTCTTTCTTTATACTTCTTTCTTTCCTCCATCTTTGGCTTAAACTCAACATTTTTGAACTTACTTTAGCAGCAGAACTATTTTTTTATTAAGTTTTTTATTTTAATTCCAGTAGAGCAAACATACAGTGTTATATTAGTTTCAGGTGTACAATATAGTGATTCAGTAGTTCTATATATTACTCAGTGCTCATTATAATTAAGGGTACTCTTATTTCCCTTCACCTATTCCACACATTCCTCCCATCAACCTCCCTTCTGGTAACCACCTGATTGTTCTCTATAGATAAGAATCTGGTTTTTTTTTTAAATCTCTTTCTCTCTTTCCCTTTGTTTATTTGTTTTGTTTTTTATATTCTACATATGAGTGAAGTCATATGGTACTTGTCTTTCTCTAACCTATTTTGCTTAGCATTATACTCCCTAGCTTTATCCATGTTGCTGCAAATGGCAAGATTTCACTCTTTTTTTATGGCTAAGTATCATTCCACTGTGTGTGTGTGTGTGTGTGTGTGCGCACGCACGCGCGCGCGTGTGTGCGCGTGTGCCATGTCTTTTTTTTTTAAGTTTATTTTTTTTATTTTAAGAGAGAATGAGAGCATGAGCAGGGAAGGAGGAGCAGAGATAGAGGAAGAGAGAGAGAGCCCAAGCATACTCTGTGCTGACAACATGGAGCCCAATGTGGGGCTCAAACTCACAAATCATGAGATCATGACCTGAGCCAAAATCAAGAGTCAGACGCTCAACCGACTGAGCCACCCAGGCACCCCCACATCTTCTTTATCCATTCATCTATCAGTAAACATTTAGGCTGCTTCCATAGTTTAGCTATTGCAAATAATGCTGCAATAAATATAGGGGTGCAGCAGAACTATTTTTAAGGAATTCTAATAAAGAATACAAATTAAAGGTATAAACAGGGTGATGGTTAATTGTATGTGTGAACTTGAGTGGGCCACAAGGTGCCTAGATAAAATATTGTTTCTGGGTGTATGTTTGAGGGTGTTTCTGGATGAGATCAGGATTTGAATTGATGGACTCAGAAAAGTAGATTGCCCTCCCCAGTGTGCTTAGGGATCATCTGACTGGTTAATGGCCTGAATAGAATGAATGGTGGAGGAAGAAAAATTCATTCCATTTTTCCTGCCCCTCTGCAAGAACTGTGACTTCTCATCTCATCTTCTTTTGCCCTGGTACTGAGATTTATATAATCAGCTACCCTGGTTCTCAGGCCTTCAAATTCAGATTGAATTACACCACTGGCCGGGTGCTTGTCTGACTCAGTCAGTACAGCATATAACTCTTGATCTCAGGGTTGTAAGTTCAAACCCCATGTTGGGGGCCTTCTCAACCAATTCCTCTAATAAATCTCTAGATAGAAAGATAAATAGATAGGTAGGTAGATAGATCGATAATCTCCTATCGGTCCTGTTTTTTCTGCAGACCACTGACTAATACAATTTCTTTAGGTGACTTAAATCTCCATTGTTTGAAAAATCCTCATACCAGTTCATTGAGCTCTAGGATTGCCAAGTCGAATTTAAAAGTCACTTTCTGGGACAGGGAGGGTCCCTGGGTGGCTCAGTCAGTTAAGCATACAACTTCAGCTGATGTCATAATCTCACAGTTTGTGGGTTTGAGCCCTGCATCGGGCTCTGTGCTGACAACTCAAAGCCTGGAGCCTGCTTCAGATTCTGTCTCCCTCTCTGCCCCCGCCGCCGCCTCTCAAAAATAACTAAACATTAAAAAAAATTAAAAACCACTTTCTCAGGCCTTGGAGTATCCTCCAGAAACATTTACCAAAAGTACTGGAACCATAGTGATTCCCCGTGAATCCATCATATTCACAGTCCCATTTGAGTCAGGCTCTCAGCTAACAGAGCTAGTAAAGAGATAGGAGGAACAATTCCAGTCTTCAAAGTAGCTCCTGGTCTAACATAGAAGACAGAAAAATAGATAATCACAACTCAGTGTTCATTCATTCGATGCAGATTTAGTGAGTGCTTATAATGCTTTGGCATTATTTTAAGTGATGGGGATGTAGGAGTAAACAAAGGACACAAAATTCATGTTCTCACCGATTTTATATTCTTACGAGGGAAAACAGATATAAACAAAATAAATAAACAAAAATTATACTATGTTAGAGAGGATTGTAAGTGTTGAAAAAGTTATTATTTTAAGGTAGTAAGGAGGTCTTGGGGTACAATGGGAAAACACAGGAGAGGCATCTTGAATATAGTTGTGTTTAATCTTGGTAAAAGCAATTTTATGACCTGATGGGGTCAAGTGGAAGATTGCAGTAGTTTGAGGAATGAAGAGAAAATAGGAGAACATGGAGGGCCCAGTGTGGACTTTCAATAAATTTGATTATAAAATGGGAAAGAAGAAGAGTTGCTCACAATTAAGGATGGATTTTGTTTTAAGTGGGAGGTTCTTGATCATGTTTATATTCTAGTAAAAGGGGCAGTAGAGAGAATGTTGTTCAATATGCTGTGAGAAAAATGAGATCATCTATTAAAAGACCACGAGGTGGAGGAGGTGGGATAGAACTGGTAGGAAGTGTTGGCCTTGGGTGAAATAACACAAGTGAAGTCTTTTGCTAAGAGTAACAGCTGCTAATATTTATTAATAATTTACCATCATGGGGGTGTTATAAGCACTCTATATGTAATAATAACTCATGGAATATTTTCAGCAACTTTATGAAGTAATACTTTTATTATTTCTATTTTACAAATGAAGAAGCAGGGCAAAGAAGTTAAGTAAATTGCCCACCTCTCACCAGGAAATGCAACGTAAAATATTAAAGCCAGGCATCTGGTCTCAGTCTCAATTCATATCCTATACTGGTAAGTGTGAAAGGAAAGGAGGAAGGAAGGTCAAGTAATGACTTGAATTTTTACAGAGATAGATGTTTATCTAAGGATGGACAAAGAGTTAGGGGTGTTCAGAGAATATCAGACTGAATACATAGCCAGAATTTTGAAACAAAGGGGAACACGGAGGTTGCTCACTTTGTGGAGGCCCAGAGGTGCCCTCTAGACTAAGTTCTCTCAGAACAGGGATCACATCCATTTGGTTCACCACTAGATACACAGCCACACCTAGTACTGGACCTGGTGAATAATAGGCATTCATTTAAAATATCTGTTAGCTGAGTTAAGATAATTGAAGGTAGATATGTGCCTGGTTAGGTTGATATTGGGTTGAATGTTACAAAATTACCATTTATATTAGTCTTAATTCTTCTGTGAAGTACTTACCTTTCCTTCTTATTTTTTCTACCAGGCACAGTGCCCCCCAACCCAGTCAAGTCAATTTGCTTTCTAAAATTTGCAACTTACCATTTTCATGCCATTGCATTTATCTTCTTAAAATGTCTACTTCACCCTCAATTCATGTCTTGCTTTCAAAGTCTACTGTAAATAATAGCTACTCTCAAGTATTTTTAAATGATTAAATCTACCTTTGTAAATTTTAAACTTTGTGATCTCTTGTGTCACATTCTTAAGATTGTTTCTTTGAAAAAATATTCAGGTTTTTTTTTTTAAATTTATTTATTTTTTTTTTTTAGCAAATGCTCTGTTTATACACCTAATTTTTCTTTCTTAAGTTTTATGTATTTATTTTCTGGAATAGGCAATATTTTAAAAAAATACAAAAACGTATCCAATGAGAAGAATGCTTCTCTCCCCTTTTCCCATCTAACTTAATTTGTCTCTTCCGAGGTAACCAATATTATCAGTTTCTTATGTATCTTTTTGGAGACATTTTAAGTCTCTGGAGTCAAATATGTATATGGTTACCCTTTTTTTTCTTTTTCAACAACAAAAAAGATCAGAAATAAGGCAAAGATGTCAATTCTAATCACTTCTATTCAACATTGTACAGGAGGTTATAGTCAGTGCAAGAAGGCAAGAAAAAGAAGTAAAAACACATCTAAATTAGAAAGAAAGAAATCTCTTTGTTTTTATTGACTGATGACATAATATGTAAAAAAATCCTATGTAATCTACAAAGAAGTTATTAGAACGGATAAGTGAGTTCAGCAAAGTTGTAGGATGCAAGATCAAGAGGTAGAATTTGTTTCTATATGCTAGCAAGAAATATTTAGAAATTAAGATTTGAAATATCATTTGCAATAAAATCAAAAACATGAAATACTTAGAAAAGCATCTAGCAAAAGATCTGTGTGCTAAAAACTATAAAACATCACTGAAAGAAATAAAGAAGTCCTAAGTAAATAGAGAGCTATACTGTCTTTATTAGTTGAGAGATTCAATAATTAGGTCAACTTTTCCCCAGTTGATCTATAGATTCCATACAATCTCAATCAGCATTCTAACAGGATTTTTAAAAAGTATTTTCATGGAAATTAACAAGCTGATTCTAAAAAATTCATATTGGAAATGAACCTAAAGTAGCCAAAAACAATTTTGGGGGGAAAAAAAGGTGAAGGATTAACATTACTTGATGTCCAACTATAAAAGACCAACTATAAAACTGTAGTAATCAGTACAGTGTGGTGTTGGCATCAAGACAAATAAATCAATAGAATGGTGTTTGAAAATAGAACCACTCATCTGTTGACAAATGATTTTCAACAAAGATGCAAACACAAAGCAATAAAGAAAGGATAGTCTTTTCAACAAATGGTGCTGCAGAAAAATAAAATTAACTTCGATGTTTACCTTTGTTGTATAAAAAAATAACTCAAATGAGTCATGGACCTAAAAGTATAAAACTTTTAGAAAAATACATAGGAAAAAAATCAGTGCAGAGCCTGATGCAGGGCTTGATTTCAGAAGCTATGAGATCATGACCTGAGCTGAAATCAAGAGTCAGGTGCTTAATCAACTGAGCCCCCCAGGTGCCCCCAAATCATATATCTGATAAAGACCCTGTATCCAAAATATATAAAGAAGTCTCAAAACTAAATAATATAAAAATCAATAAATATGGGCAAAATATTTGAACAGACGTGTCACTAGAAGGTATACAGAAGTCAAATAAGCACATGAAAAAATTCTCAACATCATTTGTCATTAGGGAAATACAAATTAAAACCACAATGATATTTATACATCTATTTGAATGGTTATAACTTTAAAAATTGCCCATATCAAGTGTCGGCAAGGATGAGGAGGAACTGAAACCCTCATACTACTGGTGGCAATATAAAATGGTACAACTAGTTTGGAAAACACCTTGGCAGTTTCTTGAAAAGTTAAACATACATCTACCAAGTAATCCAACCATTTTACTCTGAGGTAGTTACCCAAGAGAATTGAAATCATCTATCTCTACAAAGACTTGTATACAAATGTTTATAGAGCTTTATTTGTGTGTTTTTTTAAGGTTTTGTTTTTAGGTAATATCTACATCCAACATGGGGCTCAAACTCAACCCTGAGATCAAGAGTCACACCCTCCACTGACTGAGCCAGCCAGGCACCCCTACAGAAGCTTTATTTGTAACAGCCACAAATGGAAAACAACCCAAAGGTCCACCAACAAGGAAATGAATAAACAAAAAGTAGTATATCCATACAAAAGGATAGCAATAAGAAGGAATAACTATCACTAAACACAACATGGATGAATCTTAACATAATTATGTAGAGTGAAAAAACCCAGACTCAAAAGTTTACACACTGTGTGATTCCATTTCTATGAAATTCTAGAAAATTCAAATGAATATATTGTAAAGGAAAGTAGGGATGGGAGGAAGGGATTACAAAGAAGTATAAGGATACTTTTTGGGGTGGGGTGCCTGGGTGGCTTATTTGGTTAAGCATCTGGCTTCAGCTCGGTTCATGATCTTGCAGTTTGTGAGTTTGAGCCCTGCATCGGGCCCTGTGCTGACAATTCAGGGCCTGCTTCAGATCCTCTCCCTCTCTCTGCCCCTTCTCTGCTCATATATGTGCTCTCTCGCTCTCTCTCTCTCTCAAAAATGAATAAACATTTAAAAAAGGACACTTTTTTGAGTGATGGATATATTAATTATCTTGACTGTAATGATGGTTTCATGGGTCAAACTTGTCAAATTGCACACTTTAAATATGTGTGCTTTACTTTATGTCTATTATACTTCAACAAAGCTAATTCCTTTCTTTTAAAGCAGTAGACACAGTTCTGCTCCCTGGCCTTTTTTTTTTTTTATTGTTAATGTCTTTAAAAATATTTTTAAATTAATTATTTTTAAAATTTATACCCAAGTTAGTTAGCATATAGTGCAATAATAATTTCAGGAGTGGATACCAATGACTCATCCTTTAACTATAACATCCAGTGCTCATCCCAACAAGTGTCTTCCTTAATGCTCCTTACCCATTTAACCTCTCCCACCCACAACCACTCTAGCAACCCTCAGTTTGTTCTCTGTATTTAAGAATCTCTTATGTTTTGCCCCTCCCCTTGTTTTTATATTATTTTTGCTTCCCTTCCCATATGTTCATCTGTTTTGTATCTTAAATTCCTCATTAGTGAAGTCACATATGTTTTCTCTGACTAATTTCACTTAACATAATACCCTCTACTTCCATCCACGTAGTTGCAAATGGCAAGATTTCATTCTTTTTGATTGCCAAGTAATACTCCATTGTATATACATACCACATCTTTATCCATTCATCCATCGATGGATATTTGTTTTTTTTTTTTAAAACTCCATATGCCTTATTAATTTGCTTCTTTTAAATACCCAAAGCTTTCTCATTCTTTTTTATAGCTACCTAGGATTCTATTATATACATGCACTATAATTGATTTTTTGATTCCCTTACCGATGTCAGTTTACAAACAATGCATTGAAAACCCTTACAAACTCATTACTTTCACATACAAGCATGTCTATAGGATATATTCCTAGAAGTAAAACTGCGAGATCCAAAGGAAATACATTTACAGTTCTGATTGCCATTGCCAAATCGATCTGGCAGTTTTCAGTGTAGGAAACAGAAGCCATTCTAGATATTTTAATTTTAAAAAATTTTTAACATTTATTCATTCTTGAGAGACAAAGAGAGACAGAGTGTGAATGGATGAGGGACAAAGAGAGGGAGACAGAATCCAAAGCAGACTCCAGGCTCCGAGCTATCAGCACAGAGTCTGACGTGTGGCTCGAACTCACGAACTGTGAGGTCATGACCTGAACTGAAGTCGGATGCTTAACTGACTGAGCCATTCAGGCACCCCATCATCCTAGATATTTTAAACATGAAGGCACTTGTTATGGGGGCTTTGGTACTTAAAAAGTCATTGGAAGGGTTGAAAGTGCAGGGTTTAGAAACCTAGGTTGAGCCTCCCAGAATGAACCCACCGTGATACAGAACTGATTCACTGGGGGCTACTACCTCTGGAGTCATTGTGGAGCCATGCTGGAAGCCAGAGGCAATCACCACCTGCTCTCACTCCTGGGAAACTGGAGAAACAAGATCTGATACCACAATCCAGGGATTAAAATGTCATTTTAAGAAGCTGCTGCCACTAGAGCACTTGGGTAGCTTAGTCGATTTAAACGTCTGACTTCAGCTCAGGTCATGATCTCATGATTTGTGGGTTCAAGCCCCATGTTGGGCTCTGTGCTGACAACATGGAGCCTGCTTAGGATCCTTTGTCTCCTCCTCTCTCTGCGCCTTCGCTTGCACACGCTCTCTCTCAAAAATAGATATTTAAAAAAAAAAAGTTGCTGCTGCCACCATCACTACTTCTCCAAATCCGAAAAGTTGGAGTATAGACCTTTGATCACTGCTACATGTTTCCCATAATCTTACAGCATGCAAGAACTTTAAAAGATCGCCTTTACTTCATTTCTCTTTTCAAGTCATGCAGAGAATACATAATTGGGAAAATCTAATTAGCATCCAGAACACTAGCTGCACAAAAAAGTCTGGGAAATTTATTTTTTTTCCAACCTCTCTGACTAGGAAAGAAAATTGGTGGTTGAAAGAGTAAATCTACAATACATAAACACACCATTTTTAGTGGCTGTTCTAATTTACACCTCTACCAGCAGAAATACTTGTTCCCCAATTCTTATGAATAATATCTAGGATGTAGTATAGTGTTTCATAAAATTAAAAAAAATAAACAAATAAATAATCTCCTTGATGAAAAAACTAGTATCTCAGTATAATTTTATTTTGTACTTCTCTTAACAGTGAGGTTGAACTTTTATTTTCAGTTTATGTCATTTGTATCCTTTTCTGTGAAAACTCTGTTTATAGTTTTGGATCTTTTTCCTTTTGAACTGTTGAATTTTTTCTTATTGAATTTTGGGAGTTCTTTATATATTAAAATATGCAAATGATTTGCAGTTTTTTCAAATACGTAATTTCTCTTTGCTTATGCTAGTTTATGTGATGAATGAAGAATTTATTTAATATAGTGAGATATAGATTTTATATAGTGAGATTTATATATCACTACATAATTATAAATTCATAGTGAATACCTTTTTTCTGGATTTTACATCAAATTTAGAAAAGAAGTCACCACACTTCATCTTTTAAGATTCTCCTATGATTTCTTCATGTACTTTAGACTTTTCAGGTTTCACATTTAAAACTGGATTTTATTTTGGTATGAGGTATGAATCCAACTTTTATTTTTTCCCACAAATAGCTATCCAGGTGTCTTAACACCTTTTAATGAATAAGCCATATTTTCCTCACTGAAATGAAATGTCATCTTTAGCTTGTGCTAAATTCCCATTTCTGGGTCTATTTTAGACCTGTTTTATTCTAATGATCTGTCTAGTCATATGCCAGTACCAAACTGTTTTAATTACTGGAGTTTTCTATTTTTAATATTTTGTAAGACTAGTCTGTCCTCACCACTTTTTCAGAGCTTTTCTGGCTAGTCTTTTTCCATAGGAACTTTGGAATCAGTTTTTTAGTTTTAGAAAATCCTGGTATTTTTATTGAGAGTGCCTTACATTATAGATTAACTTAAAAAGAACTGGCATGTATATGTTGGTAAGTCTTCCTATCCAAGAATATGATATGCCTTCCCATGGTTTTGTGCTTTCTTTCCAGGAGAAACATAGTTTTATTTTTGTGGTCTTGCATACTGTTTATTCCTAGGTATTTTCTTCTCCTTTGTTCTTTTTTTTAAATATAGATTATTGTCCAATTGGTTTCCATATAACACCCAGTGCTCTTCCCCACAAGTGCCCCTCTCCATGACCATCACCCCTCTTCTCCTTTCCCCCTCCCCCTTCAGCCCTCAGTTTGTTCTCAGTATTCAAGAGTCTCTTATGATTTGCCTCCCTTCCTCTCCCTAACTCTTTTCCCCCCTTCCCCTTCCCATGGTCCCCTGTTAGGTTTCTCCTGTTAGACCTATGAGTGCAAACATATGGTATCTGTCCTTCTCCGCCTGACTTATTTCGCTTAGCATGACACCCTCGAGGTCCATCCACTTTGCTACGAATGGCCAGATTTCATTCTTTCTCATTGCCACGTAGTATTCCATTGTATAGATAAACCACATCTTCTTTATCCATTCCTTTGTTCTTACTTTAAAAGAAGCTTTTTCTTCCATCATATCTTCTAATTGGCTGTTGTTTATATAAATGAAAGCTTTTAATTCCTGTGACTAATTTTATACCCAGTGACTTCATTAGTTTTCAGATACTTTCGGTTGACTCTTAAGCTTTGCACTATCTTCTACAGATACTAATTTTACCTCCTCCATATTTAATGTCTCTAAATACTCTCACATCTACTAGATAATTCTCTTCTAGGTTTTTAAGTTCCTTGAGGGCATGAATTATTGTAGTACATTGTATATATCTTTCTGAGCACGAGTAAAATGCTCTACATTAGGAAAAAAGAAACACAGAGTGCCTGCTAAATTCTAAATCTGCTTATTTATTCATACCTCTTTTGTTATATCCTACTCACAAATGAACCCAAAACTGAAATCCTTTGAAGTGTCACATATATATTTTGTAACAAAGTAGGCCTTTTAGCTACATTTTTTTTCTTGAATTTACATATGAAATTGCAGGCTAAAACCTAAAACTTTTAGTCTCAGGTTTGCTTAAATGTTCCTGGTGAAATTCATACATTGTCTATAGCAATTTTCCTAAAGCTATGTATAATTTCATTTAATAACTACACATATTAGGTAAAATGTGAGGTGGGAGGAAAGAATGGCCATTAAAGCCTAATATCAAATAGATCCAAACCAAGCATATTTACATGCATGAAACAGAAGATTGAATTCTATACAGTATACAAGAAAATCAGTCTTCTTACTTCATATATGACCTTAAGTTAAAATATTTCCAACCTATACCTGTTGCCTACATAGGAAGGATAAATCAGTCGTGTGAGTGTCTAAAAGATACTACATCAGTAGTTCCACTTGATAAAGCAAGTATTTCTTCCCCTGTGCCACTACTATTGGCCTTAAAATCTTTGGAGGTGAGGAACTACCCATGCCATTTCTTCAGTTGAACATTTTCAGGCTTTAAAATATTGATATGAGATTCAGTTGTGGTGGTGGGGGTGAAGGGGAGCTTTTATTCTACAGCTTTTGGACAAGATGAATAATTTTGTCACGCAGGAAATAGTAAAAAGTTCTCCAAGTATCATCATGTCCTTGTTATGTCATTTTTCCTTCACAGGACTTTTATATTTTGAAGAACTGTCACTAGATCATTCAAATCATTCATCTTCTGTGAATTAGTGCAGATATATTAATACAGATGAGTATGTTACTTCTTGCTAACTGGCTCATGAAATAGTTATTTAAAAATGATGATTTCACTCTATTTTCTCCCAAAAAGGGCCAAGAATGGAAGTGATAACTTAACTTTATTAATATACTATAATATAAAAAATATCCCTAAAAGGCATTGGAAAGATTATCATAAAATCCAGGTATTTGTTAAGCTATCTTTCTGGCCTATGTCTTCAATTTCAGGTAGGAAAAAGGGGACCCATACTTCCCATCTGAAAAGTGCATTTAGAAATACACAACCTGGGGTGCCTGGGTGGCTCAGTCTGTTGAGTGTCAGACTCTTGATTTTGGTTCAGGTTATGATCTCATGGTTTGTGGGTTCGAGCCCTGCTTCAGGCTCTGCGTTGACAGCATGGAGCCTGCTTCAGATTCTCTCTCCGATCCTCCTCCTCCTCTCAAAAATAAACAAGCAAGCAAACAAACAACAAAAAGAAATACACAACTTAGAGGCTGGTGGCTGGCTCAGTTGGTAGAGCCATGTTGACTCTTGATCTCAGGGTTATGAATTCAAGCCCCACATAGAGTGTACTTAAAAAAAAAAAAAGAAAAATACACAAATTATACTGATACACTCTCCAAATGGGCCAACTATGACTTAGGAATGGATTGTGTCCTGAGTTATTATCTGACAACAAGATATCATCTGTCAAAAGCAAAGAAAACAATACAATTGCTTTTTTAAATTCATTTTTTCCCTAGGTTTAATAAAAAGCAGCTGTCTAAATAAGCAAAAAAGCATTTGTTTCCTCACTGCTACAACAAAATTTGGAAAAGCAATTTGGGCTTAAGGATCAATTAATTGTCCCCTTGAAGCTAGAAAATAAGTTATTCTAATTTGGCTTGAAAATGTATTATTTGCAAGGTTCAAAATAATTCTGTCCAGCTTTACCTCAAATTCACTATCAGCTTCAGCTACTGTCATTCTAATTACCTCACCCCAAAGTTTGACACGTACATATCTGATCGAACACAGAATGTGAACACGTGTGCTCAGCTGACTTCATATCTACAGATAAACTACTTACCTCCTAGACGATAGGCAAGGTCATCTGTTCCCCATCTCTAAGGTCCTACTCTAACGGAAGGCTGGTTCCTCTGCTGTATGCGCACTGGGCACAGAGCAGGTACTCAATGAATGAGTGAAACTGATAGAATAGTCATGATGAGCAGAATGTGTTTTTTTTTTAAAGACCATCCAGAAACAACATAATCATGTAAACTTGTGCTTAATTCCCCCCCTGAATTATTTCATTAGAAGTCAAATATGAATAAATTTGTTGTTCTGGGGCACATACACTTAACTTTGTGTCAAGGGACTCACATGGTAAACTAGAGCTTAACAATGACAGAAGTACCTATAAAGTAATTGTGGGGGACAACTGCAATGCTCAAGTAAGATAATATGCTAAGCGAACAAGCCCAGCTTAGACTTACACAGGTATTAGCACACTCCTCTTTCCCAATCCTATTTCCACAAGATATAGAAACCAGTGACTTGAGTTTCCCAGAATGCTAGTTATTCTTTAAGCTTAGTTATGATGAACATAAAACATATTAAGAATCTAGTTAACTTCTAGTTCAAGAACTGTCACCACTGATTTACTGTTCTTTAAAGCAGTATGATTCTGGTTTGTTTTGGTAAATTGGTCAGCTGAGATTGGAATTTGATATAGAGGTTGATTTCAGAGAACTGAAAATTCATAAAGGCCAAATATAAATAAAAACATTTGTATATGAGATACACACACACACACCAACTGTTAACAATTGTTACCTCTTTTTTAAGAGGTTTGGGGAGGGGCACCTGGGTGGCTCAGTTGGTTAAACTCTTGACTCTTGATTTCAGCTCAGGTCATGATCTCTAGATTCGTGAGACAGTGCCCCATGTTGGGCTCTGCTCTAACAGAGTGTACTCTCTCTCTCTCAAAAGAAGAAGAAGAAGAGGAAGAAGAAAGGAGGAGGAGGAGGAGGAGGAGAGGGGGGGAGAGGAGGAGGAAGAGGAGGAGGGGGAGGAGGAAGGGGAGAAGAAGGAAAAGAAGAAAGAGAGAGAAAGAGAGAGAAAGAAAGAAAAAGAAAGAAGAAAAAAAAAAAAGGAATGGTGATGTGGGATGTTGGGGGAAGGGAAATCTAAAAAGGGACTGCTCTTGTTTTTATTAAAGACAGACCAAACGTGAAGTTTCAATTTTTGGTACCATGAAGTCTTGTGTTATGTAACTACTCAGAGTTGTATAAAGACTTGTTTTATCTTACTCTGTACTGTTTTCCTGTCGGCTATACCATCCCTCTTTTTCCTTCTTCCCTCAAATAAAAACCTATTATGAATAAAGAATCTGCTAAAATATTAAACTGTATATACTGACAACAGTAAACCCAAAGTAATGTACTTCAAATGAATTATAAGCAGATGCCTTTCTTCCTCCCCCCCCCATGTTTATTTTTGAAAGAGAGAGCAAGAGCAGGCGAAGGGCAGAGAGAGGGAGACACAGAATCTAAAGCAGGCTCCAAGCTCTGAGCTGTCAGCAGAGAGCCCGACATAGGGCTCGAGCCCACAAACTGTGAGATCATGACCTGAGCCAAAGTCAGACACTTAATTGACTGAGTCACCCAGGTGCGCCAGCAGATGCCTTTCTAATATCCTGATTCACATGCTTATCACATGCTTAAGGAAGACCCTGATTCTAAGCACTGGCTTGCACCTACATTCCAGGATCCTAGTGAAATCTACCTGACAAGATTCCTTTTGGGAAGGTTTCATGGAGAGTCAGAAGTTATTTTGAAAGGCAAACATCCCAAAGTGATGTGGGAGAAAATAAAATGAAGGTATGCATATACTGACATAACAGTTCCTAAACATGTTGATAAGAGAAAAAAGAAGTTGCAAAACATATGTATAGTAAGACAGAATTTATATAAAAATTTAGAACCCACAAAACTATGTATTTCTATAGGTAAATATATATGTATATAAATGCACAGAAAAAAGGTAATTGAAGAGAGTATATACTACAGAGCAGTATTTTCCATTTGGGAGGGGGGTGCCTGAGGGGCACTTTCACAATATTTATACCTTTTTTTCCCTTTTCCTAGAATATATTCTCAGGTAATTAAAAAAAAATCAAGAACTTTCACATTTCTAGGAAGTACTACAGATGATGGTTTCCTTAGAAGAACTTGCTACCAAAGATAGTTTAGCAAATGTCACTGTTGTCTATATTTCAACATTACTGTACTTTATCCCTGCTGTCCCCCTCACCTTTCTCTCATTGCTCTTATACAAGCTCGAACTTAAGGAAGTCATGTTAGCTTTTTCTTGAGTATTTGATAATGAAGAGAGGATACAGTTGTCCCGAAGTATCAAAATCAAGGTGAGAACTGATACACTGGGAATAAAGGTAGACAAGCTCATCTTTTGGCTTTAATGTGATGCACTTGAAAATATGTGCAGGCCTCTGAAGAGGACAAGATGCTTAGAGAGTAAGATTCATACTGGATGTGCTATGTAACATCAACTTGCCATATTCATTTGTCTATTGAAGAGAAAAAGTTGTGGTAGAAAGGCTAGCTAACATTTAAAAGCACACTCAGCTTCTCAGAAAAGAGATGATAAATAAATCATAGCACACACAGTGCTAAAAGTCTAAGCATTCTTGCTTGAAATTGGAAACTGTTAAAGAGTATTTCTAAATTTTTTCATTACATACAATTAATACTATAATACTTGCATTTAGGAAAATTTGCTCAGAATTCTAATTTGTTTTCTTTGAAAAGGGAAAAGACATCAAAGTCAGACATATATGTAACATGAATTTTGGTCCAAATACATTATTGTTTTTGTTGACTGAATAGCAACATACTAGAATCAATGTCTATTATGAAATCAAGTGAATGCATATATTCAATGGATCCCAGCTTTTAGTTACTAAAATCTAGGTAATATATTTTGAAATTTAGAAAATAATAAAGATCTACTTAGTCTCCTGTACTTTAGACATTACTGTAAGGCTCCTGCTGGTTGCAACAATCTACACCCTTTTCTAGAAGATCTCAACAGCTTAAATAGTCACAAAATACGTATTCCCTCTTTGACAGACCGCATCTGTAATAGAACCGTATGGCAAACAGAAGTCAAAAGATGAATTTCAAAAGTTAAAGGCACAGATCAAACCACTTCTGGAGAGAATATAAGTGGTAATTTTAAGGGTAAATTCTATTATTTAGAGATAACATCAATGATCTAAATTCCTGGTAGCATTTACAATATAAAAATGGCAAATTATATTAAATAGCATGCCAATTCATTTTGCATATGTTTTAAATATTTGGTACAATGCATAACTTGCCTTATTTAGAAATAATAATGTATTTCAAAACAATTATAAAAATGTCAGGGTAGAGTTTCATATCTACCTAACTTCCAGTCTACTCCTCACTAACCTCCTGTCATATATCCCAAACTTTATCTTTTCTTACTAAAAACCTGTATCATTCTTCTTTCTCTAATGCCAAATAAAAAGTAATCAATAATAATATATGGCTAATATTTAAAAAAAAAGGAATTCAATTTATAACAGCCATAACTTTAGGGTATTTTCAGGTGATTTCCCGAGAACAAAACAAATTCGAACACTCATGTTTCATACAGTAACGTGATGCTTTTTTTTAGATTGCTGTTTACCCCAAAATTGTTGCAATATACATTTTTAAAAACGATCTTCCTCTATAATTACAAAGCAAAACAAGATGCAGAATACCCATCATCATTACAGAAACAATGATTGTATACTTTTAACAGAATATTCAGGTATTTTTAATGACTATCTTATACCACTTTTTAATTATATATACTAAGTGTATACACTTACTAGTTGAAAAATATATTGGTTCTACCTACCTACCACTTTTAATACACAATACAGTAACTCGCGTCTTCTTCCTAATAGCACAATTTATAAGGACAGGAACACAAAAGATATGTTAAAGAGGTAAGGAAAGTATCAGAGAAATTTCCTCAGCCTTAGTTTCTCATCTCTTTATCTCTCTCCTTTATGCACCTTCATCCTACCTAAAGACCTCTCAGATTTTAGAGCAAGGACAGGTATTCCATATTATTTATTGTTGCTATTGAATTAGCTTAAATTACAGGGTGAAAACAAGAATGAAGTGCTTGAGGTCAAGAATGATACACAGAACCTAAGGGAGAGTAAAGGAAATACGGAGAGTGGTTGTATCCTTTCAATAATTATCTGGCCACTTTGGAGCGGAGGTTCCTATCTGGACTTAATACCATTAATATAGGGTTAAAAATTGAGAGTACAACTCTCCAATTATCAGGCTTTATGATTTTTACTTTTTGGAATAAAGCTCAATTTCATCTCTCATTAGTTT
Organism: Cryptoprocta ferox; assembly: GCA_028646485.1. Classification (NCBI taxonomy): domain Eukaryota; kingdom Metazoa; phylum Chordata; class Mammalia; order Carnivora; family Eupleridae; genus Cryptoprocta; species Cryptoprocta ferox. The sequence goes on from CM053571.1 coordinate 43,380,355, forward strand.
AAAAAACAGTTCACTCTGAAGAAGAGCTTCTTTCCCATCTACATGTATAATAGTAGAAATGGCAAGGCTTTCTTTATTACTAGTGGAAGAACCAGGAGGGCAACAACAATTTTTCCTGTATGTGTACTCATCATTCCCCTGGTCTCCCCTGATGCCCTGCATAAACACAAACTTCACAGGAAACTGAGAGACTATACAATTATCTGATTAATGAAACAAAACAAAAAATTTTAGCTTATCTCTCTGACTCTTCCCATCCTCCCCAAACACACACAACAGAGGGAACAGTCTGTTGAGTTTGGCAAGGAGAGTAACTAAAGAAGGTAAAGTGAGGGCTAACAGAACCCTTAATACTAAGTTAAAATTCTAACAGCATAACATAAAGGTGTCAATCCATTCAACTTTAAACCCATTTGGGAAAGCTTAAGCTATTAACTTAAAAATATGGTAGTACTTCTTTAACAACTATAACCTCTTTATATCCTCTTAATTGCTCATGCTAACAAGTTTACTGCATACTACTGCTTCTTGTAAGAAGTAAATCCAGGGACCATTCCATTTTATCTTAGACATAACATTTACTAGTTTTCCAAGCATGACAGAAATGGAAAAATATATATATTAGAACAAGAACAATGTATGTTAATTTCCACAATTTGTGATCCTTCTGTGAGCACTGGCTGATTCTATTAAAATTAACAAATTTAAGTTCAGTCCTATGCTTAGGAAAAAAAAAACCTAATGAGACTAATTTACAAAGTATACAAGAATATAACTTTATAATAAATCTTTCCAGTGTTTGCTATAACCGCATTACATGAAATGTTTCCCTTCACAGAAACTCAGGACAGCTCTTATAAAATGCAACAAACTTTTCTGTGTTCATCTCTGGCAAGGAATGAACAATACAATTTGCTCAAAAAGGATTTAAAAGTGCTGCCCCAGGAGCATAAACTACCCATTAACATGCTGTATGAATGAGTCTTGGTGAGTGGCAACTATCTGGGACCTCCTTCTCTCTTCTCACACCAGTGAACCCATCTCATATAAAGCCTAAGAGAAAACTAAAGCCATTGCAAAAGTGAAACTCGGCATGCTCCACTCAAATACTTCTAAGGTAACTTACCACTCTAAAGCAAAATCAGCAGAATTCATCTCTTTTATCCAAAAAAAATCCCCCCTCAACAAAAACAAAAACAAACCCCAATTCCCAACAAACCAAAAGGCAAATGCTGTTGTTCAATCTTCAGAAAGACTTACAGAGGCAAAAATATGACAACAGCAATAATTCAAGTAAAGTATATGTGAAAATTGAAACACGCCACTTTCAAGTTAAGACAAAAGTGAAGGGGAGCTATGATCTTTATGTCAGAGTCAAAAAGCTTAGGCATTATCACCAAATGTTAATTCACTTTACAGTCATCAATGAGACTACTGTATATATTTTTGCACCTTGCGCTTGTAAAAGCAGATAAAATATTTAATATGTAATTTTACAATGTATTTTACCAGCTCAGCATACAGGTTGTATATAGATTATATCAAAGTAGTAGACAGTTAAGGGGCCTGTGCAAACCCTGCAAAAATAGTACTTCAGGTATCTGCTAATTAAAAAAAAAAAAGAAAAAACAAAACAAAAACAGTTTGCTGTTTAGAAGTGATACAATTCAAACTACCACAAAATACAAAGGGCTGCAAAAATGTATACCATTCCAACAACATATATAAGTTATTAAATAAAGATCTGATTTAAAAGAATATAAATGAAGCCTTTAAGTAGGTCTTTTCTACATGCATATTATTCCTTATTAAAGAAAAAAATATGTAAAAAGGCCATTGGTAATTGCTTTGTTAACATTTGTAGAAAAATGCCAATTCTCTGGTCACAAACTCCACTAAGTTTAGCACTTAAGGTCTCTGCAGTGTTATAAACGTAATTTAAAATACTGTTAATTCTCTAATTCCATTGGTAAAATAATGTGACTTGGAATATGGCAGTCTTCATGTTGAGGGCAATGATCCACAGTTTGTTTAATCTCTTAAGTGTGAACAGTTATCCAGAAGAACAGCACCCTCCGCCACCACTCTGGGCTTGAGGTTCATCATCGATAATCTGAACACCTCGCCTTGCGGCTCCTGGTTGACTGGAGCCGTTGCCTTTTGCTCTCTCATCCACTTGTGCTGTTTCTATCATCCCTAAGAGAGGGAGAAAACAGAAATTTAGGACCACAATCTATGGATTTACTCTTTCTATAATTTTAGAATACCACCATGATAGCCATTTCCGACTTCCAACCAACAAGGAAACTAAATATAATGAACGTTTTGTCAGCTCACCGAATAGCTTTTCCTGCAAGTTTAAAAAAATTAATAGCAACTGCATTTTTCCAGATGCATAATGGCCACAATGATATCAATAGAGAGAAAATGTTTTTATTTTGAACAAATGCCTATATACAAGTAATACCCTTAAGATTTTCAAATATACTTAGCAATATGTCATAGAAGTTCATATTATTCTGGGGTGCCTGGGTGGCTCAGTCAGTTAAACACCCACTTCAGCTCAGGTCATGATCTCATGGTTCATGAGTTCGAGCCCTTCATCGGGCTCTGTGCTGACAGTCCAGAGCCTGCTTGGGATTCTCTCTCCCTCTCCCTCTCTCTCTGTCCCTCCTTCACTCATATCCTATCTCAAAGAAAAAACAAAACTAAAAAAATTTAACTAAAAAAAAAGGAGTTCATATTATTCCAATACAACTGATATTTAGGGAACAAGATTTACTCTTCAACAAGTAATGTAATACTTTTATACAAGTAATATTTGAAAGAATGAAAGAGTTTAAGATGCAGGAGGAAGAACAGAGCTGGAAGACTGATATTATCTAACTGAAAGATATAGCAGAAAGTTACCCCAGTGAAGAGTAAGATATTGGTGAAAGGAGAGCTCTAAAGATCAATGGAACAGAGTCTGGAAATAGACCCCTACATATATGATCACTTGATTTTTGATGTATCTGCCAAGACTATTCAATGAAGAAAGAATAATCTTTCAAGAAACAGTATTAGAACTGGACATTAACGTGTAAAAAATAAACCTTGATCTATACCTCTAACCATATTCAAAAATTTAAAAATGAATTATGAACCTAAATGTAAAACATAAGGTATGCATAGTTATCCAGAAATGTCTAGAAGAAAACAGGAGGAAATCTCTGTAGGAAAAAAAATCTTTGTGATTCTGAGTTAGGCAAAGATTTCTCATATAAGACACAAATCATAATGAAAAACTGACATATAAGACCTTATTAAAATTTAGAACTTCTGCTCTGAAGACACAGTTAAAAAATGAAAATATAAGGCACAGATTAGGAGTAAATATTCACAGAATACATAGCTGAAAATATGAAGAAAGAAAAGAGGGAGTCCTTAGAACAATGGTTCTTAAACTTGGGACTGGAAACTGTTCTTGAACAAGGGTTTCCAAATTTAGTTGTACAGGAAAATCCAATGAGATGAAATTAGAAAACATTACAAATTCTAACTTCTACTTATTTTTCTTCAAGCTTTCAAAATCTCTATTTTTTGTTTTACAAAAATGTATAAAATATATCAGTATTTCTGTATGTTCTACAGTTTTTAAACAAACATACGAGAAATACTTTTTTTTCTATAAAGATATATGAGATTTATGACATTTCTAAGCTTTAGAGCTAGAACCTTGGTACTCAAAGTATGGTCTGAGGACCAGCATCACCGCCATATGAGTGCCTGTTAGAAATGAAAAGCTCAGGCCCACACCAGACCGACTCTATCAAATATGTATTTTAACAAGATCCCCAAATGATTGATATGTATACACAAGCATTGAGAATAGAAATAAATTCTCAAATTTCAGTGTGAATCACAATCATATGGAAGAATTGTTAAAACATACATTTTAGGTACCACCTCCAGAGATTTTGACTCAGTTGGTTTAGGAGGGCATAAGAATCTACATTCTAACAAATTCTCAAGTGATACTGATGCTGCTGGTCAGTAGACCTCACGTAGAGAATTAAAGCTCTACAAGAATTATGAATGACCTTCAGTTCTTCATGAAACTGAAATTTACTCCAAAGTTTGCGTATATGTACATTTTTCTAGACACAAAAACCATAGTTTCATCAAATTCTCAAGAGTGTGAGGTCCATAAATTAAGGAATATAATTTGACAAAATCATTTCAATCCAATATTCCACAGACTACGGTTTTCCTAAGTATGGTATACATTCAATTGGTGATAAACATTTTCCTTTCTCTCTTTTAAAAAACATTTAATCTGAAAAACTTCAAACATATATAAAAACAGAAAAACAGCATAATGAAAATCCTTATGTCTGTCACACAATTTCATCTATACTCAGCAAGCATCCCTACCACTATCTTTTTTTTTTTTTTAACATTTATTTATTTTTCAGAGATGGTGTGAGACAGTGGAAGCAGGAGAGGGGCAGAGAGAGGAATACACAGATCCGAAGCAGACTCCAGGCTTTGAGCTGTCAGGATGGAGCCCAACTGGGGCTAGAACTCACAGACAGTAAGATCATGATCTGAGCCGAAGTCAGATGCTTATTGGACTGAGCAACCCAGGTGCCCTCCCTACCACTATCTTGAATCAAATTCTAGATACATAATTTTATTTATAAATTATTTTAATATGATCTCTAAAAAATAAGAATTTTAAAAGAACTTTTTAAAAAAGCATAACCACAGTACTATAATCACACCTTAAATTTTTCATAATTTTTAAAATAAAGAATAACTTATTTAAACTAAAATTAGACAAAACACTTCACCCATTTCTCCCACCCCCAAACCTCTGCCTCTCTGTTCTCTGTATCTATGAGATTGGTTTCATTTATTTATTTATTTTTAGATTCCACATATAAGAGAGATCATGCTATTTATCCTTCTCTGACTTATTTCACTTAGGATAATGCCCTCAAGGTCCATCCATGTTGTCACAAATGACAAGATTTCATTCTTTTTTATGACTGAATACCATTCCACTGTATATATACACAGAACATTTTCTTTATTCCTTCACCCATTGATGGAAACTTAGGTTGTTTCCATATCTTGGCTATTGTAAATTATGCTGCAATGAATAAGGTTTATCTTCACACGTTAGTGTTTCTATTTTCTTCTGCCAACTATCCAGAAGGAGAACTGATGAATCATATCATAGTTCTATTTTTAATTTTTTGAAGAAACCCATACTGTTTTCCATTGCAGCTGGACACATTTACATTCCATCAATAGTACACAGGGTTCTCTTTTCTTCACATCCTCGCTAACACTTGTTTCTTGCCTTTTTGATAACAGCCTTCTAATAGGTATGAAGTATTATCTCATCTCATGATAGTTTTGGTTTGTATTTCCCTGATAATTAATGACATAGAACATCTCTTCATATACCTACTGGCCATCTCTATGTCTTCTTTGGAAAAATATTTATTCAAATCTTTGACCAATTTTTTAATTGGATTGTTTATAAGGTTTCCTTTTTAATCTATTGAGTTGCATGAGTTCTTTATACATTTTGGACATTAACCCCTTAATGAGATATATGATTTGTAAACACTTTCTCCCATTTGGTAGGTTGCCTTTTCACTTTACAGATGTTTTTCTTTGCTGGACAGAAGCTTTTTAGTTTGACATACTCTACTGTTTATTTTTGCTCTTGTTGGATTTGCTCTTGCTGTCAGATTTAAAAAATCATTGCTAAGACCTATGTCAAGGAGCTTACTGCCTATGTTTTCTTCTAGGAGTTTCAGGTCTTAGGTTTAAGTCTTCAATCCATTTAAGTTAATTTTTGTCTAGGGAGTAAAATAGTGGTCCACGTTCATTCTTTTGTATGGGGCGGTCCAATTTCCCCAACACCATTTACTGAAGAGACAGTCCTTTCCCAGCTATGGCTCCTTTGTCATAAGCTAACTGACCATATATGAATGAGTTTATTTCTGGGCTCTGTATTATTTTCCATTGATCTGTATGTCTGTTTTTATGCCAATACCACACTGTTTTACTATAGCTCTGTAATATAGTTGAAAATCAGGGAGCGTGATCCTCTAGCTTTGTTCTTCATCTCAAGATTTCTTTGGTTAGTAAGGGTCCTTTGCAGTTCTATACAAATTTGAGGACTGGGTGGTGTCCTTCTGTGAAAAATGCCATTGTAATTTTTTAAAATGTTTATTTTTGAAAGAGAGTGTGCAAGTGGGCGAGGGGCAGAGGATCTGAAGTGGGCCCTGTGCTGACAGCAGAGAGCCCAATGCAGTGCTTGAACTCATGAACTGGGAGATCATGACCTAAGCTGAAGTTCAGTGCTTAACTGATTGAGCTACCTAGGCGACCCGCCATTGGAATTTTTATAAGGACTGCACTGAATCTGCTTTAAGTAGTCTGGCATTTTAACAACATTAATTCTTCCAGGCTATGAGCGTTGAACATCTTTCCATTTATTTGTGTCTTCAATTTCTTTAATGTTTTATAGTTTTCAATATACAGGTCTTTCACTTCATTTTCATGAAATTCATTCCTATGTATTTTATCATTTTTCAAATGTTTATTTTTGAGAGAGAGAGAGACAGAGCGTGAGTTTGGGAGGGGCAGAGAGAGAGGGAGACACAGAATCCAAAGCCAGCTCCAGGTTCTGAGCTGTCAGCACAAGCCCAAGGCGGAGCTCAAACTCAGAAACTGTGAGATCATGACATAAGCTGAGGTCGGACACTTAACTGACTGAGCCACCCAGGCACCCTGTATTTTACCATTTTTGATGTAACTGCAAATGGGATTGTTTTCTTAATTTCTCTTTCTGATAGTTCATTATTAGTGTATAGAAACACAACTGATTTTTGCTTCTTGATTTCTTGTATCCTGCAATGAACTATATTTGCTTATTAGTTGTAACAGTTTTTTGATGGGAGTCTTTATAGATTTTCTATATATAATATCATCTGCAAATACTGATAGTTTTATTTCTTCCTTTCTAATCTGTATGCCTTTTGTTTCTTTTTCTTTGCCTAAGTGCTCTCACTAGGGCTTCCAATACTATGTAGAATAAAAGTGGCAAGAGTGAGCATCCTTATCTTGTTCCTGATCTTAAAGGAAAAGCTTTCAGTTTTCTCCATTGAGTATGATGCTAGTTGTGGGTCTGTTGTATATGGCCTTTATTATGTTAAGGTACATTCCCTCTATACCCACTTGGTGAAGTTTTTATCATAAATGGATGTTGAATTTTGCCAAATGCTTTTCCTGCATCTATTGAGATGATCATATGATTTTATCCTTCATTTTGTTAACATGGTGTATTACAACGACTAAGTTGTAGATGTTGAACCATCCTTGCATCCCTGGAATAAATCCCATTTGATCATGGTGTTATGATCATTTCAGTGTATTGTTGAATTCAGTTTGCTAATATTTTGTTAGGGTTTTTGCACCTATGTTCATCAAGGATACTGGTCTGTAATTTTCTTTTCTTGTGGTGTCCTTGCCTGGCTTTGGTGTCAGGATAATGCTAGCTTTATAAAATGAGTTTGGAAGAGTTTCCTTCTCTTCTACTTATTGGAAGAGTTTGAGAAGGACTGGTATTCTTTGACTGTTTAGTGGAATTCACCAGTGAAGCCATCTGGTCCTGAATTTGTTGGGAGGTTTTTGATTATTGATTCAATCTCCTTACTAGTAATTAGTCTGTTCAGATTTTATATTTCACAATGATTCATTATTGGTAGGTTATATATTTCTAGGAATTTGCTGATGTCTTCCAGGTTGTCCAATTTGTTGGCATATAATTGTTCACAGTAGTGTCTTGTGATCCTTTGTATTTCTGTGATATCAGTTGTAAAGACTCTGCTTTCATGTCTTCCTTCCTTCCTTCCTTCCTTCCTTCCTTCCTCCCTCCCTCTCTCCCTCTCTCTTTCTTTTTTAAACAAAGGGTCTGATGTCCAATCCATCTGGGAAAGGCTGGTTCTTTTTCTTTAATGTCTATTTATTTATTTTGAGAGAGAGTGTCAGTGGAACAGGGGCAGGCAGAAAGAGAGGAAGAGAGAGAGAGAGAGAGAGAGAGAGAAAAGAGACAGAGAATCCCAGTCTCCATGCTGTCAGCACAGAGCCCGAAGTGGGGCTCAAACTCACAAATCGTGAGATCATGACCTAAGCTGAAATCAAGAGTTGGACACTTAACTGACTGAGCCCCCCAGGCACCTGTCCACTTTCATTTTTGATTTATTTATTTGAGTCCTCTTTCTCTTTGGTGAGTCTAACTAAAGTTTTTAAAAATTTTATCTTTAAAGAACCATCTCTTAGTTTAATTGATCTTTTCTATTGTTTTTGTTTTGTTTAGTTTGGTTTTTTAGTCTCTGCTTCATTATTTCTGCTCCAACTTTTGTTGTTCCCCTTTTTCTCCTATTTTTGGGCTTTGTTCTTCTTCTAGTACCTTGAGATATAAAATCACGTTGTTTATTTGAGACTTTTTAAAGTTTTATTTTTTTTGTAATCTCTACTCCCAACATGGGACTCAAACTCACAACCCTGAGACTGAGTACATGCTCTTCCAACTGAGACAGCCAGGCACCCCTATTTGAGACTATTTTTGATTCTTGAGGTAGGTATCACTATTAACTTCCCTCTTAGAATTACTTTTGCTGCATCCTATAAAGTTTGGTATGTTACATTTACATTTTTGTTTGTCTAAAGATCTATTTTTATTTCTCTTGATTTCTTCTTTGACTTGTTGGCTGTTCACTAGCATGTTTATTCTCCACATATTTGTGAAATTTTCAGTTTTCTTTGTGTAATTAATTTCTAGTTTTATACCATTGTGGTTGGAAAAGATGCTTGATATGATGTCAGTCCTCTTGAATTTATTAAGAGTTGTTTTGTGGCTTAACATATAGTCTTGGAAAGTGTTCCATGTGCACTTGGGAAAAATGTGCTTTCTGTCGCTTTTGGATAGAATGTTCTGTAAAGATCTGTTAAGTCCATCTGGTTTAACATGTCATTTAAGGCCAATGTTTCCTTGCTGCTTTTCTGTCTGCATAATCAATCTATCCATTGATGTAAGTAGGGTATTAAAGTCCCCTACCATTATTTTTATTGCTATTTCTTTCTTTAGGTCTGTTGATATTTGCTTTATATATTTAGGTGCTCCTGTGTTGGGTGCACAAATATTACAAATGTCATATCTTCTGGTGGGAATGACCCTTTTATCATGCAATGCGATTGTCTCTTATTACAGTCTTTGTGTTAAAGTCTATTTTGTCTAATATATGAATAGCTACTTCAACTTTCTTTTGATTTCCATTTGGATGGAATGTCTTTTTTCATCCCTTCACTTTCAGTCTGTGTCCTTACATCTAAACTGATACTAACAAACTGGATCTAGCAATATATTGAAACAATTATTTACCATGATCGAGTAGGATTTATTCCTGGCATGCAGAGTTGGTTCAATATCCACATATTAATCAATGTGATATACCATATTAAGAAAAAAAAAAGGATAAAAGGGATACAGGTATGCTGTTTCGAAGTGGCACATGTACCCCAATGTTTATAGCAGCACTATTGACAATAACCAAAGTATGAAAAGAGCCCAAATGTTCATCAAGAAATGAATGGATAAAGAAGATGTGGTATATATATATACAATGCAGTATTACTCAGTAGTCAAAAAAAATGAAATCTTGCCATTTGCAACTACATGGATGGAACTGGAGGGTATTATGCTAAGCAAAATTAGTCAGAGAAAGACAAATATCATATGACTTCACTCATATGAGGACTTTAAGATATAAAACAGATGAACATAAGGGAAGGGAAGCAAAAATAATATAAAACAGGGAGGGGGACAAAACAAGAGATTCTTAAATACGGAGAACAGAGGGTTACTGGAGGGGTTGTGGGAAGGGGGATGGGCTAAATGGGTAAGGGGCATTAAGGAATCTATTCCTGAAATCACTGTGGCACTATATGCTAACTAACTTGGAGGTAAATTTAAAAAATAAATTAAATTTAAAAAAAGAAAAAAGAAAAAAAAGGATAAGAACCACATGATCCTCTCAATGGATGCAGAAAAAGCATTGACAAAATATAGCATCCTTTCTTGATAAAAACCCTCAAGAAAATAGTTACAGAAGGAACACTCCTCCATATCATAAAGCCCATAAATGAAAGACGCACAGCTAGTATCGTTTTCAATGGGGAGAAACTGAGAGCTTACCCCCCGAGGTCAGGAACATGACAGGGATGTCCACTCTTACTGCTGTTGTTCAACATAGTGTTGGAAATCATAGCCACAGCAATCAGACAACAAAAAGAAATAAAAGATATCCAAACTGGCAAGGAAGAAGTCAACTTTCACTCTTTGCAGATGACATGATACTCTATGTGGAAAACCCAAAAGACTCCACCAAAAAACTGCTAGAACTAAGACATGAATTCAGCAAAGTTGCAGGATATAAAATTAACATAGAGAAATCGGTTGCATTTCCATACACCAAGAATGAAGCAGTAGGAAGAGAAATCAAGCATATCTATTCCATTTACAGTTGCATGAAAACCCATAAAATACCTAGGAATAAACCTAGCCAAAGAAGTAAAAGATCTATACATTGAAAACTATAGAAAGCTTATGAAAGAAATTGAAGAAGACACAAAGATGTGGAAAAGCATTCCACGCTGATAGATTGGAAGAACAAATATTGTTAAAATATTACCCATTCTACCAAAATACTACTCAAACCAATCTACACATTCAATGCAATCCTTATCAAAATAACACCAGCATTCTTCACAGAACTAGAACAAACAATCCTAAAATTTGTATGGAACCAGAAAAGGCCCTGAATAGCCAAAGGAATCCTGAAAAAGAAAACTAAAGCTGGAAGCATCACAATTCTGGACTCTAGGCTGTATTACAAAGTTGTAATCATCAAGACAGTATGGTACTGGCAAAAAAGCAGACACACAGATCAATGGAACAGAATAGAGAACTGAGAAGGACCCACAAATGTATGGCCAACTGATCTGTAACAAATCAGGAAAGGATATCCAATGGAAAAAAGACAGTCTCATCAGCAAATGGTGTTGGGAAAACTGGATAGTGACATGCAGAAGAAATGAACCTGGACCACTTTCTTACACCATACACAAAAATAAAGTGGATGAAAGACCTAAACAAACGTAAGACAGGAATCCATCAAAGTCATAGAGGAGAAAACAGGCAACAACCTTTGACCTGGGCATAGCAACTTCTTACTTGACATGTCACCCAGAAGCACGGGAAGCAAAAGCAAAAATGAACTATTAGGACATCATCAAGATAACAAACAAACAAACAAAAAAGCTTTCACACAGCGAAGGAAACAATCAGCAAAACTAAAAGGCAAATGACAGAATGGGAGAAGATATTTGCAAATGACATATTGGATAAAGGGTTAGTTTCCAAAATCTATAATGAACTCATCAAACTCCACACCCAAAAATAAATAATCCAGTGAAGAAATGGACAACAGACAGGAATAGACACTTTTCCAAAGAAAACATCCAGGTGGCTAACAGACATATGAAAAAATGCTCAACATCACTCTTTATGAGGGAAATATAAATCAAAACCATATTGAGATACCACCTCATACCTGTCAGAATGGCTATAATTAACAACTCAGGAAACAACAGATGTTGGTGAAGGAGAAACAGAGAAAAGGGAACACTTTCACACTGCTGGTGGGAATGCAAACTGGTGCAGCCACTCTGGAAAACAGTATGGAGGTTCCTCAAAAAATTAAAAATAGAACTATCCTACGACCCAGCAATTGCAGTACTAGGTATTTATCCAAAGGATCCAAAAATACTGATTCTAAGGGCCACATGCACCCCAATGTTTACAGCAGCACTACTGACAGTAGTCAAATCATGGAAAGACCCCAAATGTCCATCGATTGATGAATGGATAAAGAGGATACATTATATATATACAATGGAATACTACTCAGTGATCAAAAGGAATGAAATCTTGCCATTTGCAACAATGTGAATGGAACTAGAGTGTATTATGCTAAGTGAAGTAAGTCAATCAGAGAAAAGTAATATCATATTTCACCTATATGTGGAATTTGAGAAACTCAACAGATGAACATAGGGGAAGGGAGGGAAAAATAAGATAAAAACAGAGAGGGAGGCAAACCATAAGAAACTCAAGTTCAGAGAACAAACAAGTTTGGAGGGGTTTTGGGTGGGGGATGGGCTAAATGGGTGATAGGCATTAAGAAGAGCACTGTGATGAGTACTCGGTGTTATATGTAAGTGATGAATCACAAATTTCTACTCCTGAAATTATTACACTGTATGTTAACTAACTTGGATTTAAATTAAAAATAAGTAAAAATAAATAAATAAACTGAGTCTCTTAAAGGCAGCATATACATAGGCCTGTTTTTCTTTAAAGACCTCTTTTTGTAAGTTTATTTATTTTGAGGGAGAGAGTGTGTGTGCGCACGTATGAGTCGGTGGGGGGGGGGGATGGAGAGAGAGAGAGGTAGAGAGAGAATCCCAAACAGGTGCCACACTTTTAATGCAGAGCCTAACCCACGGCTTTATCCTATGAACCATAAGATCATGACCTGAGCTGAAACTGAGTCGATGCTTAACCGACTGAAGCCACCCAGGCACATTGGTTTTGTTTTTTTAAATCCATTCAAGCCATTCTATGTCTTTTGACTTGAGAACTTAGTTCACTTACATTTAAAGTAATTATAGGTATGTTTACTGCCATTTTGTTTCCTAGCTGTTTTTGTAATTCCTCTTTGTTTCTTTCTTCTTCTCTTGCTCTTTCCTTTCAGGTTTGATGACATACTTCAGTGGTATGCTTATATTCCTTTCTCTCTATTTTTTGTATATTTACTATAGGTTTTTGTTTTGTGGTTACAAAGAGGTTTACATATAACAACTTATATCTATAATAGTCTATTTTAAGTTGATAAGATCTTTAAAAAAAGTTTAATGTTCATTTTTGAGAGAGAAGGAGAGACAGAGCACAATCAGGGAAGAGGCAGAGAGAGAGAGAGAGAGAGAGAGAGAGAGAGAGAGAGAGAGAGAATGAGAATACGAAGCAGGCTCCAGGCTCTGAGCTGTCAGCACAGAGCCTGATGCAGGGCTCAAACTCATGAACCACAAGATTATGACCTGAGCCAAAGTTGGACACTTAACCAACTGGCCATCCAGTCGCCCCATTGTTAGCATATTTTAAACTTGATCCCACTGTAATGTTCAACATTATTACTCCCCCACTGATGTTTATGTTTTTGATGTCATGTTTTACATCTTTTCATCTTATGTATCCCTCAACTAATTATCGCAATTATGGTTATTTTTACTACTTTTGTCTTCTAACTTTCATAGTAGCTTTATAATCAATTAATATACTACATTTACTATTTACCTTTCAGTGAGATTTCGTCTTTCATGTGTGTTCCTGATGCTCATTAGCACCCTTACTTTTCAGGTAAAAGAAGTCCCTTTAACATATCTTTAAGGCAAGTTTGGTGGTGATGAGCTTTAGCTTTTGCTTGTCTGGAAAATTCTTTCTCTCTCCTTCACTCCTGAATCAATCATACCTTTGCCAGGTAGACAATTTTTGGTTGGAGGTTTTTTTCTTTCAGTACTTTGAATATATCATGCCACTCCCTCTGCCCTGTGAAACTGCTGCTGAGAAGTCTGCTGATAATCTTACGGGGATCCCCCTGTATGTAACAAGTTGTTTTTGTCTTGCCACTTTTAATATTCTCTCCTTGTCTTTTACTTTTGATATTTTAATTATAAGGTAGCTTTGGTGTGGATCACTTTAGATTCCTCTTATTTGGAACTCTCTGGGCTTCCAGGACTTGGATGTCTGTTTCCTTTCCCAGGTTTTTAGCCATTATTTCCTCAGGTAAGATTTCTGCTCCCTTTTCTCTCTCTCTCTTCTTCTGAGATTCCTAGGATGCAAATGTTGGGCTGCTTGATATTGTCCCATAAATACCTTAAACTATCTTCACTTATTTTTCACGTTTTTTCTTTTTGGTGCTCTGATTGGGTAAGTGCCACTGCCTTGTCTTCGAGTTGACTGATCATTCCTTCTGCTTCATCTAGGCTGATGTTCAATACCTTTGGTGTATTTTTCAGTTCATTTATTGTTTTCTTCACCTCTATGACTTCTATTTAGTATTTTCTTATATCTTCCATCTCCTGTTGAAATTCTGAGGATCTTTATAACCATTACTCTGAACTCTTTATCAGGTAAATTACTTATCTCTGTCTCATTAAGGTTTTTTCCTGAGGTTTTATCTTGTTCCTTCATTTGGAACATATTCCTGTTTCTTCATTTTGTGTGACTCTCCATGTTGCTTTCTATACAGTAAACAGAACAAGCTGCTTCTCCAAGCAGCCTATTATATTTTTAATAGCTCCCAGTAGTTGAGGATGTGCCAAGACCTATTGGTGTCCCAAATGGGAGGATCTCAACGCTTAGATTCAGGCTGACTAGAAGCCCAATCTTTAGGTATCAGCTTTTAAAAGTATGCAGATATACAGTCCTGTGGGACTGCAAACAGAAGCCCCATTGGCCACCAGGGCCAGGTGATCTGGAAGTGTCCCCTGGGCAGCAGTCACTAAAATTAGGGCTCCAGACAAATGTATAAGCTCTTTCCTAGGTGATACTAGTAAGCCAGAACAAGGTAGAAGAAGAGCACAAAGATGGTGCCCACAGCCTCCATTCCTTGAATGCAGCTCCACAGGCCACTAAAGTGTGCCAAACCTGAAACCTACCCTTCAGGCCATAGTCATGACCATTAGCAAATGGGCCTTCCTCATGGAAAAATTGTGCTTGTGGGTCTGTTGCTTGTTGCTGTGCCCTGTGGGTGGTAGGTGTTTAAGAGCTCTTTCTCTGTTGATTACAGCCCTATGAGACCCATGAACATAAGCCCCGCTGGCCACCAGAGCCAGATAAGGTAGAGGTGTCCTCTGGCAGCAGTTACAAAAATTAGGGTGCCAGACAGGGGTACAAGTTCCTTTCTGATTAACACCAATTATTATAGTTCATCAGGACCAGGAATACAAGCTCCCCTGGCCTTCAGGCCAGGTGATCAAGAGGTGTTTCCTAGGTGGCAGGTGCAAAAACTGGCACACCAGATGTGTGTAAAATCTCCCCTCTGGGAGATAGTGGTACTCTGGAGCACAGCAAAGGAAGAATGCAGCAAAGGAAAAGCATGAAGATGACACCCGGCCAGTCTCCTTCCCAGGAGAGTATTCCAGCAGCAGGCTGCTAGATGTATGTGTTTAATAAATTAGATGCCTACCTTGCAGGCCGACACTTTTAAGCAGGTGAGTCTCCCTCACTTCAACAGATTTTTTTTTTTTATTTGAGAGAGACAGAGCATAAGCAGAGAAGGGGCCAGTGGGAGAAAGAGAAAATCTTAAGCAGGCTCCACACTCAGTGCTGAGCCTGAAACGGGGCTTGATCCAATGACCCTGGGATCATGACCTAAGCCGAAATCAAGAGTTGAATGCTTAACTGAATGAGCCACCCAAGTACCCTAAGCCTCCCTCACTTTAAGTTAGTATGATCAAGCTGCCTCTGACCTGGGCCCTGGGACAGGTGAGTCCAAGCACACAGCCCTTTAAGAGCAGTTTTTCACGGCACCTGAGTGGCTCAGTCAGTTAAGCAGCTGACTTTGGCTAAGGTCACGATCTCACTTTTCATTGAGTTTGAGTCCCGCATAGGGTGAGCTCAAGCCCTGCATTGGGTTGAGTTTGAGCCCTTCTTCTCTCTGACCCTCATGGGATTCTCTCTTAATCTCTCTCTCTCTGCCTCTTGCTGACTTGAGCTCTCCTCTCTCAAAAAAGAAAAAATGTTTTTCAGACTGCTTCAGTATTATAGGTCTTGGGATGTGAGAT
Source organism: Cryptoprocta ferox (assembly GCA_028646485.1). NCBI lineage: Eukaryota > Metazoa > Chordata > Mammalia > Carnivora > Eupleridae > Cryptoprocta > Cryptoprocta ferox. The sequence continues at coordinate 43,396,327 of CM053571.1, forward strand.
ATGCTGATTTTCAAAGTTAGATATTTGGGGGACTCATCTCTCATTAATGTCTTAAAAGTTGAGATGCCCACTGTGGGATTCAAATTCTTCACTCCTTAGAGAGAAACTATGGGTTTTAGGTTCCCTTCTGGTTGTGTGTCATCACACCAGGGATGTGGTTTATGGCAAGATTGTGTTTCCACCTCTTCTACCTTCTTCAGTGTGGTTTTCTTATTCTTTGTCCAATGTATAGTTGCCTTTCAGCAAGACTTTATGTTTTTTAAAGAGGAAATTGTTCCATATGTAGCTTTAGACACAGTGTGTCCATGAGAAAAGATAAGTTCAAGATCTTCTGATGTTACCATCTTGAAGCAGAACCTCAATAATTTCTTTCTTTTAATTTTTCTTTTTTTATAATTATTTTGAAAGAGCGTGAGGAAGGGGCAGAGAAAAAGGGAGGGAGGGAGAGGGAGGGGGGGGAGAGAGAGAGAGAGAGAGAGAGAGAGAAATATCCCAAGCAGGCTCTGCACAAGCACAAACCTGATGTGAGGTTTGAACTCCTGAACTGTGAGATCATGAACTGAGCTGAAACCAAGAGTCAGATGCTTAACTGACTGAGCCACCCAGGTGCCCATACTCAACGTGGGGCTTCAACTCACAACTTTGAGATCAAGGGTCACATGCTCTACCAGCTGAGCTAGCCAGGCACCCCTTGATAATTTCTTAATATCATCAAATATCCAGTGAGTGTTTATATAGTCCCTATTGTTTGACAAATGTCCTTTTTCACTACTTTGTCAAATCAGGATCCAAATAAGGTCCATCTATTGCAACAGGTTGTTACATCCCTTAAATCTGTATACTCTTTATTTTTATTTTTGACAGTGTGTATTTATTTTAATATTCATTTTAAAGTGTATTTAGCACATACCATATCCACTAATTTCATATCCATTAATTACTGCTTTAAATAGGGCTAAAGTAGGTATTTAAGCTAAAAAATGAGTTTAAGAAAAAATATTAAGTAAATAATAGGACTAGTAGATGTGACAAATTATCAGTGTGGTCATTAATTGAGACTGTAAAACATCACTTAAAAATATTACCAATATTTTAAAAATATGTATGTTTTAATACAACATCTGAATATACCTACTTTTACAAAGGTCAAGAAAGAGTTCCTCAATTCCTTTGTTCTGTTTGGCTGAAGTATGATAATGTTTTGCTCCCACAGATTCTGCATACCTTAAAAAGAAAAAAAGAGTAACATAAGTGATTGATACAAAATTTTTTTCATGTTTTTGTCATGTTTTAAGTTGCAATTTTAGTGACAATACTAATTAACCCACATTTAGTGAAATTAAGATACACTGAACCAAATTCTAATTAAGAACATGAGAATAACAACACTTGAAATTTTTAAGTTAATTTGGAACCCAAATACAAGTTTTTATGATTTACTATTTGATTATAATAGCTTTCTTTTGCATCACTCTTTATATTTTTTGAGATCAAAAAGAGAAGTGAGAATGGAGTATCTTTAAATGTCGAAAGTCCAGAAATTACCAACATAAATATGCTTCACTGATTCCAATAGCTCATTTTAGATTAAGAGGTTTTAGTAGTACATAAATGGTGAAGCACACTGTGCAAAGAGAAGGACTTCTACCAGGGAGTAACAGGAGGGAGGGAGAAAGGGAGACCACTTACGATTCTGCTTCTTGAATGGAAACATGTCTCTCCTTTTCCAAGTCTATTTTATTACCTAGTTTGAAAAAGATGCCAATTCTTAATACTGATTCATTTTTATAACAGAACTAAGCCAATTCTAAATACACAATTGCCATTAATTACTGGTAAAAATAACACAAATCCCCATCAAACTTCTACATGTCCTGAAACTATAAAGTTAAACCCTATGATATAAGGGTAGATCATGACTGTCAAGGTGAATGTTTCAACCTCCTTCAAATGGCTCAATGCAAATTCTTCCTGAGGTTGAAGTCTCTGTCAGAGAAAATAACTTTTCCAAAGAGATGGGCACTATTCTTCGATTTAGGTTATAACAGAGACAACCTTCACTTGGGAACCTAGGGATAAACCTATGATTCTTAGCCAAGTGTAAATGGTCCTCAGTCAATGTAGAGCCAGTCAATAACTTAGCAAGACTATCTTACTATTCATGAAAGATATTAGGCTAGCCTAAGGGTATTTGGTATTTTGGCACTTTAAACATTTCATCACCACAGGAGAGGAAACTGTTTAACAACACGAGAGAGCTTAATATATGCACACCATGTGAATTTAAAATTACTGAAAATGTTTAACTCTTCTTAAACAATGGGACAAAACTGAGATTATGCTAAAAAGCCACCAGAATAAAAGTGAAGAAACTGCAAAATGCAGATTCCTTATTTAAATACAGGGTAGAGGTTGAGGTGAGTTAGCTGGACAGACAGAAAGAATACTAAAGAAAGAATATTTCAAACAAATTTATTTTCATTTCTTCTATTTTGACTCAGAGAGGAAAAAAGGAATCCTTTATAAATACGGTCATCTTTTCTTGGGACATTAGAGAATCTAGAAGATGATTTCAGATGAAGCACTGAAGTAAGCACCCAATGAAAGATGCAATGCTTACAACTGAGAAGTACAAGCCCAGAAGTTCTATACATGGAGGACCTCAACTAATCTGAGCACCCGATTGTGGGCAGCTGCAAATCACTACTTGACACCACAGCCAAAGCATGAGAAGGAAATAGATTATACTAAAGCTCAGTGATTACCAACAAATTCAGTAATGAACTGTTCCTTCTTTGGGGATCTGTTTACCTTAGCAAGAAAACCGTATTAATCCTGATTTTCCACATTATGCTTGCCAATAAAATTTTAAATTTGCTAAATATTACAGCCAATATAGCCAACAGTCACCAGAAGAAAAACAAGATGTTTTATGTTATGAAGAATGCAAAAAGCACCACCTAGTGGTCTGTGGTTCCAACAGAGGCACAAGATTCTGCCACGAGTCTCCGATCAAGGAGTCTTTTGTTCCAATTACCTAAAACTCTATGAGTTGTTTTTCTCATTATTTAATGCCTCTGTTTTCAAATTCCACCAGGATTATCAACATCTGTTTTTTAAAAAATGAGGATACAGAAAGTAGATAATTTGAGTACTGCCTCAAATGAATATTTGGGGAAAATTATTCAGACACTGCTTGATCTAATATTATCTAACAACATTTTAAACTTACCTAACTTTAATAAATCTGGTTATCATTAAAATAGCTATCTTAATACCCTATTTTTTAAACAAAAAATTTTTGTTTACTACTATTTCTTTGAACAATCAGTATTCACAAGGGATAGCACCAGATTAAGTGAGAAAGAAACTGTGTTTTGGTGACTTTCCAAAACTCAAAAGTTTTTAAGTGCCTATAGTTCTTTTAAAAGCAAGACATCTAGGGGTGCCAGGGTGGCTCAGTCAGTTGAACATCCGACTTTGGCTCAGGTCATGATCTCATGGTTCATGAGTTTGAGCCCCGCGTCGGGCTGGATCCTGCTTCAAATTCTGTGTCTCCCTTTCTCTCAGTCCCTCCCCTGCTCATGCTTTGTCTGTCTCTCTCTCTCTCTCTCAAAAATAAAAAAAAAAAAACATTAAAAAATATATATAAAAAGCAAGACATCTATTGAGCTACATAGGGAACTTTCTAATAGGCTTGAAACACCTGAAAAAAGATTACTACCAAGTACAGTGCAGTGCTATAAAGATTAGGGGGAAAAATTGGCTAAAGCTATTGAAGAGGAAGGTGAAAAGCCACCCTTAGAAGTAAAAAAATTTATCTTTTTTATAAATACACATTTGAATTAAGATCATAGAAGGAATATACCCATTGCTAAGGGCAGATGGCCCAATGGCAATAAAGAGCTAGAAGCCTGTTTTGCTAAGACTTGATGGTATGTGGCCTAATCAATCAAAAGAAGCTTTCAAAGGCTTTAAACCTGATAAAACTTGTTTTTCTGTCCTGGGTCACTTCATTAAGTATGTAATTTGGGGGACATGACTAACCTCTCTTAGTATCACTTTGTACAAATGTAGCTAACAAACTTAGCACAGTTGATGTGAAAATATGATATATGTAAAAGGCCTAGTATATAATATATACTCAATAAGGAACAGTTATTAATATCAGCCATATTCATCACAGTAAATGATCAAATGGAAAATTAATACTGTTATGAGAAAATTAAAGCCCATGATAGGCAACACACTTTTTACCAACACCCTGCTGGCTTCATCTAGCTTATTTAGTTAATCTAACACTCTAGGAAATCTTCCTTTAATACCCCACCCCCGTAAATTTAGTTAGGTTTGCTTTTGTGCTACCATAGCACTCTGTACTTCCCCCTTCATTGCATTTATTGTAATATATAATAATAGTTTGTTTTTCTCCCTTCTTCCTACACATAAGCTCCGGGAAGACAAGGACGATACCTATTTTGTTCACTTACTCTTATTTTATTTTTATTAAAAAATTTTTTCATGTTTATTTATTTTTGAGCGAGAGACAGACAGACAGAGCCTGAGTGGGGGAGGGGCAGAGAGAGGGAGCCAGAATCAGAAGAAGGCTCCAGGCTCTGAGCTGTCAGGACAGAACCTTATGCAGGGCTCGAACTCACAAACTATGAGACCTGGACCTGAGCTGAAGTCAAACGCTCAACCAACTGAGCCACCCAGGTGCTCCTGTTCACTTACTCTTATACTACACTATTCCCAGAGCGGTACATAGTAAGCAATTTATATAGTGTTGGTTAAGAATATGGGCTTGATATAGCAGACAGACCTAAGTTAAAATCCCAAGTCTACCTCTATTTAGCTATGTACTTTAGGAAGTATCAAGCTCTTAGCCCACTTCCCGCATATGAAATGAAAATGGCAACGATACCTTCTTGTACTGTTGCCAAAAGACTTACTGAAATCATAAATGTGTGGTTCTTAGAACAGCACTTAGAACTTAATAAACAGTAACTATTACTAAAAATAACTATTTGTTTAATAGACATACAAATGTTAAGGACAAACTAGAAGCAAAATACTATCAAGCAAAGCAACCACAGCTAGGAATGCTAATCATTGGAATAACTAAAATTGAGAGGAAAAAAACCTTTGCTAGCCAAATATGGAGTTCTCCATTAACTGTTAACACATTATAAGTGGTTTAGATAAGGACTATTTAATTTACATGAAAAAGCCAGTAGATAATATCATCAAACATAAAGATTCAGAAACATGATGAGTTAAAGTTCCTACACTTAGGTGTAAATAACTTAATCATAAAACAACAAGATGGGAAAAGTTTGACAGAAGAGCAATACTTATAAAACAGGGATTCAGATTTTTGTTAACTATAGTGTATGTATAAGAGACACTGAATTGACATGGATGCTAAAAATGTATGTGATCTTGGCCAATGTTGGTAGAATGATAATGGGAGTATTTTAAAGAGAACCATGTAAATGGGTCTATATTCTTGTCTAGATTCAGGACGCCTGGGTGGCTCAGTCAGTTAAGTGTCCGACTTCCACTCAGGTCATGATGTCACAGTTCGTGGGTTCAAGCCCCGTGTCAGGCTCTGTGCGGACAGCTCAGAGCCTGGAGCCTGCTTTGGAATCTGTATCTCTCTCTCTCTCTCTCTCTCTCTCTGCCCCTCCCCCACTCATGCTGTTTCTCTCTGTCTCAATCATAAATAAACATTAAAAAATTAAAAAAAAAAAAAGGAGGGACGCAGACAAGATGGCGGAGAAGCAGGGAGCTCTGTAATTCACGCACGCCTGCATGGATTGAACTGAGGACTGAAGTGATAAAACTCGGATTTGCAGGTAGGGGAATGAAGAAACAGACGCCAGAAAGAAGACAACCTCAAAGATGCCTGAGTGAGTGACTGTGATCTGGGAAATTAGGGGACGGGCGGGTCCCGGTGGTGCAGGGGGAAGGAACCCCAGCCCAGCACAGGGAGAGCGCGCTGTGCCCCGGAGAGACCTGGGGAAGAGAAAGAGAGACGGAAAACGCACCTAGAACCATCTCTAAGGGAGGAAAAACTCGCCCGTCTCCCCATATATAACTGCCGGGCGCGGGGAGAGAAATCCGTCCCATCTGGCCAGGGAATTCTTCCTTGGGCGCAGAGGCAGCGGCATCCATTCCAAGCAGCACCGCGAAAGGTGCCAGCACAGATAAAGGTGGCGGCGCCGAGAAAAGCGCCTTGA
>CM053571.1:43403068-43444814 GCA_028646485.1 Cryptoprocta ferox
AAAAAAAACACCCAGATACAGGAGTTCATACTAACAAAAGTAGTCCATGTTAAAAAGTCAAGACAGTATCTGGAGGTGGGCAATGGTGACAGGAAAGCAGCTGGGGTAGTGTTGGGATAAAAAAGAAACAGGTGAGTCTTCTAAGTTACTATTTAAAGAAATACGTTAATGTTGTAACATTCTCCTTGTGTGGTAAGTGGACTCTCAAATTCTTTCATCACTGAATTACAACAAAATTCCATGTCACATGTGCCAACAGAAAAGGAGTGAGAGGTTTTTATACTTCATACCAATCATTATTAAACATTATATAACATTAAATGAGGATTATCTGACTCTATGAAGGGCAGAAAGCTATCAGATCCAATATTCCTAAGTCTTCTTATAATATGAATATGAAGAATATACAGTTCAAATTATTCATAAGGTTTATTTATCCAGCTGTTTTTAAAAATGTTTTTAATACTTCTGAGAGGGAGACAGAGCACAAGCGGGGGAGGGGCAGTGAGACAGGGAGACACAGAATCTGAAACAGGCTCTAGGCTCTGAGCTGTCAGTACAGACCCTGACTGACAAGGGGCTCACACACCCGAAGCACGAGATCATGATCTGAGCTGAAGTTGGATGCTTATAGACTGACTTAACTGACCTAACTGACTGAGCCACCCAGGTGCCTCTCTCCAGCTATTTTTTTTAAATGTTACTTTAGGGGTGCCTGGGTGTCCTAGTCAGTTAGGCATCCGACTCTTGATTTTGGCTCAGGTCATGACCCCAGGATCATGGGATCAAACCCTGTGAGGCTCTGTGCGGATAGTGTGGAGCCTGCTTGGGATTCTCTCTCTCTCCCTCTGCCCCTCCCCTGCTCACACTCACACACTCTTTCTCAAAATAAATAAATAAAATTTAAAAAATAAAAAAATAAAAAAACATTACTTTGTAACCTTGGTCAAGTCACAAACTCTGGAGGCTTCTTTAAGTATATGTTAGTCATTTCTTTCCCTCTTCTGAGAGATAACCAGAATCTCAAATAATCAAATCTTCAGTCATTCACCTACTGTGGCCACTTCCGCTCCCAGGAAGTCCCAGATACCAGACAAAGCCAGGCCAAACTCAGTAATGACTGGCTGCAGCTTTGCCCCAAACTCCCATGTAGTCTAATATTCCAGGGTTCTGTTCTGAAATACTCCTGCCATCTAGCGTAACATCTAGCATCTAGACTTAAAAAATAGGCCAAATCATCTCTGTGGCCTCTTCTCCCAGACTTGCGCCCTGAACTCAAACTGTAAAGTTTACCAATTTAATGGTGACACAATGTAAGAAATGTAAATTTTAGTTTAAAAAAATTCTTAAAAAAGCCAAATACACCCACATCAATCATTTCATTCTAGGTCCTCCACTAAATCCACCCTGGGTTTTCCTAGGCCATTTTTACACTACCAGTCATGCAGAAAGGAAGAAAGAAAACAGTATGAGGTTACTCATCATAAGAATTAATAACAAAGCATAGGAGTCAGAATGATTTCAATTTGTATCCCATCTCTGATAGCTGCTTGATAATGGGCACATTATTAAATTATCTCCAGGAATCACTTCCTCTGTAGACCCCTCATAAGGTTATGAAGATTACATGAGATAATATCTACTAAGAACACAGCATAGTGTGTGGTATACTTTCTTGCTCAATAATTAGTTATTAGATCATAGAAATAATAATCTAAAGAAAAAGGGAACCAAAGAGAAATTCCAGAAGTCCAAGAGTGAGTTCTACAGTTCTTTTATTTTTCCCATTAAGAATATTCCTCTATATTAGTATCATAATCTACTCATATTCTTGGAGTCCAATTTGTCCTTAACTCAAAAATGTGTATAGTTAAATGTATAAAACAAGAATACTTGCTCAAGTCATTAGCTTTAATTTTATTTTAAATTAGTTCCTAAACTTTTTTCTAAAGAAAATCTTACAGTGAAAAACTAAAGATCAAATTGAAGCAAGGCTGGGAGTTGAAGCCTCACATGGTTAGTTTCCCACTTGTTCTCCAAGGCCTTCCTTGAAGTTTGAATCTCCTGAAAGATCACTTCCAAATCCTAAATTATTCTAAAATATTGAATGTTAAAAATGTCATTCTTCTTCTTTTCTCACATAACTTTAAAAATGAGAATTACTTATTTGCTATTCTCTAATAAAACATCAGAAAACAGAGGACATTTTTTTAAATAAGTGATGATGCTTACCAACTATACATAAACAGATTTCATTTCCCAGCATTTTCCGTAATTCTTTGACCCAGTTTTTTACCTGTGTATACAAAAGAGTAAGTATTAAAACAATTCCTGTTACAATGACCACCATTACAATATCCCAAACCCCACACTGCCAAAATACCACAGAATTTGTCTAACAGCCCATATATTTAGGTGCTACTAGAAATGATTAACTGTAGGATAATTTTTTGACAGATCATATTGCAAACTGCACACATACAAATATCCAATGGAATGATTTCTCTCTATATCTACATATAGTATAGACAGAGACACTTCTAATTATAAATTTTCATAAATCTTGCACAGATCCAAACCAAGCTATTTACCCGAGCAAAAGCATGTCAACTCCCGCCTCTAATAACAGATGCTTATAGAATCACTTTGAACTTAAAAATATCAAGCTTAAAATTAAAAGTCTTTATTGGTTGGGGTGCCTGGGTGGCTCAGTTAGTTAAGTGTCCGACTCTTGATTTCAGCTCAGGTCATGATCTCACGATTCCTGAGTTCGAGCCCCGCATCAGGCTCTGCGTTGGCAGTGCGGAGCCTGCTGCGGTTCTTTATCTCACTCCCTCTCTCTCTGCCCCTCCCTTGCTCATGCATCCTCTCTCTCTCTCTCTCTCTCAAAATAAATAAATAAACATTTTAAAAATTTAAAAAAAAGTCTTCATTGGTTCCAAATTAGAGGGCATAGGAGCTTCTGTATCACACACTTAAAAGGGTGAAAAATGTATAAGGACACCAAAGAGTGGCAAAATAAATTTTCATCCTTTAGCGTATGACAGTATTTTTCAACTTCGGCAATACTGATATTTTGGCTCAGATTAATTCTTCGTTGTGAGGGACTATCCTGTGCAATGTATGATATTTAGCAGTACCCCTGGCCTCCTACCCACTAGATATCATTCAGTACCATCCTCCAGCTGTGACAACCAAAGATGTCTCCAGTCGATGTCACCTCCTGGTGGAAAACCACTGGTGTACAAAGACTCCAGTAACAAACAAAGTCTTCACTATGGATGAAGCACAGCAGTAGGCACAGTTGAGAGTAAATTCAAATTAAGTAAATTAATCTTTTGAGCTCATGATTTTAAATATATTGATTACAATAAAATAGGAAAAAGAACAAACTTGATACCTCCTTTCATTTTTTTGTAATGCAGTTTAATTTGTAAGTAATCAAATCACACAGAACTTATATACCTTCCTAAAAAAAATACACACACTTCTTTAAATTATAAAAATTACATTAAATATGTGGTAAGTAAGCACTTACTGTGCATCTGCTCCTACAGTACAAATGTAACAGTTCCATACTCCTGCTCTCTGCAAGAATGCAGAAGAACTATCTTTAATAAACCTCACACCTTTACAAAAGCAAAGGTAATCAATATCATCACCTTATCTTTCTCTTAGCACTGAACCATAGTTTTCTCAGTACGGCCCCATCATTTTGTATCATTCACATCTGTATAGTTTTCAGAGAAGCACTGAACTTCCATCCCTAGCTGATTTCACATAAGAAAAATCTGTCAATATACAATGTACGTCCTCATAATTTCAAAGGAACCACGCCAGAATCCAATTATGTACTACTCTTCTCCCTCTATAGATAATATCACAACCTGCTCAATCTAACCAACTTTTTAAAATAATTGTTACTCATCTGCAACTAGATCCCCTTCTGCAGGCATCCTATTCATTACCACCATACATTCTGTGGTGAGTTACAGATGGTCACACATTCTTTATCCTCTTATCAAGAGGTAGATTCTATTTCCCTTCCCTGTAAAGCAGGGTTGGCCTTGTAACTTGCTTTGACCAAGAGAATGTGGCAGAAGTCATGTTACACCAGCTTCAAACTTAAGCCTTAAGAGGGCCTGGCAGCTACTCTTGGGATCCACTTGTTATATAAGCAGCTTAGGTTAAAATATGGAATAATGAGAGAGCATGTGGAGAGAGCACTGAAGGATATAAAAACAGATGGAGTGAGAGGCCATATGGAGGAGAACAGGCCTTCCTGGATGGTCCTGATCCAGCCAATCTCCAAGTTCAATGTAGCTGCATGAGTGACACCCCATGACCTACCCAGTCAACCCACAAAATCATGAGATTAATAAATCATTGTTTTAAGCCACCAAGTTTTGGGGGTTTTGTGATGCAGCAAGAGATAACTGGTCACTTTTCAACTTAAAAGACTCAAATTTCTCTTAATAAAACACTCAAACCATTTCTATTTATGCCAAAAGGTAGGAAGGGATAACAAATAGCAGCCCCCAAATAAAATTTTCAAGTATCATTAAACCCACAAGTTACTTATCATTTTATTTTTCTACTCCTTGAACTAAATTTTTCCACATGTAAAAACCCAAAGACTAACTTATACAGTTGCTTCATCTGTTAAATACTGGGAAACAAAGGAAACACACACACACACACACACACACACACACACCCCTGAATCTGTAACAGCAAGTAATTTCAACAGGAACAAACCTGAAACTTAAGGCAAGAAAACGTTCTGCCTTGGAAATCACCCCTTTTAGTTCACACCCTTGAACATTTATTCTAAGAGGGGCTTTCAAAGGAAGGTTCAAATAAGCAATTAGTCACCATCCTGACTATGATGAGAATTCAGAAGTAAATTTAATGGTAACTTATTTTTGGTTCCAAACAATTTTAAAAATTCTACATTTGTGGTGTATGTTTAAAAGAGGGGTAAAAAAATGAAAAAACTTTAAAATAAATACTACTTAGACTGTCCTTTAAAACTTATATCCTCCAGGACATTTAGTGAGAAAAAAGAGCTCAATTCGATTTAGTTCTTCTTCATCACCTTTCTTTTAAAAATTCATTTTTTTATTTTTATTTTTGAGAGAGACAGAGTGCAATTTTTTTTAAAGGTGATTTAATGTTTACTTATTTTTGAGAGAGTGAGACATAGCATGAGTTGGGTAGGGACAGAGAGAGAGATAGAGACATAGAATTTGAAAAAGGCTCCAGGCTTTGAGCTGTTAGCAGAGTCCGACATGGGGCTTGAACTCGGGAATGGCAAGATCATGACCTGAGCCAAAGTTGGATGCTTAACGGACTGAGCCACCCAGGTGTCCTCTTCTTTTTCGTCTTTACAATTAGATAGCCTGTGCAAGCATACCAAGTATTCACATGCCTACTGTATATGAAATCAAGAAATAGATATGATTTTTCTTTAACAGGGAGAAAAAAAGCCCTTTGATTTTTCTGGTTTTACTTCAAATTATTTCCTTCTAATATCTGAGAAAGCCATGTAATAAACTATTAATAACTATTATTCAAAATGTAAACATGAATTAAATACTGTATTAACAATATGAGTGGTAATAATTTATGTACAAACTATATTTTATTTTTAAAACCAAGACAAATCACATTAGTAAACAAAGGCATGTGAATGGAGACTTAAAAAATCAGCTTTGTTCTTCTATTTAAGTCATCTGCCTGTGAGTAAATAGAATACCTTCTGAAAGGAATCTTCATCTGTTATATCATAAACTAAAATAGCTCCATTTGAATCTCTGTAGTAAATTGGACCCAATGCATGGAATCTTTCTTGACCTGCTGTATCCTAAATAAAGCAACAAATACTTATTAGATCAGAAGAAAAAAAAATCTGCTATTGCAACTATAGTAAACTTTTAATTAATTGGAAAGTGGTGAAGTTACAAATAATCTCAAAGCACTGTTAAAAGAAAAAAGAACAGGTTACAGAAACTTTTTAGAAGTTATAACCAATAATGTTTTATCATTACACAAAGGTTACTTCTTCCCTCCCAACTCTCTTACTCCTCAGCAATCTTCCCACCCCCACTAAAAAACAGTCCAATTGACAGAGGATCAGAATGCCCAAATGGCATTATAAGCCAGGAATAGGTCTCGCCCTAAATTTAGGTTTCCCACAAAGGGAGAAGACAAGGAGAGTATGCACCAGGACCACTGGCCAAAAGGTACTCTAATGCATTACCCTCACCCTACTCTCTACTAGGCACTCCCCTGGAAAGCTGGAACATGGAAACCCAGAGGGAAAATAGGACAGTCAGGCTGTTCACCCACCCTGTTCTTTCTCTGACATGGAATCCCTCTGAGTTTACTCTTCCCTCAGCTCAAAGGTTCTGATAAGCAATATTCGTGCATACAACTGTATAATTCTTAGTCTGATTTTAGAAAAGAATGTTTATTAAAAAAAAGTTTCAGTTAAATTTCACTTAAAAAGGAAAAAGTAATTCAAATTTCTGTTCCTTCAACCAATTAGTTATTAGAGTACCAAGAATAGCAGAAGTTTTCACTAACTCGTTTGAAAAGGTTAACTTACCCATATAGCAAGGTTTACTCTTTTCCCACCAATATTTAACTTCTTTGTTAAGAATGAAGCCTAAGAAAAGAGATATACGTTAAACAATATTTCATATAAAATGTTTCTTATCCTAAAAACTATAGATGGAATAATCTCATTACAAAACAAGTTATCTGGGAGAAAAAGTAATCATTGAGTTTTTATTAATGACTAAACATTATTTTCACTGAAGACAGAACATTAGTTATATCCTAATATAAAAAAATGGTATTTTGTTTTATGGACACAAGCTATGAAAAAGAAAAAGAAAAAATGGTAATTAAATATTTTCCTAGATGTTCCCCCTAAAAGTTTTTCCTAGAGCATTTCATTTGATGTCACCTTACCTAATCATTGTAGAAAGAGCTAAGAGATTTCTAAGTGAGATAAAACAAATATTTACTGGTAGTTTATTTAACTGTATGAATACCAATATTATTTGAAATATTCCTGCAATTATTTTATAATTCAATTGTTTAATTCAAAGCTAATAATTATCTTAAGTACTAATGCCACAGAAATGAAAGGAAATGGTTCCAGCTCTTAAGGAGCTTACAGTCTATATACAGCAAATATAAACATGTAAAGAAAAGTACAGTATCATGGGACAATTTTAAAATGGGAGGGACTTGTCAAGTACACTCTAAACAGAGTACTCTCTGAGAAAGGAAGTGTAAAGCCTGCCTGCCTGGAAGAGTCAAAGAAGGTTTCAGAGAGAAACTGATGATCTCCCCTTCAGGAGTAGTATGGGTTTTCCCTGACAGATGGGTAAAGCCACTAAAGCCTGAAACATATAACTCCCTCCCCACGGAGAACTCCAAGGTAGTATGGTCAATGCCAGAGATGAGACTACAGAATTAGGCAAAGACTGAATGAATAAATAAAAAAAAGTGGTAGGATTCCATGTCTAGATGTAGAGACTTTACTTTGTGGGTCTTAATAACACCTGTCCCAAGACTCAGGATACGTATTTTTTTTTTTAATGTATACTACGGTCAGATGTATTTGGGATATGCAGCATACTGCTCTGCATTCCCTTTGTACATTCATAATACACACTGGCACACTAAGATTCTGCCAAAAGAAAACTAACTGCATCTATACAAGTATTTCCCAAACTCGTTTGACCTCTTTTCCCCTAGAGAAATGCCTAATTCATCCTAAGGAATATGTGTTAATACTACTGTTGATGATGGAGAATCTTTGAAGGGTTGTTAAGCACTGGGTAAGTATAAGATCTACATTTTCAGAGAATGACTCTGGGATAGGAGAGAAGGTTGGTCTGGAAAGGATAGGACTGGACCTGGACACAGGAGGCTATTACAAAGTTGGAGAGGAAAACAAAAAGGGCCTGAACAAAGTCCACAAAGATAGAAAAGAGAAAACAGAATCTAGAGTAACTGAAGAGGAAATATAATCAGAATCCAGAGTTAGGTGACATTTAAAAAAAGGAATAGAGAACCAAGTCCAACGTTATGCAGAGACAGTCACATTTAGGTGTATCTTTATAAAAGAAAGTACAGAGAAATAAGGTAAAACAGCTAAAAAGCTAAGATGGTGAATTATTACTGAAGAAGGAACCTAGATTTCAGGAAGTACTTTCTGCTGTATGTACACCAAGGAAATGTAGAAGAAAAAGCCATTGAATGTAGTGATTAACTAACGAATACACAGATAGATACAAATGGCAGAGCAGAGATCAAATCCAGGAATGCCTTCCTTCAAAACCTGAAATACACTAAAGATATTAAATGAAACAAAGATTACATAGAAAAGGGTATATATAAAATAAATGGCAAAATAACAAAATAAATAACTTGGAAAATGAGAAGACCAAATACATGTTTTGACAATAAAATTAAATAAAGGACCTCTCCCACTCATTAGAGCAGAGGGACTAAGAATATGAACTTTGAATCAGAACTGTGGATTTGAACCTTAGCTTTTGCGACTTATTAGTTGTGTGATCTACCTGACATCAACCATTTTCATGGTTTCAATATCAACGCTATATGAAGAAACTGAAATTCTGAATCCCATCCAAATATTTAGTATATAGGTCAACTTAAATGACTGTCTTCTCTCAAACATATTTAAAATTAAACTGATCTTCCTTCCAAAATTGGCTTTCCATTCCAACTTTAGTATTTTGGTCACATTCTCAAGTCACCGAGGTTTAGAATCTTAGAAATATTCTAAGTATTCTTCCTCCCCTGACATTCTGTGTTCAAAAAACAAAACAAAACAAAACAAAAAAAAACCCAAAAACCAAACCAAGCTAAACCAAAACTACCAAGAGTTGTCTTCATATTTCTTCTGGAGTTCTCTGACAACCAATCTCATATTATTATAATAACTTTGGTCTCACCTCACACTCCAGTCAACATGCCAAATTATCTTCCTAAAGTCTTCATGATTAAAAATGAATCTTACCATAACTCATTCAAATATTCTAGTAAAATATAATTTTTAATAAGTTTACTTGAACTATAACCCTGCTGGCAGCTAATATCAAAATAACCTTTTTGTCATAAGTTTTGTGGGGATTTCTCAATAAACAGGAATGAATTAGAGCTGATAAAGCTCCATCATTTCCCTTTTTACCATTTCCTTGGAAACTTACCATCTTCCCATGGTGAGTTTAAGGGACAGTGTTATGTCTCTCCTAAGGAACCCTGGATATACAATTTTATGGAAAGATGCTCATCAATATTGATTATAAAAGAAAAAAGAAATAGCCTAAGTGTTCCTCAGTAGGCAATTTTTAAAAGGTATACAAAGACAGCCCATCCATACAGTGAAACTCTACACTTTTATTTCTATTACTATTGCTAATACTAGCTAACAATTACCAAATGCTTACTTTCTACCAAGTACTGTGCTGAGCACTTTTTATAATATCATTCATAAGCTTCTCCTTTATAAAAGTTAGGGAACCGTAATCTACAATTAAATATCTCTAAGTGTTATCTTTATATCTAAGGACCTCCACAATTGTCCATGTCTATCTTCCTAAAATAGCTTCTAGTATTTCTCCACTTACTTTCCAGCTTATATGGTTTATATACATTCCCCCAATTCTGCTTGCCCATAAAATTCCCCTCTAATTTGGAGGTATTCTTTTTTCTCTATTTGAAACCCATCTATCCAGGTCCAGCTCATGACCCCTACTCTTCTTCCTTGAATTTTTAAGTTTTCTCATACCACCCATACAAACCACAATGAGTTTCTCTATCCTGAAGAATTACAGGGAACCTAATCTTTAATATATATCATATACTACTGCCTTACTTATATTGCAAGTTATCTTTTCATGGGTAGAAGTCAGTCAACTAGATTACATATTTTTATTTAACATGCTCATGATGCTTACAATGAAATACTTACATGAGTATTCTAAAAGCTTTTCAATATTAACTCACTTAATTGTCATAGTACCCTGAGTTGATATAATTAACCAAATATTACAGATGTGGAAACTTAGACACAGGAAGGGTAAGTATCTTGCCCAAGGTCACACCATAAGTGACAGAGTGGGATTTGAAATCCAAGTAGGCTGGCTCCAGACACAACTCATAACCACTATGCTAGCATATCTCCCACACTGAGATTTGAGATAATATTTCTTTTATGGAGAAGGCAGGAGCCAGTGCTGACACACAAACACAATAGACACACAAATACTGTTATTATAGATAAACATATCTACAATGTACCTGGATAAACCGATGCAGGTAAAACTCAGTTTATGTAAGAGATGTGCCCCTAAAAGTTTCCTTGTAAACCTAATTATTTTAACTCAAATATCTGATATATTATCCAAGGATACTCACTAAATCTTTTTTTTTCTCCTTCACAATGAACTACTTAAGTCCCACTATCTGGAAAATTCCTCGTGTAATATAAATTGTCCCATTTTATATATATATCCTAAGTTTTTAATATAGTACAGACATTTTCTTAAAGAACAAATATCATCAGCAAATACAATTATATTGGAAAATAAAGCTGATTTTATATAATATTGAGATGGAGTAGCAAACAATTTAAAGGCTGACATTTGTCTTATTTTTTTAATAACCACTTCTGTGAGGCATACTTAAATTGGGCAGACTACTCAGACGCCACTTGTAGTTATACTTAATCTGGGGCAGTGGTCTTAATTCTGTTACATGAAAGTGAGAGGGAGAAATGATCATGGGACTTCTTTGAGAATCTGATGAGAGCTATGAACTGATTACTCCCAAGAAAACTGCTCATATACACATGCCAAAAACAATTTCACACACTTAACCCAAGGGATTTCTAAATCCCTGGTAACATTTCAGTGAAGAATCCCCAGTCTAGAAAGGGGAGGGGAAAGTGGCATCACAGTATCAATTCAAAAGGTTCTAGAAATATAGGAAGTAAAATAGCCCCATTTTACATTTGTGAATCCAAGATTTAAAGAAATACAGTGATTCACTCAAGGTCAGACAACTCATTTGGGTGCTGTAGTGGGTAGAAGTCTGACTCAACAGTGCTTTTTCCATTGCACAAATCTGTTTATTCTAGAACATACACATTTCTAACCTGTCACTCCTCTACATGGACACTAGTGTTCCTGGATACCAACTCAACTCACAAAAATATTCTCAGGGTAGGCACAAAGTAATGAGGATCAGAGTAATGGTAGATGTCCCACCTTATTCCTCCAAACCCTGAGTTACAGCACCACTACTTATAATTCCAATGACTTCATCTTCCAAACTTTAGGGGTGTTAACAAATCAACAATTTCATTGCTCAGGCATACATCTGTCATTTGCACCTGATACTTATTTACTGAACATCTTATCCAAAGCATAATGGATATTTTTTAAAAATCTGTATTAAAAGAATTTAAAAAAAGAATTATAGAAAATAATAAGAAAAATTGTATCTGTCTTTTCATAACTTATTTAATCAATTTTTTGTATTTGTTGTTGTTATAGCCAGATCACTTGTTGTGCTTCCTAACTGCTGGCAAAGTAATATACCTAAAGCAGCAAAGTAACTGAATTGTAGGCAAATACTTTCCTGTCTTTATTATCTTTTAAGTTCAACCTACCTTCATTAATAACTGTATCCATTTGTGTGTGTTTGTGTATAAAACTAAACACTGACATTATTTTTGCTACAGTCACTAACACTGTTTCAGACTTAAGTATTTAAAGTATCTTGGGGCGCCTGGGTGGCTCAGATGGTTAACCCTCTGACTTCAGCTCAGGTCACAATCTCTAAGTTCGTGGGTTCAGGACCCGCATCAGGCTCTGTGCTGACAGCTCAGAGCCTGGAGCCTGCTTTGGATTCTGTGTCTCCCTTTCTCTCTGCCCCTCCCCGACTCATGCTCTGTCTCTCTCTCTCAAAAATAAACATTAAAAATTGAAAAAAAAAACAAAGCATCTATTATTACTTAAATAAGACATAAAAGGCTTCAGGCAAATAATTTATAAAATTAGTCCTCTCTAGTAGGGCAATAAAAATTAGCTATCAGAAAACTAAGCTGGATTGCTACAATGGCAATCATTATCACAATAAACAAATGTAACAAATTAATGTTATATGTCTTAAATTTATACAATGTTGTATATCAAATGTCTTTCAATTTAAAAAAAAGAAAGAAAACTAAGCTGGTTGCATGAATACTTCACTTCTTGTCCTTAGTTTCCATAAAGTACAAGAATTATAATCAGTTTACATTCCAAGTAACTACTTTGAAAATGAGAGTCAAAAAGTTACTTCTCAGGAGCGGCTCAAAACCCTAAACAGAAAATGGCAATCAGACATGGAATGCTTATATATTAGGAATTTAAAACCAAAATTCAGAAAAACTATTTTCTTTTAAGAAAAGAAAATCACCCACCCTCCTTAGCCTACATGTATCTAGTAAAATGCCAAGAGAGGGTGGCGTGGAGATTTCAACTATTGTATTTTATAAAGATAACGTACGGGTGCTTGGGTGGCTCAGCCCATTAATGTCTGACTCTGGATTTCAGCTCAGATCAAGATCTCACTTTCGTGAGATCAAGTCCCACATCAGGCATTGAGTGTAGAGCGTGCCTAAGATTGTCTCTCTTTCCCTCTCCCTCCCCCCCACAACGATAATGTAAATGAATTGACTGACACTGGTGTGGCTTCCAGAACTACTTGGAAGATGTTTCAGACATTCATAACATTAATCTTACAAGTAAGGAAACCAAGAATCCTAGACCAGAGACTATGATGTCAAGTGTAAAAGCAACTGCCAGAATCTGAAAGCCAAGTTTTGCTCAGGATGTTAAGATGCATGGGGGATAAAAGTAGTAGACTTAAAGTTTAAGAAAAAATGTACCCAGTACTATTTGTGGGACCTCAGAAATTTAATACAAAGTTTAGTTTCCTCATTTGCCAAACTATCAGGATACTGTCTGCCTAGTCAACCTTAGAGCACTGCTTTGCTAATCAAATGATAGCCACCTACCCACCCCAGACTACATAAGACAGATAGGTGGAATTCCAGTTAGGATTCTAAAAAGGAAGATGACTGATGGTTCAGATTATAAAAATGTGACTTTTTATATAAGGGACTAGTGGAAAGTAATAGAAAACACTTAAAGTGCATGATCTTAAAACACCTTCAGATGGGGGGGGGGTGGCATACAACTAGAGAAAAGGAAGTGATCCCCAAGAGCACAGACCCAAAGAGACATACCAAAGATAAAAGGTGGTTAACAATAAAATGGCACAACCATTTAAGAATAAAATCAAGAAAGCTAAATGATGGTCAAAGTACCTTATTCTTTATAGTCCCCAGTTACTTTGATGTTTGCTATTTAACACGTATGAAATAATCATTGGCTTTAATTGCTTAGGTTAATCACATAAGAGAGCTTGAGGACTCTATATAAGATCAAGTTTCCTGAGCTAGGTAAAAGATCTTGAGTTCTTAGAGAGTTCACCTACAAGATTATGTCATTATTAGTAACCTAGGAGAAGCTCTCCAAAAAGGGAGCAGTACTAAAACACCAAAGCATAGCCAATGTCACAATTTTCAAGAAAGAAGTTAATTTCCATAGATGTCAATCCCAGACAAAACTCTAGAATGGATAATAAACAAATATATATGCATAGTAATAATAAACTTATATAAAAATAATATATTTATATAATGTGTATATATAGTTACATTATGTATAAAATTATAAATAATTTTAAAATGTAGTGATCTTGCAGAGACAGCATGGGTTCTCAAAATAATTCATGCCAAACTAATCCCATTACCTTTTTCACTGATTTACCATGAAAGAAACCAACACAAATTAAGCACCATCTATTCATTCAACAGCAAACATTTATTAAACAAACGTGTACCAGGCACTGTGATAGGAGGTTTACCTATGATGGCTCTCTACCGACATAAAAATCCTGTAGGTAAAGGGGCACCTGGCTGGCTTGTTCAGTAAGCATGTGACCCTTGATGTCAGGGTTGTAAGTTTGAGCCCCACGCTGGGTGTAGAGATTACTTAAAAATAAAATCTTAAAAAAAAAACACCTAAAAAAATCCTATAAGTGAGATTCTCCCATATCATAGTTCAAGAGCCAGCTTACAAACATTAGAATAACCTGCCAAGATCATAATGGCTTATGAAGTAGGAGCCAAAATACAAAACCAAGTCTAACTTCAAAGTCCTGTCCCTTTTTACCACATCATATGGCTTCCTAATGCAGAAACACAGTGTATCTTGTTTTCTGCAAGCATTTGACAAAGCATCTCATGATATCCCCTGTGGGCAAGAGTGATGTAGCAAGGGCAAAAAGTGAGATTTATAATGCTGGAAATAGCATCTTCATTAAAGGCTTTGTACCCACTAGTTAGTAGCCTGTAACAGTAAATCTCAAGATGTTTTCTGTTTCCATTATCATTAATATGTACAACACACCTCTAATAACTGTTTCTCACTCAAGAAGAAAGACTATGGCTCAAGCATAGTCTGAAAAAGCCCCACCCTAAGACTCTGCACAACTAAAGAAAAATACACCTCTGGTCACGCATCACTGGACTATAATGAGAGCTCTGTACTTGGCCCTCTTGTCTCCCCTTTTCAAAGTCTTTATTAATGACCTGATGAGAATACTGAAGACATTCTTAGCAAATCTTCAGGTGAAAAAGTTAAAATGAGTAGCTAATCCAGATAGTAGGGAACATACCTTCTTTTTCATTGCATGCCCAGAACTCAACCAAGTACCTGACCCACAAGAGCTCAATCAATGTTTCTTGAATTTAAAATCAAACTTTAGAAGGACATTAACAGGCTTTAACCACTGGGGTAAATTTATCAAAACCTATTTTAATGTTCAAATACATGAGGGACCAAAAAAAAAAAAACCCTATAAAATCAAAGAAAAAATATTTTGAGGGATGTAATGCCTTTTGCAGGGGGAGGAGAGCAATTAAGATCAAGATAGCAAGCCCAATATTAATAAATGTAGCAGCTGTCCATAAGCTCATAGAATCTTTTCTATTTCAGTGTTGGAAAAGGATTCTCAATAGGGAAGGTGACAGCCTGTACTTTGCTGAATTCAAAGCACACTTGGAATAATTTCTACAGCTCAAAGAATCACATTTTAAGGAAAGAGGACAATAATTAAATAGTGAAATGATTTAGAAGGATGTCATAAGAGATTCCTTTAAAGGAACCAGAGCTGTTTCCCCAAAAGGCAAGACCAAGGGATATGATAGCTGTCTTCAACTATCAGAAGGGATGTACTGTGTGACCAAGATTCGGAGGACAGAACTGAAACTGGAAACTACAAGGAAAACAGATTTTGGCTTTATACACAGAAAAATTTATTGGAAATTAAAACTGTCCAAAAATGAAATGGGCCATCTCAGGACATAGTAAGTTTTCCACTTTCTGTATGAGTTCACCTCACCCCTAAGATGTTCAGATAAAACTGAACAATCACTTGACTGAAATATTAAACAAAAGACTGAAACAGTGAACCATAAACTACCTTAGGTTTCCTCGGTCTCATACCTGTTTGACTATGATTGTAAGACACTGTACTTTGCAAAGCACAGAGTATGCCACAGATAGGTTTCTCTATTGAGAAAAAAAGACTCTTCCTCTCAGAGATTAAATACAACACTGCTTCCATACATTGGTATGCAACAAAATCCTCAATTCGACAATATAATCCTGACACTGTTTATGATGAGAGCCATATAAATATTAAAATCAAGACTGCTATGCTTTTGATACTGAAAATCTACCATAACTTCATCCTCTCCAGTATAGTTGCAGTGGTTTCTAAGATATAAAAATCTTTAGGCTGCTTTTAGCTTCAAGGATGTTTTTGAAATGCATAATGAAGGTGTAATTTTTGGGTTGAAGGACTAAATTATCTTAAAGGGGGAGGCTCAATTATAATGATTTTCTCTTTTATCTTAGATTTGTAGCACAAAGGTAACCACTAAAGGGGTGGTTTACCAATCCAGAGGCAGTGTGACTTACTTGCTCAAAATCTGAAGTCAGACCTGGGTTCAAATTTCAGCCGGGGCACCATGCGTGACTTGTGGCAAAATGACTGGCAGCAAATTACTCAACTTAACCAAGCCTGTTTCTTTGCCTGCAAAATGGGGCTAATAAAACTATCTACCTCAAAGGCTCTTATAAGACTTAAATGACAGAAGAAAAGTAAAGTACTCAGCACAGTAAGAACTCACTAAATGTTAGCTATGGTTATTACTTTACCTAAATGAATTCCTAAGTTCCAAATAATCATAGATATCTACCCTACACATTCCCTTGATTTCACTAGGAACACTCAACAATAACAACTATTTAAATTGTGTAAGTGCTCTTGTACAATGATGTAAGAAAAAAGGGAGTTTCCTGACATTCACTTTTTCAGATATTATGCTTTACATAAGAGGAATAAAAACAGGAGTAAAAATAGAACATGGGATCAGAGCATCTTTGTGAATTCTAGACTCAGTAGTTTAATAATAGCATCAAACATCAAATGTCACAACAATTAGGAGATTGAGTGTTCTATTAAATAGTGTCAATATTCTTACACACTACACAATCACTAATGAAGGTCTATTGTGCAATTTGAACCAGTAATAAAGATTGAGAGCTTACAACAGACCAAGTTCTAAGTGATTTTATGTATACTTGTCTTGACAACCTTATGAGCTAGATAATACTTTAACAGATGAGGAAACTTAGGCACAGGCAGGTTAGGTCACTTGCCCAAGATGACACATAGATGATAATAGATCAGAGCTAAATAGACGGAAGTGGAATATCAACCTAGACAACCAGGCTTAAAAGTACACTCGATTTATGGGGCGCCTGGGTGGCTCAGTCGGTTAAGCATCCAACTTCAGCTCAAGTCATGATCTCGTTGCTGGTTGAGTTCCAGTCCCTCTGTGGGCTCTGTGCTGACAGCTCAGAGCCTGGAGCCTGTTTCCGATTCTGTGTCTCCCTCTCTCTGCCCCTCTCCCACTCACACTCTGTCTCTTTCTCTCAAACATAAATAAACATTAAAAAAAAAAAGTCTATTCAATTTTACTACCTGTAACTAAACTCATCAAGTCAGATTAGTTGATACCTTTCTTCTAACACGTGCAAACTGATTTCTTTGGGAGAGGGACGAGACTACAACTGCCTCAAAGGGCTGGCTTCACTCCCAATCTATGATTACGTTTTAACACTTTTCCTACCAACCTTAAGATAACTGTAGAAGAAAGCTGGCCCTGTGCTACAAGCAAAGAAAATAAGTAGCAGGAGCAAGGAAGCTGTTAGTTTGGGGACCAACTGTTGGCTAGTATTCGCATGACTTTTCCCCTTGCATGTGGGTCGACCGACCTCACAGAATCACTGCCCCTTAAGTCAGACCCACGCCCGCAAGCGGTCATTTCAAAAACCTTCCAAAAATGACTGTTTCGCCAATCAGCAGGTTACTCGAAGACAGGACAAAATGGAACTTGCGCAAACACTTAGTCATCAGTAAGCGTTGAAGTTACAAAGCACCTAGTTCGCAAAATAAAACCCGCAGCTAAGTTTCTAATTCCGAAAGAAAGAAAAAGGGCTGACAGTCCGTGACTGCAGGGTGAAGGCACCTAGGGCCCAAGCGGAAGTGAATCAAAGGGGAAAACTAGCCAAGCAATAGGGACTTCACAATATGCGCAGCCACACGGGGGACTTTTCAGGGCCCTTCCTCTCCCTTCCCAACAGCCTGTCCTTACGTCTACAGGATGCCCCGACCCCGCGTGTCCCCAGGACGAATTCAGAAAGGCATTCCGGCGGTGACAGGCCTGAGATCTGTGAGCCCAGATCCAGGGGACCATGGTAGCAAAGTCCTCACAGCCCCGGAGGAGTAGGGGCCCCAAGGCTCCACCTTCCGCTCCCTGGGGCCCGCACCTGCAAAGTGGTGATGTGCTTGTCGTTGAACTTGTTCTCGCAGTAACGCAGCACCAGCGACGTCTTCCCCACGCAGCCTTCTCCCAGCAGCACCACCTTGAATGAGTAGGCTCTGCCCGCCGCCGCCCCTCCGCTGCCGGCCGCAGCCATCCCGTTTCTCGGCCGCCCGAGCCCTAGAGCTGCGCCGAGCGCCCCACAGCCGCCGCAGCGCCTTCACAGCCGCGGCCGGCGCAGGCCCCTCCGCACCGACCCGCCAACCCCGGGCGCCGTCTCCACTCTCGCCTCGGGGCAAAGCCTGGAAGGGCCGAGGGAAGTCCGAGAATGAAGGGCCCCCAGACACCACGTCAGGCACCCGAGGAAAGGCGAAGAGCACTCCCTCTCCGCCTCCCTCTAATGGCGTCTCCTTCCTCCTACGTCACACTTCGGGTCACGTGACCGCCGCGGCCGCGGGCGGCCCCTGGGACTCGGCCCAGGAAAACGTGCCTGGACGTGGGTGGGGTTTCTGGGGCCTCTTCCCGGGGTGGAATTGGCTACGACTGGGGCTCCTCCGCGCAGTCTCCAGTAGAGTTAGGCAGTCTGCGGGTCACCACCACTGTGCAGTTGGTGGGAGTCTGCGGGATTAAGGAATAGATAATTTGAGGTAAGCCCAGCTCTGCTGGAATGTGGAAGGGCAGAACGTTAGCGTTGTTTACGAGACTAATGACCTATCACACCCGGGGTCACTGTAAGCCAGATCTGCCAAGGTGCCCTTCAATCTCTTGACATTCTCGGTGGGATCCCAAATCATAGATATTGAACTTCTTTCAGTTCCGCAGACCTCATCTTTCAGGTCTCAGTTGAAACCGAAAAGACTCGCCTGACTGCCTAACCTTCTACCTTTGTCCATCCCTCTCCTTCTCTCCCGCCCCCAAATTAGGTATTTCATGACACCGGTATACATACCTTGTTTGCCAGCCCTTCATGGAAATTACTTCGCTGAGTATTTGTCTCTCAGTAGGCTGTAGATTTGTTAAGGACAAGAACTGTGTAAGACTGGCCCACCTTTGAATTTCTAACTCCCGTTCCAAGCACGTAATAGGAATTCTAGAAATATTTGGTAATGAATGAATGAATGAATGAATGATGTATCTTAAGCCAGTATGTCTTGGCTCCCCAGTTTTTCTGTCTTCCATGAAGCTTCTGACATTCCATGTTGATTCCACCTTGAGAGACCTGACTTTTTGAGGATTGCTTACCTTTCCTGATCTGTCTCCCCTCTCTTTTATGAAATACTCTTCCAAGAAACTACAGACATGTTCTGAAATGTTGCAACTAGAAATCTAGTGTCACTCAGGCAAACATACTCTTTTTCATCAGACTCCTTTTCCACTTCAAACATGATAATCCATTCATTCAACAAATACTTGAAGGTGCCCACCACATGCCAGGCACTGTACTGAACATGATACAATGTCTCTATCAAGAGCTTACATTTTAATGGTGCTTGTCTGGCTCAGTCTGTTGGGAATACATCTCTTGATCTCAGGGTTTTGGGTTCAAGCCCCATGTTGGGTGTAGAGATTGCTTAAAAATTAAATCTTTAAAAAAAAAGATTACATTTTAGCAGAGGAAGACAAAAACAGTCAATTACACAATGAATACTTTCATCTTGATAAAGCCGTTCAGAGTATCTTGCAAAGGTGTATCAGGACTCAACCGGGTTTGCATGCTAGAGTAATGCATGCATTTGGTTAGGAGTAACCTAGGCCATGGGGCGCCTGGGTGGCTCAGTTGGTTAAACAGCTCAGGCTCAGGTCATGATCTCACAGTTCGTGAGTTCAAGCCCCACGTTGGGCTCTGTGCTGACAGCTCAGAGCCTGGAGCCTGCTTCAGATTCTGTCTCCTTTCTCTGCCCTTCCCCTGCTCATGCTCTGTCTCTCTGTCTCTCAAAAATAAATAAACATTTAAAAATATTTTTAAAAAAAGGAGTAACCTAGTCCAGAAGGGAGGATAGCTTTGCAAGTAGAGAGAACAGTGTGTCCAACAGCCTTGGAGCATCTAAAGTTGAGCAGCTGAAAATGTGATAAGAATGCAGAGAGGGAAAGAGCTCCAGATAGACCTGCAAGGAAGCCAGTGGCCAACACTGAAAGAGCCTTTCAGCAATGAAGGATTTTAATCAAGGGCTGACATAATCAGATTTAACTTAAAAAAAAATCACTCTGCCTGTAATTTGAAAAATGGATTGGAAAGGATAACACTATACTCTGATGTGCTCTCCTCTGGGGGGCTAGAACTGTGTCTTTCACATTTTTCAAAATCTCCAGATCTTGGAATGTAGTACCCAATTAACATTTCTTAATTACAACAAGTGAACACATAAAGTTAAGCCTATAAAATACTAGGTTTGAGAAATGCTTTTGGACATATGGGGCTTTGTTAAATAGCATTGTCAAAACATTTTCCATGTTAAGCATCTAATATGAATAATTAACAATAGAAAGAGGGGCGCCTGGCTGGTTCAGTTAGAAGAGCATGGAACTCTTGACCTCGGGGTCATGGGTTCAAGCCCCATGTTAGGTGTAGAGATTACTTAAATATATAAAACTTAAAAAAAAAAAGGACAATAGAAAAAAATAGTTATCTCCTGTGAACTTGCTATAAATTAAACCCATTTGTTCAGTTATTCAACAACTGCTGCAGAATGTCAGGCAAGATGTCTCTGCTTTCATGGGGCTTACTTGTATTTTAGTGTGGGAGGCAACACAGAAACAGTTTCAGTAATGTGTAGTGGCCAGGTTTAATGCCAACCTGGCATCCACCTCCTTCTGCTTTCAATCAGAAGCTGGTCCTTGCTCAGGTATCCACTCCTTTTGTACAATCCTTTGCCCCTAGCTTCTAGTTGGCTTTCTTCCCATTTCCCTGTGGTTCTTTCCAGCTTTCATGCATCTGAAGCAACAGTTCAGAGGCCTCCCACTGGCAAACAAAACTGAGCTGTAATTGTAAGCACCGGCCACAAAGGGGCACAAGCAGCTCAATGAAATTTACCTGGTGGCTAGCGCACTCAAGACTAACTCAGAAATGCCTCAACATGAAAAAGAAAGAAACCATTGGGAGATTTTCTTCTGAGTTACAGAAATCGAGAATATTCCAAGAGACATGTGGTCTAGGAGAAGAGAGGAAGGGATAGTTTCCAAGGTATTTATCCCTAAGGCGACAATATTAATTAAAAGTATCCCCCAAAAAAGTGTCTCAAGATACATGTTCTTGTCAGAGAAGAATTTAAGGGGCACCTGGGTGGCTCAATCAGATGAGCATCCGACTCCTGATTTTGGCTCAGGCCATGATCCCAGGATCGTGATATTCATTCTCTCTCCCCAACCGCCCCCCGCCCCTCTCCCCTTCTAGTACTCCATGCCTCTCTCTAAAATAAAAATTAAAAAAAAAGAAGGAATCTAAGCCAAACTTTGAGATTCTTAGAACTTACCAATTTCCACTAAAAACATACAATCTCAGCAATTTAAAAGGACAAGTAAAGAAGCCACTTTACTTGTGATGTATTTTATTTTATTTTATGTTTATTTATTTTAGAAAGAGAGAAAGAGCAAGGGAAGAGCAGAAAGAGAGGGGGACAGAGGATCTGAAGCAGGCTTTTTGCTGACAGCGGGGAGACCAATCTGGGGCTCAAACTCACAGAGACATCATGACCTGAGCTGAAGTTCTACGATTAACTGACTGAGCCACCCAGGTTCCTCTGATGTGTATTTTATATTTACATTTATAAATTGTATTTTGAAATAACCAGAACGTGAAGTTGTATCAGGTAAAAGTGTATGTTTGGCATGATTGGCAATAGAATTATGTACCAGCAATTTCTAAATTACTGAAAAGGTTCAGTTTGGAATGTTAGCAGTCTCACTGAGTTAGGCCAGTATGCTGACTTCTTAAAACTAAATGTCAGTAGTTATATAGAGCTGGAAATTCTAAAGAGACTTGTCCACTTCAACTAGGCCTGAATGACTATACTTTTACATTTACTTGAGAAATAAATTAGTATAGTGATGGAAAAGTCTCTTAACAGAGACATTGTTTTGCCCTGATGAAATAATTTGAGCGCTCTTATGAGAGATTTGTGATTTTGGAGAGCTTTCCAATAGCCGTGGATGCTCTCATAGGAAGTTTGTAGGTACATATATACTGAGGATTATGGTATTCAATACCACTTGCTTGAGTATCTTCTACTATTGGCTACTCACTCCTGCTTGGTAAGGTCTCATTTAGAATCTTGCCATTCCTCTATACCACTTTCTAAGTACTTCCTAGCATATATCATTAAATATTACAATTACTTATTTACTTATCAGTATTATAGCCATAAACCCTACAGCAGCAAGGATGTCTGCCTTGCTCACCATTCATTATATCCTGTGTCCAGAATAATGCGTAGAACATGGTAGATGTAAAATAAATGACCAACCCTCCACAAATACCAGCTTTCATATGCCTTCATTTTCAATAAATCTTTTTTTTTTCTTTTGTACAAACCTCCAATTCTTTGAACCTCCATCTGCTGCTGACTCCCCAACCCTATTTGCATATGTGTCCCTCTCTTGAATCATTTAGACTAAATTCCGGTCTTGTGTATAAAGGGTGAAACTCCATGAGGCTGGACCAAGAACAGCTGCTAAGGAAAGAACATTTACAGAGGAGCTGTAATGCAGAAAATTCACCCCCATCCCCAGTCCATCTATCAGCCTCTTTTGGTCTCTCCACCCCCCCAACTTCTATCTCCCTCATACCCCTGCCTTCCTTTGTTGCCAGGATTGGACTCCATATTGGGCATCTGAACTCTTCTTTTACCAACATGCTTTATTGTCTTATATCCTTATATTTCTACTGCATCATCATAGAACACTACCCTTCATGTAAACTGGAAAAATTCTCTGAGCCACCTAGATTTCGTGCATTAACACAAATTCATAGTCATTAACTTCATTCTCAGGGCTACCTATCAGTTCCTTTTCTTTTCTGGCTTCAGCTTTCTCCCATACCCTTTTATCACTATTAAACTTTCCTCATTCTACTTCTGGTCCTAATTTGAGTTATTCATAATATTTCCTTATTATCCTTTAGTGTTGGTAGGTCTGTACTGATCTTCCTTTTTATTCCAGATATTGCTTATTTTGTATTCTTTTTTTTTTCTTGGTCAGTCTCACTAGAGATTTATCAATTTTATTTATGTTTTTTTCTAAGAATCGGCTTTGGTTTTATTGATTTTTCTCAATTAGTTTTTAGTTCTCAACTTCATTGATTTCTACTCTTTATTATTTCCTGCCTTCTGCTTGCTTGGATTTAATTTGCCCTTCTTTCTCCAGTTCCTTAAGGTGGAAGCTTAGATTACTTAATTGAGGTCTTTATTCTTTTCTATTACAAGTATTTATAATAGCTGTATCCATAAATTTTAAACATATTTTAACACAATGTATTTTCATTACACACACACACACACACACACACACACACACACACACATTTTACATTTCCCTTAAAGCTTCCTCTTCTCTGAGCAAACAAGGTTGTTGTGGAAGGCAGAAGAATATCCTTCTTCTTCTCCTCCCAGCCCCTAATTACTAGAACCTGTGAATAGGTTACACGACCTATTCACAAAGGGGAATTGTGGTTGCAGATAGCATTAATGTTGCTAATCATTTGACCTTAAAATAGTGTGATTATGTTGGATTATCCAGGCAGGCCCAGTGTAATCACAGGGATCCTTAAAAGTGGAAGCCAGAAGCAGAAAGGGAGATGTGATAACAAAAACAAGGTTAGAGTGATATGAACCAGCATTGCCAGCTTTAAAGATGTGGGAAGGGAATCACGGACTGAGTATGCAGAAGCTGGAAAAGGCAAGTGGGGTCCCATGTTGTGTCTTACCTATAGAACGGTAAGATAATAAATTTATTTTGTTTTAAGCCATTAAAATGTGGCAATTTGTTATAGCAGCAATATAAAACTAATAGTTACTTATAAATGTGTCATTTAATTTCCAAATATTTGAGGATTTGCCATATGTCTTTCTGCTTTGGACTTATAATTTAATTGTCATGGTTTGAGAACATCCATTGTATGTTTATTTAAATTTGTTTTAAATTGTCTTGTGGTCAAGAATCTGGTCTTAGTGAACATTCTATGTATTTGAAAGGAATGTGCATTCTGTTGACGTTGGGACAAGTTGTTTTTTATAAATGTCAATTAGGTCAAGTGAATTGATAGAATTATTCAGATTTTCTCTATCTTTATTGATTTTCGAATACTTCTATGACAAAGTCTCCAACCCCAATTGTGGATTTGTCTATTTCTCTTTTCAGCTGTATCAGTTTTTGTTTCATCTATTTTTGAAGCTCTGTTATTAGGTGCATATACATTTACTACTGTTAGATCTTCTTGGAGAATTGACCTCTCTGTTATTATATAATACCCCTCATTATTCCTGATATCAGTCCTTGTTTTGAATTCTACTGTGTCTGATAGTAATATAGGTATTGCAGGAGCACCTGGCTGGTTCAGTCAGTGACTCTTGATCTGGGAGCCCCACATTGTGTGTAGAGATTACTTAAAAATAAAATCTTAAAAAATATCTGCATAGCTGTTGTAACTCTTTTTACACTCTTTTGATTATTGTTTGTATGGTATATCTTTTTCTATCTTTCTACTTTTAATTTATGTTTATGGTTTCTTATAAACAGTATATGGTTGAGTCTTGTTTTTGTTTTGTTTAAATCTAGTCTGACAACCTCTTGCTTTTAATTGGTATTCCTGGTCTTAATTAAACCCACAACAGGTACCCTCAGTAAAGGACTCTGCTGAGATCACTAAAAACTAGGTCAACAGGTATATTCTTCCTCAACTTCCAACTCTCCTACCTAATAATAAAAGGAATAGCTACAATTATTCAGTATTTTCTATGTACCACACTTGTATTTACATTACTAATTTAATTCCAATAACAATGCTATAAGGTGGGTACTATTAGTTTCTTCTCCAGTTTACAGAGAAGAAAAACCAAGGTACAGAAAGGTTAAGTAACTTGACTAAGATCACATTAAGAAACATGAGAGCCAAATTCCAAATGCAATTTGAAAAAAATTTGGAATTTTTATTTTTTTAATTTTTTATTTATTTTTGACAGAGAGAGAGAGACAGCATGAGCAGGGGAGGGTCAGAGAGAGAGGGAGACATAGAATTCGAAGACAGGCCGCAGGCTCTGAGTAGCTGTCAGCACAGAGCCCGACATGGGGCTCTAACCCACGAACCGCGAGCTCATGACCTGAGCCTAAGTCAGACACTTAACAGACTGAGCCACCCAGGCGCCCCATCAAATTCATTTTTAAGTAATATATGTCTTCATATATTATTTCTACTTTTTCAGTTCTCAAACCACTCCATCTGTTTCCACAGCACTCCTCAGGTATAATTAAAAATGATCTTAAAATGGATTAGGAATCTATTTTCACAATGCTTCCATAATGCCCTATATATAGTCTTATTTTTGCAATTATATATCAAAATTAAATGTTCAGGAGCTGTCTACTTACTATCTTGTAAGCCCCCTGACATCAGAAACTGTTTCTTATTTTTGTATGCCCAATGCATACAAAATATATACAGTGTGCCTGGCACATTGTAGGCATTTAAAAATATTTTGTTAAATCGATGAATTATTGAAAACCATTTACTGATAATGAGTATATTATTTTTTGTCACTTTTTTAAATGTTTTATTTATTTTTGAGAGAGAGAGAGAGACAGAGAGAGAGACAGCATGGGCAGGGGACGGTCAGAGAGAGAGGGAGATACAGAATCCGAAGACAGGCTTCAGGCTCTGAGCTAGCTGTCAGCACAGAGCCCGATGCAAGGCTCGAACCCACGAACTATGAGATCATGACTTGAGCCAAAGTCGGACGCTTAACCAACTGAGACATCCAGGTGCCCCTATTTTTTGTCACTTCTATGCAAGCAAACAAAAAATCTCTCAAAGGCACAGATTTTATGAACTATATTATTTATTAACATTGACTAGAAAGGAGGTGAAGCTTGGCTGAAACTCAGCCATTCTTCTCTTCCCCAATAGAATCCTTTGGGATGCTCTGTGGAAAAAAATAAATTAACAAGATTTGTCTTCTTTATGTCCCTATAATGCCCCCCTCAGTGTGGTTTTCATTAAAAAAAAAAAAACAAAAAAACTTCTGGGGGCACCCTTCTAGGGTGGCTCGGTTGGTTGAGCTTCTAACTCTTGATTTCCTCAAGTCATGATCTCAGGGTTGTGGTATGGAGCCCTGCATTGGGCTGTGCAAGGGCTCTGTGCTGACAGCCTGGAGTCTGCTTGGGATTCTCTTTCTCTCTTCCTCTGCCCATCTCCACCACTCACACTCTCTCTTTTTCTCTAAAAAAATTCTTTTAAAAACTTTTCCAGGAAACCGTGGACAATAACATCTTTACTGCTTCTACCCATTATATGCCTAAGGTATTCAATAAAATACTAGTAGAATTAGTAAGAGATTAGTAAAGTGGCTATGTATCAAAGCAATATACTAAATTCATTAGGTTTTTCAATGTTCTGGCAACAAGCACCTAGAAATAAAGAATGAGAAAAAATATTCCGTTATTTTATTCATAATAGTGGAAAACTATAAAATGCCTAAGAAAATATTGATTAAATATATGAAATCTATAAAATTTTTTTGGTAGGCATAATAAAAAAACATTAGACCTGAAAATATGGGAAAACACACTATATTCTTGGATGCAAAGTTAGCATTAAAATAACATTTTTCCAAAAGTAATATAAACATTTTTAAGTAAGCTCTATACCCAACATGGGGCTTGAACTCATGACTCTGAGATCAAGAGTTGCATGCTCTACCAACTGAGTCAGCTAGGCACCCCAGTAATGTATTAATTAGTTGTTACCCTGATTGTGTTTATTATAGAATTGGATAAAATATGCCTAACATTTATATGGAAATGTTAAAATATATTTTAAACTTAGTCTGGCTTCTTAAAATAAATTAGGAATCCTTCTAATTTAAACAATAACTTTCTTGAAAAGGAACAGAATTATCTGTTCTTTAGAAGTTGTGAATTCATCTGGTATTGGAGCCTTTTTCAAGTAGTAAAATTTTTAAAAAATCATCCTTACTATCTCTTTTACAGAGATTGAAGTTTTTATACAAAGTGCACATATTTGGTAATTTATATTTTGCTAAAAAATTGTCCATTTCATCAAAGGCTTTCAGATTTATTATAGAATTGCTAGTTGTATTCTTATAATCCTTTTAATCTCTGCTGAATATTTTCTATGTCTTCTTTCTCATGCCCAGTTTTGTCTATTTTTGCTCTCTTTCACTTAATCAGACCTATGAGTTTATTTATTTGTTCTTTTCCTTAATATTTTTCTAGATGAGGCATGTGAATGATCTATTATCTGAATTACTATGCATTTTCTTTCTTTATTTTTTCAAAGTCTATTTATTTTGAGAGAGAGAGGGAGAGGGGGGAGAGAGAGAGAGAGAGCAGGGAAGGGGCAGAGAGAGAGGGAGATAGAATCCCAAGCAGGCTCCATGCTGTCAGCGCAGACCCCCACTCGGGGGCTCCATCTTATAAATGTGAGATCATGACCTGAACTGAAATGAAATGTCGGACACTTAACCAACTGAGCCACCCAGGCAGGCACCCCTGAATTACTACTCATTTTCAAAGATTGTTCTTTGGGGAGCCTGGTTGGCTCAATAGGTTAAGTGTCTGACTTGGGCTCAGGTCATGAACTCATGGTTTGTGAGTTCAAGCCCTGCATCTGACTGTCTGCTGCCAGTACGGAGCTCACTTGATATCCCCGGTCCCCTTCTCTCTCTGCCCCTCCCCTGCTTTCTATAAAAAATAAATAAGCGTTTAAAAAAAAAAAAGGACTCTTCCTTCACTTGACGGGCTAATTACATCATAGCTAAGTTAAAAATCTTGCCTTTTCCCATTGTAAAGATGCTATTCTACTGCCTTGAAGCTTCTGGGGTTGACAGTAAGTCCAATGCAAATCTGGTTCTTTTCTTCTTCTTCAGCAATTTGTTCTTTCTAAATGGTAGCAAATAATATTTGCTCCTTATTCATAGAGTTCAGGAATTTTTATCAGGTTGTGAATGTGTATTTTCTTATCAATCCAGTCTACCCTGGATTTTGGAGCCTTTTTAATTTACAAAACTAGATCTTTCAGCTCTCTGGAATGTTTCTTTTTGACTGTCTAGAGTGCCTGCTGTTTATATGTTAGGTCTCTTGCCTCTCTGCTCTAGTGGCTTATTTGCCTTCTTGATTTCCATGTCTGCTTTTCCTTTGCACTTTGAGAGAATTCTTACACTTTACCTTCTAGGCCACTACAGTGACGAATCTTTTTCAGTTTATCTACCAACATATTTAGTTGGAGATTTCTGTTTTATATGTTATACTTTTTCTTTACTGCACTTGAATTTCATTAAGTAGTTTTAAAAAACAATGTAAGTTGTTCTCTTTGGGGGAGAGATTATTTTCTGTTTATGACTTTTTTCCTGGTCTTAACCTATATAGGGTGATTTTCTTCTCTTTTCTTTTTTTAAAAAATAAGCTCTAGGCCCAGTGTGGGGCTTGAACTCACAACCCAGAGATCAAGAGTCACATGCTCTACCAACTGAGCCAGCCAGGTACCCCTGGGGTGCTTTTCTTTTTCTTTCTATTTTTCTTATTAGGGATCAGGTCTTGAAGGACTTGAAGTCTAATAAGTAGTTTTTTGGAGGACTTGAAGTCCAATAAGTAATTATTAGACTTGTACTAACAATGAGGAAAACAGGCAGGTTATCACTTCTCTTCTGATTCCAAAAATAGAGATCTTATAACAAAGTAGATAAGAATGAAGACTTTGTAGCCAGATTGCCTCAGTTTAAATACCAGCTCTGCTGTTTACTAGTGATGTGGCCTTGGGCAAATTACTCAAACTCTCAATTTCCTTGTTTATCCAGCGGGGAAAATAATCAGAGCTTTCTTGTGAGAATTATAAGGGTCTACTTTTGTGAAATACTGAGAACACTTCCTGGCAAACATATTGGCTGTTTTTAAAAATTCCTTCTGAAAATGGATGAATATGTGGTGGAACAAAAACTGTTAAAACTTTGAGCTTTCTAGCTCTCCCTCCCAATTGTTCTCAGTTTGGGCTGCACATTTGAATCACTGAGAAGCTTGAGAAGTTCTCCTGCTGTACCCCAGACCAATTAGATGAAATTTCTCAAAAGGGGAAACAAGGCAGTGGAAGTTTTGAAAACTTTCCTGGGGATTTCACTCTGTAGCCAACACTGAGAACCATTGCCATAAACCCTACACCAAAGGCAATTCAGTGTTTGCCTCTTGAGCTACTCTTGTATTAGTCATTGTAGATATGAGTTCTTCGGATGGTTCTTTTGCTCTGCAGAGTGCAGATCTTAAAGAGAGCGAGGTCTAAAGAGTGACTAAATCTAAATCTAAGGCTAAATCTCAGCTTAAAGGCTAAATCTCAGCTTCAAGGAACTTAGGAAGAACTTAGTTATTTTCCATTACACTAAGAGAGAACCCAAAGTCTGACAAGGCAAGGCTCTCTGGGGATCCAGTCCCTGTCTGTCTGCTGCTCTAGCCTCCTTACATCATTTCCCCACTGCTCACTAGGCTCCAGCCTAACCAGCCACCTTTGCATTTTTTTTTTTTTAATGTGTCAAGCTCTTCCTGTCTTGGGGCTTTTCTGCTGGATATTTCTTATGCCAGGAATGCTCTCTACTCCCTACCCTTCCTTTACCTGGCCATTGCTTACTGTCACTTGCTCAGAAAAATATTTTGTGAACTTCCAATAAAATCAGTCTTTCTAGGGCCCACTATTCACCAATACTTTTCCTTCACAAAACCTACCACAATGTGTAATTATTTACTTGTGTGATTATTGGCATAATCCTTGACTCCTAGCTGGACTATAAGCTCTATGTTTATTTGGTTCTACTTCTTTATCTCAGTACCTTATGGCTAATACTGTGCAATATACCCAAGAGCTCATAAATAACTATTTAATAAATCAATAAATGAAAAGTGTTAGTTCTTAATTTTGATCAGTGATTTAAAGATTGTTTAGGGGTGCCTCGCTGGCTCAGTTGGAAGAGTATGCAACTCTTGATCTTGGGGTCATGAGTTTGAAACCCACTTGGGTGTAGAGATTACTGAAAAAAAAAAGCTTGAAATTTAATCCTGAAATGAGTTTTTGATCACCTATTTCAAATAGTTTGTGATTTGAATGAAAAAACTGATACTTGAGTATGAAAATGACTTGCCCCAAATCATTCAGCTAATTAGTGATGGAATTAGGACTCATTTTCATTTCTTCCATTTCTAACTCTAATGAACTTTCTGGTACTAAGTGATTTGCTGCTGCAGATAAAAAACAAGACGATCAAGAAAGTAATTTATATATATGGAAAGAATGAAGATTTAATACACTCATTCAGAAAAATATTTTTACTGAATGATAATATAAAGTATGTATTAGAAGATATTGAAAACTGAACTGAATTTTAGTTTTCAAATGAAAGAAGTGAATAAATAAAGGCTTAGTTTAATCACGGTGAAAGGTTGCTAATCCTTAGTCCAGGTTAGATTACTATTTGGAATGTGTCTAGATCCTCAGACAAGTGTGCCATCAACCAATAAAAAAGCAACCACTCATTAAACTCCTACACCATAGCTAAGTGATTTGCATACACAAGCCCCAAATTTCTGCAATTTTGCAAAATAGGTACTATTATTCACAGACGAGAAAATGAAGCTCATTATCACACAGTTCACAAATGGTTAACATTGAAACCATATTGGTCCCATCTGACATGTAAAGAGCCTGGAAGTCATCACTTCCAACCTCACAACAAGAAAAAAGCTGAACAAATTGAAAATCAACAACTCTTCTTAGATCTAGCAGAGAACTGAAGTCACAGGGCAAACTGTTGCCCTGAAAACTGAGAGACAGACAAGTGGATACAGAGAATCACAGTTTACAGGGAGAAGCTCAGGAGCAAAAGCCAGCAGCTGGAGCCATTGTCAGAAAGAAAACTTTAAACTACAACTAAAAAATTGTTAGAAACTCATTACAGACTCACTTGAGAGTTTAAAACTCCTAAGAGGCCCAGGATTAGGAAGACCCTTTCACTTTCCTAAATTTTACCACCAAGAGCTATACCAAATTTTTGCTGTAAGGAGCAGAGAAAAATCCCTCCAGGGGGAGGAGGAAAGTAATCATTTTTAAAGTGCTAAAGAGCTCTCAGTTCTCCTTAACAAAGTTGTCCCTCAAGGAAAACTATTTTAGTGGAGCCTAACTGGGGATTTACCAAAGCCTAACCCACCTGGGGGAAGAGAAATACCCAACTCCAGCCTCCTCTAGCCTTTGACATGGGGGAAAGTAAATAACAAACTTGCTCACTAAAAGACTGAGACCGAATTATAGGATTATAGAACACTTCTCCCACACTTTGCCATCTCATCAATAGGCCTCCTGCATAATAACAGGAGATTAAAGCTAAAAGAACTGCAAGCCTCAGACTCTATTAAATTCCTATTCTAGGAGTACCCAAAGATAATAAGGGAGACAAAAACAAGAACCTTAGGGGAAATTTTGGTCTCTGACACCACAGCAAAGCAAACACTAAACATAGCCCAACTCCTAGCAGGTAAACATAAAACTTACACTAAAGGCCTATACCTGGTATATCATGTGAGCTTTCAACAAAAAATTACAAGGCATGCTAAAAGGCAAAAACCAATCTTAAGAGACAAAGAAAGCATCAGAACCAGATTCAGATATGGCAAAGATTTTAGAATTATGAGACAAGGAATTTTTTTAAGTTTATTTTTGAAAGAGAGAAAGGGGGAGAGAGAGAGAGAGAAAGAGAGAGAGAGAGAGAGAGAGAAAGAGAGAATCTCAAGCAGGCCCTGCACCGTCAGTGCAGATCCTGACTCAGGGCTTGAACTCATGAACCGCGAGCTCATAACCTGAGCCAAAATCAGGAGTCAGACACTTAACTGACTGACCCACCCAGGTGCCACGAGATAAGGAATTTAAAATAACTGATTAATATACTAAGTGCTCTAAAGAAAAAAGTGGACAACATGTAAAATGTTGATGAGTAATGTAAGCAGAGAGATGGAAATCCTAATAAACAATCAAAAGGAAATGCTAGAAATAAAAAATACGTAACAGAAATGAAGAATGCTTTTGATGGGCTCATCAATAGACTGGAACCTGGGTGAGGGAAGAATTAGTGAGCTTGAAGATATGTGTGGCAAAAGCTGAAAGAATTGCAAGGAGAAATAGATATGTCCACTTTAGAGTTTGAGACTTCAGTAAGTATCAGTAATTGACAGATCCAACAAGCAAAAAATCAGGAAAGATAGAGTAGAACTGAAGAGTGTCATCAATCAACTGGGTATAATTGAAATTTATAGAATACTTCATCTAATGACAGCAAAATACACATTCTTCTTAAGTTCACATGAAACATTCACCAAGATAGACCACGTTATGGGCCATAAAACACACCTTAACAAATTTAAAAGAATAGACACCATACAAAGTTTGCCCTTAGACAATTAGAAATCAGTAACAAAGATAGCTCAAAAATCCCAACATATTTGGAGATCAAACAATACACTTCTAAATAATACATGAGTCAATGATTAAGTCTCAAAAGGAATTAAAAAATATTTTAATGAGTGCCTGGCTTGCTTAGTCAGTAGAGCATGCAACTCTTGATCTCAGGGTTGTGAGTTCAAGTCCCCCGTTGGGTGTAGAACTTACTTCATAATAATAAAAATAATTTTTAAAATGTTTTATAGTAAGTAAAAATTAAAATACAACCTACCCAAAGTTGTGGATTGCAGTGAAAGTGGTGTTTAGAGGGAAATTTATAGCACTGAAATGCATTTTTCTTTTTAAGTAGGCTTTATGTCCAGTGTAAGCCCAATGTGGGGCTTGAACTCATGGCCCTGATACCAAGACCTGAACTGAAATAAAGAGTCAGACACTTAATTGACTGAGCCACCCAGGCATCCCTGAAATGCATTTTAGGAAGAAAAAAAAAAAGGTCAATAGTCTGAGCTTTCAATTTAGGAAAGCTAGAAAGAGAAGAGCAAATTAAATTCAAAGCAAATTAAAGCAGAAGAAAGGAAATACTAAAAATTATAAAAGAAATTAATGAATTTGAAAACAAAAAGAGAGAAAATTAACAAAACAAAAAGTTGGTCCTTTGAAAGAACAATAAAATTGAAAAACCCCTAGTCAGGCTAACCAAGAAAGACAGAAATTAAAAGGAAAAAAAGAGGAGATACAAATTACTAATATCAGAGAGAAAAGAGGTATCGTCACTACCAATCTCATGGATACTAAAAGGATAATAAAGGAATATTATAAACAACTATTCCCACAAATTTGATAACTTAGATATAAGTCAACCAATTCCTGGAAAGACATAATATACTAAAACTCACACGAAAAGAAATATCTGTCTAGGTCTATGTATTAAGGAAACTGAATCGGTAATTAATAACTTTCCAAGACAGAAAGCACCAAACCCAGATGGTTTCACTGGTGAATTTATCAACCATTTAAGGAACAAATTTAAGGAACCAGTTCTCTACAGTGATATAAAAAGTAGAAGGAAAGGGAACTCCCTAACTTACTCTGTAAGGCCAACATTACCTTAATACCAAATCAGACAGAGACATTATTAAGAAAGGAGAAGTACAGACTGACATCTCTCATGAACATAGTTTCTGTGGGTCAGGAATTCAGGAGCATCTTAGCTGGGTGGTTCTGGCTTTGAAACCCTCATGAAGTGGCAGTCAAGAATTTGGCCAGGTAGAAGACTTGACAAGAGGATTTATATCACATGGTGCTGGTTGTTGACAGAAGGCCTCAGCTTCTCCCCATGTGGGCCTCTCCATTGGTCGCTTAAGTGTTTTCATGACCTGGAGGCTGGCTTTCCCCAAAATGAATGATCCAAAAGAAAGCAAGGTAGAAGCTGTAATGTCTTTTATGACCCAGCTTCAGAAGTCACATACTGTCATTTCCTTAATATCCTATTGGTAGCAGAGACTAGCTTTATCCAGTATGCAAGAGAACTAAACCAAGAACCATCTTAAAGGTTGTTTATGACAACATACAATGGAATTTTTATCAATGAGAAGAAATCACTTATACATGCAACCATTTAGAAGCTCAGATATAATAATAATAATAATAATAATAATACCACCAGACACTAAAGAGTACATATTGTATTCTATTTATATGATGTTCTAGAACAGGCAAAACTAATCTATAGTTATTACCTCTGGGAAGGGGAGTGATTGACAGGAAATAACCAAGGAAACTTCTGGGGTGATGGAAATGTTCTGTATCTTGATAGGGTGTGCTTCACATGGGTGAATGATTTGTCAGAGTTGTACAATTAAAAATACTTGTGTATTTCAATGTAGAAACATTTACTTCAAAAATAACACCATAAAAAATCAAGTGAGAATTGAGAATGAGTGTACATGAATGTAGTATACATGAAACAAGAATGGCAGAATATTAATTATTGAAGCTGGGTGATAAATATATCAGGACTCATTATATATTTCTGTCTACTTGGTATGTGTTTGAACATTACAAAATAAGTTTAAAAGCTAAAGCCAAACTTTTGTATAAAAAATTTCTAATTCCTTTGTGTAAAAGTTTATATTTTCTTTTGTTCTAAAATAAAAGCATTTGTATCTTGTGAAGGCTACATTTTGAATTGCATCCCAACAAAGAGCATCTTAGTAACCCTGATTGCAGTTAGGGCGCAAAAATCTGGTGGTTGGAAGATGGGTAGTGAGAAAATCTTCCAGGAGCACATTTTTACCTGTTTTGTTAATTATGTAAAAATTGGTGAAACCCATTAAGCTTTTAGGGAAAGTAGACCAGCAAACATGACACAAAGAAAGCTAAGACCATGCTTCCTCTTAAGCCAATCGATTTTTTCCCTTCTTCCATCCAAGAGAAGCTGAGCAGGGACCATGGTGATCTCCTACTACTTTAGAGAGCACCTACTACTTGTAATATTTCCTGTTTCTTCCCTCAGAGACTTTAAGGGTATTTGGCTATGGGTGTGGGGCTAGGAATTAAGTGGAAGAGTAAAAAAATTTGTCAAGTGGACACAGAGATCATTTTAACATACTCCTATCACTTGAGGATCTAATTTTTAATGTGAAAATGTGGAAGTACATATGTCTTCTCACAGATACCAGTGAACTTTCTGCCAGAACCCTCAAGTATGGAATAATGTGGAGACATTGGAAAGCATAGGATATATTCTAGGACTAGGAATAATCCAGATGGCCTAGATACATGAAATATGTGTAGGGGAATGACTATTGGTAAGCCCAAAGAGTCTAGGGATACTTGTGCCTAATAGTAGGCACTCATTATCTCACTAGGAGAAAAATGGTACCAAAAGCTTAAGAATCAGGTTAGTTAAAAGAGCTAAGGGTGAAAAAATATCTTTCTTGGGGCACCTGTGTGGCTCAGTTGGTTAAGCATCTGACTTTTAATTTTGGCTCAGGTCATGATCTCACGGCTTGTGAGTTTGAGCTCCAAGTGAGCCTCAAGTTGGGCTCCGCACTGCATGGGATTCTCTCCTTCTCTCTGTGCCTTCCTCCCTGAATGTATGTGCGTGCTGGTGCTCTCTCTCTCTCTCTCTCTCTCTCTCTCTCTCTCTGAAAATAAATAAATAAACTTTAAAAAATAACATCTTTCTTATCTCTAGCAAAATGAATTACATGGGCACAGTTCATTCATATAATATTGGGAGTTACCTTTTTCAGAGAATAATAGCAATAATAATAAATATAAAAGAGCAGAACTACCTTGCAGTTGCATGGCACTATGGACATGTCACATAGTAATGATAACACTGACTGCTTAATATATACTAGAGACTGCGCTATGTTAGATGACTTAACTTATTTTATTCTCACAGCAACTTCCTGCGCCTAGGTGCTATTGATAGCCTCATTTTATGGATGAGGAACCTGAGATACAGAGGTCATGCAGCTACTGAGCAGTAGAGCTAGGATTTGAGTCCAGGGGGACTGTTCTAGCTCCAGAGCCTGGCATTATTGCTGTGTGTTCTATTAGGTTTCTGTGGCTGCTGAAACAAATTATCATAAACTTAATAGCCTAAAACAATACAAATTTATTGCCTTAGTGCTCTGTAGGGCAGAAGTCCTAAAATTAAGGTGTCAGCAGGGTTGCATTCCTTTCTGGAGGCTCTAGGAAAGAATATGTTTCCTTGCCTTTTCCAGCTTCTATAGGCTGCCCACATTCCTTGACTTACAGCCTCCTTCCTCAATCTTCAAAAGCAGCATCACTCTGACTCTTCTGTTATCACAACTCTTTCTTTGACCACAGCCAAGAAAGGGTCTCTACTTTTAAGGGTTCATGTGATTCAATTGGACCCATTTGGACAATCCAAGATAATCTTTCCATCTCAAGGTTCTTAACCTTAAACACATCTACAAGTTCTCTTTGTCATGTAAATAGGTTCTGAGGACTGGAACATGGACATCTTTGGGGGATGTCCATTTTCCCCAAAGGCTTTTCACATATACTGACTCATGTGATATCAACAATATGGTGGAATAGAAAATATGCATAAAAGGTTGCGTGAGTGACTCAGTTGGTTAGGCATCTGACTCTTGATTTTGGCTTGGGTCATGGGATTGAGCCCCACATTGGGCTCTGTGCTGAGTGTGGAACCTGCTTGAGATTCTCTCTCTCTCCCTCTACCACTCTCCCTGGCGTGTGCTCTCTCTCAAATAAAAGTAAATAAATAGGTAGGTAGATAGATAGATAGATAAATGCATATCAACCTCATTTTCCATACAGAGAGATGAATAGTTTTTTGTCCCAAGATTGTACAACTAGTATTAGGGTTCTTTATGAATGGATCTCAACCTACCTCTTTGGCTTCATTTTATACAATTGCCCTCCATCTAATCTCTAGTCTCAGTGAACTTTTTTCCCCCCTCAAAAAGTCATACCCCTTCAAAACTCAGTCTTTAGATGTGTTGTTATACCCTCTGGAGGGATCATCTTGACTTGCCAAACTTCTATTCATCTGAGTTCTCACTGTGTTAGGTTGGGAATGACTCAAATTGCTCTTTTGATGGAGATGTTAGTACAATATACATCAGAAGACTGAAGTGAGGGTACCACGTGCAGCCTTCCATGGAGAACTGGACAACTTCTTGCATATCTCCTAGGCTCCTCAGCCAGATCAGAGTTATAAAGTGAGGCCAGAGAGGAGAAAGCTTCAGCAAGTAATGAAGTTTCATTTCTTTTATTTATTTTTTAAAGTTTATTTAAAGTTTATTTATTTTGAGAGAGAGAGAAAGAGCTTGTGCATGCATGCTAGGGGAGGGGCAGAGAGAGGGGAGAGAAAGAATCCCAAGTAGGTTCTGAGCTGTCAGTGCAGAGCCCAATGTGGGGCTTGAACTCACAAAACTGTGAGATCATGACCTGAGATGAAATCAAGAGTCGGACACTTGACCGACTTAGCCACCCAGGCGCCCCTAAAGAGTTTCTTTAATGTGAGTGGTAGCTGGGCTCTGAATCCCACTTGGGGAGGAGACTTCAA
This sequence comes from Cryptoprocta ferox, assembly GCA_028646485.1. Taxonomy (NCBI): domain Eukaryota; kingdom Metazoa; phylum Chordata; class Mammalia; order Carnivora; family Eupleridae; genus Cryptoprocta; species Cryptoprocta ferox. Next base: position 43,440,848 of record CM053571.1, read on the forward strand.
GTGTACCTTTGGTGAGTGTTTCCTTTAGTTGACACAGAGATGACTAGTGCCTGAGTCATGCCTAAGAAAGTTAAAGCCTTAGGGACTCCTGGGTGGCTCAGTTGGTTGAGCATCGGACTTTGGCTCAGGTCATGATTTCAGTTTGTGGGTTCGAGCCCCGCATCGGGCTCTGTGCTGACAGCTCAGAGCCTGGAGCCTGCTTTGGATTCTGTCTTCTTCTTTCTCTGCTCCTGCCCCACTCATGCTCTGTCTCTCTCAGTCTGTCTCTCTCTCTCTCAAAAATGAATAAACATTAAAAAAAAAAAAAAGAAAGAAAGGTAAAGCCCAGGGCGCCCGAGGTGGCTCAGTTGGTTAAACCCCACATTGGGTTCCGTCAGTATGGGGCCTGCTTGGGATTCTCTCTCCCTCTCTCTCTGCCCCTTCCCTCCCCAACTCCTCAAAATAAATAAACAGTAAAAAAAAAAAAAAAGGAAAGTTAAAGCCAACTATCATCCTGGGTGCTGACTCTTGCCAGGGATTCCAGAAGGCAAGCAAATGGCTGACTGTCTTTGATGCTAAAGCCAGAGAGAGACTCCTGCCCTGAAACTGGCCAGCACTTCCAGGTGTGGTGAATGCAGGTTTTCCCAAGCAGCTTATGTAAGTCACCTGGTAAAACCCTATCATGAGGTTGTCTTGAATCCAGTCCAATAGGGCTGCCTGACAAGTGAGAATATCTCAGCAGAAAGAGCACAATGGCCAGGAGCTGAGGAAGTGAGAGTGGTAGAGTGTTAGAGTAATGGCCCCCAGGGCATCACACTTCTCTATCACCTTTCTCCTCTACAGTATAACTAATCCTTCCATGGAGCTGTGGGGTACACTTTCCCTTGAGTTGTACTGGCCTTTTGACTTTTTTGACTAATGATTAGCAGAAATGACATCATGAGACTTTTGTGGCCAGTCCTTACGGGAACTTGTAGCTGCTACTTGTGCTTTCTTGGAACGCTTGTCATCAATGTAAAGAAATGCATACTGGAGGATGACAGACAGGTCATGTACAGGAGCCCGGCCAAGAGGCAAGTGCCATCCAGTGCCAGACATACAAATGAGGCCTTTCTGACTAGTACTCCAGCCTGTCAACTCTCTGCAAACCTGAGTGAGCCCAGCTGACATCATGTGGAACAGAATTTCCAGCTGATCCTAACCCAAATTGCCAGCCACAAAACTAAATGCAAATAAATAGTTTTTGCTTTAACCCACTAAGTTTGGGATGGTTTGCATTAATGGATTAACTGATGCAGGCAGCCACTTGAACCAGAGATGCATCTGCTGCTTCAAGAACTGTAAAAAAGGGGCTCAGCAAGAAACCTCCAGATAGCCCACAAAAGCACCCCACAAGCTAGCACCAGCCTTAACCTTCTATCTACCAAAAACATCCAATAACACCAGCTTTAGCCATCTTCCATGCTTAGACAACCAAAACTATCTTTACGTACCTCTCTTCTTCCTGCCTCTATCTTCCTCCCCACTCTACATCAGTGTCTTAATCTGTTAGAGTACTAGTCCCATTCGTGAGGCTCCCCTCTCATGACCTAATCACTTCCCAAAGACCTCACCTCCTAATGCCATCACACTGGAGGTTAAGATTTCAACATGTGAATTTGGGGGGCATATAAATATTCAGCCCGTAACAACCAGTATCAGAAAAACTTCAATTTTATCATTAGTCTCAATTCAGCATTTAAAATAGCCAAACCTGGCTTTAAAAACAAAAGCAGAAAAAAAAAAAACAAATTTGACTTAGTCTTCTCAGCTTGGACCTGCTTCAAGCTAGAAGCCTGCTGTGGGAAAGCGGGACACAGTTCTCTAGTCTCTCACAGCTCACCTACCTACTCTCCCATTAGTTTCTAAGAATAAGAGAAGTGTCAAGGGCTTGCTAGAGTTTTTATATAAGGTTATGGGAAGTTTAAAGGGGCACCAGAATGCAAAATTAAAATCACTTTAAAAAATCACAGTACATACATCATATTTGATATTTGTTCATGGTAGTTAGTTACACACATTTGTCTCCTCCATTCTTATCAAATGGGCACGGTCCTTGTCTTACTCTTTTTTGATTCACCAACTTCAATACACAGTGCCTAAAGCACAGAGACAGCAAATGAATGCTTGTTTGACTGGAAGCTAAAACCCAGGTTTCCTTACCTCAGGATTAAACCCTCTATCCCACTATGTCACTGCTCAGGTGAGACAGGACATGAAACAGTGAGAAATATAAAACAGAATGGTGTGCCTGGGACCAGACCCCTCAACAATCATGGTTTCCTCTGCACCAGGACACACTCACAAAAGGATTTAGGTATTTTCTTTCCTTCTTTTTAAAGCAAAAATAATCAAATAGAATGTTCCCTTTACTGTGATATTTATTTCATCTTTTTATTGAAATAATAAATGCATATAAATGTTTAGCTTGACACATTTGCACAACTGGACACACTCATATAGCCAGCACCCGGATCAAGAAACATGTTTTAGCACCTCAGAAGCTCCTCTCATGATAGTCTCTATCCTCCAGGTAACCACTATCCCTGACCTCCTATAGCATGGATGAGTTTTACACATTTTTGTTCTTTATATAAATGAAATCACAGTATGTATTTTTTAAACTTATTATAGAATGAGCAAGCTGGGGAGAGGGGTAGGGGAGGGGGGAGGGGAGAGAGAGAGAGAGAGAGAGAGAGAGAGAGAGAGAATCTTAAGCAGGCTCCACACTCAGTACAGAGCCTAATGTGGGGGTTGATCCATGACCTTGGAATCAGGACCTAAGCTGAAATCAAGAGTTGGACACTCAACCAACTGAGCCATCCAGGTGCCCCGAATCACAGTATATATTCTTTTGTGTCTAATTTCTTTTGCTCAACCTGTCTATACTGAGTGCAGGTGTAGGCTGTTCATTCTTGTTTTTTTTTAAATTTTTAATGTTTATTAATTTTGAAGAGAGACAGAGTGCCAGTGGGGAAGGGGCAGAGAGAGAGGGAGACACAGAATCCAAAGCAGGCTCCAGGTTCTGAGCTGTCAGCACAGAGCCCGATGCGAGGCATGAACCCACGAGTGGTGAGATCATGACCTGAGTTGAAGTCGGACGCTCAACCGACTGAGCCACCCAGGTGCCCCTGGTTTTTTTTTTTTTTAATGTTTATTTTTGAGAGAGACAGAGACAGAGACAGAGCACAAGCAGGGGAGGGGCAGAGAGAGAGGGAGTCACAGAATCCAAAGCAGGCTCCAGGTTCTGGGCTGCCAGCACAGAGGCTGATGCAGGGCTGGAACTCACAAACTGTGAGATCATGACCTGAGCTGATATCAAGAGCCAGATGCTTAACCAACTGAGCCACTCAGGTGCCCCTAAAAATATATTTCTATATATGCCAGGGTACAGGTTGTGTAACTGAAAGAGAAGCTGCTTGTTAATCACTGAGGAAACACACTTGGGGTGCCCCTTTGCCCCTCTCCCCAACTTGCACTCTCTAAAATTAAAAAAAAAAAAAGCAACACACTTTAGAATGTTTAGTGTTTGGACAAATTTAGTGCCCTACTTTATGGAAAAAATTGAAGAATTAGTTTTGTCCAATAATATATAAGTCCATTAAAGATCAATTTTAGAATCAAATTTTATAGAACTATAATTGAGTAATTACATGCAATATTACATAGACAATTGCAACAGAAATATGGGGACCTATATCTACCACACTACCAGTTCTAATGAGTTTATTCTCTCGTAATGCTATGTGGTATCACCATTTAAAACACTGTGTGGCCTTATGAGATTAAGAGAAAACAGAATTTGTATTATTATTCTAGCCCCACAAATGGACCTGAAAACTCTTAGTCCCAAAGAAATGTTTAGAGCCCTTTCTACATGTTTGTTTTTAAAATTGTTTTATTTTAGAGAGAAAGAAAGAGCAAGTGGGGGAGAAGGGCGGGGGGGGGG
>CM053571.1:43445314-43543911 GCA_028646485.1 Cryptoprocta ferox
TCTTGATGAGGTCCCAATTGTTTATTTTTGCTCTTGATTCCCTTGCCTTTGGGGATGTGTCAAGTAAGAAATTGCTAAAGTTGAGGTCAGGGAGGTTGTTTCCTGCTTTCTCCTCCAGGGTTTTGATAGTTTCCTGTCTCACATTCAGGTCCTTCATCCATTTTCAGTTTATTTTTGTGTATGGTGTAAGAAAGTGATCTAGTTTCATTCTTTTGCATGTTGCTGTTCAGTTCTCCCAGCACCATCTGTTAAAGAGACTGTCTTTTTTCCATTGGATACTCTTTCCTGCTTTGTCAAAGATTAATTGGCCATACATTTGTGGGTCCAATTCTGAGTTCTCTATTGTATTCCTTTGGTCTATGTGTCTGTTTTTGTGCCAAGGAATATCATTTAAAACAATGGTGGGGAGGGGTAGATGGAGAAGAGGGGTAATTTCCAGATACTATTTTGTTTGAGTATCTTCTTGATTGGTAGAAGAAACACACTTGATTGTAGACATTTTAGAAATAACACATTAATATTTTGGTATACATCTTTTTAACCTTTTTTTCCTTAATAGAATTTTCTTGGATGTAAGCCTCCAATGTGAAGCAGCAAAGTCACAGTATTAATTACAACAAAACTTCATTGATTAAAAATAATGTGTTAAAATACACCCAAAACAATAATTGTGTAGAAAATATCTCAGATTTCTAGTGGTAGTTACTTTGGGAAAGGTAGAAGAGGGCTAGGTCTGTTGAGGGGATTGTGGAGGCAAAAGGATATTTTAGTTTTATCTCTAATATACTAATATTTAAAAACTCAGTATATTACATAAGTAATTAAACATTAATAAAAAAAGGAAAACTATCTGGGACACATGTCTTGGGTCATGAGTTCAAGCCCTACATTGGAGGCAGAGATTACTTAAAAAAATAAAAAATAAATTTAAAAAAAGAAAGAAAAAAATCCAAACATTAAAACAAGAGTTGCCACATGCATAAAATAAATTTTGAAGGTGGTGATGAATGAGAATTAACAGGTCTAGTCCTAGCAGAGAAAACAATTTTAGGAGCCTTACCCTTATTATCATTTCCTGACTCACTAGTTTCAAAACCATTAATAGTGCGTCACATGACTGAGAAATGTTGGAATCATCACAGTCCTCAGGAATTCAGGTGGCCAAACTGGTTTATTTTTGATTCTTCTCCAGAACAATGTTCCTGATTCTTAGCTTTCAGTGACTCTTAAAGGAAACACTGATTAAAGTCAAACAATTTAACAAACATATACTGAACACTTATATATTTTTTAAAATATTCAGGACCAGGGGTGCCTGGGTGGCTCAGTCAGTTAAGTTTCAGACTTAAGCTCAGGTCATGATCTCGCAGTTCATAAATTCAAGCCCTGCGTCGGGCTTTGTGCTGACAGCTCAGAACATGAAGCCTGCTTCAGATTCTGTGTCTCCCTCTCTCTCTGCCCCTCCCCCTCTTGCTCACACTCTGTCTCTCTCAAAAATAAATAAATATTTAAAAAAATTAAAAAAAATATTCAGGACCATTTGGAATTACAGCAACAGACACTCTATTAGGAGATTAAATAATTTAGCTGCATAATTGTGTTTTCATCTTTAAAGTATTTAAAATTCACCTGAAATCTGGGGGCTGACAGTTTTTTTCTCACCCTGATGGCATCAGGAGCAGCAGATGAAACATCAAGGACATCAGATGACTGGGCTCCAGTATGTCCGCTGTGCATAACAGGCAGCAGCCATTAATATTACAGGCATGAGGCAAAGTTTATGATATCTCACCTTGCATGATTTTTCTCTATACTAGGTGTTTAATTGGTATGGCGTTGGCATTTCCTACATATACAGCAGTTAGATACAAGAAAAGAGATTTGTACATCTTGGTTGAGGCACTCATAACCCAAGTAATGAGAAAAGCTAAGAATGGAATGATCTGTTCTATCAATTCATTGTTCTCCTGGTAGCTCCATTTGATGAGTCCTCAAATGCCTCTCCCTGAAGTCTTGGGGTCTCCTTCAAAAGCTTCAAAAGCCATGGGCACATAACCTTCCTTCCTCTCCTCATACTGTAAAGCAGTATGATAAAAATGGTATGTACACTTTTAGGCTGCCCTAGGTAGGCAGTAGGTATTGTTTTGTTATACTCTTACATGGAGTTCTTTCTATGAAGTGTTTTAATTTTTTTACCAAAAAGGTTTTTTTTTTTTTTTTTTAATGCTATGTCTGAGAGAGGGAGAGGGCATGCAAGTGGGGGAGGGGCAGAGAGGAGAGATGGGGACAGAGGATCCACAATGACAGCAGAGAGCCCGATGCAGCTTGAACTCATGAAGTCACGAGATCATGACCTGAGCCGAAGCCGGACGCTCAACTGGCTGAGCCACCCAGGTGCCCTGGAAAGTTTTTTAAAATAAACTGTTCACTCAGTAAAGAGGAAGAATAGTTTATTTGAATAACTTATTCAACTAGGTTGAACTAGTTAAATACCCAATTATGAAGGATGTTACAATAAAATATATCTAAGATTAAAGAAAAAAAGAGCCACAATTCCTTATCTATAATTCTCATAACCAAAAAAAGCTCTGAAAACAGAAAGTTTCTTCCTAAATTTGGTGACAAAACTGCACTGATTTGAGGTTCTCTTTATAGTCTTCAGTTATTACATTTAGTGGTACTATTCATACATTCACTGTAGAAACATTAGTGTAGCTGAGAATAGGTGCCAGCTGAGGCTCTTTTTGGGGAGTTTAAGTAAAATATGTGTACTCCATTAGTTTTCTAAAATCTGAAAATTTTGATTCCAAAACACAACTAGACCTAGGTTTTCAAGTAAAGGCTTGTCAAGCAGTATTTCCCTAAACTGTTAACGAAATGGTGATTCTACCAAATCCAAAGATGGTTGCAGTAAGTATTTTTATTCTACAGTATGTCTTGAGGATGAATCACCAGGAAAAGAGGAAAGGCATGTTGGAATAGATACAGGCTGTTCAAACAATAAACAGGCTGCATCAAAAACTGACATAGGAATGATTTAGTAAGTGATGTGGCTGTATAGACACAGTATAATTACCAGAAGCTATTAATGCATAAAGAGAGCGTACAGTGCTACTAACAGCTGTCTGCATAAAAATGAAAAGTCCCATTCTTCTGAAGCTTCTTTTATATATGGTGCTTTAGGACATTCTTATTTAGTAGTTCTCAACCTGTCTAAACATTAGAATCTCCTAGAGAGCTTTCCAAAAATAACCTATGCAAGAGCCTTACCTTCAGATGCTCAGATTTACTTGATCTAGAGAGGGGTCTTGGCAAATGTTTTTAAAAACACCCTATGCCTGGTGGCCTCAGTCTGTAGAGCATGGGACTCTTGATCTCGGGGATGTACATTCAAGCCCCACATGCAGTGTAGAGATTACTTAAGAAAAACAAAAAAACACCCTACGTGATTCTAACGTACTACATTGAGTTCTGAAAAGTCCTAACACCAAGGCTCTACCCCAGAATAGATAAATCAGAATCCTTGGAAGCAAAGCCCAGACAGAAGTATTTTTTTAAAAAAGATGCTCAGGTGACTGCAATCTATACTCAAAGGTAAAAACCAATGATTGAGACTGAGTTGCTTGGCTTAAGGATTAAGGATGTTTGCGGTTTTCTTTTTTCTTTCTTCCTAAGTCAACTCAGTTCTCAATTATCACTGCAGTAGAGCCACCAGTAAAGAATTCTTTTTCTTAAACGTTTATTTATTTTTGAGAGAGAGAGAGAGAGAGAGAGAGAGAGAATGGAGAGGGCAGAGAGAGAGGGAGACAGAGAATCTGAAACAAGTTCTGCACTGCTTGACTTGGGACTCAAACTCACAGCAGTGAGATCATGACCTGAGCTGAAGTTGGTCATGAATCAAAGTTGGTCGCTTAACCAACTGAGCCACTCAGGTGCCCCACCAGTAAAGAATTCTATGCTTTATCCACTTTTAATCTATGGAATCTGTCTTCAATTTCAATACAAAAGAAGGGGAGGGATGTACGGAAATCACATGAGAAATATTTTTAAATACTTTCAGCAACGTGCTCACTTCGGCAACACATATACTAAAATACTTTCAGCAAAATAATCCATACCATAATTTAATCCATATTAAACTCCTTTAGCATACAGTAAATCATAGTGAAGAACTGAAAAGTAGAATTCATTTCAGTTGAGTCTATATTGTACAGAAGAGCATAACTTAAGCATAGAATAGGAAATCATAGCATCTTCCAGTGACTTCTAGGTAGCAAATAAAAAAATAATTACAGTAGTTTTCCAGTGACTCTAATTGTTCAGGATGCCAAAGTAAAACAAATTCCTTTACAAATTTCAAAGAAAGCTAGAAATTACATTAAAAAATATTAAATACAAGATAATTTCTGCTCAAAGATCAATTGAAATAGAAGGTGCACATATTTTAGATATAAATCTCTTTTGCTTTTACTTAAAAATACTTTTTTCATGCATTCTAATGGTCATATGAAAAAGACATTTACTTTTTTTCCATTACAAAGCCTGAGAAAGGGAGAACAGATGTGAAGTAGGCCTCATAGCTCACTAAGAACCAAACTCCACACTTTTCACAACTGTAAATGGCAAGTAATGGAAGTCCAGGACTGCATTTATTCAGGATTCCACACATACAGACATCAGTTTTAAACCACCCAAAACTTAAGATTTGGGTAACTGGTACAAGTGCCATTACACTTTTAGTCCCTACACTGGTTTAACGAAAACAAAATCTGTATTTACTATGTAGGAATTTTCAGTTCAGTATATAGCAATATATGTGGATATTATAGCTTCATTGCTCAAGAAGCTCTATTTAGCAGAAGAAAAATATGAGTAAGTTCTATGTACACTTATCTTTCACTACAAAGATGTTAGCAGTTACAAGGGAGTTAAAGGAAAAATTTGGAATTTCATCACAATGGAATATGGGAAGAGCTGGTATTTCCTCTTTGCCATTGTAATTATTCTTCTTACATGAAACTCAGAATTGCAAATTTAGCTGAATTTACCACAGTTTCAGCCTTTGTAAATGAAATAAAGTTCACTCGCTGGGCCAAAACTGGCAAGCAGCAGTTGGAAGCAAGAGGGCAATAAGGACAGAAGAAAACAGATTCACTGCATTGTTATCAAGAATCGGTTTCCCTGCTATGTACTTCACCTCATTCGCTGGGCTGTTGACCACCATGCCAGTGCTTTCATCTAAACCTGGAGTAGAAAAGAAGCAAGTGAGGTGGAAAATCCAAATGACTTGATTTAAAATAAATAAGGACCCCCCACCCCCCGGCCAAAGGATATAATCTTTGAAAGATTCTCAGCCACTTAAAATTGATTTCAGTGATGGGGTGCCTGGGTGGCTCAGTTGGTTAAGCATGACTTTGGCTCAAGTCATGATCTCACAGTTTGTGAGTTCAAGCCCCTTGTCAGGCTCTGTGCTGACAGCTCAGAGCCTAGAGCCTGTTTCAGATTCTGGGTCTCCCTCTCTGCCCATCCCCTGCTCATGCTCTGTCTCTTTCTCCCTCAGAAATAAGATAAACATTAAAAAAATTTTTTTAATTGATTTTAGTGGATAATTATATGGTGAGAGGTATGGAACCCGCAATTAGAAAAGATTTTTTTGCAATGTGATTTTCACCACACCTTAATACTGTTCTCTCAACACTGCTGGAGTTCCTTCACAGGTAGAAGGGAGAACACTAAAAGCAGAGATGTGACGAAACCAGAAAATTAGGCCTCCAAGACCTATAGGGATCACGTCTTTGGCCTCTGCACTGGAAACCCAGAACCCAGCACGGTGCCAGCACAAAGGAGGCACACAAAGAATTTACTGAACGAGTTAATCTGTCCCACAGTCCACATTATTTTTTCAACCCACTCAATATGATCAGAAACTTCCCCAGTTAGAGCCCAGGTTAGAATAAAACCTAGGCTCTTAAAAACAAACAACAAACAAAAAACGTGGGGAGGGCAGTGTGTGTATGTGTGTGTGTGTGTTTGTGTGTAGGGTTATTGACCTTTACCCTGAACTAAAATCAGACTGCTTCCTCCTTAGTATCTAGATGACACTAACGAATCTGAGAGAACAAACATTCTGACTGGTGGGGAGCAAAGCAGAAGGGCAAGTAGATGATCTTGGCACATGAAGAGAAATGGAAGGACTGTACACAGGAAAACTTTCTCCAGACTCCCAGCTTCTTCACTGTATGAGTCAAAGGAGAAAGCATGGTCGGTCAGAGTATGGAAGAAATACACACTACCAGAATATGTCAGTATACTGATGTGACAGGAGAGCCTCAAAAGCAAAGCACAGAAAATTCTGGGGAAAACCGACTCTCTCATATATCTTGAGTGGGGCTAAAAATTCACTGGGGACAGAAAGCATTATGTCATAGCAGAAAAGTAGGTCATATGTGTACAGAGTAGGACAATAATCGTTTCTCAGATAGACTTGTAAAACAAATGGAGGGTGGGCATGAAAATGATCTGATCCCAAATGTTCTGCTTTCCTGGGATTAGATAAAGTCCCATAAGCAAAAGCATCTGTTTCCTGCACTATCATATCCTCCCCACATAGCTTCTACTCACTGTTCTGCAGGACTAATTCTCCTTCAATTAATTTAACACAAAAAAGATTTTAAATCAAAATGTGGAAAGGACTCTGTCCTATCATTCCTGGCCTCTCAATTTCCTCTGTCTCTGAGACTGTTTTCATTGTCATGTTTTCCCCCGTATTTTTTCCCCATTTAACACACCAATAAGTTGCAATAATAATGTGATGCTCTTACCAGTAAACTGCATTGTAGCTCCTAAATATGAGTCTACAACTGATCCTAGTAATCCAGCCAGACCCCCAAATGCAATAATTGGCCACTGGGGAGCAGAAATGTCCAAATCATTAACAAAAACCAACTGTGTGAGGAAGTACGCGATGCCCACAAAGGTACCACCAAGTAGACTGGAGGCAAGGCCCACCATTGTGACACCTCCATTGGTCCCTGAAGAAGAAACATAGATAAAATAATCTGGTTAACAATCAACAAACATATAAAATCAAGGAAAGCAAAAAAATTTGGTACCTATCTTACCAAGACTAATTTAAAGAAAGGGTTCTCTTTCATATAATCCAAAGACCATAGCCTAATTAAAAAGAAGTCTTTTCTCTGCATTAACTCCTGACATTCTAAGAAGTGCAGAAGGATGGTTCAATGGAGCCAGACTGCCTGGTTTCAATCTTCCTTCTGCCACCTCCAACTTATGTGACTGTAGCTAAGTTACTTCTCTTAAATTTCCTTGTTTGTAAGATGAAAATAATTAAAGAACCAATTCACATGAATAGTAAAGAGTATTAAGGATGATGATGATGATAATGAGGAAGAGGAAAAAAAAGAAGGAGGTGAGGAAGAAAAGGAAAAGGAGGAGACAGTAGAGGAGTAAAAGACAAGGAGAAGGAAGGGAAGAAGAGGAAGCAGGAGGGCAGGGGACGACAGAGACAAAAATGTAGTAGTAGTAGTTGATGATAACGGTAACAGGGAACTGAGACCTACGGTAAAGCACTAACCATATAACGGGTCCTCAAGAAATGCTCTATCCTCCCCTTCCTTTTCCTCTCCTACTGATAGGTCTCTGCATTCCTGTGTTGTTTACCTAGGACTTGCTAACATTTTCTGCAAATATTATCATCACCAATTTAATAGCCTACAGTAATTTTCCAATTAAGGGGAATAACCAAAATTCTTAAAAGGCTCTTAGGTAAGAAACACAATCAATCGGGTTTTTTGTTGTTGTTGTTCGTTTTGTTTTTTTGAAGAACTTAAATATAGACTCACCAACTGGAACTTTCTCCCAGGTTGTTATTAGCCTTGGCGGGCTTTTACTCAGAATGGTGCCAACTTCTGAAGCCCACGTGTCTCCAGCACAGCAGGCCAGTGCGGCCAAGAGAGACAAACACATCCAGGAAGCAGTGTACTGCTTGGAAAAATCTATTGGGATTTCCCCGGGGCCATTTTCTATCATATACAGCAGCGCTAGCTCTGTAGGCACAGCTCCATTACAGAACACCTGAATCCAGTTCCTCTGCCCACCTACAAACAAACAAGTAGATGAAAAGGACAAGAAATGTTTTCTTCTCAGGAGGGAAATCATGCAGTTACAGGAATTTAAAGTTTAAGAAAAGAAAAATGACTAAAATTTTAAAAATAACTAAAAGTTGGATGGGTACCTTTGCCTATATTCGATATTATTTTAGAATAATTAATGATAGTTCTAATGCTTCAAAAATTCTGCTGTTATTTACTATTATGGTGAAGTAATGATAAACTAAATTAGGCCCTACTTAAAGTAACTCTCCTCTAAAATTTATCTTTTTCAACAATCTAAACATGTTCTGATTGTAAGCTTATAATATGATAGGCTGAAATAAAGGTTACTATTTTAAGTGATGTCAAACATAATTCATTTTACCTTCTTTGTATTCTGAATCTAGACGCTTCTTTATTTCTCCCTTCCATTTAGTGAGTTTTGAAGAAGAAAGGAAAAACATCAGCAAAGAGGTAAAAAAGCTGAAATTTGCAATGGTTAGGATAAATCCAACCACAAGTCCTGAAAGAAACATATATATACACAGAATTATATTTAGTCCATACATTAATGCTGTGAAAAAAAGAATGGATTTTTTTTCAGTTCTTATTCACATTAAACCTGAAATGTACATTTCTAATACATTTTCATTTTTACCAGTTCAGATACTATCAAATAGTAAACTAAATGGTTTGATTGAGATTTTTAAAGCATATTTTGACCTCCCTTCAAACTATGAATATATGTATTATTGTAGATATTTTATTTTATAATCAAACTACAGAACACAATAAATAGCAGTGATTTATTATTAGGCAATACATATATATGTCATATATACCATTTGGATAGACAGCTAGTTTGAAAATTTCTAAGTTAACTGTGTACTTCTGCAGCGAGGTTAAGATTGTGGAGTCTTTTAGGCTTCTAATTTTTACATCCCCCCCTTCCCCCCCATATCCTGGATCTTGTTTTCTACTTAAAGGCTAGCTTTTTAAAAAACTTTTGTATGCTCTCTTGTTGAGCCTCATAAACTATGGGAGAAGATAGAGACAGTGTTTCTTAGCTATGTTTTCTTATGTAGATATATGAAAACAATCCTGGATTTTATTTGAAATAAAAAATGGAGTATTTTCTGTGAATGTGATTTTAGATTCTTCAACTTTTTTTTTGTTTCTTTTATTTGGGCAAAGAAGAAAGGGATCATACTTCATTTTTCCATGATGACCAATTTCGAGGAAGGCTTATAGTACCTACTGTTTAATCAGGAGAACAAAAAAGAGGGAAGCTTACATTTCATGAAACAGAAAAGAAAAAAAAAAAAAAGGAAAGACATACTCCTGATATTATAGCAACATGTAAAGCAGCCACTGAAATCAACTGCTAAATCAGTCAAATGTGCTTAAGACTTGTAGGTTGCTAAACTGAGAAGTTATAAAGCCTCTCTCTCAATAATTCTATAAAGGAAATGCACATCTTCTGGAATTAGCTTCTTAAATTACTCAGATAATCCTTAAAGGCCTTTGTTAGAATATTTGAAAATGTTCCTCCGAGGGGCGCCTGGGTGGCTTAGTTGTTTGAGTGACTGACTCTTGATTTTGGCTCATGTCATGATCTCAAGGCCATGGGATCAAGCCTTGCACTGGGCTTCACACTCAGTGTGGAGCCTGCTTAAGATACTTTCTCTCCCTCCCTCTGCCCCTCTCCCCCACTTGTGTGTTCTCTCTCTCTACAATAAAATAAAAATAAAAAAGAAAATGTTCTTAGGAGTAAAACTTGGTGGCTGAGATAGCAAAGTACCCCAGTTTCTATTAGCACAATGGTTAGTAAATTCTACAAAAATGAATGAGATGGAGGATTCTGGGAAGATGGAGGAGGAGGAAGCATCAGGAATCTGTCTTCCCGCTTACACAACAATTGCACAGGCAGAATCTGTCTGACAAAACTTTTCTGGAACTCTCGATTCTACTGAAGGCTTGTAACTTTCAAAGGAAGGTTTGGAAGGGAAACTGGAGTTAATTTTGGTCAGTTTCCCATCTACCACTCCCAGCCCCATGGCAGGCAGTACAGGAATTGCAGGAGCAGTCTGCACACAGCTTGTGAAAGCCAGGGTAGACAATAAGGACTTGTCTTTCTTTTAAAAATTTTTAATGTTTATTTTTGAGAGAGAGAGAGAGACAGAGAGAGACAGAGAGAGAGAGAGAGAGAACACATGAGCAGGGGAGGGTCAGAGAGAGAGGGATATAGAATCTGAAGCAGGTTCCAGGCTCAGAGCCCGACGCAGAGCTCTAACCCTTGAACCGTGAAATCATGGCCTGAGCTGAAGTCAGACACTTAACCAACTGAGCCACCCAAACACCCCCGGACTTGTCTTTCTTTAAAATTTCTTTTTAATGTTTATTTTATTTTTGAGAGAGAGAGAGAGAGACAGAGCATGAGTCGGGGAGGGGCAGAGAGAGAAGGAGACGACACAGAATCCGAAGCAGGCTCCAGGCTCTGAGCTGTCAGCACAGAGCCCAATATGGGGCTCAAACTCATGAGATCATGATCTGAGCTGAAGTCAGATGCTTAACTGACTGAGCCACCCAGACGCCCCTGGACTTGCCTTTCAAACGTGAGGATTTGTACTCTGATCAATGACTGCTGCTTCTGATAAGGCAGATATAGACACACAGGATGGCAGCTACTGTTGCACCCCACCCCTTACTGTTGCAATCCCTTTCTTGTCTGGCTGAAACGACTTCCAAAGGACTGAAAGGGTTCATACCAGCTTTCCTTCATTTCTGGTCTTCCTCCTCCATAGACCCATACATTAAAGACTAGGACATTCAAAAGAAACTGCATTTAGGGGGAAAATTAGAAAGTCACAGTACATACTCAGAGAAAGGTATAGGCTCAGAAGACTGGGAAGACCTTAAGTTTACACCTTAGGGTGATCCCTGGCACAGAAACAACTTCCAACAATCAAAAAGAAGACAAAACAAAAACAAAAAAACAAACCCTGGGGACGGGAAATTCTGATTTCCAGAGTTACCATATATTAGATTTAAATGTCCAGTTTTCAACAAAAATATCACAAGGCATACAAAAAACAGGAAAGTATGGCCCATTCAGAGGGGAAAAAATAAGCAAAGACATCAAGACAACAGTCTTAAGGATGCTCAAAGAATGGAAAGAAGACATGAAAAAAGTCAAGAAAATAATACAAAATATGGAAATATTAATAGAGAGAGAAATCTAGAGAAAAACCAATAGGAAATATTGGAGCTGAAAACAATTCAGTACAGATTCAAAGGCACATCTGAGCAGGCAGAATAAACAAATCAATGAACTGAAGGCAGGCAAAGGAAACTATCCAGTCTGAAGAACAAAAAAACAAAGATTGAAGAAAAGTGAACAAAGCCTAAGGCACAATTGGAACACACACAATGTGGGAATCCCAGAAGAAGAAAAGAGAGGGACAAGGGGCAGAGAAATTATCTGAAGAAATAACAGCTGAAACCTTCCCAAGGTTTTTTTTTTTTTTTTAAACTTGCCAAGTTTGATGAAAGGCACACGTATAAACATGCAAGAAAGAAGCTTACCAAACTCCAGGTAGAATGAATTCAGAGAGCCACATTGAGACACATTATAATCAAACTGTTCAAAGACAAAGACAGTCTTGAAAGCAGAAAGAGGTACTCATCACATATGAGCAATCCTCAGTAAGATTATCAACAGATTTCTTATCAGAAATTTTGGAGGGCTGATATATTCAAAGTATGAAAAGGAAAGAAAAAACCCTGCCCAACAAGAGGCTTATATCCAGCCAAACTATTTTTCAAAAGTAAAGGAGACATTAAGAGTTTGTATGTTATTAATGTTATGCTGGCAAAAATTTAAATTAAAATGTTACAACTTTAGGATGTTAAATGTAATTCTTATGGTAACCATAAAGAAAATAGTTACAAAATATACACAAAAGGAAATGAGAAAGGAATTCAAACATTTCACTACAAAAAACACAAAAGACAGTAATACAAAAACTGAGGAACAAAAACTATAAGGCATATTGAAACAAATAGCAAAATGATAGAAATAAGTTTTTCCTTAGTAATTAAATGTAAGGGGCTGGAGCGCCTGGCTGGCTCAATTGGTAGAGAACTCTTGATCTCAGGGTTTTAAGTTTGAGCCCCACACTGGGTGTAGGGATT
This sequence comes from Cryptoprocta ferox, assembly GCA_028646485.1. Lineage (NCBI taxonomy): Eukaryota > Metazoa > Chordata > Mammalia > Carnivora > Eupleridae > Cryptoprocta > Cryptoprocta ferox. The sequence continues at coordinate 43,457,620 of CM053571.1, forward strand.
ACTTAAAAAAACATCTTCCAAAAAAAAAAAAAAAAGAAGTATGTGTAAGGGGATGAAACACTCCAATCAAAAGACACAGACTGTCAAAGTAAAATAAAAATACATAGTCCAATGCTGTCCACAGAGAATGCACTTTAAAGACACAAAAGGGTTGAAAGTAAAAGGATTGAAAAAAATATCCCATGCAAACAGTAACCAAAAGAGAGCAGGGGGGCGCTATACTAATACCAGACAAAATAGATAAGCTCACCACTGCGCCTGTGTGTCATAACCCATCTTTTTTTTTCTTTTTAATATTTCCTTTTTTTCTGGCATAACAAGATGCTCTAGGTTCTTCCCAAACTTAGTTTTCCCCAGCCCTGGAACCAGTCATTTCTCTGAGGAGCTTTGGTTCATTTTAGTGGCAAATCTCACAGTGTCCTCATTGCTACTGGGGTGTATTTACATTTCTGTGGACAGGACAAATAAATACATAATACGAACTTACAAATATACACATATGCACATACATGTGCATACATACACATACATGTATTTTAGAAATCACAAGATCACACCAAGAACTCCCATTACAATCCATCTCCACAGATTCTCTTGTTCCTTCTCCTTCCACATTTGTATGCCTCTTTCTTTGGTAAGAACCCAGCTTCAAACAACAATGACAATTTCACTCATTTTCTCAATCCCCTATCACATCTAAAACTTTTAAAACTATTTCACTCTTACTACAAACCACACCAAAAATAGTTTAGGATTTGTTTGCAATTCTCCCCTTCACTTAACCCAAGACTGAAAGAATATAGTTAGTTAAATGCTGTGCTCCTAAGTTTTTTCTTTTTCCCTCCAGTGTGCTTATAGTATTAATTTAAAATACAATTGGGTTCATTTGTTTTAGTTTGCTTTCAGTTTTAGATTTCCTCTTTTCCCATCCTTTCTAATTTTATTTCTTAAAATATGTAGAACACTAGCATGCTTTCAACAGTCGAATTTACACAAAAAGGTATATTCAGAGAAAGGTCACTTCCTCCCAGGTCCCTTTGCCCCTCTGTCTATATTCTGCTCTCCCTCCATTCTTTGTAGATAACAAACTTCACTATTTTCTAATTTATCATTCCTGTGTTTCTTTTTATAAAGATAGGTATATATATTCATGTTTTATTTTCCCTTTTTAAATTTTTTTTTTTTTTTAAAGGTATTTCAAGAGAGACAGAGAATGTCCAGGGGAGGGGCAGAGAGAGCGGGGAAGAGATGCCAAGCAGGCTTCATACTGGTGGAGCCCAATGTGGGGTTTGAACGCACGAACCACAAGATCATGACCTGAGCCGAAACCAAGAGTCAGTGGCTTACTGGCTGAGCCACCCAGGCGCCTTCCTTCTTCTTTACACAAAGGTAGCATTCTCTGTGTGTTCTTTTCAACTTATAAGCACATTTAAAGAAGTTTTATTTATTAATCTGTGCACCCATTGTGGGGCTCCAATCATGACCCTAAGATCAAGAGTCACACGATGTTCTGATGGAGCCAGCCAGGTGCCCCTATAAACATTTTTCATAATAAAATTTGTTAGTTTATTATGTGCAGAGAGAGAGGAAAAGAGAGAATTCCAAGGAGGCTCCATGCTGTCAGTGCAGAGCCCACTAGGGCTCGATCTCACAAATTGTGAGATCATGACCTGAGCCAAATCAAGAGTGGATGCTTATTAACTAACTGAGCACCCAAGAGTGGATGCTTATTAACTAACTGAGCCACCCAAATGTGAATAATTTGTAATAATTTTATAGTTCTTCTTTTAGGGAGAGAATGTCCTAACTCTGCCTTTAAGCAGGGTCAGTGGCCACCCCAAAACTTATATTTATTGTTAGTTAGTCTCTCATGAGTTTGGCTGCTTTAAGTCTAAACTTCCAGTTTGGAGGGGGTATGGGAAAAAAAGCCACCTTCTGGCCCTGCAGGATTGGGGACCAGTTTCCCAAAATGTGATAATCACACCAAGCCACTGTTATCTTGTGTGGCCCTGTCCAGACTGCCTGCTTATATTTCTAAGTACAAATTTTCCATCCCTGATTAATTTTATTGTTAACAATTTCCATTCTCAGGGCACCTGGATGGCTCAGTCAGGATTAAGAGCATGTGACTCTTAATTTCAGAGTCCACACTGAACGTGGAGCCTAGTTAAAATGTAAATAAACAGGGGCGCCTGGGTGGCTCAGTTGCTTAAGTGACCAACTTAGGCTCAGGTCATGATCTCACAGTCCGTGGGTTCAAGCCCCGCATCAGGCTCTGTGCTGACAACTCGGAGCCTGGAGCCTGCTTCTGATTCTGTGTCTCTCTCCCTCTCTGCCCCTAACCCTGCTTGTGCTCTGTCTCTCAAAAATAAACAAACATTAAAAATTAAAAAAAAAAATTTTTACACAAACCCCCCCAGTTTTCATTCTCTGTAACTTTTAAGATAAATATACTCAGTTTTGTTATATATTTTTGTTATCACATTAAACAAAACTACTAATAGAATAGATATTAAGGTGTTAATATTTATTTAATAAATAAGTATTAAATAATATCTTCTTAAATAACAGAACAGGGGACCAGGTTTTTATTTTTGTAGAAACTCTGTTAGCTCAACTTTCAGATACCACAACTAGTGAGACATTTATTGACTGATCTCTCCAGAGATACTCAAATATTGGCACTTTACTCAAGTTTATCAAGCTTAGTACTTTTTTTAAGTAGGCTGAGTTTAAGACCTAAGGTGAGATCAAGAGCCAGATGCTTAATGGACTGAGTCACCCAGGCACCCCAAGTTTAGGGCATTTTAATTTAAAGTGTAAGAAGTAGAGGGAGCCTAGGTGGCTCAGTCGGTTTAACGTCTGACTCTTATTTTTGGCTCAGGTCATGAGTTCATGGTTTGTGGGTGTGAGCCCCGAGTCGGGCTGCCAGTGTGGAGCCTACTAGGGATTCTCTCTCTCCCTCTCTCTCTCTCTGCCCCTCCCCCACTTACTCTCTCTTTCAAAATAAATAAACTTTAAAAAATAAATAAAGTGCAAGAAGAAGGGTAATGCTGTATAAAGTACTACCAAAGTGCTTTAGCTCTGGAGTGAAACTGTCTGGAGTTCAAACTTTGGCCCCTCCATTTACCTCTGAATAACTAAATGTTTCCCAACTGTAAGCCTCAATTTCTCATTGGTGAAATGAGAATAGCAACAATTCCTACCTCATTGGCTTGCTGTAAAAAGTTAAACAATATTTATAATATGCTTATTATATTACCCAGATGTAGAAGGCCTTTAATAAATGTTACTAATATCACTGGCAATAAAAGCAGCTGCAGTGTAAAAACCTATTCAACCTTTAAGTTTTTTTCAATTGATTTTACAATATTACACAAGTAGTACATAACTATTGGAAGAGAAAGCCAAAAATGTGGAAGTATACATAGTAAATATGAAAATGTCTCTGTACACCCCCACACTCCCCATCCCTTCTCTACAGATAGTCACTATCAACAATTCATTCCACCGTTTGTAAAAAAAAAAAAAAACCCCAGAGTAAGGGGGCCCTAAAACAACCTACACTGAAATGCTACAAGTTATCTACATCCTTTTTTACTTCAACCACCTTAAAATACCACAAGAAGTGATCAATGTTCAGATCAATGACAGGTTCAGAATGAGGAAATAAATCAAAGGCAATGTACTTTGAAAGAATGATTTCTTTCATGTAGTCTAAAAATATCTTGGAATTTTTTGCAACTGCTAGCTACGTCTGAACTCTTAAATTAGTAACTGCAGTCTCCAGTTCTAGATTCCATCTCCTGGAACTACCTCTGGAATCTCTAATTGTCATTACTAAAAGCTGATATGAGTAACAAAAAGGTGCTCTCAAAGCACTTCAAGATTCAAGAATTATGGCTGCCTTCTGAGTATTAACAGGTAAATTCTGCACTTAATAGAGCCAAATGGGGAAATAAAACAACACTGTCTACAAATGTCTCTGATAGCAGGAGTAGAGTTACACTAAAAATTTCAACCATGGTGATCTGGCTATAAAAACCCTGACAGGCAGAAAAGGGAAAGGCAGGACTAGAATTTTATAATTTAATAAACTCAAATATAATCAACTCTATCATAGGCAATCTACCTACAGAAAGACTGTGGGAATCAATACAAAGCTCATTAGCCCAAAATAAAGAACATGAAGGCCAAAGAACCAGAAGTTGACAGACTTGTTGAATCCCGTACAAAGGATGGGACCCTCTCTGACTTGTGGATTTGCAAAACTGGAGATACGGACATTCTATAAAAATAGGGACTCTATAAAAATATAGGGACTCAATAAAAATCTGCTTTTTGCTCCTCTTCTCCTTGTATGTTCTCCTTGTAAGGGACAAGGAGTTAATGATTTCTTTAGGTGAGAATGACCTGAAGAAGCCATCATATGTGTATTCCAGACCACTGGTGCTAGACGTCTGGACACCAAGGCCCCCTGGCTCCAAGAAGTAACACCTGGGCCCTCTTCTTTGTTCTGATTCCTGGATGCCTAAGAGGACACATACACCAGACCACAAACCTCAAAAACCCCAGATGCCAAACAAAGATGGGACTCTCTCTCCTTTCCTTTCTGTGTCTCCCAGACACTCTGTCTGTATTTGGACTCTCTCTATATCTTCCATAAACTTCGCTTTCACTTCCTACTGATTCACATTTGATTTCTATCCTACGCACACAAAGGGACTCTCTTGGTGGGTCCTGTGGGATGCCCCTCTGGGTCCTTAGACTTGGCTTGCTGGCATCAATCATGTAGACTGTTTCTCAGACTTAATACTTACCAAAGAAATGTTCTAATTATAATCTTACTTCTCAAGTGGCCTGACTACAAGAATTGGGCATGCCTTAGCTGTGTTGTTTGTATTTCAGTCTGCAATCGACTAGTTCTATATAATTTTTAAAGACATACTTTATTATTATTTTTAAAGTAGGCTCCACACCCAATGTGGGACTTGAACTCATGACTCTGAGATCAAGAGTCACATGCTCTACTGACTGAGCCAGCCAGGCACCCTGACTAGTTCCATATTTTATCAGATTAATACAGTGGCACACTGACTGGTGATACCAGTTCCTTGCTACAATGAGCAACATAAACTGGTTTTCTTAGGTCTGATCAATTCTGGGTACCTGAAGGAATGAGGCTTCTATTTCAGAAAGACCGATCACCAGATCTGAACTATGGTGACCCAAAAGAGGTAAGGCCACCCTCTGTAAGACCACATGGAATACAACCACTAGCCTTTCAGACAATACTCCATTTGTGTGCATTTCCATTACATTTACAGCATATATTTCTCGGGATTAAATGCCTCAAACCTGGGGCGCCTGGGTGGCTCAGTTGGTTAAGCATCCGACTTCAGCTCAGGTCACAATTTCACGGCTTGTGAGCTTGAGCCCCACATCAGGCTCTGTACTGACAGCTCAGAGCCTGGAGCCTGCTTTGAATTCTATGTCTCCCTCAATCTCTGCCCCTCCCCTGCTCATATTCTGTCTCTCTCTCTCTCTCTCAAAAATAAATAAAACATTAAAAATATTGAATAGTAAATGCCTCAAACTGATCTTATTTATCATCTGTCTCCCCTAAAACTTTAAGTTCTCTGACCATGGGATTTTTTTTTTAGCTTTTCATTTAAATTATAGTTAGTTGCGGTGTCTGGGTATCTTAGTTAAACGTCCACCTCTTGATTTCGGCTCAGATCATGACCTTGTGGTTCATGGGATTGAATCCCATGTCAGGCTCCATGCTGACAGCCAGGAGCCGGCTTGGAATTCTCTCTTCCTCTCTCCCCCTCTCAAAATAAATAAAGAACCTTAAAAAAATTCTAGTTATTTAACATATACTCTAATATTGGTTTGAGGAGTGACAGTGGGATTTTTATCCATTTTGTTTACTACTAAATTCTAAGTGTCCAGGACAGTGCCTGGCATATAGGGGACCCTAACTATATATTTGCTGAATGAATGAAGGAAAAAAAAAATAGTAAACCATTTTGCCTAATAGTCTTGGTAAGTGAAATTAAATTTAAACTTGTCAAGTCAAAAATCTGACAACGGATTGTCCATTCTGAGTTCAAAGGAACACAATGACTAGTAATACTTCCTTAGAGCAAATCATTTACACAGTGCTTTACAGTTTATAATCACTTTGCCATATATCCCCTCATGTGATTCTCCTTATTCTAGAAATACTCTCTCAAAGTGATCAGAGGCCTCCACTTCAGTGTCCACCTTAAGCACTTCCTCAATCCCTCCTATCTTCCATCATCACTGAGGTATGTGTTCCTGTGTCATGGGGTCTTAACACCCATTTTCTAAGGAAGTTCTGAAACTCTTCTCAATCCCAAGCACACTAAAGTGATGGATAACCTTAGTAAAATTCCTATGACTATGAATAGTAGTGGAAGGAAAACAATTACAATAACTAACATTTATAAAATACTGTGTCTGCCAGGTACTGTGCTGACCTCTTTACATGGATGGCTTCTCACAATAAATCAATGCTGTGGATAATGTCATTCCTTCTCGTTTTATAGATAGGCAAATTACAAAACTGATAGTTTAAGTAATTTATATCATACTCCAGGATGGTATTCCCAAGTCCTATATAATTTGAATTACAATTTTTTTGTTCTTAAGGGAAAAAAAAAAAAAAGCTCCAAACAAAAGATTCCAATATTCGTGGAATGAAATGATTAGAAAAAAAGAATAGAGGTTTTAAAATCAATGTACACGACCTGACAATAAACTATAAAGGTTAAAAAAAAAATAAATAAATAAAATCAATGTACACGGTGACTGGGTGGCTCAGTTGATTGAGTATCCTGTTGATTTCAGCTCAGGTCATGATCATACAGTTTGTGAGTTCAGGCCCCACGTTGTGCTCTGTGCTGACACATAGAGCCTGCTTGGGATTCTCTCCCTCCCCCTCCTTCTCCTTCTCTCTCCCTTCCAATAAATCAATAAACATTAAAAAGAATCAATCATGTATTTCCTAAGCACCTGTTACATGTGTAGCACTATTCAAAGCATGGGACATGGAAGAATAAGATCCAATCCTGTCTTCTGGGAGTTTATAATATAACTGAAAGAAGATAATAAATCACTAACAGTAAATGTTTACATAACGCTTTATAACTTTAAAAAGATGTATTGTCCTGTGAATTATCTTGTTTGAACCTCACCAATCAGCCCTAAGGAACTATTTCATAAGAGATGAAGAAACTGAGACTCCACATTGTTAGGTAATGTGGTAAAATGTGGGGAAATAGGTTCTACTACATAAGTGGGTTAGAAAAAAGCTTAGGGTGGAAAGCTGCTACCACGGGGCGAAAACGCCCAAGGTTGGCTAGTGAGATATTGCAATGGGATCACGAATAAGTTCCATCTGATGCCAATATACTATTATACTTTGATCACAAACTCCACTTGCCCCCAGACCCTTTGCTTCTTACATATACAACTTAATGATTACTGTCTGATTGTTTTCTTCACGTTCACATGTATAAGATCTTGTCTTCTTCATGTTCACCACGTGGGTAATATCTTGTAAGCCCAATAAATACAGAGATGAAACCCCTATTCGGGGCTCTTGTCTATTCCCAGACACCAGCGTCTCTTGTATTCAATTCTGCATCCACTCTCTTGCTGGACAAGAGAGAACTCCGGACTCCTAGTCTGTGACAGCAAAGTTCACTGAGATAGCAAGTGGAAGTCCTAGAATTCAAATATATATCTTCCAATTCTAAATCAAGCTGGGTAGGCAAGCAGTAGAGGCCAAAGGGCTAGAAGGCAGAAAAGGAAATGGTAGCAGGAAAGAAACAAAAGTAGAGATTGGAAAAGGAAAAGCAGGGCAATATACAACATGAAAACCTGGGGAAGAAAGAATTTCAAAAAGGACTTGACCCTTATTTCTATATGTCAAAAATGATAACAACCAAGGCAAGACTACTTGAGAAAGGACGTTTTTAACAAAGCATAACTCTGTGTTATTATATTCAAACACAGACCATTCAAATTATTTACTTTAAATGAGTTAATACTTCCAAAGCACTAACAGCGTGCTTGGTACACAGTATGCATAACATAAGCATTTGCTAAACAGATAATACATAACCATTCCTAAACTGATTATATGGTAAGATAAAAGATAAAAATGTCAATATGTCTGTTAACTGCAATTCTCAACTACCCTCATGGGAGGAAAAAAGTCCTTGGACAACGTTTCTTAATTATGAAGAAAGGGACTTAGCATGATTCTGAAGAACTGCCTGATAATAACAAGCAGTCAATAAATGCTGGCTATGTCTATGCACTGAGCTAGGAACTTTATTGTGATTCCCTGATTTAATTCTTACTGCAACCCGTAAGAATGAAATCAGAGGTAGATCAAGGTTTTGTAGGGCCTAACGCCTATAAATATATATATAAATCTTATATATATATATATAAAAAAAATATATATATATAAGAATAGCTCTTACCTTTGTAAAATATACAAAACCATAGGACCATGAGAGTATACACTAAGGTTCTTCCCAAGGCCTTGGAAGGTACCACTGCAGGTGAAGATGCCATGAAGTTTAAGCTGTTTTAACTTCATGGTATATCCTTCTTTAGGTTGGATATTAAAAATCCCATTTCACTGAAGAGAAAACTGAGCCACAGGGAGGTTAAGTGACTCTCCGAAAGCCAAAACTAATATTCATTTATTTTTATAACCTTAAAAAAAAGTTTATTTTTGAAAGAGAGCAAACATGTGAGTGCAGGAGGGCAGATAGAGAGGGAGACAGAGAATCCCAAGCAGGCTCCATGCTGTCAATGTAGAGCTGGACATGGGACCTGATCATGAATCATGATTTCATGACCTGAGCCACAGTCAGATGCTTATATGACTGAGCCACCCAGACACCTGGGTGTAACTATTATTCAGACCTATCCTCCCTGATTCTAGCACTTGTTCTTTTACCCATCATGCTATATGGCTTCCATGAAGGCCTGCTCAAGTTTATAAAACTTTGAGAAACATCTGCTCCATGTGAATACAGTGGCAGCAAAGTGTGTTTACAGAGCTAAGTTAGGCTAATGAGCAATATTTTGAAGGCTGGGTAGATGGCTTCAAGACCTGTCAGTTCTAAACAACTGTCATTCTGTAGTGATCTTATCCTCCATGTATTTGAGGGGAATTCTCATGTCTTGGGATTTACAACACTGCCAGAATATGAAAGTCTCAATGTCATATCAGATGATGGCACCCCATTGATTTGAGGCAGGTGAGATTCCACCTGGTTTGAAATAAAATCTTTACTGTGTCCCACAAGCCCCCTTAATTACCTGGCCCTTGCCTATTTCTTCAAGGCAAAATCTGGAAATATATATTTTATCTCTCACCATTTTTCCTTTTTTTTACTATTTTCCAGTCAAATGAACTTTATGTTCCCACCCAAATAAGCCAGGGTATATGTCAGGGTCTTTACACATGTGATTCTGTCAGCCTGGTACATGCTTCTCTCAGACCTTCTCACTGCTGGCTTCTTCAAGTCTCGGTTCACAACTACCTCCTTAGAGGAACGGGTTATGCCTGACCCCATCTACAAAAGAACGCCTGATCCCCCAACATACACTCTTTAATATCTTAGTTTTTCTCACAAACTTTATTATACAAAAAGTTTCATGTATTTTGTTATTTGTTCTAAAGAATAAAAGTTCCACAAGAACTTGAAACCTTGTCCTTGTTCACAGCCACAACCTCAGTTTCTAGAAGAGTGGCATTTAGTAAGTACTCTATAAATACGTGCTAAAAGAACGAATAAATGGCTTATCCCTAACTCAGTTCTGAAAAACAAATCTAGGATACTTAATTTGGGCTGCTCTGCTTTAGGCTAATAGCGACTTCCAAGAACAATTCTTTCCACCAGCTCCTCTAGTTACACCTAGGAGTTCTCCAGTGTTTCTGCTAGCAGATAATTTAATACAACTAAAAGAGCAGAATAATCAAGGAACTAAAAAAAATCTATCCTATTAAGGTACTTAACATCAACTACAAAGTTAAATTTTTACATTACACTGAGTATGTTAGTATCTGAAATTTTGATAGAATAGGAATGATCAATAAATAACTTTATCATTGTCTAAAATATATAACATTGTGACTGTAGACTCATATATTCAGAATTTAGAAAACATGATTTTAAATATTAGCAAGTACTTATATAGTTAAACATTCAAAACAAAAACATACCTCCTAAGGCCCCACTGTGGTCCAGACTTTTCTTTTTAAAGCCATTAGAGACGATCAAAACAGGAATGACAACGGAAAACAGCCAACGCCAAGGAGAAATAGGCTGTAAATTACCTAAAAATTATAAAGATAGAGCACAAATTGTGTGAAGCCTGCACATGTTAGTCCTGTCTGTAAACTTTGATAACTGCATTCTGGATTAAAATACTGTCATAAGTAGAAAAACAGAGATGAAGTCACCAAAGTAAAATATGTTGAGACTTTTATATTTCCAGATAGACAATCTAGTGGGGAATGACCAAATAAGTCCTGTCCAAGTTTTGATATTTCAATGAATAGTTCACCATTGTTTTGGGAAGGAGTCATGTATTAAATCTCAAGAACTGCATAAAGCAAACTATTTTCTTAACAGGATCCAATTATTCCACTTTCTAGAGAGGTTTTTCCTTTTTTAAAGTAACATTCCCACAAGCTACACACCTCGATTCAACAATTAGCAACTGATTTTTCCAAAGGTTGCATCCAGCTCACAGACATTTTGTGTGGCTAGTATAATGTTTTTATTTTATTTTTATTCTTATTTATTTAAAAAAAACTTTTATTTATTTTTGAGAGAGAGAAAGAGAGAGCAGGGGAGGGGTAGAGAATGAGGGGGAGACACAGAATTTGAAGCAGGCTCCAGGCTCCGAGCTGTCAGCACAGAGCCCGATGCGGGGCTCAAACTCACGAACTGTGAGATCATGACCTGTGCCGAAGTCGGAGGCCTAACCAACTGAACCACCCAGGCGCCCCTAGTATAATGTTTTTAAACAACTGCAAATTAAAATTTAAAGATTAGGATATTTCAGTATAAAAATCCAGAACTTTGGCTTATGTTTTAAAGCATGGCAGTTCAGGCTCATGTAGAATTGAGTGTAGTGGAGAGAGGCCACTTCCTTCAGACAGGGCCATTGCTTTCCCGTTCAAAGTCCCCACCATTCCTGACAGACTCCTAACCACCAAGACTGAGTGATTACAGTAACGAAAAAATGTGAACTATTGCTTGGGCGTATGTTTCGATCAAAAATGGGAAAATGGAAAACAAAGAGGGTCAAATGTTCAACCAAAAATTTCTATGTCTGAAAAAGAAAACTATTCCCATGTGTTTAAGATGCAATGATCAGGTGCCTGGCCCCAGAGGGACACTTGGGTTTACAAATCCTGGTTGATTCCATGGAGTTCAAATAATACTCAATACTATCGCAAAAAAAGAACCTTCTCCCATACCTCTCCTCCCTAAACCCTCATCCCCTACTGTGAATCATTATGAATGAACAACTCTGAAAGCTTCTGAACCCTGAAGAATACCCAATTATTCACATGTCTGCAAAAGGGTAAGGTTTGAGATGGCAATCGCTTTCTCACTCTTCACTTTTCCTTTCAGCTGAACAGTATTACATTGTTATAGGGATACCAAGGAATCTGTGTAAAGGCATATGCATGCTCTAAGGAGGCTCTGAAACTGTAAAGATTTGAGTCTGGAGTATGATATGTGGTTTCAGACTTTGAAAGGAATCTGTTCTTCTGAAGTGACTAAAACAGCAGACAAATCCTCCAACTCTCCAAATGTAAACATTGTACTACCTTTTATTTTTACTGCAATTTTTTACAGGATACAAGAAACTAATAGTTACAAATATTCTTATTAAAAAATCACTGCAATTGCTTTACAAAACTTTAATTTCACTTATTTCTCAAGATAGATGTAATAACTACATACAACATAAAAATAGGTTCAACTACTATCATCACAAGCTGCGTTTATTAAAGCTTCTAAAATGTTCAAGGCAGTGATTACATTTTGATGTTTGTAAATTCCCACCGTGGGAGTGAAGTAAACACAACAGTTCATAACCACTCAGAGGATAGGAATTTTGGATTTCATTAATGAGACAATTTTCAATTCCACCAATTAGATGATAGAAAAATAACTCAGAACATTAATACTTACCATAATAGGTGCTTGCAGTCATAGACATAATCCAGAAAGCTAAAGAAATGCAAATGATCAGGCTCAATATAACTATATTAGTGATCATCTTTATATATTTTTTGCATATATTGTCGTCAAGATCTGTCATGGAAAGTAAGGATATGAGCGAGCCCCCGAGGGAGAAAATACAGTGTTTCTAAAAACAAAACAAAACAAAAAAAAAACAGTCATTTACGTTGCCAGCAAAAAACTCATGTAGAGGCAAAACATAAATACGAACATTTCCCACCGACCGAAAAAAAATAATAATATAAACCCACACTATTTCCGGGAACTTCGGCAGGTTGGAGAGCTGAAACTCCCGTGGGCGAGGTTAACACCTCACTGGAAAAGCAAAGCGCATCCCGGCAGAGTGCCGGCTCCTACGCGGCGGTCACTCCACACCAGAACTCCGCAGAGTGGTGACGGGAAAGCAGAATCAGCCAATCGCTGGTTTTAGGACCGCGGGCTCCGCCTCCACCACCCGCCCACGCGTCGACGCGGGCAGGTCCTCGGCCACAAACAGGGTGCACTGCCAGAACCCGGGTGGGTCCCCGGCGGTGAGCCCCGCGCGGTGGGGCGCGGTCACGCCCCGACAGTTGCGCGTGCCGCCTCAGGGTCCAGGTCCAGCCCGCCTGGGCCGAGGTCCCCGGGGTTCAGCCCCGAGCCGAGTCGCTTCGCCCCTTCCTGCACGCATGCGCTGCGGCCGCCCGGGACGTCTCTTAGTTCACGTGAGCGTTTTAAGGGCGGCTCCCAGAGGGCGAGCCGGGCGGACCCACTCAGAGGCCGCCTGCAACAGGGGCCGAGTCGGGTTGTAATGCTCCTCAGAATACTGGTGTATGGAACCTTAGGTACTTGCGTTGAGCACATAGTCAAACACCGAATGCTGAACCCACCACCGGGGACATAATAGGAAAAAAGAATGCAAATAAATTTAGACCCCGTAAGTCCGTTTCAAGCATAATCAAATACTTTTTCATCTATAAAGAGTTCATGGCACATAATATTACAGATTTTTTAGGGGAAGGGGGATATTTTGTGTTGTAAAAACAATTTTATGACTGAGAAAATTATTTAAAACGACACCATTTAGTATGTGGTGAACACTCTTAATTGCTAGAAATGTAAAGATAAAGCTGGACATAGTTGCTGCTATTGAGCTCAAATAATTATTGTAATGACAGTATTTACATTGAGGAAATCTATTCCCACACCGCTCATACTTTGTATTAAGTCAATTAACTTAGAAAGCAGAACGTCTTATTAGCATTAAAAGTCTGACTCTTGTGGCTTATTTCATGCTTCATTTGACATTAACATTTGTGTGTCTTGGTTAAAACCAATTGATAACTACATTATATTTGAACTTTTTCAGTTAATTGCTGACAATGTAAGAAGAGGACTTAAATGAGTTTCAGATATAGTACCCAAATGTGTTTTAACCCAGAATACTTTTTTCTTTGAGTAGTTTTTTGACTACTGAGTACTTTTTAAAAACAAGCAAGTCTAAATTTAAATAACATACCAAAACAACTTAACATCCTTTCCTTTGGTAAGACACCGAATTAACTGATTAATTAAGAACCAAATATGTGAGGGCAACTGGTGGCTCAGTTGGTTAAAGCACCTGACTCTTGATTTCAGCTTAGGTCACGATCTAGAGGTTTGTGAGTTCAAGTCCCATGGTGGGTTTTACACTGTGACGCTGTGGAGCCTGCTTAGGATTCTCTTGCTCTCTCGCTCGCTCTCTCTCACTCTGCCCCTCCTATGGCTCGCTCGCTCTCAAAATAAATAAACCTAAAAAATTTTAAAAAAAGTAAAAGAACCCAATCTGTGAAGTAGGACTAAATAGTAGTGGCCTTCTTATTAGACTACATGCATATATGGTCTTCCTGCAGAAAATATGTGCCCACTTTATTTTTGTCTCACTCTGTTCAGTACAGGTAAATGATTGGATTACCTCAGCAAGCTGACTAGCCAGTATCAGTCACACCAGACAATTGGATACAGTTATTAACAATAAAACTTACTTTATTTTGGGGTTTGCATTGTGACCTTGCTTTTGTCTCATAGACAAGATTATGAACTGATCTTGCTTTTTCTTCCCCCTTCGTTCATCAGTCACAGGGTAACCTTGTCCGATGTTGGTGTTTTATGAGATTTTTACGTTCGATAGAAAACCATGGCCTAGCTGTGTCAGGCATCTCTTAAGAACACTGAAGTCTAGATGTGTCAGGCTAGTTCCTGGATGCCAAGGATGATTATCTCGTGACTGTGACTAAAATTGCATATTAAATAATAATAGTACCAATGATTGAGCCTAAAAATGAATATTTCTCTTTCATTTTTTTCTCAGTGTCCAATTACTGCTGTCATTCTCCATCATGTTATTTTATTTATTTATTTTAAGTTATTTTAGCTTAAGGCCGAAACAATTTGGGGGCACTAATGTAGTTAAGATATACTAATTCTTTAAAAAAATTTTTTTATTGCTTATTTATTTTTGAGAGAGACAAAGCGTGAGTGGGTGAGGGGCTGGGAGAGAGGGAGACACCAAATCCAAAACAGGCTCTAGGCTCCAGGCTCCTAGCTGTCAGCACAGAGCCTGACAAGTGGCTCAAACTTACAAACTGCAAGATCATGACCTGAGCCAAAGTTGGATACTTAACCAACTGAGCCACCCAGGTGCCCCAAGATACACTAACTATTTGAAAAAAATAGCATTATTTTACAGTCTGATCATTTTTATACAGTTTGATAATTTTCAAATTTTCCACAGTATTTTTCTTCGTACATTAAAAGTCATTTTTCGGGGCACCTGGGTGGCTCATTCTGTTCAGCATCTGACTCGATTTCGGCTCAGGTCATGATCTCACAGTTCGTGAGTTTGAGCCCCACATTAGCAGGGAGCCTGCGTGGGGTTCTCTGTCTCCTTTCTCTCTGCCTCTTCCCTGCTCTCCCTCCCTCTCTCTGTCAATAAATAAATAAACATTAAAAAAAGAAGTCATTTTCTAGCAACACAGAATTTTTGTTTAAGCATTTCCTAAACTATATTCCTTAAGATATTAGTAAGTATGCTACTCTCTACTCTGCTCCCCTCCCCCAAACAATACCTTTAATCTGATTTAAGGTTGAAAAATGTTGTGTCCTCAGAGGACTTTCAGAATGTGTTATTTTAAAGGCTCTGAGAAGTTAGGAAACTTGAACACCTTTGTTTAAATCTGTCCAACAGTTAATTCTGTTTTATCAGATTCTTTTCCCCCAGAAAACTCGTTTGAGAATTTCTATAATAATCAGAACAATACACTGAAAATTCATTATTACACTAATCTTTAAATGTAACCATATGAATACCTATTTTTAGTTGTTCTTTGATATAAACAAATTTGGATTTTTGGGGGACAAGACATTTGGTACTTGACACCATTGTAAAAGTCATCCCAAAGGCAAAAAGCACTTACCATTGCTAGGGAAATATCATTGGATTCTATGTATATTTCCTTTGAATCGAAGCCAAAGGAGTGGTTTAGGTTTTCTAAAATGTGCTAATATTGACTGCCTAATATATACATGTCAGACTGAAAGCTCAAAAAGAAAAAAAAAACACATACATACACATACTGCCTTGAAGGAACATAGATGAAAATCAATGTGGAGGCACTTATATTAATATGACTTCGGTCAAGTTATGTATAAAACAGGACTGAAGGAGTAAAGCACTTAATGTCACTTCAGTACGTTAAGGGAAGTGTCATAGAGGGATTGTGAGAGCTAAGATGTGAAAGATGACAAGTTTAAGTGACCAAGGGCACTTTGTAAGTGCCACCACTTTACACCAATTTGTAAAGGTTTGGTGGTTAAGGAGAGCATGAAAACAAGTTCAGGAGAATGGAGAAGAGTTAGAAATAAGCCTTGAAATATTATCTAAACAAACTGAAAGCTTTGGTCTCCTGAGAAATAGGCACATAACTGCTTTCTTGATATTAAACTCAAAGGTTGTTTTATTTTTTCAACTTTTGGAGCATAAATTTTAGAAGCCTAAGCAGCAATCTGAAGACCGATTTCTTGTATTAGATTCAACTCATTCCAAAGGACACTAAGAAGAGAGTAGGGATCGGTGAGGGGAGGAGTAAACAAATGGAGTATTTACTTCCAGTAACTTTGAGGACAGGGACTTCGTCTATCTGGTTTGCTCAGTGTTTTTTAGTGAAGGTTAAGATAGTATCTTTTTGGATTAAAGTATCAAATGAAAAAATGAATTAAAAAATCACATCTTATTTCCTCTTTTGTTATTGAACAAATGCTATTGTTATTGAAATAATACTTTGATAATTGTATCTACAAATAAATCTTTGTGTGATCAGGATAGACAGATAGTTTCTATAGCCTTTTGTGTATCTGATTTAGATTGCATAACCAGTATAAAACAGTGCAAATAAAGTATAATGTATTGTTAGATAGAATTTGAGCAACAAAAATAAAAATGATTTCTAGGCTTTACATATCTTTATTTTGCTTATAGTTTGCTTCAATTTAGGGGCAAGGACTTCTACAGAAGTATTTTAGGGGGTCCATTTAGGGGAAAGACTTCCACAGAGATATTCATGTACGTTTAAAAACAATAATAGGCATGACAGTAATTTCCTTGTAAAGTTTTTAATATTAATATAGTCAGAATACAATATGCAGTTGTTTAATGTACATTATAAAATAATTTTAGAAGATTTCCAACGACTTAAAGAATCCCATATTTGGGCATTAAGATGAACTATTTTCTTTATTATACCAAAATTGAAATTTACCCGTATTCTAACATTGAGAAATGAGATAAAATACCAACATTGTGCTATCTACCTAGAAAAGATCAACGATGACTTCATTGACTATCTTTACTATATACATATATTAATTTATTTTTTGACACACATAACTTGTCCTATTTTAATAACATGATTCATTATGTTTGACAGAGGGTTATGTGGAGGGTAGAGCATAGGATTTGAAAGCTACAACCATTGTTCAATCTAGAATTGAACTTGTTAGATTGCTGGCATTTCTATCCCTTGTGCTAGTTGGCACATATTGAACGCCTACATAAATAAATAAATAAATAAATAAATAAATAAATAAATAAAATTAACAAAGATTCCATCTGCAAATTGGAAATAATACCATTTACCACAAAGAATAGTTGTAAAGAATAAGAGATCTAATGGATGCCATAGTGTTTTGTTAACCTTAAGGCTCTAAGCTAAATTATTTGTAAAATTCTGTTGGTAGGGTTTGTTATTCTGTAAAAATATCAAATGTCAAATAAACTTGAGTACTTGGCTTTGGTAAAGTATTTTATTTAGTTATGTTTTCCTGTTGACAAAGATACCATTAATAATCAATTTGTTCAGTGTTCATTTTTAAGGGGAAAAATGTCTTGTAATTCATAAAAAAACACTGTACAATTCAGGTCAGCACTGATGTCCTTCTGTCTCCTTTGGTAAATCATAAGAATAAATCTGTTTTGTTTCAAGGGAAAAGTTTTTTGGAAAAAGGTCTAAAGTTTATATGCTTATTAAATCCTAATTCAACAGCATTTACCAAAGCACTTCATGTATATTTCTTTTATAGCATTTATTGTATTTTATTACAAATGTATTTTTTCCTTGCAGGAGACTTTTGAGGAACTTAAGGGGAGATAATGGCACTTTATACCATCATGTTACTAGCCTTTGGCTGATTCTTTGTGGAGGTTAATGCCTAGCAGGTATAGAATGAATAACAGACATAGAATGAACAGAGGATATGTATTGGGTCCAGCAGAAGAAAAAGAGCTATTCTAATTTTGATTATTTTTATGGTAGATGGTCAAAGTGTTAAGTTTATCAACAACTGAAAACAGGATTTAAAAAGATTTAGGTTTTTCTCTGAGTGAGACTAATTTTAAGGTAGACAGATGTAGGTTAATGAAACAATTTGATGCAGGGAGTGAGTGTTTAGATCATGTTATCAGGACAGTAACATGAAAATGACATGGAGAAAACACCAAACTAAATTTACTTTAAAATTATCGAGTGGTAGTGTATCCAGTGGTCTCAAATAATAATGAATGAAGACTAATTAACTTTGCCAAAGTCTTGTATTTTATAATATTTTGATTTTTAATATGTTATATTAAGATATCAAGATACTGTTGTAGATGGAAACGAGCCTGCATTAATTAGCATTTTGTATTCGGGAGGGGCGATGAACCACATGAGTTTATACTTGGAAAATACAGTTAATGTTTAAAATTTTATTTTTATTATGTTTTATTTTGAGAGAGAGAGGGACGGAGGGGGAAGGGAGAGAGGGAGAGAGAAAAAGAGAGAGAGAACAAGAAGGGATGGGGCAGAGAGGGAGGGAGACACAGAATCCAAAGCAGGCTCCAGGCTCTGAGCTGTATCAGTGCAGAGCCCGACATGGGGTTGGAACCCACAGGCCGTGAGATCATGACCTAAGCC
Organism: Cryptoprocta ferox; assembly: GCA_028646485.1. Lineage (NCBI taxonomy): Eukaryota > Metazoa > Chordata > Mammalia > Carnivora > Eupleridae > Cryptoprocta > Cryptoprocta ferox. The sequence goes on from CM053571.1 coordinate 43,476,404, forward strand.
AAAGTTGGATGCTTAACTGACTGAACCACCCAGGCGCCTCAACACAGTTAATGTTTAAATGATTATTTGCTCAACTTATTTTGAGGCGTAAAGTTATGGTCAATCAGTAAGTAAAGAGATATTTGGAATCATATTAAAAAAAAAACAGGTAATGACAATTCCAAGAAGCTATGTCCAATATTTAAGATAAAATGACTAACAAGGTTTAGAATATTCACAAATTTTCATAAATATTTGTTTTAAGTGCCTGATGATAACTAAAACGGCCTTTTCTTCCTTTTGCCTTTGTGAAATCCAGTTGCTTGAAGGTATTCCTTATTAAAAGACAGGTTACTAATACTGTAAAAAGACTATTGCTAGGATGTAAGTAAATGTCACCAAAATAAAAACAACAAAAATATTTCCTCCAATTTTTAAAAATAAAATAGCCATTACTTTAAAGGAAAAAGGTATAGCAATTATGGTTAGGTATATATGCTACTTTCATACGGTAGTGTCAGAACTTGAACTAGGAATGAATAACTTGATTACCTGTTAAAAAACTTAATGTGATTTGCCCAAAGCTGTTTGAAGGAAAGGGTTCTTATTAAAATTATAAGTTATCTGGTAAAATAATGTGAGCTCTTTAATTAGCCAAGAGGCAATTATAAGAATAGTTCTCATATTGTTTTGTAAAATAACATTTGCGTAGCTTTATCAGACACATATATATTCTTTTAAGTTTATTTATTTATTTTAGAGACCATGCACATGAGGAAGAGAGAGAGAGACAGAATCCCAAGCAGGCTCCAATGTGGGGCTCGGACACAAACCATGAGACCATGACCTGAACAAAAATGAAGAGTAGGTCGTTTAACCCACAGAGCCACCTAGGTGTCCCTGGACACAGTATTTTTATAGAAAATACATTTCACTTCCCTTATGCAATACAGTTGCTCTATTTGACTCACTAAAAAAGGAGATAAAAGCAAGCTGATATATATAATAAATTGATTCCATTTTAAGTTATAAGTTGTGAAGGTACAATATGGTAAGTACTTTTCTGTGATTAAATCCAATTGTGGGCTTAGGGAGAAAAAAAGCTTAGGAGTTTTGATATCAACATACATGGGGGTAGAGAACATATTCCTAATATGGAACTTTGTATCATGTTATCTAATTAATGTTTGGAATTGAAAATGTAATATTTTTATTATGAGAAAAATAGAATAGATTTATCATTTTGTTTAAGGTAAAAGCTAGATCACAATGTCTGCATTATTTCACAAGATATAACCAGCTACCAGTTTTAACTAGTCTGAGGTACTTGAGGCCTTACCTTGCTTGGATGACTCCAGAGTACTTCATATTCAAAATATTATTTTCAAATATTTTACAGTCTATTTTAAAAGCTAATATTTTTATGAGGGAGGCCATGATTAGCTCATTTTTATTGGTAAGCAGATACAGAAAGTTTAAATAAAAGAACTTGCCTTATATCTTGTTTTCCTATAAAATTTCCAAATCACAGTGCCAATAATAATTAATACAAAATCCAGCAGTTTTAAAGTCATTTAATGTTGGTTAACTCCTACTTAGCATCCTATTAAGAATGTAGTATCTTCACATTGGTACAGGAAAAACACTGTTTTTCTAATATAAATTAAACACATTGTCATAGATGGTTCTTTAAATGTAGTTTTAACAAAAACACAAAACACCTTGCAAACATACAATTCCCTAGCAAAATTTTTAAGTACATAATTCTCATGTAAGGCACTTCCATCCTTTTTCAAATAAAATTTTCATAAAAAGTTTCCATTTTTTTGGTAATCAAATCTTCTTAAATTATACAGTAATAATGTTAGTTTAAGTAAAACTTTATTAAATACCCAATTTTGGCATAATTTCCTTAAATACCTTTACCTTTGAAGAGAATGAAGGATAGGCATCAAGTTCTATGTAAGCTAATCTTAAATGAAGGTATTCTTAGTCTGTTTTAGAGAATTGGTAATGTTTTAGCTTGTTGCTCTTGTTCAAGAATCTTGAAATCTTCCAAAGGAAGACTGCTTAAGGCAGTTGGTAAAATGTGTTCTGATGTACCCTTAGGTAATATGTTATTTGCTTCCAGATTCTTCACCAAACATGTGGCTTTGATCCATCTCTGTGTTGCTCTGCGTTCTTTTTGTAAGCAAGTTTTCATTTTCTTTCTTAAGCTTGCTATTTCTTTTTCCAATTTTATTATCCTCTTTTTGGCCTCCATAGGATTCCTAAAAGCATAACTGTGTTCAAGCAGTACTTGCTGACTACTAATGTTTGATTTTAAATTAGATGGTCCTGTTGGAGTACAAGTGTTGTTTTTCTTCAAAAGACTCCTTGACTTGAGTTTCTAAGCCAAATAAAATCAGAGGTTGAACATAAATGATAGAATATCACAAATAAGTAAATTTTATCCTGTTTTGTATACAAGTAATTAAACCACTGTTTTAAACACTGATTTTACAAGTTTGATAGGCAATATCAACAGTCCATCTCGTATAATCATGGATTCAAGTTTCTCAACTTGTTGAATTAACCCCATCCACCTATTTCTTTTTGTGTTTTCTCTCCAGAGGGATGTGAATATTATTTGAAAATAGACAATAGACTTCCAAAGTCTCTTTCAAGTTACTGAATATGATTCTATGGAAACTCTAAAAGTCTTTTGCAGTTTTCTGAGGCCAATGTAAATGTACTTAGACGTTTGGTTTACCTGTGATAGTGATTTAACTCTTTTTTAGGTACATCCTATTCTTTCAACTTGGTCATATTTCAAATCTGGGGTTCTACTTAATAAAAAATTATTTCCAAGTATCAAGCTCCTGAATAGATTTACTTATTAATTGCTCAGTTATATCTTCCATTCAAGGATTTAAAATCTGGCTAGGAACTTTTTTACCCAAACTCGAGGACCCTGAGGACTTTTTTCCTTTTATGTCTTTCATTCAATTGCTCATCAAGTCCCATTCATTCTACCTCCTAATATCTCTACAATGAATCTTTTCCTCTTCATCATTCTTAATGCTGTCCACATCAGACCCATATATCACATCTGGCTTGAATATATTAGAAACTTCTTTATTGATGCCTGCCTTATTCTGATCTTAATTCATATTCTGCCACCAGAATAATTTTTCTAACAGATTTGATGTTTCTGTATCTGACTAAATTCCTTTTTGCCTCATTATCTAAGGAAAAAATTTACACGGCAAACTTACAATTTAGGATCTCACCCCTTCTGCCATTCACCATCTTGATTTATACTTCCACAATACTAAACCACTTCCAGTTCCAAGTATGTCATAACCTCATAACTTTGTGTTTTTTATTGATTCAACATTTATTAAAACATAGGGATTCATTTCTGGACAAATAAATTTTCCTCTCTGATCAGATTTTGCCCAGCTAAATAAGTGTTTTAATACATACATCATGTGCCTTAATTCTCTTTCCTTTTACATATCACTTGCTAATATTTGATTATTTTCTGCTTACCCCTCAACCCATTGGCTTTTGTTCTCATCATGTTATCATTCTATTGTCCTGTGCAAGGTCAAGAACCCTCTCCTAAGTTCCAAACTGCAAGCTCAAGCCAGCCTAAATGCCTGAGCTCTATGAAGCTTTGTTATGCTTTCCTTTGAACTTATATTCTTTAGTATAACTCTTGTATTCTTTGGGTGTGCTGTTTTTAAAGCTCTTTGCACACATTTTCAATGTTATCTTAAAATCAGAGCAGAATGATGCTGTAGGTTTCATTACTCCTGATTTCTCAGTTTTATCATTGGTTCAATTACGGAGAATAATTGGAAATAATGTAAAATCCCAATATAGTAAAAACAGTTTGGAATGGGGAAAAAATATTGGCATCAGGGAGACCTGAGCTCTGATCTGGTCTGCACTTTTACTGCATAAGAGGAAGTTTTGCAACTTTCTTGAGGTAGATCATTATATATGAATTTCAGTATATTTTGAATGGTTCCACTTTATAAACAAAAAAGAATGGGTACCAAAAATGGTAAAAATGGGTAAAAGAAAAGTAATGTTACCTACCATAGACTTTAAATGGGTACAAAAATCAAAAATGGTTGGAACAGCATCCATTTTAAGTCGTCGAGTTTGTCCTGTTAAGTCAAAACAGGAGGCTTCAAAGTGCTTTGAACAAAGAAAAGTGTGTTTTCCTGGCACAAAATTTTTGCGCCTAAGCAGGCGAACCCATTCTTTTCTTCTTTTAGGATCCAAAGGAAACCTTTAAAAAAAAAACAAAGGGCAACTCAAATTCCAACTATTACACTTCTGGTAGCACCTAAATGGTTAAAAGAAATTTTAAAAGATGATGATTTAAAGTGTCTTCCATTTACATACATTTTAATATCCAGACACTGAAACAGAAACCAATTAATGCTAATTTTTATAAGTTGCAAAAAAATTACTCAAAAACTGACTTGAGTGGTTTTATTTTTCAGATTTTAAAGAGACCTTTCCTCCCCATCTAGTCCTTAACATGGGCAGTAAAAATAAACATGACCGTACTGATTTAGATCAAGGTTATATAGAACCATTTTAAGCAGAAGTAATTCACAATGCTGTGATATGCTGCTGATGTACATGATCAAGACAAATAAAACATCTGCAGATTAAGTTTTATCAAGGAAAGCCTAGACAGATTCTGGTATTCCTTCCTCTGTGTTCCTTCATTATGACACTTAATACATTGTTTAGGAATTTTTTCATTTTAATAAATATCCAGTGAAATAAAAGTAGATTATAAGCTTCTTGAGGACAGGGATCATTATATCATCTATTTATCTTTAACACTTAGCACAGTGTGCTAACAGTAGAGGCCCAATAAATATTTGCTTAATAGCTATGAAACAATATATAAATTAAAATTTACTGTATTACTTCCATGTAGATAAACTACACACACATATTTCTAACTTTATTAATTTTGAGAGAGAGAGAAAGAGGAGGAGGGGCATAGAGAGAGGGAAGAAGAGAATCCCAAGCAGGCTCTGTGCTGTCAGTGCAGAGCCCAATGTAGGGCTCAAACTCACGGAACTGTGAGATCATGACCTGAGCTGAAATCAGGAGTTGGATGCTTAACTGGCTGAGCCACTTAGGTGCCCCAAACTACACATTTTAAAAAAATGAACTCTTAAGCTATGTAGTACAGTAGAAAGCATAATTATTCCAAAAAATAAAATGCTACTGTCAAGTACAGCAGGAATGTCTTCCCTTTCATATTTATTTTAAATACAAAATATACTAATATGTACCAGAGTATACCTGTTAAGGAAGAGAAAATTATAGGGGACTGCCCCCAAACTCTAGTGGCCACTGTATTGACTGACTTGAAAACATAAGAATCAACATTCACATATAAGTTTGAGTTGAGCTCTTCTTTAGTTTGACTCCTTTATCCTTGAAGTATTATAATGAACTGACTAGTGTTTAAAAAGAACCATTAAAATCATGTGAAAAGATCACATGGCTCAGAAGCCTCCAAGTGAAGCTTTATTAGGTAACAATAGCTTTGGCTAGATCAGGTATTTTAGTTTTGCTCAAATTACCAGCAGTGAGGGGCACAAACAGATGAAAACCCAGGTTTACTATAAATACCCTTCCATCTCCTGTCCCCTCCCCGCCTCCCACTCAAACATACCCTAATCTGAAGATAACATTTGTAGGTCACTCTACAGTTTATGTAAGTTTTTTCCATTTCATTAGAAATCTCTGATGGACAATTTACCTACTCTACATAGCTTTGACCTACTGATAATAATGTATTCTTATTTCAAAGATCTCTGTTCCACTATTTAATGGTTTGGAAATGTTTCCTGGGGCCTAAGCTAAAAGTTAAGCTTTAGTTTACAAGCACATTTCTTGTTTTGGCCTCAATAAAGATACAGAACAAATAAGTACTGTCATTGTATTATCATTGCTTTAAGACTCTTCAGATATATGAAGACTGTATTTCAGAATTATTTTTCAACCTTTTAATTTCTTTAGCTCTTTGTAGAAAGCTTTTTTTTAATAGGCTCCATGCTCAACATGGGGCTTGAACTCAAGACCCCGAGATCAAAAGTCACATGCTCTACCAACTGAGCCAGCCAGATACCCTTTGCTCTTTTTAAAACTAGCTCCCTAATTATTAAACCAATGCATAATTGAAACTTAACTTGAGCCAATTTTCCTTCCTTAGGATTCAATTTAAGAATCCCATCTTCCTAAGAAAATTGTTCATGGACTGAATTAGGTGTTCCTGTATCATACAGAATATCATTGTATTCTAATTGTTTACTTTTCTATTTCCACTCCTAGATCAAGTTTCTCCTGGTTAGGAGCTATTTTTCACTACTTTATCCTGTCAGGTAAGAACTCAATGAACTTTCTCGGTGAATCAATGAATGAGCAAACTAATAGGGTTAGTTTTTATGTATACAGTAATGGGAAGGGTACATAATCAAATGGCTTGATGCAATAAAAGAGTAGCTGAGAGCATGGTTTCTGGAGTCAAACCAAGGTGCCAATCCTGGTGCCTTCAATGTAATAGCTGGGAGACTTTAGGCAAGTTATTTAATCTTTTTAGGCCCAAGTTTTATCATCTATACGTTGGAGTAATAATGGTACCTAGTACGGTTCTAGGAATTAAATGAGATAATGTGAGTAAATGCTTAGCCCAGTGCACAGTACACATTAAATACTAAATAAGGGCTATTCATTAATATAAAAATAATTACAGGTATCATGTGTTATGAAAGGGTAAGAGCTAGTCAGGACACTTTGAGTTAGGAATTAGCTAGGGAAATTAGGGTGGGAATAGTGAAGTGCTTTATCTTAGGGACAGCAAGAGTGTTATGACATGAAATGATGCCGGAAGGCCTTCTGGGTTAAAGTGTAATTTTGAACTCTATCCAAAATGCCACTGGTAAGCCATTTAAAGGCCTAATTTAGAGAGCTGATTATTAATATGTTTTAACTAGCTGTTAAACACAGTCATTATTAAAAATTATGTAAATTTGCAATTAAATTAAGAACAAAGGTAATAAATACTGAAACCCATCATTTCTTAATTACTTTACTATATCTATATTCTTGAAGTTATTTATGTCTGTTATATCTGTGTGGTATAATTGCTATAGAATAGTGTGGTACTGCACATTTATTCCCAACTCTATCATCAGTCATGTCATATTGGTAACTTGAAACTAGTCATGGTAGGAGTATTTGTATCATGGAAATTGGGCAAACACTAACAATCAGGGCTTTCCTCTTTCCCTGGAGATCCTGTGGTTAAACCTTTATCAACACAGCATTGATTATAGAGAGAGATTAGGAGTGTATGAATGGAAGCAGTGAACCAGTTAAGAGGCTGCTGTAATAATCCAATCAAGAGGAAATGGTGAGAAGTCAAGGGAGGATGACCTACCACCTTCTGGGTGGATGGTGTTTTCATTTACTGAGAAAGGGGATATGGGAGGTGGTGTAGGTTCGGGGGAAGAGCAAGCTCATCAGTACAGTTTTGATATGTTGAACCTGAGGAACTGAAGAAAAGACCAGGGAAATACTGAGACACTTGTCCTATGAGGTCCGGAACTCATTAGAAAGATTGGACTGGAGATATTGATTTGGGAGGCATCATGGACTAAGTGTTAACTGAGACCACAGGGAACAGTTGAAATCATTTTGATAAGAGTGATAAGACCTAGGTCAGGGTGCAGAGAAAGGAACTGTCAGAGAAAACAGAACATAGATCAAAGATGAAAATCACAAAATTTGTGTTGAATAATTCAAAAGTCGAGTATTTCATAGAAGAGATGATTACATGCTATGAAAAAGAAACACAAAAATGACAAGAGCCGTTTCAGAAGATTACTGGGGGGACTTAGACTGGAGTGGGCTAAGAGATAAGAAAAATGGAGACAGTAAGTTGAGGCAACATAAGTTGTACATGGGGATAAAGAAGTCTAACAACATCCTAGAAGTTATTCAAACATTGTATTTATGAAATAGAAATGTAATTTATTATGTTATTGTAAGATCTAAATTTCTGAGGTTACACATGAAAATGTTAATTTCATAGGAAGAAAAAATGGTCAAGTATGCATGTTACTGTATCACTGTGTATCTCTTAAACAGTTAATATTATTGGTGCCTTGCTTGACTCCTCCTTCCCTCATCTTCCACATCAAATTACCAAATACAGTAGTTTCTACTCAAATATTTCTTAAATCTGTCCACTTTTTTACATCTTTGTCAGTACCATCTAGTCTAGGCTACTGGTGGACTCCGTCTTGTTTTACTGCAAGTTTCTGTTTTTTGTCCATTAATTCTCACTTCTAATTTACTGCTGGTTGGGCCAACCATGAAGTATACTGCTTAGCTCAGCTGACACTGTAGCAGAATTTCTCTGTGAAAGAAACAGTAGATAAATTAACATTGTGTAATAAGCTCCTTTCTCATCAAATTCATCTCTTGATGATGCTTGACCAGCACTTTAAATGTCAAATAATGCTCCACACTGCAGCCAGATGGCTTTTTAATATGCAAATCTAATCATACCATTCTTTTTAAAAACATTCACGTCTTCTCAAATACTGGGTAAAAGAGAAATCTGTAAAGTAGCATACAGGACTAAATCTATGTCATGTTTTGGTATTATCTAAACTTTCACATCCTCTGAGATGTGTTCTTTGACTTCCTAAGGCTAAGTCAGGTATCCCTGAGTGTCTCTGCTGTGGCACTTACCCATAATTTTGTCTTTCTCATTACATGCCAAATAAGAATTTTCTAGACCCCTAGCAATATGTCAGGCAAATAAGAACTCTGTACACATTTGATGGATGAATGAATGAAGGAAGGAAGCATTACATTTCCATGAAATAGCTGAAAATCAGAACCATCACAAGGACTTTTTTAAAACAGCAGTTTTTAATAAGAGGGGCATTTAGTCATAATTAGAGAAAGGGTCAAGGATATAATTTTTCACATTCTAAGATCTATTAAGTTGTGAGATATATAAAATAACTATTTGCACTTAACTTTCTTTGAATGCTTCTTCAGGCACACGGCAGGCACTTGCACAGAAAGTATCTATTTAATGCAGTGTTCAAATGTTTTCAAGAGTTCTGATTTGACAGGACTAAATAATTATGATTGCTCTTCCAGCAAACAGAGGAAAAGCAAAACGTGTTCTTTTTATTACTCTGTTCTGTTAAGAATAGAAAACTTACCTTTCCCACTTTCATTAACATCGCTTAATTCCTTGGCTATCAATGATGACTCAACTCCTGCGCAGTAACTGTTATGTGACTTAAATCTAAATGCTTCCCATGTCACTTTAGCTAGTGAAAATTTCCTAACTTTGATGAAAGAACACAGCAGGCTTTTAAGGTGACTGCAGCCTTGAACAGGAAGGGCTCGCTTCCTTTTAAGGCATCATTCATGTCAAGGCCCAGTCTAATACATGAAAGAATAGAAAATTAAGATACTCTCCTCTCACTTTTTCTGTAAGGAGTAACCACCATACAGAACTTGGATTTCTTTTACAAAATGAGTAAACCTTCCCCAAACTGAGAGAAAAATTGGACCTATTTGAGAAACATACAAACAGGGCAGAAAAATGCTTCCTTGCTACTAGCTAGGTAGTGGAAGTCGTTAGAATTAGTAGAATCTTGTTCAGTCCACACAACCGATACCCAGTCTAGGAGCTCCCGTTTCCGGCACCCCCATTCCCTGCCCAAGGTTACCTGTGGAAGCTGATGTTAATGTGCTTGTTGTAGGTAGTGGCACAGCCCGCCGCGGCGCAATTGGTCGGCATTTCCCTTTCCCCCTCATTCGGCGCGGTCTTAAGCCTGTTCTGAGGCGCTGGCTGCTACGCTTCCTTCGCGCAAAGGCTAGGCAAGCGAGGCAGGGGAAGGGCCCAGGGAGAAGAGTCGTGGGAACGGGGTGCGAAAAACGGGTGTGTGTTTTTAGGGGGGGGTGGTGTCAACCTTGTCTCTTTATTAATATGGCGGACTTCAGCCAGTACAGCTGACAATCCTGGACCTCCGGTCTCCTTCGTTTACCTTCACCAACATGGCGGACGCAAGCCACCCCCTCCCGGCCCCCAAAAGGGAGTGGGACTACTGCGTCTCTTTGGCAGCCTTCCTCGGAGCAATTAGAAAGGTGTCTCTCACCCTCCCCCCATCACTATGAAACTCTCTTGCGGCCAACATTAAGAACGGGCCCGCCCACCCCGCCACGCACCCTGATATCCCAATCCGGAGCCCAGGGTGGGTGTGAGCCATAGGTTGGAAGGACGAACCCGGAGAGAGAGAACAGAAAGACTACATGTCCCAATGAAAATCGTGTTGTTCTGATTATTATCGCGTGAACTGGAAGCCTTGTTTCCTGCGTGCCGCAGGAAGCTACGTCACGGGCGAGCCACTTCCAGAGTCCCTTTCTCGCGAGGCGGAAGAACCCCGAGCGCGGAGGAGCAAGGGGGCGCTAGGGAAGGGAACTGGATTGCGACGGTCCGGCGAGAAAGAGCTGGGGTGCGGGGAAGTTGGGGAGCAAAGCCCGCTAGGTGTCCCAGTTGGGTAAGGCCGCACCGACCGGGTCCGTTAGAAAAGAAGAGAACCGAGGAGAAAGGCAATTGTCGGGCGGATCCCCGGACGGAGGGCTAAGGTTGTGCGGAAGGCACTGCTCTCGGGATGGCGACCGCAGATATTCCGGCCCCGGCCTCCAGTGGCCTCTCGCCCAAGGAAGAAGGGGAGCTAGAGGATGGGGAAATCAGCGACGACGATAACAACAGCCAGATACGGAGCCGGAGCAGCAGCAGCAGCAGCGGCGGCGGGCTGTTACCGTATCCGCGGCGAAGGCCTCCTCACCCGGCCCGGGGCGGTGGATCTGGCGGAGGCGGTGGCTCCTCCTCGTCGTCGTCCTCTTCTCAGCAGCAGTTGAGGAATTTCTCACGCTCGCGGCATGCTTCGGAGCGAGGCCACCTCAGGGGACACAGCAGCTACCGACCCAAAGAGCCGTTCCGGTCCCACCCGCCCTCCGTGCGGATGCCTTCGAGCTCGCTATCCGAAAGCAGCCCCCGGCCATCCTTTTGGGAACGGAGCCACATCGCTTTGGACCGTTTCCGCTTTCGAGGCAGGCCGTACCGGGGTGGAAGTCGCTGGAGTCGGGGGCGAGGAGGGGGTGAGCGAGGAGGCAAGCCGGGGGGCAGACCTCCTCTGGGAGGAGGAGCAGGATCCGGATTCAGCAGCAGTCAGGGCTGGCGAGAGCCCTCGCCACCTCGGAAGAGTTGTATCCTTAACGTGGCGGTCCGCTCTGGGTGTGTCATTTACCGAAGTTCCCTTTAGCGTCATTAGTAGGTCTATGAGATGAGTAACTTTTCTGAACCATCAGAACCGCTTATTTGTCAGTGTCAGTGTACTTTAAGTTGTTCTTTGGTGATCCCCATGTGTCACACTATAGAGTCTTGTTTCTTAAGATTGGTTTATTGGGTGTATTACTGCTTTTTAATATTAATGTGTTATGGATTGGCACCAAGTTAGTGAAATACAAGAACGTCTAAAATCAGATTTGTAATAGTACGTCAGAAGCCCAGGTTTCATTAGTATTTGTACCAGCGTTTGCTGGTACAAATTTGTTTTTCTGTGAGGTTGATTTAGATTGTTAGAGGGGGAAAAAGTCAAACAATTTGGGGAATAGTGTTGCTTATACCATATTGAACTTTGGCATTGAAAATTGTAAAGTTCCATTCTGCATTATTTTACAGTTTTTATTTGTGATTCTGCTTTTACCTTTTTTGATTCATTCTTACACATTGCTGCCTTTTAAAGTGGGGGACAGGGAAAAGACTTGTACCTTTACTAAGTCTGTTAATTCAGAGGTTTAAAATTCATAAACGTTTGGTAAAACTTTACCGCCTTCTCTATGTTCACCTTTTGGACATTTTATAACTCAGTGCTGACAAATGTAGGTTAGAGAAGGACACAGCTTTTTAATTTTAATATATTGGAAGCCATGGAGTGCATGGGAGGGTGGAGATTATGGGAAGATTGAGAAGGAAAATACCAAATTCCTGATTTTTGTTCTCTCTAATTCCATTTTCTTTAACATTCCTAAACTTATTTAAGATTTTTACAGGGGAATCAGTCATCTGAAGGTTTGCTAGTTTATGATGAGTTTGCAGAACTAGGTCTTATTTCATGATAATTGCATAAAAATAGTTTACTAAGTACAGTTATTACTGGTTGTATAATGATTTTATAACATTCATTATATATGGAACTTAGGTGCAATGACATTTGTTTGGAAGACACTCAACATTATTTTTATAGAATACTTAGGACCAAATGTTTTTCCCCAGGTGTTAGGATATAAAGGGGACGAGAAATTGAAGTTTAGGTAAGAAGTAGCAACTTCTGGTGCTAGTGCCCAGAAAAAACTTAATTTTGCAACCAAAAGTTGGGTTAGGAGCATCCCAGTCTCGTTTCAAAGAAAATCATGTAGATATTTAATTTCTAAAAAGATAGAGGATGTTCTTTCAACAAAAAAGAAAAAGAAAACTCTGCTCAAGATATTTTTTAACAAAAGATTTGTTAGTTGTCGATTCTGATTCTAAAAAAACAGGCTGTTTAAGTACATATATGTATATTTTTTAAGAGTAGAAAAATACAAAACAGGAAATTTGGAATTTGTGTTGGAGAGACAAACGTGAATAATTACAGTTTAATGTAAAAAAGTTCATGTTGATGTATGTGAAAAGTACTGTGGGAGCAGTTTTTTCTTCATCTAATTAACCTGTATTACAGAAGGTGGTGAGGAGGGGCTTTGCCCAGCTCCTGCCTTATCCTTTTTTTTTTTTGGTCCATTCATTCAATACCAATTTGGCCAAAATCACATATACCTTTATTAATTGCTAAGCTTATGTTTTTATTAATAAACAGGTATATGATGTGAAAAAGTACATGAATATATCGAATCTGATTTCTGTAATAACTTACCAGAAATGAGCTGTCTTGCTGTTTTTCTTTTCACAGATGCTGCTCTTAAGAAAAGGATGCTTATTTTGATCCTCTGCTCATTGTTTTCCTCATGAAGTATCATTAATCCATCCTAGGGGTGGTATTCTTTGTAAGAATTGTGAAAACATAGCTTCCAGCTACTTTTATATAATGTGAACAAACAAAATTTGTCATATAAAATTTTATTAATTTAAATTTCTTAATACCAAGATTTTACTCAGGCTCAGTCATATATTTCACTGTGCGATTATAATAATGGCATTTTTATTTTGCAGATACTACATTAAGAAAGAATAAGGGTTATGAGACTGGCTCAGTCAGTAGAGCAGGTGACTCTTGATCTTGGGGTCATAGGGTTGAGCCCCATGTTGGGGGTAGAATTTACCCCAAAAATAAATAAATAAATAAAGGGAAAGGAGGGTTATACTGCGGCTCGTTTCCATAATGTAGAAGTAAAGTAATAATGAGTACAAGTTTTTGGTTTGTTTTTTTTTTTAACTTATTTTTCTGTAGTGATTAAGGTATGCTAGTTGCAACTTTAAAAACGTAGAATGAACCAGATTCTATTGTGGCAATTATTTTCATTCTCGTTCATTTAAAATTTTTCTTAGTGATAGACACATGCTTAGTCAATCTTAGCAAATGTTTCCTTTGGATGACTACTGTTTTAAACTTTAGTTTAAAAATCTGATGAGAGCTAACATAATTAGGCCAGTGTCTCATCAGTAAAAGTCATTTCATTTTCACCTGCAGTTGTAAAGGTTGAATAGCAGTTCTTTTTTTAAGCCAGGTTTGAATTAGAAATTGCATTTTAACTAGCTTAAAATTAAATCTTTTAAGTGTTGTTTCATTCTAGTTGTCCTGTTAGTGAGAAATAATTTCATTTAGCCTTGATAGAGATTACTTAGTTACAGTTGCAACTGAATTACTTTTCCTTATTTTACTTTTATTTTTTGTCAGTGTCTTGAATTTTTTCCCTCTACAAATCTTTTCAAGGTCCTCAGTTTTATTTTTTTAATCACTGTGGTTGTGCCTTTAGATGGCTCCACTGAAAAGTGAGGTGTAAATGCAGATAATTAGTGAATTTGTGTACAAAGAGTAATGTGGGTTAGGGAGCAAATAATGCTCTAGCTTTACATAGGAGGTGACATTTCAATTTTGAATCGGGGTCAGTTTAAAGAACTGAAAAATCTAAATACGAAGTTGTGCATGAATTGTGATGAACAGGGAAATTGTAAGATTGGGAAGTAAGTACCGGTCAGATCATGAAGGCATATGCCATTGTAAGGATTTTGGACTCTGTTCTTAATAAGATTTAAACAGGGGGAGGGATTTGATCAGATTTGTGTTCTAGAAAGATTAGTCCAGCAACAGAGTGGGGGGGATGGCTTGTGGGAGATAAAACCCCAAATATCTATTATGAGGCCAAACTTCTCCTTTGTATTAATGTAAATCTATGAGTGCATTAGAATGCTCAAAAGGAAAACCGAAAACTTTCTTGAAGAGCATCATAATTGCGGAGATAGAAAGGAGTCATGAGGACTTAAAAAAAAGAAGATCGGGAAACAGGAGGAAATTGGGGTTAGGGAAGCCAAGAGAGAAGTGGTTTGCAGTGTCCAAATCTGTAGAGAGGTCAGATGAAATAAAGTTTGAAAACATGGTGGATAAACAAACTCAGCCAGCAGAATCTAGATTCCGTTTGAAGAGTAAGACTGGTAATGAGAAACTAGTGTTCTTTCAAGAAACCTCGTTCTGAAGAAGTTAGTTAGAGCAGAGGTCCAAAGATTTACTGAAACAGTTTTGCTGTAGAACTGTTAAGATGTTGAGATATAAGTTGTAATGCTGGTTTAGTTTCTAAAATTATTGGTGGTGAAAAAACAGTATTTGGTGGTGGTTCCTGTTCTTATATTAATCATTAGGGAAATTTAAAAATATCTGGGAGCTGATTGTCCTGTAAATTGTTAAACAGAGGAACCATCTTTAGGGAACTGTAATGTTATATCCTAGCCAGTTTTGTGATCTATCTATAAGTGATGTGTTGTATTAAAACCACATACTTATCTTTAAGTCTTGTGAATTTCTAGGCAGGAGAAGTGAGGTATAGCAGTTTTCATCTATGTGAATTATTTTGAATAAAAATTGTAGTTTGGAATTTTGTAGCCATTTCTAAGGAAAAAATTATGTTCTGTGTATCACTTCTTAGAGAAGAAGAAAAAAATTGGTAGAGTTATCCTTCTCTCCAGGGACAAATTAATTTATAAGATACATTTTGAATGCTTTGAAAGGTTTTGTTGTTTTTTTATGGTATAACTGCCTTGCCTTAGTTGTGCATATGTTGGATATTAGTATATTTGATGAGCTCTAAGATTGTTATGTATTAGGTTTTTAAGAAAATGTTTCCTATTTATAAACTAGTTTTAGCTACTAGTTGTCAGTGTTCGTTTTTTAATCTCTTTTTTAAAAATTTGAGACTTGAGAAGAAAATAATTAAAAAGAAGAAATGTTTCCCTCCTGATTATCTGAAGTATAAATTATCCACATCTGTGACAAACCAGTTTCTCCTCTCTCCTTTCAGAAAGGAATCTTTAACATCCAGCTTATTACGGTTTTTTCTTTTTTTTTAATTTTATTTTTTATGTCTTTATTTTATTTGTGGGGGGGGGGGCAGAGAGAGAGGAAGACACAGAATCTGAAGCAGGCTTCAAGCTCTGAGCTGTCAGCACAGAGCCTGATGCGGGGCCCGAACCTACGCACTGTGAGACCATGACCTGAGCTGAAGTTGGATGCTTAACCGACTAAGCCACCCAGGAACCCCTTATTACAGCTTTTTCTGATAACCTCAGAAGGAAGGCTACTGTAAACCTAAGTGGGTGGAATGCCTGTAGTTACTGTGGGTAACAACTGACACTAGTGATTTTGTAAGTAGACTATTTTATGTGGTTACTTATTAAATTTGAAATATGAGCATATAATGAAAGTGGGCATTAGCACATATGTTAAATGGAATTTAGTAATTTGAAAATACCAATTCATCTTTTTTGAAAAACAAAAAGGGAGGCAATTAATCTGTAATTTAATGTGTTTTTGTTAAATTTACCGGAAAAATTTTGGAAACTGGTTTCCTTAATATGCTGTTCAGCCAAAAGTTTTGGAAGATCTCCATCAAGAAAACAAAACTATTCATCTAAAAGTGAAAACTGTGGAGAAGAAACTTTTGAAGACTTACTTTTGAAGTATAAGCAAATACAGTTGGAACTAGAGTGCATCAATAAGGATGAAAAACTAGCTTTGAGTAGCAAAGAAGAGAATGTGCAGGAAGATCCTAAAACATTGAACTTTGAGGACCAAACAAGCACTGATAATGTCAGTATTACAAAGGACCCAAGTAAAGAAGTAGCTCCTGAGGAGAAAACACAGGTCAAAACTTTTCAGGCATTTGAATTAAAACCACTCAGGCAAAAATTGACTTTACCAGGGGATAAGAACCGGTTGAAAAAAGTTAAAGATGGAACAAAACAGCTTTCCCTGAAATCTGACACCACTGAACCTAGTCCAGGTAATGGAATTAAAAATTTCAATTAGTACTAAAATTCTTCTTTCTTTATGGAGTAACTATTTTGATATTGTGTTTCATTGAAATGATTTTAATATATCATATGTGAATTCTTCTTGCACTTTCTGTATACACAATCATATTATTCAATAATGATAGGTTTAGTTTCATTCTGATCTTTCTTTTTTGGCCTTACATGCTGGTCAGGACTTCTAATATATTTTTTAAAATAAGCAATAATTGTGGACACCTTTGTTCCCTACCTTAAAGGAATGCTTTGGATATTTACTTTTAACATGATGTTACGTTTTTTGGAGATATCCTCTATTGGGTAAAAAGCCCCCCCCCCATTCCTCATTTGACATTTTCGGCATGAATGGATGTTGAAGTTTATCATATCTTTTTTCTTCATTATTGAGAACATCTTATTTTTCTCCTTTATTGGTGTAATGGATTATATTAATTTTGTAGCATTAAATCACCTTTGTATACTTGAGATAATTCCAGCTAGTTCATGATATGTCATTCTGTACCTCATAGATTTGATGTTAATTTTTTCTCTTTTTTATGAAGGTATAATTTATATGCAGTAAAATGTAGCCTTTTTAGTGTATAGTTCTTCAAATTTTGAGAAATGGCAGGCAGTTGGTTAACCATTGCCAGCCACCACAATTAATATCTAGAACAACTCTCACAGATTCCCCCGTGTCCCTTTACAGTCAATTCCTTCCTCCCCCAGCCCACCAGGTAACTATTGATCTGTTTTCTGTCCTTATAGTTTTGCCTTTTCCAGAATGTCATATGAATGGAATTATTCAGTATATTGCCTTTTGATTCTAGATTCTTTCACTTAGTTAGCATAGTGTATTTGAGAGTCATTCTTGTAGTTGTCTATATCACTAGTTCATTCTTATTGCTGAATGTGCCATTGTACGGCTATGCTGCAGTTTATCCATTTCCCACTTGAGGGATATGTGGGTTAGAATTTTTCATCTGGGTTTATAGTCTGTAATTTTCCCCGCTCTTTTTCCATGTCAAATTTTAGTTATAAGATTAGGATGTGCTCACAGTGAGCTGGGGAGTAGTTTCCTCTTTATTCTCAAGAATAAGTTAAGATTAGAATTGTTCGTGGGATATTTGGTAGGCTTTGTTGGTAAAAGTGTCTGGGCCTGGATGGAATTTTTTCTGGGAAGGTTTTAAACTACTGACTGTTCATGCTTTCTATTTCTGATTAAGGCAGTTGAGGTAAAATATATTTTTCTAGTAAAGTGTCGATTTCCTATAGGTTGTAATAGTTATAAAAAATCAATTATTTTTAAAAAATTTTTAAAATGTTTATTTTTGAGAGAGAGAGAAAGAACATGAGCCGGGGAGGGGCAGAGAGAGAGAGAGAGAGGGAGACACAGAATCTGAAGCAGGCTCCAGGCTCTGAGCTGTCAGCACAGAGCATGACGCGGGGCTTGAACTCAAAAGCTGTGAGATCAGGACCTGAGCCAAAGTTGGATGCCTAACTGACTGAGCCACCCAGATGCCCCTATAAAAATTTATTATTAAGAATCTCATTTTTCTATTATAGCATTTATAAGTTGTATCACCCATGTTTTTAAATTTTTCTAGAAAGAGTCCATAGCTTTTTAAACTTACGAATTTTCAACCTCTCTTCTATTAAGATCATTTTGAGTTATGAAATTTCTGCTTAAGCTGTTTGTGATACATGACTTTTTTCTATATATTATAAATATTTTCTAATTTTTGTTTTTCTTTGATCTGTAGGCTGTTTGGAAGTGTGTTTCTTAACTTCCAAGCTTGGTGGTGTTCTTTAGCTTTATTTTTCGTTATTGTTTCTAAGGCAGTCATATTGTCAATGAGGTATTAGAGAAAGATAGGATGAGAATTTACTGTCATTTATTGTAAAGACTTTATTGTATGCGATTGATTTTTCTTCTGTGTGTGTTTGAAAGGAATATATGGATTGTTAGATCATATGCTTTTTTATGTTAACATGTTCCTTCATTTTTTGGTCTGCTTGATTAATTACTGGGAGGTTTGTTAAAGTCAGCCACTATGATGGTGGGTTTGTGGTTTTCAGGTTTTGCTTTAAATACTTGAAGGTTAAGGAATTGACTCATTATTCTCATTATTATGTAGTGGCCTTCTTTATCTCTAGCAATGTTTCTGCCTAAAGGACCTGCTAATAGTCACACCATCTTTCATTTGATAAGTATATATGCCTTGTATATCATTTTCCATTTTTTCAGTCTTTCTATATTCTCATGTCTCAAATGTCATTGTACATAGTATAGAACTAGATTTCATTTGTAATTTAGTCTGACAATCTTTGTTAACTAGAATATATAGTTTATTTACATTTTTCATGATTACTGATACTTGGATTTTTTTTCCTGCCTCTTGTGAGGTGTTCTTAAATACTTTTACGAATTTGGAAGGTAGATATTAAGTTTCTTGTCTCATATTAGTTCCTCTAGAAATTGTAACATGAATTCTTACCAATGTTTAAAATTAATCAGGGCCTTTACCCTGTCCTGGTATACAAAGGCCAGTTCTTGCCTAGCTTTGCTCATATAGTTAACACTTTCTTGGCTCACTCTAGACATAGGTCTAGAATCATTTATGCTTAAAATACATTCTTTAGAATTTTCTTTAGAATGTGCTTGATAGAAAACTTACTTCTGGTTGCCCTTTTTAAAAGTTTATTTATTTTGAGAGAGAGCAAGAGAGGAAGGGGAAGAGAGAAGGAGAGAGAAAATCCCAAGCAAGCTCCACACTGTCATTGTAGGGCCTGATGCAAGGCAAGAACTTATGAACCATAAGATCATGACCTGAGCCAAAATCAAGTCAGACTCTTAACCAACTAACCCACCCAGGCACCCCTCTGTTGGCCTTTTTTTTTAAAGATAGCTTTCTAGGTTTGAAATTCTAGATTGGCTAGTTATAATCTTATCATATTGAAAATATTTTCTGGCTTCCATTATTGATTTTGAAAAGTTCACTATCAGTCTTACTAATTCTAATTTGAAGGTAATTTATCTTTCTGTGCTGGCTTTAAAAATCCCATTTTTGTCTTTGATGAAGTGTTGATTGCCGATTTCTTTTTATTTATGCAGCTTGGCATTTTTGTGCTTCTTGTTTTCATTGATTCTGAAAAGTTTCATTATTGCTTAAATATTTTCCCATTCTCTCTTTTGTGGAATTCTGTATATATGTATGTTATATCAAATCATCTCACTTTTCCATTTCTCTTAATTTCCTTTAAGTTTCTATCTCTTTGTTGTTGTTGTTTTTTAATGTTTTATTTACTTAAGGAGAGTGTGAGCAGGGGATGGGCTGAGAGGGAGAAAGAGAATCCCAAGCAAGCTCTGACATGGAGCTTAATCTCATGAACTGTGAGATCATGACCTGAGCTGAAATCAAGAATTGGATGCCCAACTGACGCCTAGTTTTCATCTCTTTGTAGATCTGTGCTACTTTCTGTAAAGTTTCTTCTCAAATATCTTTCAGTTCATGGATTCTTTTAGTTGTGCCTGATTTGCCTGAAGCTCACCACCTATTGAATTTTAAATTTCAATTATAGTTTTTTTTTTAGGATTTCATTTTTACTTTTTTCCAATTACTTTGGTCATTCTTTTTAGATTTCTCTCTGTAGTTTTTCAAATTTTATCTTTCTTTTTTCTAAATAGTATTTTTTTATTTTTTTATTTTATTTTAGAGATAGCGAGTTGGGGAGATGAGAGAAAGAATTTTTAAAAATATATTTTTAAAAATATTTCTTTACTTTGAGAGAGACAGAGAGAGCAAGTGGGGGAGGGGCAGAGAGAGAGGGAGACAGAATCCTAAGCAGACTCTGGTCTGACAGCACAGAGCCTGACGTGGGGCTCAGACTCATAAACTGAGATCGTGACCTGAGCTGAAATCAAGAGTCGGACCTTAACCAACTGAGCCACCCAGGCGCCCCGAGAGAAAGAGAAGAAACTTAAGCGGGTTCCGCACTCATTGCGGTGCTTAACACGGGGCTCAATCCCACTACCCTGGGATCATGACCTGATAAGAAATCAAGAGTCAGATGCTCAACCACCTGAACCATCCAGGGGCCCCTTTTAAATTAAAAAACAAATTTTATTTTTAAATTTTATTTGAGAGTGAGCGAGCAAATGGGGCAGAGGAGCAGGGGGAGAGAGAGAATCTTCAAGTTTATCTTTATTTCTTTAAGCATGTTAACCATAGGTTTGCTTTGGTTTTTTATTTTTTCCTTTGCTGATTTCCAGTATCAGAGGTTTTTATGGGTTTCATTTCTGGTTCCCATATTTTCGTACCTTCTTTTCTTGAATGTTTAGTGATTGTTTTTCTTTTGTTTTGCTTTCTTTCTTTCTTTCTTTCTTTCAAGGCATCATCTTTCAATTTTTTGGGGGGGAATTTTTTGAAACCTGGGATAAAGATGAATTTCTAAGGGAGAGCTTGCTTTTGCCACTGTCAGGCACCTGAGTAGACTTCTGCTCTGGGAGGACTTTATATTCGAAGTTTTCAAGGCCACCCATGTAGTATAAATTGGGTTGTAAACCTGATTGGTGACTGATTTTGGTTACACTTCCTCAGGGATGTATTTTTTCCTCTTCAGTTTAGTACCATGATTCCAGGCAGGCAGTTTCAAAAATTGTAACTCAGTGGGATAGAAGAGACATGCAAGTAACTATTAATAAGAGTTATGTATGAAATAGTTATGTATAAAAGCATACATAGGAGTATAATAAAAGTTATGTGTGAAAGCCTGCAGTAATACAGGGGATAGATCAAACAGGTCTTATCTGGGCTTGGAAAGTTTTCATAGTGATGGAAATGTTTGATATATACCTCAAAAAATGAGTTTTTTTGACTTGGGAAGTTAGAAGGAACCAAATGAGCAGATAAAGCACAGAGAACTGTTAAAGGATAATTGAGATTGATCTAGTATGGGTGCAGTTTCGGATATATGGTATATTTCTGGGGGTGGTAAAAGGGTAGATTGAGATCAGATTGCAAAGGACCTTGAATGTCTTGGCTAAGGAATTTAGATTTTCTTAAACATCAGGTATGCCACTGAATATTTTCAAACAGGAAAATGATGTTATCAGGTATCTGCTTTAGAAAAGTAACTGGTAGCAGTGTGGAAAGAGGGATTGGAGGAAAACCAAAACTAAAATTTATCTGAATCAATAAATTATTTGGTTAGTGTTTCTTCATATGTGTCCTTCAGCCGCCACCGTCCCACCCTTCCTGGTCTTCGGTAAGACTCAGCTCTGCCATCAAGCTTTTAAGTTGTTGGTGATCAGCTTTTCCATTTCTCTCAGCAACTCTTCTAAACCTTTATATTTTTTTCAGGCCTTTTACTCAACTTTATTCCAGTTGTCAGTCTATAAGTGTGCCTCCTATTTCAGGTTCTCTCACTCAACTTCCAAATTTTCACTTTCTGACTGTAAACATATCCATATTGATTTTCCCTTCAGTGTTTCCATGCTGGTGAAGTGGAGACCTTTTTGTTTATGGTCACTTGTTTTAACCTGTACTCCTGGCTCTACTTTCTACCATCTTTTGAACCTTGCTCCATCTCTTGTTTATTTTGATTCATATTTAACCAACATTCTCTTAAGGGGTTATTATAAACATTTGCATTTTTTCCTCCCCATATTTAACCATTCTCTCCCCATTCTGTATTCTCCCTAAACTTCTGTCTTTTCAACCAGGCTTCTGGAAAGGCTAGCCTGTCCTGACTCTCTTCATTTTACCTCTCATTCCCTCTTAATCCAATGCAATATGCTTTTTTACTCCTTCCCTGAATGCTGAAACTAGTGAGGGCTGGGTTACTTGATGTAACTGCAAAATTTATTTTCATTTTCCTACAAAAATAATTTCATTCTTCCATTCACTCAAAATTAAACACTTTAGTTCCAGGCTTATTGACTGTTTCAGATTCTGTGTCTCCCTGTCTCTCTGCCCCTTTCCCACTCGTGCTCTATCTCTTTCTGTCTCAAAAATAAATAAACTATAAAAAAATTATAATTCCAGGCTTATTGAAATACCCGTGAACAAAATAGTCATTTATGCCTTCATTGGCCTCCATTTTAGAAGGGAGAAAGTAAATATGATTAGTAAATAACAGTTATGGGGAAAAGTATAGCAGGGTAAGTTAGGAGGAGGATAGCAGGAATAGGTTGCAGTATTAATGAGTGATCAGTAGAAGCCTGAATTTGGACAAAGATTTAAAACAAAGCCTTTGAAGACAGTGAGGGAATAGCCAAATGGGTATCGGGGGAAGAGCTTTCTAGGCAAAGAATAAATACAGCAGTGGTTTTCTAACTTTGGTCATTGGATCAGCCTTACCTGAGAACTTGATAGAAATGCAAATGCTCAGGCCTTATCTTAGATCTACTGAATTGGAAACTCTGGAAGTGGGGACCAACAATCTATGTTTAACAAGCATTCTGATTTTTAAAAATATTTTAATGTTTATTTATTTTTGAGAGACAGAGCATGAGTGGGGAAGGGCAGAGACAGGGAGACACAGAATCTGAAGCACGGTGCAGGCTCTGAGCTGTCAGTACAGGGCCTGATGTGGGGCTTGAACCCACACACCATGAGATCATTACCTGAGCTGAAGTCAGACGCTTAACCCACTTAACTGACTGAGCCACCCAGGCGCCCCCATTCTTGTTGATTCTAATCCCTAGTAATAAAGTTTGAGAATCTGTGAACCAGGATAACTACTGTTAAGGCAGAAGAATCCCTGGCATATTGGGAATAACAGCGAGGGCCTGTACCACTAAAGAAAAAAGCATGGTAGTGCTGAATAGTGGGAGAGAAGAGGTTAGGGATGATGGGTTGGGATAAATCATGCAGAGCCTTATAAGAACTTTTGTGTTTTGTACTGAGTGAAATGTGAGCTACTATGGAGTCTTGAGCAACAGACTGGCATAATTTGTTTTATATTCTCAAAGGACCATTTAGGTTACAATGTTGAGAATATTCTATAGGGAGTGGATGTATCTACTATATTCAGGGATGTTTTGATAATCTTGAAAATTTAGGGTTTCTGTAATACCATACACATCTGGAATTTCTTGTAACCTTCTGATTTTTACTTCTTTAAAAAATATGATTAGTTTTTATTTGTAATTTCTTACTCTTGATCTCCTTCCTCAGTGTTTCATTCTCCAGGGGTGTTCTTAATTATTATGATTTTAACTACCAACTATATTCTGCTGATTGTCTTTAACTCAGTTTAAGTATTCTAGGTAATACTGCATGACTGCACAAGAGCAATTTTCATTTTGGAAGTATTGAGATAGAATTGAAATAATTGTATTGTAGAGACCGTAGCAGTGGTTGGACAGTGCCTGAGTACATGTTTGGTGAATTAAACCATTACTTGCTTTTGTAAACTTTGCGTAAAGTTATATCTATAATTTGAAATTTATGTTTTGTACTTGTTTTTAAGGTAGCATTGTACTCATAAAGTACCTGCCAGCTTAATGGAAATTCTATTATTCAAACAATTATTTTTATTTCAGAAGTCATTTTATCAAAGTACAGTTCTAACTTATTTGATATTTTTAATAATTTTGCCTTATAACTTTATTCAGAGATAAAGCTGGTATGAGAAGTTGGTCAGAATTTCATTCTAATAGCATCCTTTCCTTTTGGCTCAGATATTGCAGAAATGAGAGACCTTTTAAAATAATTACTACTAAATATCATACAGTATTTTATTTTAAATTGATTGTAGCTATTTTTTGAGTGTTCAAAGTATGCTGCTTTATTTTAAAGGATTAGAAGATAAAGAACAAAATTTAACAAGAAGAATTAGTGCCTCTGACATTTTATCTGAAAAGGTAAGATACTGCTTTTTGGAATTGGGTGTCTCTGTAAAACTGATTCTTGTACTGCTTTGCTCACTTCTTTTGAAAGAAGATTCTGTCTTGCTTATTGCTCGTTTTCTTTACATATTTTCTTTCATCATTATCGCCCTTTGGACATAAGTCTTAAATATAAGAAAATCTGGAGAAATGTCCTAAAGTATCTTTGCACTGGGTTCAATTAAATTGAATTGAAAATTTTTTTTAATGTTTATTTTTGAGATAGCGAGAGAGTGAGCGCACACGTGGGGGAGGGGCAGACAGAGGAATGGAGACACAGAATCCGAGGCAGTCTCCAGACTGACAGCTGTTAGCACAGAACCCGATATGGGGCTTGAACTCCTGAGCCGTGAGATCATGACCTGAGGTGAAGTCAGAAGCTCAACCAACTGAGCCACCCAGATGCCCTGAATTTAGTTGATTTATATATATATATCCATAGATGATCTTTTTGTTTGTTAGTTTTTTAAAACTTTTAATTTTCACCCAGAGATTGTGTCTTTCTACTTTTGGGAGATTATCCTATATGGGAAGTCTTTGGATTTAGACCTTGACCAGCTTTTCAGTTCTAGCTCCTCCTCTTATTAGCTGAATGATCTTGTGTAAGCTCTTTAGCCTTTACTTGCCTGTATTTTCTTTTCTACAAAATGAATTTAATATCATCTGTTTTCTGGATTGTGGTGAGGTTCAACAGGATAAAGTACAGAAGCACCAAGTACTGTGTTTGATACATAATAGCTCTCAATTGCCTAAGCCTTTTCTTTCTTTTTAAAAACATTTTTTTTATTATTATTTATTTTCGAGAGAGAGAGATTGAGAGAGAGAGCACAAGCAGGGGAGTGGCAGAGAGAGAGGGAGACACAATCTGGAGTGGGCTCCGGGCTCTGAGCTGTCAGCACAGAGCCTAATGAGGGGCTTGAAACTTGTGAACCTCGAGATCATGACCTGAGCCGAAGTCAGCCACTCAACTGACTGAGCCAGCCGGCGCCCCAGCCCAAGCCTTTTCTTTATTGAATTAGAGATCTGAAATACCTTCAGTTCCTTCTTTTAAGATTTCACTTAGTTTTGTTTATTTTTGAGAAAGAGAGCATGAATGGGGGAGTGGGTAGAGGGAGGGAGATGCAAAATCTGAAGCAGGCTCCAAACTCCGAGCTGTCAGGACAGAGACTGACACGGGGCTCAAACTCACGAACGATGAGATCATGACCTGAGCCAAAGTCAGATGCTTAACCGACTGAGCCACCCAGGCACCCCAGATTTCACTTGGTTTTTATGAGTAAATCAAAATAATGAGAGGGCCTAGGACTTTAGGAAAGAAATGGTCCTGAATTTAAGATTGATGATGTAATAGATACATATATATATATATACACACACACACACACACACACACACACACACACACACAGGTGTATATGTTTTGAATGTTCTCACAATAACCTAATAAATTAAGTTGACATCTGGTTAACAGATGAGGTAAGATTCATATGGGTAGATTGTGACTTGCCTACAATTATGTAGGACTTAAGTGTCAGAGCAAGGAGTTGAATGGAGTTCAGTGCTCTTCTTGCTGATCAGGTAGCTGCTTTAAGTAGCATATAGTTGTGACAGAATCAGTAACTTCTTTCCATTCCAAAAGGAGTAGTTGCAAAAAGTAATCAAAGACTTTTAAGTCTCAATGGAATGGTGATGATAGCTTTATTTTAAATTCTCTAGATCAGCAGTATCCAATAGAAATTTCTGCAGTAATAGAAGTTTCCTTTGTCTGTACCCTCCAATATGGTAGCTATTAACCACATGTGGCTTTTAAGCACTTGAGATGTGATTAGTATGGCTGAGGAACTAAATTTCTTATTCAATTTTAGTTCAGTTAAATTTAAATAGCCATGGGGGGCTCATTGCCACCCTACTGGATAGCACAGCTCTAGAATGTCCATACAAAGCAGTAGAATTTGGTGTGTTTAGGTGACATAGAGTAAAAAAAAAAAAAAAAGTAATACTTTTTTTAATTTTAATTTTAAAATTTTCATTTATTTTTTTAACACTCATTTTTCGAGAGAAAGAGAGCACAGCAGGGGAGAGGCAGAGAGAGAGGGATACACAGAATCTGAAGCAGGCTCTAGGCTCTGAGCTGTCAGCACAGAGCCTGTCAGCACAGAGCCTAACGCAAGGCTTGAACTCATGAACTCCGAGATCATGACCTGAGCTGAAGTCCAACGCTCAACTGACTGAGCTACCTTGGTGCCCTGAAAAGATAATTTTTCAATTCATTTGTAACATATATTTCCCAGCAGTGGAAAGAGTAACTATATCCTGATTTGGGTAAACTGAAGTACTGAAATACATGATGGGAATTCAGTTAGGCACTTATAATAGTTCATAGTAAAGTGAAAACCATAGGAAGGATCCATAAAGAAAAGATTTTTATTCTTTTTTTTTTAATGTTTGTTTATTTTTGAGAGAGACAGTGTGAGCAGGGGGAAGGGCAGAGAGAGAGGGAGACACAGAATCCTAAGCAGGCTCCAGGCTCTCTGAGCTGTCAACGCAGAGCCTGACGTGGGGCTCGAACTCCTGAACCGTGAGATTATGACCTGAGCCAAAGTCGAGCACTTAACCGACTTGAGCCACCCAGGCGCCCCTGGATTCTTTATTCTTAGTGGTTAAATAATTTAATTGGACATTAGAAAAAAAGTGATTATAATTCACCTGTAAGTAAAAGTCATTAGATAAGTGAGCCTTGACCTTTGTGACTCTTAGTCTCTTTGATTCCCTGCTTTATACATGCACATAAAGGAAAAACAGACAGTTTTGAATTTAACTTCAAAGGGTTGGGGAGGCCAGAGGACTCCCAAAACCTTTCTTCCCAGCAAACCCATGTACTCAATTTAGAACCTCTGCTTTGTTTGCCTGACATTACATTTTATCTAAAATGTAGAGAATAGATTAATTTTTTAGATTATCTCAAAAAAGGCAGAGTGAAAAATTTAAGAAGGTATTTCAATTGGAAAAAAATTTTCAAACATTTGCTCTTAACCTATTTTCCTGTTTTAGCTTCCCTGAAGAAAAGTCTTGGGTGTTCAAAATATTTTAAATATTCAGATAAGTATCTGTAGTTTTAGAACATGTAATGTTCAAATGTAAGTAAATCTAATTTAAAGCATTGTAAAATACGCGTTTAAAACATTTTTTTAAGTTTATTTTTCAGAGAGACAGAGCGAGTGGGGGAGGGGCAGAGATAGAGGGAGAGAGAGAGAATCCTAAGTAGGCTTTGCACTGTCAGCACGGAGCCTGATGTGGGGCTCGAACTCACAAACCTGTGGGGTCATGACCAGAGCTGAAACCAAGAGCTGGACACTTAACCAGCTGATCAACCCAGGTGCCTCAAAATATGTATTTTTTGTTTTTAAGTTTGCAAATTTCAACATTGACATTCAGTGTACTTGTTCTCTGTATTCTTTGTAAGACTAGTAAGTCACATTATGGAACCACTTCATTCTTCATTGTTTTAAAAAATATTTTTTTAAATGTTTATTTTTGAGAGAGAGAGACAGAGGGCAAGTGGGGGAGGAACAGAGAGAACAGAGACACAGAATCCGAAGCAGGCTCCAGGCTCTGAGCTGTCAGCACCAAGCCTAATGTGGGGCTTAAACTATGAACTGTGAGATCATGACCTGAGCTGAAGTTGGATGCTTAACCGACTGAGCCACCCAGGAGCCCCTTTTTTTTTAATTTGTTTTTTTTAACTGTTAGTTATTTTGAGAGAGAGAGAGACAAAGGGCAAGTGAGGGAGGAACAGAGAGACTTACCTCACCTCTGGGTTGATTTCTTCTTGCATTCATTGTCATCAGATTTTTACTTTGTTGTTCGGGAAGTTCAGTTCAATGCTGATCTCTGACCCTTAACTTTCCTTTTTTTTGCATCATCCTGTTCAATTAGTAATATCCACCTCTTCTAACCCTTCAGCTTAAACACACACACTCTCTACAGATTGATCTTCCATCTATATCATAGGGACTGAATTAGGGTGTAGGGCTGTGGTAAGTAGTTTAGTTTCCTTACTATACTAACATTGCTATTTAAATATATGCCTTACAGTTAACTTTAAATTCTGATCTTAGGAAAGATTTGACTTGGTAAAATGTTTAAGGTCAAATAATAGAACTAAAAAATTGCAACTATTTATTTTTTTAAAGAAACTTGGCGAAGATGAAGAGGAACTGTCTGAACTACAACTTCGTCTTTTGGCTCTTCAGTCAGCCAGTAAAAAATGGCAGCAAAAAGAACAGCAGGTGATGAAAGAAAGCAAAGAAAAGTTGACTAAGACGAAAACTGTACAGCAAAAAGTTAAAACCAGTACAAAAACACATTCAGCCAAAAAAGTTAGCACTACAGGTGATCAATCATTTCTGTTAAATTCTTTTAATTGATTTCATATATCACTATAGTTTCAAGATTAAAAAAAATTTTTAATTTTAGAGAAAAAGTGCAAGTGGGGTGGGGGGGGGGAGAGAGAGAGAGAGAGAGAGATCATCTCAAGCAGGTTCCACACTTGGCACAGACCCTGACATGGGGCTCGATCATATGACCCTGGGATCATGACCTGAGCTGAAATCAACTGACTAAGCCACCCAAGCGTCCCTAATTTCAAGATTTTAACTCAGAAGGTTTTGAGTTTGCAGAATTACAGGGCCCTGAATGGGGGACAATCATGTATAAACAGAATTTGGAGGAACAGCTGTATATTTGAGTTAACAATAATGAAAATAAGTTATCAAGCACATCTTGTTTTCTAGGAAATTCTGACTCTAATAGATAACTGATGTTCCTGTATTTTTTATTTAAAGCTAAACAAGCATTAAGGAAGCAGCAAACAAAGGCATGGAAGAAACTACAACAACAAAAAGAACAGGAAAGACAGAAAGAAGAGGATCAGCGGAAACAAGCTGAAGAAGAAGAGAGAAGGAAAAGAGAAGAAGAGATCAGAAAAATTCGTGATCTCTCAAATCAGGAAGAGCAGTACAATCGATTCATGAAATTGGTTGGTGGAAAGAGGAGATCAAGAAGTAAGGTAAAAAGTGCTAAAATATAAAAACAAAACATTCAAATATAAG
Organism: Cryptoprocta ferox; assembly: GCA_028646485.1. Taxonomy (NCBI): domain Eukaryota; kingdom Metazoa; phylum Chordata; class Mammalia; order Carnivora; family Eupleridae; genus Cryptoprocta; species Cryptoprocta ferox. The sequence goes on from CM053571.1 coordinate 43,506,009, forward strand.
TGTCTTTGTTGTCTTATTTCATAACGTCAGTTGACTAAGAAAAAGCATAGATCTCTTGCATTTGATAGAACTTGATAAACTTTTTTGGGGAGATGGGAATGTTGGTTATAATTGAGAATGAGTCGTATGTAGTTATAGATAATAGAAATAGAAGAAATGAAAGACTAAAATCTGGTTAGCAAAGTCTGCTTTTGGCTATTTCATCCTTCTCTATAAGAAAGTAAGATTACTAAATTGTAGGGTTGACCTATCCAAAAAAAAAATGGCCATACCCTAAGTATAAGGGCAGAATTTCATTAGTTTTTTTTTTTTTAACATTTGTTTAGTATTATAAAATTAGAAGTGTGTCAGGACCAATTGGCATGGAATGTTTTAAAGAAAGTTAAATTATCATAGTCTTACTGCTTGTGGTGGTTACTTTAGTTTAACCATTAAGAATTTATTATGTAAAGTCATTAATAATTAAGTCATTGGTTTTTATAGATGGTGTTAGGCAGTAAACTGGAGATTTAATAGCAGTCTCTAGTGGTATAATTGACAAATTTCAGAATTTTGAGATTTGAGACTATACTTGTGAATGGACTCTTGAAGAGAGGGATGTTAAAAAGTAAGAGCACTTTGTAGGGAGTCAGGAGTTAGGTTTGCTTAAGCAAGGAATTTATCAATATACCTTGAACTTCTAAAAATTACTTTGATAGAATCTCTTTTAGAGAAAAGTGTTGTAGTTTTACATGATTCTTTGTATCCATCTGGATTGGTTTTGTTAGATTTTGGTTTGTTAAGAACTGTCTCTGAGTGAAACGTTGTAAGAAATAAAGAAAACTACCCGTAAATGTCAGCTAAGAATTTCTAGTTTTCAGCTATCATTAATTTATCCATAACTTAAGATGTTACTGGATTTTTTGGAAATATTCCAAAATATAGTCTCAATGACCTAAAACTTGAGTTTATTCATCAGGTTTCTCATAGAGGCTGTAAGTGTTCAAGAACATGAACATCTTAATTTTACAGAGGAATATGATTTTTGATAGTGTTCCCTAGAAGATAACTGTCAATTGTTTCGTAATTTCTAGCATAAGAATAGACTAAGACAGAAAATGCTTTGAAACTGAAAAAATTTTATGTTATCAGTCTTCAGATCCTGACCTAAGACGATCCTTAGATAAGCAACCTACTGATAGTGGAGGAGGCATTTATCAATATGATAACTATGAAGAAGTTGCTATGGATACAGATAGTGAAACCAATTCTCCAGGTATGAACCAAAACTTAAAACATTTGTATTGTTCACAAATTTTCATAAATAGAAAATGATCATAAAGCTACCCAAACTTTGGAAGAAATGTGTAATGAAAAGTGACATTTGCTGGTGAATTGTGTAACTGTAGACATTTAATGGTATAAATACTTTGAAAGCAAACCTCAGGTACATAATATGAACCTTTATTTCTAGGTGTTTGTTTCTAAATAGGATTTAAATTAAAAGACAGTGTTTAAACTCCTCTATTAACTGTTGGATCTAAAAAGTGAAGATAGTTGGAAATATGAGAACACTGCTTTTAAATAAAACACAATAAATCTCTTAAATTATCTTTATATTAAAAATACTTTCTACTTTAGTAAAAAAAAATCTTGTTTTGGGGCTTCCTTTCTCCTTCCAGCGATGTTACTTCTAAGGAATTTGCAGATGGAAAGTAGTACTAGTAGCATCTCAAGGGAGGCTCGTTAGAACTGATCAGAGCAGTACCTCAATTTGATCGCCTACTCTAGGATGTGACTCTAGAGAGCTAGAGACTTGCTTAGGTATTCAAGGGTGATTCTGTGAGAGGCCTATTTTCTCACTAATTAAAACGTGGACGTGGGATTCTTTCATGCTCTCTTTCTGCCCCTCCCCAGCTTGTGCTCATGTGCTCTCACTTTCTCTCAAAAATAAATAAAAATTTAAAAAAATAACCACACCTAAGACTAAGGCAGATAACTGAATGCAGTTGCTGTTCTAGGAACTGGAATACTTATTTGAAAGATTGTATGATCAATGTATTTCTTCCTGTGGTCATACTGTCAGAGCAAATCAAAACTAGAATCTTGCTTTGGTGTGCCTAGACAGAGACAAAGAAAAATCTATATGATTTGAGTAATGTTTACCCAAAGTGCTCATTTTGGGATTAATTGTTTTTAGGCTGATGTTTGATAATTTCACATTATATTGTGTGGTTTTAGGCTGATATTTGATAATTTCACATCATATATTTATTTTGAGAGTTAGCACAAGTGCAAGCAAGGGAGGGGCAGAGAGAGAGAGAGAGAGAGAGAAAGGGAATCCCAAGCCACTGAACCTGACTTGGGGCTCCATTTCACTGCTATGAGATCATGACCTAAGTCAAAATCAAGAGTTGAATGCTTAATTGACTGAGCCACACAGGCACCCCTGTTTTTATTTCAACATGTAACTCTTTGGTCAGTATTAAGTTTTCTTATTTGTAGAGTCGTTGAGATAATTCATTGCATTCTCAAGTATTGATAATATTATTAATATTTTCTATTTCTATAAAATAACTTTATGAACTATGCTTTAAAAGAATTTTGTAAAATGGGACACCTGGCTGGCTCAGTCAGTAGAGCATGTGACTCTTGTCCTTGGGGTTGTGAGTGCAAGCCCCATGTTGGGTGTAGGGCCGACTTTAAATAAATAGATTAATTTTAAAAAATTAATAGAGAATGTACTCTTTACTAAGCTTTATCAAATTTTTTCAAAAATTTAATTTTTAATTTTAATTTTTTTTATTTTGAGAGAGAGAGAGACAGAGAGTGAGCGGGGGAGGGGCAAAGAGAGAGGGAGACACAGAATCTGAAGCAGGCTCCAGGCTCTGAGCTGTCAGCACAGAGCCCGACACGGGGCTCAAACCCACGGAATGTTGAGATCATGACCTGAGCCGAAATTGGACGCTTAACCGACTTAGCCACCCAGGTGCTCCATTAACTTTTTGCTATATTCACTATAGGTGCAGAGTTTTAAATGTTCTAAAGAGCAATGTATATTCAAATGCTATCATTATATGGTACAAGTTAACCATATAAATCAAGTAGGTAATAGCCATATTGATTTGTGAGACACCTGGGATAAAGAAGCATTAGTTTTTCCCTGAAGTTTATATATAGTTGCTGGGTAGCAAGAGTAGTCTTTGAATCTGCCATGTTTCACCCAGTCTTAAGAAATCACTGAAGATAAAATGCATAATTATTTTTATCCACTGCCATGGAAGAAGAAATGCTAGTAATTTAACAGAGGTGCATTGATAATATTTCAGAATTATTAAAATGTGACAAAGTGTACATTTAATTGATTAAATATAATAGGTAGTTCTTTTCATTCCTGGTCCTTTTTGCTTTGTATACAACTTAAATAGTTCATTTCTTTGTTCCATATGAAGGGAAGAATGAAATTACCATATCACTGGTTTTCTTTTGTTTTATTGGTTAGGGTACTTTAGCAGATTCAAGGGAATTTTTTGTTTTATTATTCCTTTAAAAAATATGTTCATAAAAAAGAAAAAGTATGTTTCTTGACTTTCCTGCTCTATTCCTTGTTACCATCATTAGGTGAAAAGTGGAACAAACTAGAGAGTTTTTGGGGGGTTTTTTTTTGTTTTTCTTCCAAACTAAGGAGTTTTAAGGCACTAATTGTCAGCTTAAGTTGGAAGGCTGACTTTATGATGATAAAGGATAATTTTCAGTAGGTGGAAAGGATTCATGGAGGTTAAAGAATTCGTTACAGATTAATTTGCATTCCAATGTATTTTTCTTCAAGCATGTCATAATCTTAATTTATTCCCGTTGAAGTATATTTGACTGTAAATTCTTAATGAAAAAATTTTTTACAGCCCCTTCACCGGTGCAACCACCGTTCTTCTCTGAATGTTCACTGGGGTATTTTTCTCCAGCACCATCTATTTCTTTGCCTCCACCACCTCAGGTTTCTGTAAGTGAGAACTGATGTGATTTCTAAGAAAATTATTTTGTTGTTTTGTGTCTTTTCTAATTCTGAAAAACTGGCAGGTAATTAAAAGTAGCTAATGTTTGAAAAGAGCTTAAATTAGAATTGTTTACCAAAATTAATAGCTATGAAACCTATAGAATAGTTAATTATGTATTGGTGGTTTGTCCATATGGTAGGTTCTTTTTCATAGCTATTTTTTAATCTCGTGTGTACTTTTGTTCATTGCTTAACCATGTTTCCTTTTTCCTTCTCAGCTAGTACCTACTCCAAAAATTTATTCCAAAGAAGAGTAAGATTATCTACTGTTTTGTATTATCTTTTTTGGCAGTTGGGATTTAGGTGCATGAAGGATATTTCTAGAAATAAATTATTTCTCCTCTTTTGGTGAATATGGTTATTTTTAATTTGAAATTTCAGCAAAAGAAGATCATTTTATGTAGAAGTTGATTTCATCTTTTAAAAGAACTGCCACTCCCATATTTAAAAAAAAAAAGGGAAAAAAAGAAGTGAGGGAATCATTAAGTAAAAGTTCTGAAGTTATTTCGAGGTTGAGAGAACCTTCAGACCACTGGATTTCTCTCAGTGGGTTAGAGGAAACTGCCACTTCACAGTTCCTAGGTGGACATCTGGTATCCTAGCTTAAGGTGAGGGGAATACTAGATAGAGCACAGAGTGAAAGAAAATTTTTTTCCTTGAAATGTTTTCTTTTGGGAAATGGAGAATTGATGAGCTAAGTGCCAAGGGAAATATTGGAAGGTCTGTGAAACAAAATTGTTTCCAAACTCAGGGATTTGTATACAATTAGTTTTCCTTATAATTTCTAAGAAGCCATTTTACAAGGATTTAAGAGATTGTTCTTGACAGTTCTTGAGATATTGTGGACTATTCTCAGAATCCCTTTGGTGCCTAATTTTGTTTTTTACTTAAATATCTATCATCTTTGTTTTCTGTATTTCCACTTGTTTTCAGGTAGTCATCTAAAGGGGAAGACCCTGTAAAATTTGATTTCTGTCTTTTAGAATGAAAATAAGATAATGGAGGAGTTTGTATAATTGCCTGAAGTTCATAAATATTTCAAATATTGTTGATTTTTTTTTGCAAAAATTACACTTTTTTCATGGTTGAATATTGAATTTGGGTTAGTTTTAAGATTTATAGGATGCTTAGTTCACCTTTGCTTACAATTGAAGTAATAATTTAAAGTTTGCCTTTTTAAATTTAATGTAGCTCCAAAGATAAACATTTTGAATTGATAATATTTGCTTTGTAATTATTATTTCTTCTTTTCTAAAAATAACTAGTCTATGCCACCTTTGAGCCAGCCTTATGTGGAAGGCTTGTGTGTTTCTCTTGAACCTCTACCTCCTCTACCACCTTTACCACCTCTCCCACCTGAAGATCCAGAACAGCCTCCAAAACCACCTTTTGCAGATGAGGAAGAGGAAGAAGAAATGCTGCTTCGAGAAGAGCTACTTAAATCTCTTGCAAATAAAAGAGCTTTTAAGCCAGAGGTAATTTAGGTACCTGAACCTCTAGGTGGTGCTCTTGAGCTTAGTTTTAGGTAGTTCTGCTTTTTGTTTGCGATTCATTGGGCTTTTTAGTATAGTAGCACTGAGTCTGAAAATAATTTACTCAAGATTTTTAAAGATGATAGGAATGTTCTTTTAGTTAAAAATGTTTCATAAATTCTCTTTTCCTTATTTAGGAAACATCCAGTAACAGTGACCCACCTTCACCTCCAGTTCTGAACAGTTCACAGCCTGTGCCAAGAAGCAATCTATCAATAGTCAGTATTAATACAGTATCTCAGCCTAGGATTCAGAATCCAAAGTTTCATAGAGGACCTCGTCTTCCACGAACTGTGATCTCGGTAAAAACAAGCAATATATTTATTCCTACAGTTATACAGTTTGTGAGAAATTTTTATGTAATTTTTCTGTCTTATTCCCTTCCCTCCAGTTTATTTATATATGTGTGTGTATATATATATATATAAATTTATTTTTTAATTTATTGTTGAAATGGGGCAGTTTCTTCATTTAAAAACTAATAAAGTTTTAGTGGTAATAATGTTTTTGGGGAAACATTCTCATTAGAGTGGTATGCTTTCTTTTGCTATTTTTTTCCACTTTTTTTCTATATAAATTGGTCCATTCTGATTATCTTTGTTCTGGAGTTACTATTAGCAAATTGTATGTACATTTTTAATTTCTTTTATCTTTGTTTATACTTTTCTCATATTTTTCCAGTTGATGAATATACTGTGATGGCAGAATTTATTTATGTTTATTGACGTTCATTAAAGAGATTGAAATGACAGTTTCTTTTTACCTTGTTTTCCAATGGCTTTGAATTAAAATAACTGGAGCAAAGCCAAGTTGAAAACTTGCCTCCTGTAGGTAAACTGATTTTGGCTACTTACCCACTCTATAACCACAAAAGCCAAAAAGTTTTGTCAGTTATTGTGTAGAATTATTTTTCGTTTGGTTGTAAAAGAGTTAATTTATGGCTCTTTATCGAAAGTTGGAGAATATAAAACTTAATAAGAAAGGTGGTCATAGTAAGTGTCTAGAAAGACTGACATTATAGAATATTTTATTTTGTGGGCAAATAACCAGTATTGGGGAAGTGGGACAAAGTTAGGCAGCATAACCATAAAAACCTGTAAACTATCTACTTGGGATCCATTATTTTTAGGAATTGAAATTCAGAGAGGTGAAGTGACTTGTCTAAGGCTACATATCTAATTGTGGTAGAGCCAAGAGAATAATAGATAACTGTTATCAAGAGTAACAGATAACAGATATATTATCTTTGCAGCTTCCAAAGCACAAATCAGTGGTTGTCACGCTGAATGATTCAGATGACAGTGAATCTGATGGAGAGGCTTCCAAGGCAACAAATAGTGTTTTCGGTGGATTGGAGTCCATGATTAAGGAAGCAAGGCGAACTGCTGAAGTAAGTGCATTAATGAAAGATGAAAAGATGATTTATTGATCATTATTAAAGGTTTTTTTTTTTTCCCTGAAAATTAGACCTTAGAGGTGTAAGTTTTTAATATATTGAATTGTGGGAATATTTAAAGTATTTGTGTTATTTAGAACTTTATATAATGAAGCATGTATAAATTTAGTTAGACTTAACTATTAAGCTCTACTTTATTCTTATTCAAATGGGCTAGTATCTCTTTCAAAATAGAGTAGATAATTGTCCTCTATACCAAGGAAACGTATTGCTTTGGAATTGTATCATGTTACCAGAAAAAAGTTATTAAATTATATGATCTCAGTACAACTTTAAAAAAAATTTCTTTTTTAGTGTTTATGTATTTGAGAGAGACAGAGAGACCGAGCATGAGTGGGGAAGGGGCAGAAAGAGAGGGAGACACAGAATCCAAAGCAGGCTCCTGGCTCTGAGCTGTCAGCCCAGAGCACGACGTGGGGCTTCAACTTTCAAACTGCGAGATCATGACTGAAGTTGGACACTTAACCGACTGAGCCACCCAGGCGCCTCAGTACAACTTTTACTCCTATTCTTATTGTGCGTATGTTGGTTACATATGATTTAGTTCCATTCTTTTAAAACTGTAGGTCTTAGTGAATCATACAATTAAGTTGTGGTTAACAGGCTGTGTTGTTTTAAGACAAGAAATATAAAGTAATGATGATACTCAGTTATTTCTAAATAGCTAATTGTGTACTGGGTTGCAATGTAAAGTATAAAACTTAGCATGGGATTATTGAAAACTGTTGATCTGGTTGACTTCAACTGATTTCTAGCAAGCTTCAAAACCGAAAGTACCTCCAAAATCTGAAAAAGAAAATGATCCCTTGCGAACACCTGAAGCTTTGCCTGAAGAAAAGAAGATTGAATATAGATTGTTAAAGGAAGAGATTGCCAAGTAAGTAGCATTTTATGTAATTAGCTTTAAAGATATCTGCTCTTTTAATACTTAGTCTTTATATACTTTATTGGCGTTGGGCAATGAGTGATGCTGATTTTTATCCAAAATGCAGAGTTAATGTTTTTGTAATTCATTGGAGGGGGAGCCAGATGATCATTTATAGACTTGAATACAATGGTGCACTGACATAAAAATAGCTTAGAAAAGGATTAAAGCTGCTATAAAGGAGAATTACACTTTTTTATACTTTAAATATATAATTTTAATTGTCAGCTATACCTTAGTAAAGTTGAAAAAATAGTATCAGTAGTAGATTCCTTTTGTAGTTTTAGTAGTTGACACATGATATTACATTAGTCTCAGGTGTATAACATGATTTGACAACTCTGTACTTAAGCTATTGTACAGTATCAACTTTGAATGCCAGCTTGGTCATGCATATTGTGTTGTTATTAGTCAATATGATTAGTATTTTTATTTTATTTTATGAAATAGAATACATCTTTAAAGATAAGTAATTTCAGTTTATTTTTTGGTGTAATTCATCTACTTTTATTATTTTAGTCGAGAGAAGCAGCGTTTGATTAAATCAGATCATCTGAAGACAAGTTCATCATCCCCAGCAAACTCTGATGTAGAAATTGATGGGATTGGCAGAATAGCAATGGTTACTAAGCAGGTTACAGATGCAGAAGCGAAACTTAAAAAACATAGGTGAGCCTCATTATCTGATACTGGCATATATTTAAATGTTCCTGTATTTGAATGATATATTTTTGCAGTTAATGTCAATAATAACTATGTTGTATAATTACAGATTCTTTTATACTTGGCAAAATTATAGAAAGCTATCATTCTTTTGAATAATAAATTTATATAAAGTAATAGTATTAATCTTTAAATAAAAATACCAAGATTTCAGAGGAGATTTTTTCCCCTTTAGATATTTACATGGCTTATTCATTGCTAAAAGCATTTGTGAAATTCTTTGTTTTGGAATTTTCTTTAAAACTTTGACATCTTTTTGAAATAACTTCATTAGAACCATATTGTTGTTGAAGGTGGGCTCAGTTGTTGGTAATAGTCATTACTTAGTTGGTTCAATAAGACACATAGTTAAATATGGTGTTATTACAAATGTGTGAATATTAAGTTAAATCCTAAACATGTTTTGTGAAATTACTATTTTTCCAATGGTGTTGCAAAATTTTGAAAACGTATAACTTCACAAGATGAACATAATGAGTCAGAATTCATTTTAATTCATTAGCATATTTGGAGAAGTTATTTTACTGAAGTATAATTGACATTGGTTTCAGGTGTATATCATGAAATGCTCACCACATTGTTTAGTTAACATTTGTCCCCATATGTAGTTAGAATTTTTGTAATGGTCTTTGATGAGGACCATTAGCATATATTTGATAGAAATATTATATTATGGCTATATATCTTTTTCACTCCATATACCTTAACATCATTAGTTGATGAAGAACAAAATGGCTTTAGTTAATATCAACACTTGTGAGTTTTGTTCTGCTAGACCCCAGTAGGTTTGCATGTGTAAGGGGAGGTTTTGTACAAAGATGGGTAAGACTTTCCCTATTCTGTTTTTAATAACTGACTGACTAACCAATTCTTAAACTTCAAAGGTTAATAGTAAGAAATAATTACAGGGATGGATTAATTCTAAATGTTAAAAATCATTAACAGTGTATAAATAATTTAATGGTTTTTAAAACAAGCTTCAAAAGTTAATCCACCCATAGTTAATTAGCGAAGGGAAAAAGGTAGAATTTACAACCACCTTGGTACTCCTAATTTTTTTAAATCCTGAAAAAGAATGTAATTTGGAGTGTTTTGACAAGACACCGCACACAGATACCTCAAGGAGAGGTATCAAGGAGATAGAGACCATGTAAATTTTTCTAACTAAACAAAAGTATATTCTGTTATTTCTTTTTTTATTATTATTTATTTATTTTAAAGTTTATTTTGTGAGAGAGAGAGAGCATGCGCACGCACGAGGGTGGACGTGGGGAAGGGGCAGAGTGAGAAGGAGAGAGAATCCCAAGCAGGCTCCATGCTGCCAGGCTGTCAGTGCAGGGCCAGATGCAGGGCTCGATCTCAGGACCATGAGCTCATGCCCTAAGCTGAAACCAAGAGTTGACTGACAATCGACTGAGCCCATCAGCTGCCCCTGTTCTTTATTTTTGAACAAGACATTGGGGATTAAGTATTTTGAATATTTGTCTTTGTGTTAATTACCATATTTTATTACAATTAAAAGATGCCATTATTTTGTGCACTAAGAAAGAAAACCTGCTGCTAGCCAAACTATAATACATAATAATGTTAAGACACATCCTGATATTAAGAGATATGAAAAATATGCTTTATAAATGAAATTCTGTGGTGACTGTAAATCTCCAAAGTTTGTGAGAAATGGTATTGTGTATGTTTTAAAAGATTAAAATAAATTTCATTTAGATACTATTTATTAACTTCAGTAAAAAGTGAAAAGGTTTTATTATTATTTAAAAGTTTATGTATTGGAGAGAGGGAGAGGGAGGGAGAGAGAGAATCTCAAGTATGCTCCACACTGTCAGCACAGAGCCCGACGTGGGGCTTGATCCCACGAGCCATGAGAGCATCACTGAGCTGAAATCAAGAGTCAGACGCTCAACTGACTGAGCTATCCAGGTGCCCCAGAAGTTGAAAAGGTTTTAAAAAAGTCTTTCTGCTTTCCCTTCCTATCACATAGTCTCTGGCTTTATGATTCATTCTAGATGTCAGTTGTTTTGACTGTTGAAATATATCTCCTGGGCAAGGTCCTTCATTCTTTAACCATAATATTCAGTAGTTGAAAAAATTAAAATCTATATCCATAGATTTATGTTTTTTATTTTTATTCTCAGTTCCAAACTTTACATCTGTATATTGTTTAAAAATTTAGACTTCCTTTTCCCTTGCTTGCCTAGCTTTAAATAAAATGGGTTAGAGATTTGTAAGTGTTCTTGATTATGTTTAGTAGATGTTTATTTGTATATATATTAAGAGCATTATAAATGAAGCTAAACATAACAATTTTCTCTTGATAAGTTCTCATTTTTTAGGGATCCTATAGGGTCAGATTCAGTCACATCTACTGGTAATAGTTTTTCAACTGTAATTCACATTATTCAGACTCAAGTGATAGTTTTAAAAAAGATTAGACCCATAGTTGCTTTCATAAAATGTAATAGTGTTTATTTGAATACCTGTGATTAGCAAATATGAAAACATTAATCCTTTTAAATTTTCGTCTGTATTAATATATTTTTTGAAATGAGTTATTTTGTAAATTTTTTATTCTGATGGTATTCGTCCACTAGTTGAGAAAAAAATTTTATTTCCCAATTAGGATTCTCTTGATGAAAGATGAGTCTGTTTTAAAGAATCTCGTACAGCAAGAAGCTAAGAAGAAAGAATCTGTTCGAAATGCTGAAACAAAGATTACAAAACTTACAGAACAGCTTCAGGCAACAGAGAAAATTCTCAGTGTCAACAGAATGTTTTTGAAGAAGCTTCAGGAACAAGTAATGTTCTTTTGTTAAATTAAGATATTGTAGTCTCACATTACTAATTTTTACGGGCTAAATTTTTTGTAAAACAAAACCATAAACCAAAGCCATCAAAATGTGTAACCTATGTATTGTTTTCCATTGAGACATAATACTGGAATATTTTTATTTTCAGTTGAATACTCTAAAACTGCTGTGTGTAAGGAAGAAGGTATTTCCTCTCTTAAGGTTTACATTTACATTTTCAGAACTATCCTGTATTTTCAGATTCACAAAGTTCAACAACGTGTTACGATTAAGAAAGCTTTGACTCTAAAGTATGGAGAGGAGCTTGCTCGGGCAAAGGCAGTGGCTAGTAAAGAAATAGGAAAACGTAAACTGGAACAAGATCGTCTTGGAGTAAGTTTCTAGGAATATTTTATTTTTGGAAAGGAGAAAGTTTTATGATACTTTTAAGGGTAAGAGATGTATAAAATAACATGTTTTTTTCCTGCATGTTCAGAAAGATTAAAGCTTTGTTTTTGAATGACATCCACATTTTTGGAAGCTTAATTTTTTAGTTGTTTTCCTTTGTTTTTGTTTTTTTTTTTCATAGATTATAGATTAACTGGCATAACTGTTGGGGACTTCTGTAAAACTGTTATATTCTCGTCATTGATTTAGTTTTATACTGTTGGCATTGTATTGTAGGGATAACACATTTATCTTACCAAGAATTGTTTATGAAATCCTAGTGATGTAAAATATGTGTATCATTTTTTCCCTTAGCCAAACAAAATGATGAGACTGGACAATTCTCCAATATCAAGTCCAAGAAAGCATTCAGCAGAACTAATTGCTATGGAAAAAAGACGATTACAAAAGCTAGAATATGAATATGCCCTGAAAATTCAGAAACTAAAAGAAGCCCGGGCCCTCAAAGCAAAGGAACAACAAAATATTGCTCCAGTTGTGGAGGAGGAACCTGAATTTTCCTTACCTCAACCATCGCTTCATGATCTGACTCAAGATAAATTAAGTCTGGACACTGAGGAGAATGATGTTGATGATGAGATTTTGTCTGGTTCAAACAGAGAACGAAGAAGATCATTCTTAGAGTCTAATTCTTTTACTAAACCTAACCTTAAGCACACTGATACACCTAACAAAGAATGCATAAACAAACCTGCTAAGAATACAGTAGAAAAACCAGAACTTTTTCTAGGGTTAAAAATTGGTGAATTGCAAAAATTATATTCAAAAGCTGACAGTTTAAAACAACTGATTTTAAAAACCACTGCAGGCATTACAGAAAAGGCCTTGCATGGTCAGGTAACTGAACATTTCATATTCTGTATAAAATCTAGGATTCATCCTAGGCTTATTTGCTTTATGTAATTATTGTTTTCTTTTGTAGGAGATTTCTGTGGATGTTGATTTTGTGACAGCACAAAGTAAAACAACAGAAGTGAAGCCATGTCCGTTTAGACCCTATCATAGTCCTCTTCTAGTTTTTAAGTCTTACAGGTATAAAAAAGATTCAGTAAGCTTGAATTTCAGGACTGTTCCTTGATCTTAATGATAGTATGAACTTGGATATTTAATGATAATGAAAAAAATAATTGCGTTTTGGTGACTGAAAAGTGAACTTGTCCTTTTAGGGAAAATAAAATTGTCTTGTCAGATTTGAACCATATTAGGAAGTAAAGTTTAGCTCATAGTATGTTTATTCTTACCAAATCCTAATTTCTGGCTATTGGGGGATTGTGGAGAAAACTGGATTACTGTCTATTAGGGATTTTAGGAGAAATAACTGGAGTTGAATGAGTATTTAAACAAATTTTTTTGATATATTTTGAGAGTGAGAGCATGCATGAGTGAGCGGGCAAGGAGCAGAGAGAGAGGGAGAAGAGAATCCCAGCCAGGCTACCTGTGTCAGCACAGAGCCCACTGCGGGGTTGGATCGCATGAACCATGATAAGATCATGACCTGAGCCAAAATCCAGAGCCTAACGCTAACTGACTGAGCCACCCAGACACCCCAAGAATTTTTAAATTTTAAAAAGAATTTTACCATTACTCTAAGGAATGCATTGGCTAGCATTCATAAAATTGATTTAGACGTTTTCAGATGATGTGGATGTCTTTTTTTAAGGACTTCTCGACTTTGTGAAACTAAATAGGTAGGATTTAATTATAAAATCATAAAGCACCTATCAGGTATTACAGACTTTTCCCCTGGTTATTTTGTTGGCTGGTAACGTGCAAGAAATGCCAATATTATATACCATTTTATTTTGTGATAAAACACTGGGTTTAAATACAAGGTTTTTTGTTGTTGTTTTTTCAGATCTTTTGTGTTTTAGGCACAAAAGTAGTTGTCCCTATCAGTTGATATTCTGGTTTTGTAGAGTTCATTTTGGTATTAAGTTATTAGATAAAGAGTAAGCTCAAAGCATAGAAATTCTAATGGAGAAAAATGAAAAATTTCTTAATTTCCTAGGGAATGTTTATGGAGTATAATGTGCCTGTCTACCTTTCTCCTCCTCAGATTTAGTCCATACTATCGAACCAAGGAAAAACTTCCCTTAAGCTCAGTGTCATACAGTAATATGATTGAAACCGATCAGTGTTTCTGCCGTTTTGATTTAACAGGAACATGTAATGATGATGATTGTCAGTGGTGAGTAGTTTTTATTTGTGAATGTTTTATAATTTAAAAGAGTCTTGGTTATTTAGCTTTGATGTGTACATAATTCTCTTTTCTGTGTTGTTATTTTATTTTAGGCAGCATACACAAGACTACACGCTTAGCCGAAAACAGCTATTCCAGGACATTCTGTCATATAATCTGTCTTTGATTGGTTGTTCAGAGACAAGCACTGATGAAGAAATTGCTGCTGCAGCAGGTACTTAAAAACCTCTTGTTGTTCTCCAAGTGAAAATTTGAATTTAGCCAATTAAAAAATTGTATGTTTAGTTATTGGCATCTTTAGTTGTAATAATTGAGTACATTCATCTGTGGTATTTTATCCAGATTTGCTCTAATAGTTGTTGTTCAAATGTAAATTAATTCAAATTTCTTCCTTAGTTGCACTAGCCACATTTCAAGTGCTTGATAGCTGCTTTTGATCTCAGTAGCGGTAAGTGCTTACCAATAGGATAGTGTAGATATAAGACATTTCCATCATTGTGGAAAGTTCTCTGGACAGAGCTCATCTAAATAGTTCAGTTTATTTGGAAGAATATATTAGAATATTCATTTAGCAATTTTACTAATGATTTTAAAATAGACTCCTATGTATTATTTTAAAAAATAGAGAAAAGTTGGAAATTAAGATGGATGTAGTTTCATATTCTACAAAGAAATGAAAAGGACATTATACACTATGATATTATAGGAAGTGTAGATTACTGTCAGAAATTGTGAGTAAATACTGTTAAGATTTTCTCCAGATTTATTGCCAAATTTTAAACCTTAAAGTACAAGTTTTCTGGAAGTAAAGGAATTGGTGTTTATTAAATTTAGTATTAATCACAACCTAACGTGATTGTAAAGTCACTGAATCTTTGTGATCATTCTCAATTTGGGACTTTAATTTTCACTTATTTTTTAAGTTGTTTCAGTAAATACATTTCGTTTTTAAGCCCAGATTGGGTGCATGATGTGTAGGATTTGCCATAGTAGTTAAGGTAATGGAGTCTTTGCCCTCTAGGAGGCATATGTGTTTTTGACTAATAACATATACTTCCTTTTAATTTTTAAAATTACTCTTCACTTTATACTTTTTAATTAGCCTCATCTCTGTAATCCATGTTTTTTATGCTTTTTATGAAGATAGCATTCCTCTAATTTCAGAAAAATATGTTGAGAAACTTTTTGGAGTAAATAAAGATCGAATGTCAATGGACCAGATGGCTGTTCTCCTTGTTAGCAATATCAACGAAAGTAAAGGCCATAGTGAGTATCTCTCTCTCTCACATACACACACATATACCCAGAAGGACCTTGTAGTTTCTTTATGATAGCCAATTTTTTGGCATTATGTTCTCAAAAAAAAAAAAAAAAAAAAAAAAAAAAAATATATATATATATATATATATGTAAAACGTGCTTACAGGGTAGAATAAGTGTCTCTTCCTGTAAGGCAGAAAATACATGTGTGTGTCATTTCTGCCTAACAGAATAAATTTAACTTTGAGTATTGTGTGGGTAGCCTTAAAAACTGTAAGAAACTAGTTATATTAACTAATAATCTTCTACTTTAGCACCTCCATTTACAACCTACAAAGATAAAAGAAAATGGAAGCCAAAATTCTGGAGAAAACCTGTTTCAGAGAATAGCTTCAGTAGTGATGAGGAACAGTCTACAGGTCCAATTAAGTATGGTAAGAAGTAGTTTAAGATCCTGAATCATTAAATTGTGGTGTTCATCTTTGTCTAATAATTTACTAATTTTTTGGTTTATCTACGAGCTTAGGTTTTTGTTTTTTTCTATTTTTTTAAAACAGTGATACCATTTGGCATTTAATGCATTTAGTTCTTCATTGTGTGAGATTGCCCCGTGTATTCATGACCCTTGACCAGTAAATAAAGGGATAACTCTTTAGTAAATGTGATGGTTTCAACATACTTGAGCAAGGGAGAGGAGAGCAGTGCTGCTCCCACTTGAGAACTACTGCCTGGGTGTCCTTGAGGGCAAGAGTAGTATTTTCTTTTGCCTTTGAATCTGCTTTCTGACATGCAGTAGGCTTGCAGAACAAATAAATGAACAAACAAGGTAAATATGAATGAGTGGTGTATTGTCAAATATATCTTACGTTATCTTAACTTTTATTTACTTATTTTTTTAAAGTTTGCGTAATTTGTTTACTATTTGTGGATTAGCAGATATCTAATAGATACATGCTCTCATGTGCTTATTTACATTAATACTTTTTCTCTAAATGTAGTGGGATAATTTTATCTTCATAAATTATAACGTTTTTCTTTTTTTCTTTTTTTCTTCTTTCTCTCTCTCTTTTTTTTTTTTTTTTAATACAATTTAGTGAATGTGAATTATCAGGTGGTGCCACTTACCCTTCAAGTAGGGAGACCATACTCCTGGTTTGTCCAGGATTCTAGTGTATACCTGTTATCCCGGTTTGTTTTTAATAACATCCCTTTCACTTTTAGAAGTGTCCTAGTTTATAAATTATATGACCACTCTATCTTAAAGCTATGAGCTACTGCATATATTTCGAGTATTTCGGTTTTTAGATTATTTTAAAGTTGAGGCCAATTGTTTTTTCTTGTTCTGTGGATAAAAGAAAGTGTGACTCTAATGATAAACTTTTCTTTCCAGCCTTCCAGCCAGAGAATCGAATAAATGTTCCTGCTTTGGATACAGTTGTCACTCCAGATGATGTCAGATACTTTACAAATGAGACTGATGACATTGCTAATTTAGAAGCAAGTGTGCTTGAAAATCCATCTCATGTACAGCTTTGGCTCAAGCTTGCATACAAGTACTTGAATCAGAATGAGGGGTAGGTCCACTTCTGATCTTTGTGTCAACTGTTGCACATTTATATTTTTATGTTTGAAGTTTATTTCATCTGTAATCACGTTTACATCATGGTATCAATGAAGTCTTTGTTTTTTTAACAAAGCCAAAAGCGCTGTATTTAAAAGCAGTTAGAAAAAGTTTAAGGTTAGATCTTGAATTGTGTGAATGGCTCAGTGTATGGGTAGTAAATTAGCCACATTTTTTTAACTCCAGTAGGCTCTTAATTCAAAGTAGGATTAGTTAAAACAGTAAATTCTGAGGGGTGTAAGGATTGATTACTGGGTTTTTTGCTTTTTTTTTAAGTCAGACACATAGTGATAGTATCTTAAAATTATGGTAAAATCACAGTGGAACAAATTAAATTAAAAAAAATTTTTTTTTATGTTTATTATTGAGACAGAGAGAAACAGAGCATGGGTAGGGGAGGAGCAGTGAGAGAGGGACACAAAGAATCCGAAGCAGGCTCCAGGCTCTGAGCTGTCAGCACAGAGCCTGACGCGGGGCCCGAACTCACAAACCGCAGATCATGACCTGAGCCAAAGTTGGACGCTTAGCCGACTGAGCCACCCAGGCACCCCATGGAACAAATTAAATTTTAATTTTTCATTTAGAGATTTAAAGCTTGTCTAGGAACAGCTAATTTCTGATGAATTGGCTTTTTTTCTGTGGGTGGTGTTATATGTATTCAAATAAGGTAAATAGTAATTTTTGTCATAAATTTGTTGCATTTTCCAACTCCCAACTTTTTGATATTAACAGGAATAATCTTTTATTATCAGGATAGTCTTAACTATAATTGAAAATTTATAATAATTCAGTTTTTAAAAGCTATTCTGAATGTCTGAAAACTTGGTATAAAAGCTTTGTTAGTAAGGCAGCACTGTGGGATGCTAGTATATCACACATACCTGAGTATGGTGCTTGTTTAACCTGCCTTGTGTGTCATTTCCATTTTACTGGGGTAAGTTACAGTGTTTTCTGACTCATTTACTGAGTGAAGGCCAAAATAACTGTACATTATTTTATGAATAGGATCATAAGAGACAATTACCTTCTTCAAGAGATAGCAAGCCCTTGATCGTTGAAAAGAACTGTTACATTGAAAGCTTTGATATTTTGTGCTGGCAGTAGCTGACCTTGAAGGGAATTGTTTAACTTTTCCCATTCCCAGACCAGAGTAACTCATAAAGGTATTGCTGACTATGGACATAAAGTACATTTGAAGCTGATAATCTAGGGGTTTTTTAACAGTGCCTTTTTATCTGGTAAATGCTCATTGAACATCCACTTAAAAAGGAATTGTTAGGTCTGTGGGAAATCAGGACCTTTTTTTTGACTGATGATTTAAAATTCTACTCTACCTGTTTGTCATAGGTCATTCTAGCTTCTTGGTAGTTTCCAGTAGAAAATGGAACTTTAAAGGCACCTGGGTGGCTTGGTTGGTTAAGCATCCGACTTTGGCTCAGGTCATGATCTCATGGTTTGTGGGTTTGAGCCCCACAGCGGGCTCTGTGCTGACAGTGCAGAGCTTGGAGCCTGCTTTGGCTTCTGTGTCTCCCTCTCTCTCTGCCCCTTCCCTGCTCGCACTTTCTCACTCTCTCTCAAAAATAAATAAACATTAAAAAAAATTTTTTTTAATGAAACTTTAAAATTGACTCATGAGATCAGCCTGTTAAAAAAATGTTTCTGTTTTTTTCTTTTATGTAGGCTATGTTCAGAGTCCTTGGATTCTGCTTTAAATGTTCTGGCTCGAGCTTTGGAAAACAACAAAGACAATCCAGAAATTTGGTGCCATTACCTCAGATTGTTCTCGAAAAGAGGAACCAAGGAAGAAGTGCAGGAAATGTGTGAAACAGCTGTTGAATATGCTCCTGACTATCAAAGTTTTTGGACTGTGAGTAGAAAAGCTAGCATAGCTTTATGTGTATGTGTTATTATAATTCTTGGATCATCATAAATATTGATACATAGCTTAATAAAGTCATATGTTTTATCTGCATGTAGATATAATGACTTTTCATTGTCCTATAACCTCAAAACCACTCCTGGGTCAGGACTAAATTTAAAATAAGAAAATATGTAATGAAGGGGTAAATTTTCTTGTTGTTAACTTTCTTGGTAAGGAAAAGATATAAACAGTTTAAAACATTTTACACCTATTCACTGGCAGTTTTAGTTTGGGCAATGTGAATTTTTTTGTAATGCACCTGAAACAAATATTTTTTTAATTTAGTATGTTCACATAGCATTTTTATGAATGTCAGGAAACATTTTGGTCTTGTTATCATTACTTAAGGAAATAATCTGTAATTCATACTAATATTGAACTTCACAGTGATACAGAGATTTGGTGAAAAAAATCGGTTCTTTATTCTCTGAGAAAATGGGATGTTTCCTATTCATGCTTAAACTTAGAATTACAATTAATCCACTTGTGAATAAATATTTATTAATATCTGAACTTTTATCAGCTGAACTCAGCAACCGTAAGATTTAGCTAAACTTTTAGATAAAATCTATTATTGTCACATTTGTCATTTATTTGCTGAAATTCAGAACAGATAGACTTGGATAACATGCTATCCCTTAATGAATGAACATGCCACTGTCTTCTAACTCAGGTACCAAATAGGTTTGGACAGTGAAAGATGCTTGATTTTTGACCTAGAGCCTTGTGCCAAAGTTAATGCTATTGATCACCATAAGATTTTATAGGGTGTAAAGTTTTTCCTTAAAGTTGTTTGATCATTAAGGAACCTTTTAATTTCTTAGGCCTTTTTAATTATTTTGCCACATATATCTAATACGAATGCTATTCTCAGAATTTGTGTACAGTCATATACCTAAGCAATGTAAATAGTACTTGACCAGAAACCTGAACTTTTGTAATTTGCCATGGTCTTGCTACCATTAATTTGTTGATTCAAGGAAGGAAAAGATGAATTTGCTTCAGTGGTAATTCTAAGAGTACATCTTTCTGTATTATTTTAGTTTTCATTTGATTCTACTTTCCAACTTCTAGAAGGGGAAACCTACGATCTGGTACTGGAAGATGGTTTTGTTTTTGTTTTTTAAGTAAGCTCTATGCCCAACATGGGGCTTGAACTCACAGCCCTGAGATCATGAGTTGCATGCTCTACTGACTAAGCCAGATAGGTGCTCCAGGAAGATGGGTTTACAAATATTTATAATTATCCTTTTTGCAGAAATTGAAGATTTAATATGACACTTAATGAAATATGGAAAATCTGTAGCTTTACAGTTTATTTTTATGAAGCAGGATTAATTATATGAAACCCTTTGGGCAGTTTCTGCACCTAGAAAGCACCTTTGAAGAAAAGGATTACGTATGTGAAAGGATGGTGGAGTTTCTGATGGGAGCAGCCAAACGGGAAGCATCAGATATTCTGTCCTTTCAGCTCTTAGAGGCTCTCTTGTTTAGAGTTCAGCTGCACATATTTACTGGAAGGTGCCAGAGTGCCCTTGCAGTTTTACAGGTAAACATTTATCCTAGCATTTAATTACATTTTGTAGAGAATTTTTTAAAGGTCTGAAACATTACAGATTAGCATTGTTTAATAAGCACACAGACTTTAGATTTGAATCCTTGTTTTGCCACTTACTATCAGTCAGTTGTGTAAAGTTGGGTCAGTTTATGATTGTTGCCTCATTTGCTTAGTGGGGATAATGCCTTTTTAAGAGTATTTATGAGGTTTAAATGAAAATGTATGTTAAGTATCCACCAGAATAAACTTCAATATTCAGATAATAAGGAAAAAAAATTAGTCCATAGTGAAAATCTCCTATATGGGTATAGTGGGTTTTTTTGTTTGTTGTTTTATTGTTTTCTTTTTATCTTACTATATTTTGAATGTTGAGACACTAAAAATGTACAGATATATTGAACCTTTTTTCAGTAATTAGCTCA
The DNA here is from genome assembly GCA_028646485.1 of Cryptoprocta ferox. Taxonomy (NCBI): domain Eukaryota; kingdom Metazoa; phylum Chordata; class Mammalia; order Carnivora; family Eupleridae; genus Cryptoprocta; species Cryptoprocta ferox. Next base: position 43,526,929 of record CM053571.1, read on the forward strand.
TAAATCTTAGCAGAGTAAATAAACATTATATTAATCTGTATTGACATCTCCAAAGAGTTTTTTCATTAAAAATATTGGCAACTATCAAAATTTTGACTTAGGTATTTAAGAACCCCTCCAAAGAAATATGACCCTTGTATTCTTTGCCTTTACATTTGAATCTTCCTAGGAATAGCAAGATTTTTTTCTGAAAACAGATTATTTTTTCATTTTATCTAGAATGCATTGAAATCAGCTAATGGTGGAATAGTAGCTGAATACCTTAAAACAAGTGATCGATGTTTGGCATGGCTGGCCTACATACATCTTATTGAGTTCAACGTTCTCCCTTCAAAATTTTACGATCCATCTAATGCCAATCCTTCAAGAATTGTTAACACAGAATCATTTGTAATGCCATGGCAAACAGTTCAAGATGTAAAGACTAATCCTGACATGTTGTTAGCAGTTTTTGAAGGTAAGTGTAAATGTTTATAAGTTATTCAGAACATCAACTTATCCCTTATTATGATTCTTCATAATTAATTGGAACAAATTTATATCTACATATTGCAAGTTGTAGTTTAATGCTTTATTATATAAATGTTTAAAAGATTAAGGGTTGAGTCACATAAGATGGGCATTTGACATTTATGAAAGCTAGGAACTATACTACCTTACATAACTTTTCTGATTGTGGCAAAGGGTATCAGCTAAATATGTAGATAATACATATTATGTAGATTTAATGAGTTGATTGAGAGAACCAGATAATTTTTAAAAAATAATCCATCAAGGTGAAAGTTAAAAGGTTATATTTTATCTTTTCAAGTAACTAATGTTTTCTTCATTAATCAGTGAGTTTGAGTACTACTATGTACTAAATGGTATATCTGTTACGGAAAACAGCAAGGACAAAGCATACTCCCTCCTAATAGGAATTATGTAGCTTAGTCAAAAGATAAAATCTATCCATTTGATACAGTTATTAAATACAGAGGCCATGGAACTGTATTGGTATATAGTCTAAATTCTGTGCTTCAGAAGAGACAAAGATCTGTGATTTATAGAATTATATTATACAGGTCATAAACCCAAAGGAAAGAGCTTATTATGGGTTGGCATGATGAAGGATATCTTTGCAGAAGAATTAAGACTTAGAACTAGACTTTGAAGCTGATTCTGTTGTGACACAGTTGGCTCCTCAAGGATGGGACCCTGGTCTTATTTATCTCTGTGTTTCCTAAGGACCTATAATGTCTGGCAGCATACTAAGTGCTTAGTAAATATTTATTGAATAAACCAGCAAAGAAAAGGAAGGAAAAGGAGGACATTCCTGTTAAGGGAGCTTATTAAATACAAAGCAACACGTAGATAGAAATTGGTACAGTGGATTTGAAGGGAGATTAGGGGAAGGGAGAATTCTTATCAAAGCAAGAGTTCATGCTAGAGAATAGTAGAAATTAAGCTCGGTAAGTGGAATGATACCAGATTTTCAGGAACTTTGTAAGTGTGTGGTAGACTTGAAGAAAGTCCTTTCTTGAAGAAAGGAAGAATGTGCTGAAGAGGAATGATTTGAAAGGTGTGAAAACAACCAGAAGCTGATGGCCAGAAGTGGAGCACAAAAGATGGAACCTGGAAAAGAGGGAATATTTATTGGAGACGTTTGAAGTTCTCATTTGCAGATGTGAGAGAAATAGAGAAGAAATAGTCAAAGATGATTTTAGGGTTTTGAGACTGGGAAAAAGAAAGTGATTTAATAGAAAACAAGTAAATTTGGGAAGACTGATTTTGATGGTAGGAATGATATTTGTGAATGGTAATTGACCATTCAAGTGGAAATGCTTATTGGCAGAAGGAAATAAGGAAGTGGACCTTAAGTGGATGATTATGTATAGAGAAATGATTTGAAAGTTATTAACGTAGAAGCTATTATATTGTAAAGTGCTTTACAGTTTTTAATGTGCTCTTGCAGTAAATTTTTTAGTAGTTGAAGCTATGAGATATTTTCTCCGAGGAAATGGAAACTTAAGAGTATAGCACTAAAGGGTGAAAGAGGAGTCAATGAATGAGACCAAGAGGACATGTAAATATACTCTTGGTAGTATAGGAAAGAAAAAATTGAGAAGAACATTATCAGATGTGAATGAAATAAGTGTAGTATTGGCCTTGAGGTTTGTTTAGATGATTTTTATAAGTGAACTTCAGAAGGGCAGTTTCAGAATGACACTTATACTCTGTAGATCTGGGAAGTCATACTGCCACTGAGCAAGGAGGAAATGGTAACAGCTGTGCAAAGTAAAACAGTGACCCATTCTCTAAGACAGCAGGATCAAGTAAAAGACTCTTACCCAGGGAAACGTGTTTCAAAGGACTAAGGAAAGGATCTAGTTTAGGGGAAGACAATTAAATGGCTGTATAAGAGAGAGCAAGGCCTCTTGAATTGGGTCAAAGAAAAATGAAAGGATAATTCTTTTTATGATCTTTTTGAGACCAGTTTTAAGGAATTTAGGTAAATGCAGAGACACTTGTTTAAGTGAAAACGTTGATAAGTGTGGGAGCTCATATTGAATGGTTTTATTCTTACCAAGAATTTGACAGTAAGAGATTGAATTTTAGGAAGTTTGGAGATACCTGAAAATACCTCCAGAGTAAAGATGAATAAGTTGATGGTCAAGCAAAAGGGTAGGCCACCATGTTGCATTAGTTTTCCAAGTTTAAATAACAGATAATTCATTTTGTTTGATTTTTGTTACTGTGATGTTTTTGGATAGATGCGGTGAAAGCTTGCACAGATGAGAGCCATACTGTTGAGGAAAGAGTAGAGGTCTGTGTTCCGCTTTACACAAATATGATTGCTCTGCACCGGCTTCTAGAGAGGTAAAACTTAATTGATAAGCAGTTAACCTTGTGTTAAAAATTGATTTTTTTTCATGTGTTAAGACATTTTTGTTGTTGTTATTAAAGGTATGAGGCTGCAGTGGAGCTTTGTAAATGTTTATTGGAAACGTGTCCCATGAACTGCCAATTGTTGGAAGCCCTTGTTTCTTTATATTTGCAAACAAATCAGCACGACAGAGCCAGGGCAGTGTGGCTTACTGCATTTGAAAAAAATCCTCAGAATGCAGAGATTTTTTATCATATGTGCAAATTTTTCATCCTACAGGTAAAAAAAAAGCCTCAAAATTCTTAAATATGTTTTTGTGTTTCACATTTTCTTATTCATCCTTTAACATGTTTCAAGCATCAGCCTCATCAAGGAGCTTTTCCTGGTCCTTTTTCCCTTTGCAGACTGTTAGATATTCCTTCTGTCTTTGCTGTAAATAGTCTGTGCGTAGTTCTACCATTGCCATTATTATAGTGCTTTGTAATTTTGTTTATAGCTGCTTTATATACTCCACTCTTTAAGGGCAAGAATCATGTCTTAATGAGATTTAGAGCCCCCAACACACCTCACACAGTGCTAAACATGTAATAGAAGCTTATTAGACAATTGGTGGATGTGGTATATCGGATGCTAAGCTGTCTAATGGTTAATTTTAATTGGAGATCAGAATATAGAAGTTATGTCTACCCCCACTTACTCAAGAAACTTAATCTAATCAGTGGGGTTTTTTTAATTTGTTTTTTTGTTTTTGTTTGCTTTTTTGGGGGGGCTTTTTCTGCCTTGAAATAATTTTTTTAAATGTTTATTTATTTTGAGAGGCATAGGCGGCGGGAAGGGGGGTGGAGCAAGAAAGGGAAACAGAATCCCAAGCAGGCTCCACGCCGACAACTGAGGGCTTGAAGTTTTTCCAAAACCATGAGATCATGACCTGGGCCTAAATCAGGAGTCAGACCCTTGACTGACTGAGCCACTCAGGTGCCTTCCTCCCTTGAATGATTTAATTAAACACTGTAAGTCTAATGTATATCCTTCCTCTTTTTTTAAAAAATAGAATCAAGGAGATAATCTTCTTCCATTTTTGCGGAAATTTATTGCATCCTTCTTTAAACCTGGGTTTGAGAAGTATAGTAACTTGGATCTCTTTCGGTAAGTTTGTAGAACTCTTGACTTACAGAAGAAAGAGATAGTATAGTTTAGTGGGAAGACTACAGGTTTTTTTGTGGGTTGATTATATTTTAGACTGATGTAAAAAAAATACTTGAACATTCTTAAAGAACTGTTATGAGGGCAGTAGAACTTAATAAAAATGAAGAAAAGATGTAATACGCATTCCTTGGAGTAAAGACAACTAACAAAGGAAGGCTTATATTAACATCATGGTGATTCATTCTGCTTTTAATTTATTGTTATTGTTAATTTTAGTACTTAGTACTATAGCAGTGAATTATCTGAGACAATCAGTTATTTCTGTAAAAATGTATTTGGTGAGCTCAAGTGGATGTAAATAATATGCCTTTTACTTTTTTTTAAGTGTAAAGAGAATTGTTCTAGCCTCTGAAATACTGAGTGAGAACCTTTCAAGCAATTTTTTCTCAACCACCACTTTCTCAGTAATTTATGGAGAGCTCTGTATTTACTACCTTTGCTTGCTTAGTTGTGAATTCTTACTCTAACAACAGTAGGAGGCCACAGCAAATCATGAGGAATTACTTTTGGGTGGGCTGCTCTTCCCTTCTTCCTCCCCATCTCTTTGTAGGGGTCAGAAAAGTGTTTTTCTTTTTTTCTTATTTTTTTTCTATAAATGTTTGAGAGAGAGCATGCATGGATGGGGGAGGGGGAGAAAGAGAGGGAGAGAGAGAATCTCAGGCAGTCTCCACACTCAGCTCGGAGCTGTCAGCATGAAGCCCAACACAGGGCTTAACTCACAACCTTGAGATCATGATCTGAGCTAAAATCAAGAGTTGTATGCTCAACTGACTGCCACCTAGGCACTCCAGCAAACTTTTTTCTTTTCTGTCCTTTTTTTTTTTTTTTTTTTTTAATGTTTATTCAGTTTAGAGAGAGACAGAGCTCAAGCAGAGGAGGGGCAGAGAGAGAGGGACACACAGAATCTAAAGCAGGCTCCAGGCTCCAAGCTGTCAGCACAGAGCCTGACACAGGGCTCAAATTCATGAACCACGAGATCATGACCTGAGCCAAAGTCAGATGCTTAACTGATTGAGCCACCAGGCACCCTGCAAACTTTTTCATAAGGGCCGGATAGTAAGTATTTTAGGCTTGCAAGATATATGGTCTATCACTTCTTGTTACCTAGGCTGTTTTTAGGAAGAAAATAACCATAGACAATGTAGAAATGAATGAATGTGGCTGTATTTTAATAAAATCTTATTTACAAAAATAGGCATAGTTGGCTGATTCCAAATCAAACAGCATCAAAGTATTTTATCATAACACACTCTATTATTTTAAGTTGGGAGGAACTGAGAGAAGGAAGGCCTAAGCTGAATATCTCCTAAAAATTTTTGTTATAGAAAATAGTGTAGATAAAATTTTGGTTTTAAATATGTAAGTCTAAAGCTTGCAAATAGTTTCCTTTTCTTAGGTGCTCCGTCTGCTTATCCCACAGTGTAGCAGTGTTATATAAAAACATTTTTAAAAAGTAACCCACATTTTTATTAATTCAGTGGTACATCTACCTTAGAATGAGATTTGGCAAAAGTTGGGGTCACTGTTCTTTTCCTAGACTTGAGTCTTTATGTCTATCCTCTTACGGTAACCAGTTTATTGACATAGTGATTTTAGTACTGTTTCTGAAATTCTTTCTGCTCTGTTATATCTAGGTTAATATCTTATAGTTAATTATGAAATAATTTACAAAATAATGGAGAAGAATTAAACTGTCTGTGAGGAACTTAGAGATTGTTCAGCTTCCTCATGCTGACTTTGTCCCTGTTTAAGTTAGATTACTTAAATGTCTCAAACTTAGGCACAGGACAAATCTAAAGCTGAATTTTTTACAGACTTGCTGGTTCTGATCTTCCCTTGGGCATGGAAGTAATTGGTTTAGCTTAAAAGAAGATGCTGCCAGTTTCAGCTGTGGTAACTAATCAGAGATCTTCAGATCTTCTTGATGTTGGCTTAATGAAGGAGACTGAAAAACTGTCAATAAAATTTGGAAATGGGCTGCCTCCTAATAATCTTCTATTGTTTACTAAGTCACCTTGCCTTACGAAATTTTTCATGGGAATAGTCATAATTCACAATACATCAAGAGTTACAAAGAAAAGGTATCTTGTGCTTAGTTTATTTAGACAATACCAAAGACCTTGTTTACACAGTGTGCATTTTTTGTTAATTTAGGAAATATTTTTTCAGTCAGTTATTAAGAGAATGGCAATAGGTGAGATAGGTGTTAGCATTGTCATACTTCTTATTGATGTTGATATAAATTTTTAAAATTTATTAATATAGTCAGAATTTATTAATAGGGTAAGCTGATGCTCTTAACTAGGTTCAAAATTTTTTTTTATTTCATGAGTAAAAATTGTGAAGCAAAATACTAAGAATATTTTAGGTGTTGTAATATTTACATAGAGTTGGGTTCTATCATTTCTCTTTCTATGTAACATATAATAAAAGGACAGAACTAGATAAAGTAATTTTCAGGTGTTTCAAATCAATTTGAAGATTAGTAGATAGCCCCAAAAGTTAACTAGGGGATTTTATTCAGTGTACTGAAGTTATTAGCTTAGGGATGGAGTCTTAAATAGATTAAATTTGATGTCATATCCTCTTACCTCAGTTTTCAGTTGACAAAACTAGTATCCTTAGAAGTGATTAAATCATGTTAGTATAGCTAGTAGGGCTAAGTCAGCAGAATAATAACCTGACTTCTAAATGTCCCATTTTGTCTCTTGCTTATGGTTCCTCCTGCCCTCTGCCCCCATACAGCCTCTTTAATCCATTAAAACTTAATTCCTTTAAATAATTTTTAAATCCAAAATAAACAGTTACACTAGGTTGTCCCTACAGATGCTGGTAAATGTTGTATGCAAAAATTCAGATATATTGGGGAGAAACCTAAATTAGTGAGAGCCAAATAGATTTCTTTACTGAGTAACTTCATAGAGTCTTTAATATCCTATTAAATACCCTCTTGTGGCTTTTTATAAGAGTACTATAATTTTCATTATTTTCCAATTTTACTTGATCATGGACCTCTTTTGACAAGTGCCTTATGGATGAATATGTTACCAAATACATTTTGATATATCTAAAAGGCTGTGTGTGTGTGAGGAAGAGATTATTTTCAGATGTCAACTTTTGTAACTCTTTAAAAAAATTTTTTTTTTAATATTTTATTTTTGAGAGAGAGAGAAAGAGAGAGAGGGAGACACAGAATCTGAAGACAGGCTCCAGGCTCTGAGCTAGCTGTCAGCACAGAGCCTGACGTGGGGCATGAAGTCACGAACCATGAGATCATGGCCTGAGCTGAAGCCGGACGCTCAACCGACTAAGCCACCCAGGCGCCCCAACTTTTGTAACTCTTAAAGAACTTTTTTTTAACAAAAATGTATAGATTTTGTGGGGAAATTTTAGATATACATGGTAATCTCATTTGTTCTCTGGTTTTAATTAGATGATTATGGTGGTTTGTTTAATTTGGGTGATAGAATAAATTCATTTTTGAAGAGGAGTTACTCATGTAGGTATAAAATAATAGACTGTGTGATACTAGAAATGGGACCGAAGCAGTATGGTATACATGTAAAAATAAAGTATACTTCAAGGACATTTAAGTCGAAACAGAGGTCTTTTTTGTTTTGCTTTGTTTCTGTTTTTCTTAAGTATTAGTAATCCCTGTGTGCACAGGCATAATTTCAAACACTGTTTTGTTTTGTTTTGTTTTCTAGGTATCTTTTAAATATCCCAGGACCACTTGACATTCCAGCCCGTTTATGTAAAGGGACTTTTGATGATGAGATGTTTAACCACCAAGTTCCTTATTTGTGGCTCATTTACTGGTGAGACATTATCTAACATGGAGAGAAATGTTGCGTATTTGGCTTGCATTTGTTACTTATTACCAAATTATCCTATGTTAAAATTAACTTGATGTTAAAGTCATTGAAGCAAAGGTGAAGGGATGCTATTATTAAAGAAGAAACATCAAAAAAAGAATTCCATTGTAATAATATCTGTAATGTTTAAATATACTTTGTCATTCTTTTACTAATCAAAGTGAGCTGTAGACATACATTGTTTTCTTTCATTTTTTAAACAGTCTGTGTCATCCTCTTCAATCAAGTATTAAAGAGACAGTGGAGGCATATGAGGCAGCATTAGGGGTGGCCATGAGATCTGATATAGTGCAGAAGATTTGGATGGAGTAAGTTTAGTTCCTTTTATTAAGAATGGGATTTGGAATTAGGGGATATGGTGGGGGGGGGGAAGGGCTGATCAGTTTTCTGAGTGAGGGACTCACTGCCTTATTCTAAAGTATAATATTTTTCTTTTGACAGTTATCTTGTCTTTGCCAATAATAGAGCTGCCGGATCCAGAAACAAAGTCCAAGAATTCAAATTTTTTACTGACTTAGTGAATAGATGTTTGGTTACAGTCCCTGCCCGATACCCCATTCCTTTTAGCAGTGCTGATTACTGGTCCAACTATGAATTTCATAATAGGGTAAGAACTTAAAACTTTTTTCTTTAGATATTTGTACAAAAGAAGGGGACTTGAAAAATGACAGCAAAACTCCTGTTTTGTATCAAGAGAGTTTTTTGTAGGACCACTTTCCTAGCATTTACTATTATTCTTGTCCATGTTTCCTACTTATCTCTTAAATCTAGGAATACAGCCCTTTAAGGTTCAGTTAAGATAAAATGTGCATATTGATGCTTATATTTAAGAAAAATCAACATTGAAGCAAAATCAAGGAGATGTTAAGGTTTAATACATATTAAAGAAGAAAGATAAAAATGTAATTATAGTATCTAATGTTTTACTTGATTAGTTGGAAATTCACAGAATAAAAAACTCCATATACAGGGGAGCTACTTCTTTTTGGTTAATACCGTGTTAAGTGAATATAGCTATACGTAGGGCATAAGAAAGCTGGAATTAGATGTTGTTTAGAATTTTAATAGTAGAACTAATGATCTATTTATAAGGTTATTATAGGAAAGGAAGCAAAGGTTTGTTTTAGTTTCTTTTCAGAGACCCCTTTTATTCAGTGCTATGTAGACTAAAAGTTCCTATTAAAGCTCCGTGTAGACTAAAACATGTATGTATTCTGTTTTTTGGTGGGATGGTTTGTTGCTAATCGGGATAACCAATTATTATGCTTTGTACTTCTATGCCATTCTTTATCCCAGGATCTCAAACCACTTTATGGACATTAAGTCATTTACACACGGGCATTCCATGAGCAAGATGTGGCAGGTATTATTAGTCCTATGACTTGCCCAGCTATACAGCAAGTAAAGGTAGACTCAGGAATGAAAACCCGGACTCCTGGCTTCTTGTCAGTGTTCTCAGTCCATGGCTGTCATCACTAGATCATATTTCCTAATTCATATTTGGAAAGTCACTAATATAATTAATGGTAGGAACTGTAACTCACAGCATCATACATTATTATAATTTATACATTCATGTCTTAAAGACCATTTTGGTTTTCTCATTAAAACACCTAAGTAATTAGATTTCACATTTTGTTGCATTTATTTTCCCCCCCTCAACCTTTCCAGGTTATTTTCTTTTATTTGAGCTGTGTTCCAAAGACTCAGCATTCCAAAACCTTGGAACGGTTTTGCTCAATTATGCCAACTAATTCTGGACTTGCACTGAGGTAAGAAAAAATAAAATTATTTTCAGTCTCAGCTCAATAGTATATAGTTCTTCATATAAAATTATTCTTAAAAACTTGACGAAGAGTAGTCTGTTCTTTACTATTTTCTCACTGATATATACCACTGTAATTTCAGAGTTGAGCAATGCATAGCTTCATATAAAAGTCAGTATAAAAATCTCAAAACTTCAGAAAATTGTTTTAAGGGCATATAATTAAAGTTCATTTGTGTCCCTAAGCACATACCATCTGTCCTTAGCACATACATAATAAGCAATAAGCATGTTTTGCATAGCAAATGAATACTACTTAAGAGGTTTATAAAGTGTTATTGCAAAGATAGCAGCCAACGGTATATATTTTGGTGATTATGACTTGTTTTCGTGTATGTCAGTCGCTCTCAGGTATTAACATGCATCAGAATCTCCGAGATGTTCATGTTAAACTACAGATTCCTGGGGATATCTGGCTGGCTCAGTTGGTAGAGCATGTGACTCCTGATCTCAGGGTCATGAGTTCAAGCCCCACACTGGGTGTGGAGCTTACTTAAAAATACAGATTCCTGCGCTCGGGCCCTCAAATCACATTTGAGAGACACTATCTACAGATTTTTTACGTTGGATTGGAGATTTCTGAGCATTTCTTTGTAGTTTCTCTGCTCTGACAGAGTAAACTTATTTTCACTGTCAAGAATTGTGCTTTTTAATTCAAAATGGTATCCTGCATGCTAATGCTTTGGCTTATACTTGTGCAGTCATTTCTACTGCATCAGTTGTGTCTTATGTTTCTAAGTTTGTTTTGTGGATCATAAGTTACCTACGATATTTATCAAATATTTCCTTATGTGTTGAAGTATTTACATTTCACTTAGCGAGTGTGTGGGAAAATGGTATGAGGTTGAAAAAAAATTCAAAGGCCTAAGGCTGCAACAAAAATAGTGTTTCATAATAAAAATTCTTAGTAAGCATTCTAGTCTGCAGAAGCTAATACAGAAATTTCTATTATAAAGCATTACCTTTGGTAAAACATGAAAAATAGAAAATGTGGTATTTTGACTAGTTTTTATTATGATAGTATTATAGGCATTATAGGAATACAGGTAGTTTAATTGTTGGTTTTGTTGGTAAAGCTCCACTTCTGTGTTTTGATAGTTATTTCCTTGTGATCATTCTTGTCTTTTTTTTTTTTTTTTTTTTTCGAATAGAGAACTTAATAACTGGTCACTGTACTCACATTTTAGCCCAAGAAACATTCATTTTTACACCCAATCTGTTCCGTAAAGAAAAGTACAAAGAAACTGTAGTATTAATATATCAAATCATTATTGTAAACTATTTGGGGGAGGGGGCGCATGGAGGGAAAGCTTTATTTAGTATAGGAATATGTGGACCTGATTTTAGTTTATTGAATGTGGCATGGATCTTGACTGGGTATCTTGCTGGCTTGCCTGTTCTGTCCCGCGGTGATTTTAAGTGCCAAAAGCCTTGAGGGAATTTCACTGATCAGAATTGTACCTCGTCAGACATTCTGCTCATAGAGCACATTGGGGGTTCCCTGCACTCGCAGTGCCTTGTTCATTTTCCTGAATGTGCTTTGCAGGCTACTTCAACATGAGTGGGAAGAAAGCAATGTTCAGATTCTGAAACTTCAAGCCAAGATGTTTACATATAATATTCCAACATGCCTGGCCACCTGGAAAATGTAATGCAGCAATCATGTACATGTTTTTATAGCTATTGCTTTTATTTGTAAGCTTTGCTCCAGACAGGTAAATCTGAAACGATATCTGTGTTTTTTCCCTGGGCAGATCTCTACTCTAATTTAGATTTGTTTTTGGCACTTGCTGAGGTTTTCTACCGAGAGTAAGGGAGTGCTCGTTAACAATTGCTTTTAAAAGCAAAACTGGGCAGAATTTGGATTTTTGTTTTCGGAGGCAGAACGATCTGTTACACACCTTTAAAGCCCATCCTGTTTAAAATGTGTGGGGTTTTCCCCCCTCTTATAGTTCAGTGTCTTTTTTTTTTTTAAAGATATTATTAGTGCCAGGTGTTTTTACTAGTAATTATGAATATTTTTCATGAACGTTATTTATGTTCGAAACACTGGTCTGCTTAATTCTTGTAAAGTTGATAAAAATTGTTGAATTTTTCTTTTCACTATAGGTTACCCTCCTTGGAAGTTTAGCCTGTTACTTTCAGGAAGTTTTGTACTCAGATTCCCACAGTCAGTATTCTGCCAGTGGTAGTATCTCGTTTCGTTCAAAGATATATAAATTTTTCTTTTTCCTTTTCTATATTCCTTTGTTTTTTCTTAGAGCCATTGCTGCTGAGATTGTTCTAAAGGGACAAAGAGAGGTAAGCTTTGATTATCAGATGGGTCATTTTGTTTTTAAGCTGTTCTGCCCCTTTTGTTGACTTCTCGGTTTAAAAGGATTAATACATAGACGTTACCATGCTAAGAACTCCAAATGTTTGGAAACTTGAAAACCCAGTGTAACCATTTTGTATTTTATGAGGTCCCAGTCAAATAAGTAGGGTTATAAAGGTGTTTTTCATCATGTTTCCTGATGGAATTGTGTGTATATCTATCTTATAGGTCCACCGTTTATATCAGAGAGCCTTACAGAAGTTACCTCTTTGTGCATCACTGTGGAAAGATGTAATGCTTTTTACCTTTTATTTCATCTTGAAGTTTTCCTATAAATTTTCTGCATGTGCCATATCCATTGATGTGGTGATGCTCAAAATCTAGCTAAGTCTTACTTCTGTGCTTCCCTGTCTTTTACAGCAACTCTTGTTTGAAGCATCAGAAGGAGGTAAAACTGATAACCTGAGAAAACTAGTTTCCAAGTGCCAAGAGATTGGAGTCAGCCTAAATGAGCTCTTAAATTTAAACAGTTACAAAACAGAAAGCAAGAATCACTGAACACTGGGTGCAGTCAGTTCTAAGTCCTTATAATAATTGCCAAAATTATTTGAATGATCCTTCAAGATTAGGCTGATCCCTGGCTAAGGTCTGCATAAGGCAGACAAGCATTTTACTGATCATATCAAGTCCCCTACAATATCCTGTCCTCTAACCGGAAGCAATGAACATGACCCTCTTCGGTTGGATAAATGAACTTCCTGTTTGGCCTACTTCTAGGCCCTGCCAGATTCTCATAACATCATGTACGTAAGTATAGTTCCTCAAAGTGACTGACATTTATTTTAATTTTGCTTTGTTTTTGTTTTTATTTTTTACTTTCCCCCTTTTCTTTACGTTGTGCTATTCCTGATTCACTTGACACTCTCTGATGCCTGAGAGATTCTTGTTGGGATTTAATTTCCAGGGCTGTGTTTACAGTAAAAAGCAGGCAGTCCCTTTTAGTTCTTCTTCTTTTAAACCTTTGAGATTCTTCATTTCAGGATTTAAAACTTAAGCAGTCCATCTTAAGGAAAGTGTAACTGCCATGGCCACAAGTCTGCTAGTTGCACTTGAATGCTCTAACAGGGTTGTTTATTGCCCTTTCTACGTTCTGGACTCCTTGCCGAGACTGTTTAACTTGAAGATTAAAGAAACTATTGCAAATGCCAGTGCATCAGAACCTAAGAGTGGTCAAATATTATGTGCAATTTTTTTGTAAAGAAATTTTAATTTATAATAAAGTTTAACAGTTTAAAGAACAGTTAATATTTGAACTGCTTTGTATTGAAATACTACTTTGTAGTATTAAAATTGTTTATAAACAAAATATTTTTAATATAAGTTAACTTTTTAAAAAACGTTGCTGTCTTTATTCACTTTTCACACACATGTGGTGGGAAAGGGTTGCAACACGAGATACGGATTTTCACTATAACTGTCGCCTAACCTGCTTTCCCTTAAAAACATTCCGGTGACTTTTTAATTTATGAGAAGATAGATTCTGTTCTGTTTTGAGTACAGTAAACAGGTTTGCATTGCCCTTAAATTCCTTGTTCTCAGAACCCAGTGTTTAGAAAGTATCTCCTTTGCTTAGTGACACGCTCTCTTAAATTGAATATCATTATGACCAAATATAAAGGAGACCTTGCAGGGTTTTTTCCTAGTCTGTAGTCGGTTGTTTGCACCTGGTAGAAAATTGGTTAATGATACACACACTTTGACAAACCTGGTTTTATAACTACAATTCAATCTGATTATTGGAGACAGAGCAGCAGCCCCATGAAATAGGCAAATTTGTACATTTGTATATTTGTATAATGCTTAATCAAAATAAAACCATGTTTTGAGGCCCAACTGTGTGCTAACCAGACGGTGCATATTTGGCTAGTAAGTGCATTTGGGTGAGGTCAGGAATGAAACCCACTTGTCTAGTGTCTTTCATTAAATAAAAAAGAGGCTAATTGATTTTTCTCTAAAACCAAAGAAATTTGGGTGGAAGATAGTAATCACAGAGGGGTGTATTCCTCCACTGTATGCATTTAACTGTTTAACCCTGAAAGCTCTTCCTGCTCTATTTGGAAACCATTGTTAGGTGCTTAGAAAATTTTTTCCAGCCTTTTCCCTCATAGTGTAACAGTTTTGATGTTAATCCACTGAAATGTGTCAGTTTTTTGCAGACAGTGCTAAGTTTTGAACTTTCATATATTCTTAAACTTAACCATTTGTTGCATTAACAATTCATCAACAGTAACTTCTTCCTCTTTTTAAAAAAAGAATGCATTGGTGCATCACCTCCATGGTCCAGCCATGCAGGCTATCCATGATAACTCCAGGAGTCGCTGTCACACTGTGCATAGTCATGCAGAGGACCTAACATTTGTAAAGCAGCTGTTTCCTTTTTGATCAGTTGTCATACTGCTATTTAAAGTCAAGGAGCTTGGGGCACCTGGCTGGCTTAGTCAGTAGAGTATGAGACTCTCGATCTAGTTCGAGCCCCACGTTGGGGGTGGAGTTTACTTCAAAAAAAAAAAAAGAAAGCAGGGGTGCCTGGGTGGCTCAGTTGGTTAAGCGTCTGACTTCACCTCAGGTCATGATCTCACAGCTTGTGAGTTTGAGCCTCGATTAGGGCTCTCTGCTGACAGTTCGGAGCCTGGAGCCTGCTTCGGATTCTGTGTCTCCCTCCCTGTCTCTCTGCCATCCCCTGCTCACACTCTGTCTCTCTCTCAAAAATAAAGAAACATTAGAAAAATTTTAATATAAAAGAAAAAGTGATTTTAAAAAGTTAAATCAAGAAGCTGTCTTACAAAAATATTGCTTCTAAGATACCCTGTTATGTCACCCTTTCTTCCTATCATTTTACAAACTCCCTTTAATTCCCCTTCCCCCCAAAAGCAAGTACCACTTACAAGTGAGCTATATGTTTTGGTCATCCTTCCATATTCATTTCTACCTGTTTTTAAATTAAGTACTTTAAACATATAATAATTTGAATATTAAAAATAAACTTAATAAGGTTTTTTAATAACCTGATATTAATAACTTGACAGAGTTACTGTGGTAGCATGAATATGATATTTAAAATACCGTATGACAAAGTCTTTGGGTAGAGAAATGGCATACAGTCAGGAAAGGTTAGTCATTGAGAACTGCAGTTCTTTGCACTCCCTTAGTCCTTTGGGGGGCAGGGGGAACACAAAAGAGGCATTTTAGGCTTTGGGGTTTTATCTCTGATAAAGGAAGTGGTGTGGCAGATTGCGGTGTATTTTTATGTGTTTTTCTTCATTTTAGAGAACAGCCTAATATTTCCATTTGCCTTTTAACGGAAAGTGGACCTTGTAACATTGTTGTCTCTGGATTATCTGAGGCGGTTTGCTTTCAATTAAAGGGCATATAAACCTACATCATAAAGCAAGCAAGAATCTCCAGGTGCAACATCTAAGAGCTAAAGGCACTAAGCAGACAAGCGAAAGGTGATTAAGACTGACAACAAAAGTAGAGAGACTTTATTGAAGATTGTAGTTCAAATATTTATTTTTCAAGGTGGTTGAAAAAGTAGGAACATGTGGCTGTAATACAAAACAGGGCCAATATTCTTGCTTAAAGCTGTCATGTGTTCACAGATAAGTCATAATTTCCTTAGTCTGCTTTCATATCTGCACGTTCTAGTGAAGAATAGGGAAATAAAATTTTAGTAACCTTTCAGGTTTGGATATTATGCTTGAAAATGTATCGTTGCTCCTCCATACAAATTAATAGTAATTATACAGACCATTTTGGAATACGAACTATTTAAGAGAAGGCAGATTTCTCAAGGAACATTTTTGAAATTGTTTCTTTTTTGTCCAACCTCACAATTTCACAATTCAGTCTATATCTTTATCTTTTCAAGCTGTTTCTTTTTTTTTTTTTTTTTTTTTTTTTAGGGCTGTTTTCATTTACTTCCAGAAAGTCCCCTCACTTTCTGCAGGTGTTCTTCAGTTGTGCATTTATTATTCTGGGGGCCAGTGGACAGCGGCCTAAGGACATGCTGCCCCACCCTGCTTTCGTTACCATGGCCCATCGCCACTCACATAGCCTCCTCAGTAATAGGCTGTACTTTGTGAGTACTACTTGATTGAGAGGTATCTGCAATAAATGTGAAAAGAGTTTTTCAATTTTTTTCTGACCTCTTTTGAGGTAGATAATAGAAAGGTGTGTCTTTTGTAGTAAATTGGATGTAGAATTTTCTCCACCTTTCATTTCATTTGATCTTCACAAGAAAGACCCCACAACAAGTTTTCAGAGACTCCATATTGCAGAATTGCATTTTTTTTTCATTTCAGAATCAATTTGAGCTTTGTGCTAGACATTGCAGATGCAAAGATGAAAAAAGAGGCTCCTGAATCTAACAGACCAGTAGAGTATACGCCAAGGAAATATTTTCTTTCAAAGGAGCTCCAAGTTTGGACTGAGAAAGGTTGGGAAAGTCTCCCTGGCTACGTGAATTATTGGTTAAGTCATAAAATAGGAAAAATTAAGGCCAGTAATATTTCCAAAAATTATGTACTACTTGCACCTGAATATTATGGAAAGGTTTACACATGTTTAGAAACCTGTGCACTTCTTAAAACTTCCTAAAAAGCTGCTTTGACTTTGTACTGATTCACTCACAACAGACTTTATCAAACATGATGACAGGTATGACATGTAAAACTCCGTAGCAGCCACATCTGTCCAGAAGAAAGAACTCTTGGGGCACATTGTACTTAAAAATCCACGTGAACATGCTGAATAGAAGTCAGTCTTATCAGGCACAATTTAAACAGCCTTGGTGTGGAGAGTCTGATTGGAATTATAATTGCTGCAGCTAGTTTTCTTT
>CM053571.1:43544011-43610968 GCA_028646485.1 Cryptoprocta ferox
ATGACACGTTTTAGCCCAACACAAGAAATGTTTTAATGTAGAACTTAGTAATGCCAGGAATTTGAAATAGTTCAGTTGGGAGCAAAAAGTTTTGTATGAATTAAGGAATCTGTGCTTCCTGGTTTCATCAATAAAGCAGAAGATCCACAATATCTGAGGCCAATTTGATTGGTCTTAAGTGTCGTGACTTTGCTGTGAATGCTAGTGGGCCTGAATTTTTTCCTCTAGTTTAAAAGGTACAACTTACTGCATAGAAGACTGTGAATAGAATATCAAGAGTGTCTGAGTCCATTGTATCACGAACACTATAAAATAACTAGTATTTTCCCTTTGTGGAAGATGTTAATAAACTTGGGGGCCACCCAAAGTATAAATGAATGTGACTCTTCAAAGGGCCATCTTCTATGAATTAAGTAAAAGCCTAATCCAAACAAACTATTTGCACAGCTGTTCTAAAAATACTGCATTTACCCTTAAATTGGTAATTTAAAAGCTTCAAGATTATCAACTTCAGTCAAAATCAAAGGTAGATTTATAATATTGTTTGGTCAATCAAGCAAATTAAATCTTGCAAATGTTCTTACCTAGTGATGTGAAAGAATGATAGCCAAAAGCCAAAGGGAGCTGAACCAATTAGGAAGATAGAGGATTGGTGAGCTGTTTGCATTAACGGAGATAATCAGGATATCTGCTGCCAAGGCCAAAACAAACACTCAACTTAGCACATCATACAGTCAAAATTATGAGACTGCTTGTGGATAGATTTGGCATTTCAGGCTGGTTGAAATGGAGCTACAAAGAAACCGTTTCAGGAAATAGAGTATGGACCAATGTGAGTAATGAAAAAAGCATGTATCTAAAAGATCTGTATGTTAGATTTCGCTCCACTACTAACTAGCTGTGTAATCGTGACAGGTTATTTCATCGCTTCTTGTCTGTTTCCACATACATGAAATACGGAAATATGTGCATTTACCTCAGCGGTGTTGAGGGATCGTATAGTAGGAAATATCTTAAAACTAAGAGTAATATTTTGAGTTGGGTATCATTTTCCAAAATCTGAGGGCAAAGAGATGCTACAAAATAAGTTGTTTTTTGTTTGTTTTGGGGCATAATTTCATTACTGTCAGTTGGAGCATATGTCCATACCAATACTCAAGCACGAGTTAGTTGCTATCTCTGAGAAACACAACAGAAAGCACTACCATCTAAATTCAGTGATGTTACTGCCCCAAATAACAGGTAAAACTATCCACTAGCAGATGGTCTTAACTTGAGTTTAAGTCAAAAGGGATCAATATGAAAATCGTCACTACTGTTACCAATTCTGAGGTTTCTCAGCATGCTAGTTGGTTTTTTTGTTTGTGTGTGTGTGTGTGTGTGTGTGTGTGTGTGTGTGGTGTAATGGAGGATAAAAACGAATGAATTTAGGACCCAGTTTTCACTTGACGGGTCTAGAAAGAATTCATTGTCAGTGTAAGTGTAGAGTAGCCAATAATCCTAGTCACTTTTCCACACTTTTTATTGGAGTTGCCTATGAAGGGCATGGCACTGTTGACCAGTGTAAGCTTACTTATTCTTGCAGGCCAGAAGTAATAAAATGATCTAATCAGGCAAGAATTTGCATGATCCCCAATCTGGAAAACCATCCTTCCAGAAACATACTTTAAAAAGAAGGGGATTGCCTTTTTCCCTTTTTAACCATTTTACTTTTTACTGTAATGAGACAAATCCTGGTGGAAGCTCTGCTCCATTGGTGGAAAGAGAAAAAAAAAAGTTACAATATAGAACAGAGGGTAATTGGTAGCATTCACTTTTGGCTATTGATTAATGTGGCACTAAATAAAAGCCACGTTATTTAGTGATCTACTGGGGAGAATAAAAAGGATGAGTCAAAGTAGCCAAGAGTGAAATCCAGGGCTTCCATTATGTTGCAAATGAGCCTTCTACGTTAGGACTGACAAAAATGAAAACAGCAGAGGCTTAAAGGAGGCAGAAGTTTCTCTCTGAAGTAAAAATCCAAGTTTGGAGACAGGCTGAGTGGTATGGCACTCTGTGGTGATAGAGTCCTAGGCACCTTCTGTCTTGTTGCTTTGTCCTGTGTGACTTGTTCTCAAGAGGGCTGCTGCATACAGTTCTGCTGATTTCCTGCTCGTGGCCAAAAGCCTGAAACAGCAGGGGTTGAAATTAAGCCCACAATCACAAGCATTCTAGGGCACTGGCAGAGTTGGCCTGGGGGAAGGAGGGTCTTTTTCTAATGCACACACATAAAACCGGACCCCAAGTTTTATGGGAAGGTGGGCCTTTTTCTAAATTTCACAACAGCCCTCCTTCTGGTTGGTGGTCCTGATGATTCAAGGTGGCTCTTCCAGTCCCAGCCCTTTTGTTCACATTCTGTTTAGCAGAAAAGAACAAGGAGAAGAAGCTTCCTCTCTTAAGAGTACTTCCCAGAAGCTGAACATAACCACATCTGCTTTGTCTCATTGTTTAGAACATAGACACTTGGCCACTTCAAGGGAGGCTGGGATATTCAAGGATGAAGAACAGAATACATAATTTGGGGACAGCTAAGCATCTCTGCCACACCACCAGCAAAGAGTAAACGGACTGTAGGATGAGGTTAGTGACTTGAACCTAGCTTGTTCTAATCTCTAAACAACTTTCTAATGGCAAACCACTAAAATCCCTTCCAGTTCTATTGTCCTACTCTATAAATCTTTGGTATAGAAAAGCAGGAAGTGCTGTTTCCAGACTTAGCCGGTTAATGTAGGTTCAGGGGTGGGCATTTAATAAGAGCTAACAATTGAGGTCTTACTGTCAAATGGTTGAGGTTTATTAACTTAATTAGATTCTCACAACAACCCTATGAAATACTGTTATAATCCCCATTTTACAAGTGGTAAATAGAGTCCGGAGAAGTTAAGTAATTAAGTCACAGACATAGTGAATGACAAACCCAGGAAGTTAATTGCTGAGTGCATGCCTTTAACTGGTAACCTAAAGTGTAACGTGAGTTGAATTGGTCTACTGAGAAGGAATCTTGGGGCCTTTGAGGGAACTATTGAGAAAGGATATTTCTTTGTGTTACTAAGCTAGTAGAATGTAAGCCTTGAGCTGTGATAGCTGCTTCACAGCTCTGTGAATGCTGGGAGTCAGGCCCAAGAGGGAAGCCCAGCTGAAGGTGGAAAGATACCTATTATTCATGGTGGCAGCAGGATTCACTGTGCCCGAAACCACATACCCCTGGATTTTTCAGGCATTTAAAAATTTTCATTCTCATCAACTATCTCCCTTCCCTCCCCCTTTCCCCATACCATTTTTAAAAAAATGTTTATTTTTGAGTGAGAGTGCTTGCGAGCTAGGGAGGGATACAGGGAGGGGGAGAGAGAGAGAATCCCAAGCAGACTTCACGCTGTCAGCACAGAGCCTGACTCAGGGCTCCATCTCATGAACCGAGGGATCAAGACCTGAGCTGAAACCAAGAGTCTGAAGCTTAACTGGCTGAGCCACCCAGGTGCCCCTTCCCCTACCGTTTTAAAATGAGCTGCTGAGATTCAATAGAGGTTCTTGTCCTCTGACAATATAATATGTGAACTGAATTCAGCTAAGCACCGGTGGACCTATGCCTGAAGAACATAAGTAGCCTCACTGTTTAAGACTCCGAGGACAGAAAATGGACTAAATTCTTATAGCCACATGAATAAAGCTACTTAAGTAATAACTTTATGTTGGAGTTGAGGGATCTGGAAGAATGGACAGCCAGAGAGTTGCATATTTAGAGGATGCAGGAAGTGGGGCTGAGAAGACCCAACTCTTCAGAGAGAAAAGTATAGCTTAGTGCTTAAGATCACTGTACTTTGGGTTTAACACCTGCCTGTATGACCTTGGGAAATTTCACTTAACTCCTAAGCCAACATTTGTTCATTAGTGAGATGAGATTAATACTAGTATTTATCTCACTTGGGGTTGTGAGGATAATAAAATCATATAGGTAAAGAGCTTAGAACAGTGCCTGGAACACAAAATACTCCATAACATTAGCTAGCTATAGCAGATGTGAGATTACAGAGACAGCTTGAGGAAGAAGCCTCAGCAATGTAAGTTAGGGCAGCAGTTGAGCATGTGTGGTTCTATATCTACAGTATCAGGAACATCTGGGAACTTGTTAGAAATGCAGGATCTCAGGCCCCACCCCACACCTACTGAACTAGAATCTTTATTTAATAAGATTTCTCGGTGATTTAAATTTGAGAAGCACTGTTCTGGGGTAGAGAGAAATTAATGGGTTTTAATTTTTTTAATACAAAAGAAGAAAAATGTCGCAAATCATTGGAGTATCTATTTAAATATTTGGAATATGGTGGCTGCAAGTTGCTTTGTTTTCTTCAGGCTCCATCTCATTATGAGGTATGTACCTACCAGGTTTCAGAGACGCAGTACTCACCATGCATCTACATTGTCACGAGTGCTTTTCATTCTAAATCTTATGCTAAGGAATAATTCTGGCTCCACAAGTTTCACATCTTTAAATGCTCTCGAAATTTAAGTGAATGGTAACTCCTTGTTTATTCACAGGAGGGTTGTATTAGTTATGTATTGCTACATAACAAATTACCCCCAAGACAAACAGCCTAAAACAACAAACTATTGTATCATAGTCTCTGTGGGTCCGGAATCCAGCAGGACTTAGCTAGATGATTAGGTGGTTCAGCTCAGAGTCTTGTAAGAAGTTGAATCCAGCTGTAGGCTGGGCTGCAGTCAGTTATCTGAGGCCTAAAAAGAGCTGAAGGGTCTACTTCCAAGCTTCCTTATAGAGTTGTTTGTAGGCCTAGGTTTCTTCCTGTATGTATGTCTCCATAGACTGCCTGAGTGGCTTCATGGCATGGTAGCTGGCTCCCCCAAAGTGAGTGAGCCAGGGGAGAGAGACACATAGAGACAGAGACAGGAAGAGACAAAGAGAGGGCATCAAAAAATGGAAGTTGCTGTCTTTTGAAACCTGTCATTGGAGATGACAAACTATCACTTCTGCCATATGCTACTGGTCACAGAGACCCAACCTTGGTACAGTATGGGAGGGCATTACCAAAGGTGTGAATATCAGCAGCTGGAGGTCACTGAGGGGCCATCTGAGACCCTGGCTACTGCAACAGTAGAAGAAGTTCTTCCCTATGAACAGTGAAACTCATCAATATAGCTCCAGGTACAGCTGGTACAGCTAGGAGCCTCTTCAGTCTCCATGGAGAGGAAGGAGCCCAAACAAATGACTTACAGATCTCACACCCATCTTTGAATTGCTTCAAGAGCTGCCGCAAGCACAAATGGATTTTATTTTTTAATATAGTTTATTGTCAAGTTGGTTTCCGTATAACACCCAGTGCTCATCCCAACAAGTACCCTCCTCAGTGCCCATCACTCATTTTCCCCTTTCCTCCCCCCCACCATCAACCCTCAGTTTGTTCTCAGTATTTAAGAGTCTCTTGTGGTTTGCCTCCCTCCCTCTCAACTATTTTTTCCCGTTCTCCTCCCCTATGGTCCTCTGTTAAGTTTCTCCTGTTCCACATATGAGTGAAAACATATGGTATCTGTCCTTCTCTGCCTGACTTATTTCACTTAGCATAATACCCTCGAGTTCCATTCATGTTGCTACAAATGGCCAGATTTCATTCTTTCTCATTGCCATGTAGTATTCCATTGTATGTATAAACCACATCTTGATCCATTCATCAGTTGATGGACATTTAAGCTCTTCCCATGATTTGGCTATTGTTGAAAGTGCTGCTATGAACATTGGGGTACATGTGCCCCTATGCATCAGCACTCCTGTATCCCTTAGGTAAATTCCTAGCACAAATGGATTTTTGTACTAATTGGATGGGGGGAAAAGAGGATATGGAAGCAAAGAACACCTATTCGGTCGAGACAGCCTTTATATTACAAAAAAATCTGGATGCAGAAGGGGTGCCAGCAGTTCTTTAATTTATAATTGTATCCAAAAGTGGGGAGGGATGTTTTACCTGAAAGTAGCCAAACTGATTCCTCTAAACAGGCCATACTTGTCATGCATAATGACCTTCTCACATCCAAATGTTGGCTTTTTTGATCTAGAGCCAAAGAAGCAGTGAATGCTGAATATAACCAAATTTTAGAGAAACTTCTGCAACTTCTCTTTTCACTAGGCCAGCAGATAGGAAAAAAACAACAAACAAACAACTTCTATCACTTTGGTATCATTTCCTTTTGAAATGAAATGTATCCTTTTGCTTTCAGGTGATGCCACCTGCTTCTTAATCAGCTCTGTGCATCTTGTTGCAACTTCCCAACTGAGCCAAGCATATGATCAACCCAATTTACATTGCATTATCCACAAGCTTTTAAAATTGAAAAAAAAATGTATAGAGGAGCTATTGTCCATCTCCACTAAATTTTGGCTAGGACACATGCCTCTAGTCATACATGACAAATATTTAAACTTTCTTTCTCCTTACAAAGGTATTCAGAGGAAAAGTGGAATATTCCAGAGATTATGGCAGGCAAAATCAGCTACACAATATTTTTCTAATTATTATAACAAAGCAACACATCAAGAATTCTCATTTTTCCATTGGTAAATAAAGTTATGTTAATCAGAAACAATGACATTTGGTCTACTTTAGATCAGAGGCCCCTTCATACCCCAGAGGGCCAATTCTGCTCTTGTTAAGACAAAAGCCTTGGGTAAAAAATATAAGAGTTTTTTTCTTCTGCTTCTTTTTTGTGGACCATTTCCTTATTGTGGCTTCCAATAAACCTCTCAGTGGTTAGTGAGTATTGACCAGAATGTCAAGCAAGATCTTTTTCTACTGTGGAATGGAGATTTAAAATTTGAGAACTTAATCAGATAGGTATCAGGTGTACAATGAACTGCAAATTCTTTCAATGAAAACAAAACTTTTCCAGTAATTAATATAGCTTTGTGCCTCATTTTACTCAATTTTTACAGTTAATTGGAAAATGAACTTTGCTGACAGATGCAGTATACTGTGGGTATTTTATTAACCCCATTTTATGGTGAGGACTCTGAAAAGGGAAGTGAAGAAACTTGCCCACCATTAAGCGTTAGACCTGGGATTTGAACACAGGCCACCTGGCTTCAGAATCTGAATGCTCAATCACTATGTTATATTCTTCCTCAAAGTAACCACTCAGTGCATGTTTACTAAATAACTGATTTAATTTAATGTGTGCTACACAAATTCTTTGTAGACAAATGTTAAACAAAGGATGAAGATGTTTATAGGGTTTTATAAATATTTCTCTTAGTCAATGCTTTAGCCAACATTTTTAGTCATTTTTAATTGGAAATAAAATTTCTCCTGTCTCTGCTACTACCCTTTTCTCTACACCCAGGATAGCTACTTTTCTTTTCCTTCTGTTTCCTGTTCTCCCTTGCCCAAAGAGTGATAGTTCAAGTCTCCCTAAAGACTTAGCTCCGTTGGGCAGGAAAGTGTAGTGGTTCTCAGACATAAGCCTACATCAGAATCACCTGGGGGACCAGTTAAAACACACAGTGTTGGATGCCAGCACAGAGCTTCTCGTTCACTAGAGCTGGAGTGAGACCTGAGAATATGAATTTCTAAGTGTCTAGGGACCACACTTTGAAAATCACTAGTGCAGCTGTTCAAAGAAATGCCTCTGAGACCCACTTTCACTATTTATTAGGGAGGTGATCAAACCTTTGTTTGAGCAAAACTTTGTGGGGCACCTGGCTGGCTCAGTTGGTAGAAGCATGTGACTCTTGATCTCAGGGTTGTAGTTCAAGCCCCATGTTGAGGGGTAGAGGTTACTTAAAAAAACAAATCTTAAAAAAAAAAAAACAAAAAAACTTTGTACTACAGCTTCCTCATCTATAAAATAGGGATGATAACAGGACCCATCTCATAGGTTTGTCTCCTAATTAAGTGAAGTATTGTTCATAAAAGCACCTAACTCTGCCTATCATAATCAAGTCTCCAATAACAGCTATTACAAGCTGGCTTTTCTAGCCGTGCATACACTTAAAATTCATTTACAACTAAAATAAGAGCTATTAGCAATAAAAAAAAAAAAAGGTGTTTCTCATTCTTAATAATTGTCAGAGTTTTTTTTTCTTCTGTCATTATCTTGGCCTCTCAGCCTACTCACTGACTTCCGCCGGGGGGAGTAGGAGAGCTAGGTCATAATGGAAAGTTCAGCAGAGGCCTCTGGCCTGCTTGTGTAATCCCCTCCTCTCTTTTTTAAAATTTGGAACTAGGGGAGCCTGCTTGGCCAGTTAAGTGTCCAACTCTTGATTTTGACTCAGGTCATGATCTCACAGTTCATGGGATCAAGCCCAACATTGGGCTCTGTGCTGACAATACAGAGCATGTTTGGGATTCTCTCTCTCTGCCCCTCTCTCTTTCTCTCAAAATAGATTAATAAACCTTAAAAATCTTTTTTTTTTTTTTTTTTTGGAACTAGTCTGTCCACAAGAACCATCAGTTCTGCTGCTCTAAGAAGTGACTATAGAAAACCTGACCTCCATGTGGGGAGGCCATGGTCATCCAGTGCTGCCTGTATCTGGGAAAAGAATACGGCTAATTCTGGAAAGCTCACTTGCTGAGATTTCTTTTTATGTTTTTTTTTTTAATTTATTTATTGTGTGAGAGGGAGAGGCAAGGAGGGAAGGAGAGAGAGAGAATCCCAAGCAGGCTCTGCACTGTCAGCATGGAGCCTGACACGGGGCTCAAACCCATGAATGGTGAGATGGTGACCCAGGTGCCCCATCACTTGTTGAGATTTTTTTAAGATGCATTCTGTAATATTAAGTTTGTTATTAGAAAATGTGATACATTGATCCATATCTGGTTTATTTTTTCTTATTTCTCACTTCCTTGCAACTCAGGCTGAGAGAGAGGATGCTACTTGTGGGAACTCTTCAAATCCAGTCTAAAGTCTGAGCTTTCAGCTCTGTAGTGTTTTGACCTTGGCAGATTACTGAGGGTTATAGAGGTTATGTCCACAGATGAGTGTATGTTTTTATACAGGCTGCACTGGTGTGAAGGAAGTCTGGGGCATTCAAAGGATGAGAAAAGACTGGTGTTTTTTGAGAACATGGCATCACAGAGCCTTCTGGAGATCAAATCTCCAGAATATTTCTAGAAGCTCTGCTTGCTGTAGGGGAACAGCTTGGTGAAGGTGGAATAAAACTGCCTAGATACGCAGCTGATATCTTATGAGGGGACAGCCACACCCAGGGTTGATCACAGCCCTACTGGTTATGTCGAAAGGTTTAAGTTAAAAAAAGGGAAATGGTGAAGACTGGGGCCAGGAGTAAGGTTCATATTCCCTGCTGCTGCCTGTTTCCTTCCATGTGGAGGATACTCCTGGCAGCAGTCTGTCCTCTCGCTGACTTGTCCTGTAGAGGGGATAAGTGACATATCTGATTAGCACGTAGAAGAACTCAGTCTTTTCTTCCCTCTGCTAGTGCCCTCCTGAAGGTTACATTCAAGAAGTTCTGTTCTTCTGTGCTGTAATTTCACAGAAACACACCCTCGCATGGGGAGATCTGTGTTGGACCAGTGTTCTCTGTGACTCAGCGGACAAGTCCGCTTAGTTCTCAGTTACGTATTAGGGAGCTGCTTGTCTGAGGATGAAAGCCCTGCTGTCTTTCATCGGCTTATCAGCAATAAAGGTGCTGTTTGACCTTCAGCTGCCTTACTCCTTGTCCCAGTTTTCAACAGGTTCCAAAGGCAGGAAAAAGGATTTCCATTTATTGAAACTTCCCAAACACCAGACAGTAGTTAAGGATTTATTGAGCACTTACAAAGTACTCTGCACGATAACAATGCTTCGAGGTCAGCTATGAGGTAGATGCCATTACTATCCCCATTTTATAGATGAAGAGATGGCTGTTTCAAGGAATTAATTAATATGCTCATGATTAATTAAAGAGTATTCCCACCCAGAATTAAGTAATATGCCAACTCAGCTGGTAAAATGGCCGCACTGGCACTCAGGTGGGGGACTGTCTGACCCAGGACCCTGCCATTCCCTTTGTCCAAATTTCCTATTTGAGAACAGAAAGGCCGTTTAATAGTTTAGAGTTTTAGGCCAAAACAAAACAAAACACCCCAAACTCCATATATTGTATGTATTTTATGTAGATACAGACTTTGTCTTGGAAGTTGAAATAAACATAGTCAATAAACATAACCGATAAGTAACCAAATGGGGGAGAAAATAATGATCTGTGGAAGGGTTGGTGGTTCACTGTTAGATTGCCCTATGCCAGTGGAAACCGGGGGGGAGGGGGATGATCTTACCTAGGAACTTAGGAAAGATAAAGCTGTATTTAAAAACTTTGGACAGAGAAGTTAGGCATGTTAGTTGAGGAGGGATTGTTTGTGTGGACAGTATCAATAAAAAGCCTTTCAAACTAACTCAAGTAAAAAAAAAAAGGTTAAGTGAGAGGATACAACAACTTCATGGACATATAAGAATAGGAAAGAAAAAGAAAGCATGACCAGGCCACCCAGGGAATGGAACTTTCTAGAAAGTCAATCTTTCATGGGGCTGCTGGCCACTTCTATTCCTTTCTGCTTGCTACACCAGTCTTTTGTTTTTCTCTGCAGAATGCCTTTTTCTGCTTTCCAAAACTTAAATTTACACATAGTTTTGGCCTCTCAGGGTGTCAATGCTAGCCAAAATTCCGTTTGATCTTTCAGTTCAAGCACCCATCCCATCATCATCTGACTTAGTTAGATTGTCTTAATGTCCTAATTCCAAATTCTTTGGAAAGAGTATCTGATTGATCTGGCTTGAGTCAAGGAGAATTTGATAGGGGTTGTGGCTGGGAAGCAATTGCAAACATGGTGCATGCGTGGGCTGGACAAGTACTTCCAATCTGTCTCCCTTAGTAAGGAAAATCAGAATTAGTCACATCTGCAGAACAGACCAATCAAGAGCCCCCAGACTCTTCTAAAAGATACTTGGCTAGAGGGAGGGGACTCTGGCTGGTTCCTGAAGCACTGATGGTCAGCACTTAAGGGTTTTGACCATGTGACCCTGACTTCTCCTTATCACTACCAAATGATTCATTGGATCAGAAAGGGTTCCAGAGGCAACCTATCCATCATCTGGACAGTGACCTCTCAGATTGCCCAGCCCCCAAAGCTCTGTTCCATAGGGACAACAGAGATCAATCAACTTCTTTCCCTTCTAGACTAGGAGTGGAAGATACAGAATGAGCCAAGGCAGTGATAGCAAGTGAGAGTCCTAAAGTGAAACCTGGGAGGTGGCGGGGTCCCCTTGGGAGGCACTAGGCTGAAGTCATGAATAATCCCAAATTATAAATAAACAAAACTGTAAATTAAAGAGAAGTTACAGAATAGAGATGATCAATGGGTAACAATAGTAGTAGTTGGAGCACAAAGCCTGAGTCACCTTAACAATGAGAGATCCATAAATTTAAGAAGTAACGATAATGTTCCATTCCTAGAGCTGGCTTCTAGTTCTCCAACACCACGCTAAAGTTTTGAGGCCCAGTTTTATAGTCCCTGTGTTCCCATGAGATTTCTGCTTTTTTTATTGCCACAGGTGTCCTCCCAACTACTCTCTACTCTCCCTCATTACTTATAATCGAAAGAGCCTAATTAACCACAATTACTGATTGCCTCACTTCTGTATTTTCATATGTATAGCCTAGGGTAGAAAATACAGGGAAGGAAGAAGAAAGGTAAAAAGGGGAGTATAAGGATTTGAAACAGCTAAAGAGAGATTTGATATGTGATGCATCAACTTGACTACCCATGCTTTGGGGGCTGGTATGTTCTGTGACTTTGTGCTGTGATTCTCTAGCTTACTTGGCCTTTACCTGCTTCTCTCACTACCTGGGGAGAGACAGCAGCAGAAAGAACAGCCTTCAAACCTACTATAATCTTAGAGAGTTGATATTATTTCATCCGTAGTTTGAGGAAGAATGAGAGACAGTGAAGAGCTGGAGAAATTAAGAGACTTGCTCAGGATTCCACAGCAGGTCTCTAAGAAGGAGGTTTAAATCCCATCTTTATTCTTCATCATCACTATATGAACAGACGGAATGTCCATCACTCATTACACACAGCTATGTGCTCTAGCTTTCAGGATGTTGATTTAAGATCTCATTGCCTTCACCAGCAAATTCCTAAATCTCTAAAATTTCCTCTGAAATTCTGACACCAAGTCCCACGTGTGGGTTTCCTTCCTGCAACCACAATTGAACCCTCCCTACACCACTCTCCCCTTAGTTAAGATGCCAGTTGCAAGTCCCAGATTATTACCTGAGTTTCTGACAAATCAGCTAGAGATGGGATGTTCCAAAGACACCTCCCTTGAGTTCAATTAATTTGCTAGAGAGGCTCCCACAATACAGAGAAACATTTTACCTACTAGATTACCAGTTTATTATAAAAGGATATACCTCAGAAACAGCCGTATGGAAGAGATGCACACGGCAAAGTATGGGCAAAGGTGCTTCTTCCATGCCTTCTCCACAGGAACCACTATCCCCAAATCTCCATGTGTTCCCCAACCCAGAAGCACTCTGAACCCCATCCTTTTGGATTTTTATGGAGGCTCCATTACATAAGCACGATTCATTAAATCATTGGCTGTTGGTAATTCAACTCAATCTCCAGTCCCTTCCCCTCCCAAGAGGTCAAGGGCAGGATAGGGGCTGGGGGTGGGGTGGGAACAGAAAGTTCCAACCTTCTAATCACAGGGTTGGCTCCCCTGACAACTAGTCTCCATCCTTAGGTGACCTAGGGGTCTCCCCAAAGTCACTCATTAACATAACAAATCACACCTTCCTGGTTCTCATAATTTAAGAAATTCCAAGGGTTTTAGGAACTCTGTGCCAGGAATGGGGAACAAGACCAAATACGTATTCTGATTATAACTCACAATACCACACTTTCCAAGAAGACTAACACAAGAATTCATCTGAAACATTGAGAATTGAGAAGTTAACTATTATTTGATCTAGCATCTCACTCAATATAATAGACTTTCTTTGGTGTCCAAGACATCTGATGAAGTGAGTCTTGCTTAGATTAAGGCCAGCTCTGTCTCCCTGAATTATTCACCAGTTGGGTATTGTTCTCTGAAAAAGTAATTTGGCTCATGCTGTGACTGGCTTTCAAGTGCTATTTAAATAAAACCCAACTTTTAATCATGGCTCCTCACTTTGACCTTAAGGAGTCTCTTCTCACTCTGACTCTCAGTTTCTTTATCTGCAAAATGGCAAGTCCTGCTTTGCTTATGTCATAGGACTGTTGAGAAAGGAGAAGAAGACAGCAATCACTTATTAAACATCTACTCTGTTCCAGGTGCTGTGATAAGAGCTTTATGCACACTGAAATATTAATACTCCCAGGCCTATGAGGTTGGTGGTATTTACCCATTTGAGTGAGGACAAAGTTGAGGCTAAGAAAAATTAAACATTTTGCCCTACTACTACACAGGTAGTAATAGAACTAGGATTTGGATGGAGGTTTGTCTGACAGCAAATCCCTGGGCTTAGCCATTTTATTATTTTGCCTGCTATGAGCGGGTACTTAAGAAAGTACTTAGTAAATTTTAATTATTCAAATATTTCAAGTGTTTTTCTTTAACTTTCTTTTCTCCAGGGGAAACATTCTCAGTTTTTTTCTCTTTTTTTTTCTTTTTAAAGATTTTATTTTTTAAGTAATCACTACATACAACATAGAGCTCAAACTCACAACCCTGATCAAGAATTGCATGCTCTACAGACTGAGCCAGCCAGGCACCCCTCGGTTTTTTCTTTGATGAACTATCATTTCCCTATCTCATATCATTAAATTCACTGTTCTTATGGACTAGCATATTTTAAACATTCCATTTAAAATGTAGTAATCAGAATGGGAAGTCATGTCTTAATGTGGTTAGAGTTGGAAAACCCATGTTGCACAATGCTTCTCCAGCCTATCATTCATTTTCTTCTAGTTTCTTCATCCAGACAAACTAAAGCTTTGTTATCATCCTACCCAATAGGCTTCGAGGGTCAGACATGCTGGAATTTGGGTTTGAGATGGATGAGTAGAATCTGAGTCCAGCGTCTTTAGAAATGTTTATAAGGGGGTCATTGAAATGGGGGTGTGATTACAGAGCCCCGTGACCACTTCATTTGCAAGGAAAAGCCACCATAACCTAACTGTATTTTAGGGCCTCTGTGGCCTAAGAAGATTGTCAGTGTTTAGTGGCTTAGAGGGGGATTGTCTCTTTTATCTACATAGTTGAACTGTAACATGAAATTTGCAAATGCTGAAGAGCATGAATGGAGCTAGTGTGATCACAGTGAACCCCGTCTATTTATCTAAAACTTATTCTAGTGTTGGCTAATGGACCCCTGAGCTAAAGGTAGTGATGAGATTAAGAAAAAAAGCAAAACACTGTTATTTTTTCGGATGTTGAAGCTTTTCTGGTTCTAAATGAACAGGATGTTGCCAATTTTATTACTTTTTACTGCCTTGTTTTTCCTTTTTGGCCACAATGAAATGAAAAGATTTTTTCTATTTTGTACAAGAATGATTTTGTCTAGTAACAGTTGTAAGAAAAAATTATGTGCAATAATAGCCACCTGATATATATTTATATTAAAATGGCATTTAAAATGATTTGCCGTGGGTGACATATTAATAGAGAGACTAAAAATGATGAGTTTTACTGATGTAACTGGTTGAATGCTAAAGAAAAGGTAGCTCGTATTTGAATAATATCTTAGTTAAAAGGTGCCTTTCCAGAGAGCCCTTTCTTAACCTCTGCATCTAAAGTAACATACCATTCACTCCTGCCACGCTATTCAGCTTCATTTCTTTCATTCATGTTACTGTCACATATTTCTTTGTTTATATTTGCTTATTATCTATCTCCCCGATACCGGAGTACAAATTCCAGACCTTTTTTTGCACAGAAATCCTCATATATTGCATATAGTAGGCACACACTATTTGTTGAATGAATGAATCCATTTTGAAAACATGAAGTTAACCATTTACTCTAGGCTAGCCCACCAGTTTATGTTCTTTGGGTTTTTGTTTTTGTTGTTGTTCTTTCTGTCAACAGTTTATTATATCTTTTCCCCTCCTCACTGTAGGTTTATTTATTTGTGGATATCATTCCAGCCATTTTGATTTACTGTATTATAGTAGAAAGCATTTATCAGACACTTAACAGAACAGTGTTTGGTGTGAAGTGTATTAGAACTAGGTTTTGCTAATAAAATAATAGAGTTTGTGGATTTTTAAAGAAATGTTAGAGTGGATGTTTTTCCCCTTAAAAAATTGCATCACTGACTTGCATTTTCTTGATTGGGACTGAAAGAGGTGGGCTGCCAAGGACTTGTTCCTAACTTTAGGTACCCAAAGCAAGTATGTTGAGAAGAAGGACTGAGATCCATTGGTTTAGAGGCAACTTTTGTATCCACCATCAGGGCTCAGAGGAGTGAGATCATGTTAGAGTCCTTGTTTCAGCTGAAGACAAACCACGTGTGGGCTGCACAGTTGGTGCCATGGGATGCCTGTTAACTAGGTTAGGTTGAAGCACATGGTTGTATCTGATGGGTGGGTAGCACACCCGGAGAGTGCTCAGTAAAGATGAGTTCATCTTAGCAATAATGCTGGACCTCCAACCAGGCCTGACAGGTCTTGCAACCTGTATGGGGACAGCAGGAATCGCTGCAGAAGCGGGGAGGGCCTGGCACTAGATCTTAGAAAATTATTCCATTTCTTACGTTTTGGGGGATGGAAACCAAAGGGGAACAGTGCATTTCTTTGTTCCCTGAGAAACACATGTCCTTAGAAAATGTTTTGGCCTTGACATGATTATGAAATATGGTTTTTTTAAAAGAAATAATTCATAGAAAATTCAGGTTCGTGTTAATTGTAAGATCGATTT
Source organism: Cryptoprocta ferox (assembly GCA_028646485.1). NCBI lineage: Eukaryota > Metazoa > Chordata > Mammalia > Carnivora > Eupleridae > Cryptoprocta > Cryptoprocta ferox. Next base: position 43,559,960 of record CM053571.1, read on the forward strand.
GTTACTTATATATTTCTCTCTAGTTGTGGACTTTTTTCTTTTTACATTGCAAAAGAAATAGGTCCTGGCTATGAAATCCAAACTCACTGAAGACAATAAACTTTACCAAGTCATTTATCATGACAAATTAGCTTATTAGTCCTACTTAACACAATCCAGGAGTTGATAAAGATATTTTGATTTGTTCTCATGAAGGATTTACTTCTTAAGATAAGTCAAAAAATTTACTTAATATTAAGTAAAATATTAAGGTGCAAATAATTAGATAGCAAATGTAATTATACATCAAAAATTAAAAACATTTAGGAGAACATATATTTGCCCGTGGGCTCAGTAAAAGGCCTGAAGATATTTTGTTTTATAGTCACACTTTATTACAAATTTCTTTTATTTTGTACCCAATAGAAAAGCAGGTTTGGAATCTATTTACAAGTACTATACATTTGCACATATTATATACAGTTAATGAATTTTAAGAAAATGGGCAGAGAAACACAATATATATGGAGAATATGCCACTGTACATGGTTTCTTATCATGGTCCTTAGTGTTACCGAATCTTTATTGTAGTAATAAATACAGTTCTATATTTACACATCTTATAAAACATCTCATAAACGTATTTTTTTTCAATTCCAAGTTAAAACATCTGATCAAAATAAACATGCTTATATAAAAATAAATCTACCTAACAGTCTTTTGGTTTGGATGTATTGAAGCTAATGTAGTATAATAGAAGTTACAAATTAGTCCTTTGACCTTTAGTATTTAATAATTTTGCTTCTTGAAATACTTAACACATTGTATTGTATTACATGTGGAATAAGCAGAGGAGTCATGTTTCTGACATCAAGTGGGTTGGTCCAAAGACAACACAGCTAAAACCAAGCTAAAGAAAGAGGATATGTTACCAAGTCCCTGTTGAGTCCAAAGTAGTTTCAGACATCATTGCGAGGGCTACTAGAGATACACGTGTGAGAAGTTATGTCAGTGGATTTCATTTATGTTGGTCTGCATTTGATCATTATGTTAAGATGCACATCAGTTTGAATCAACTAATAAAATCCCTTGCAAAAAGTGTGCATCTGAAGAAAAAACAACCCCCAACCCCCTTGGGTTGCTCACCATCTTTTCTAGGTGTATCCATTGCTGGCAATGGACTTTTATTCAGAGTTCGGGACAGCAGAGAGTTAAAAATTAATTAGACAAGGCAAACCTCACTTCTACGTGATTGCCTTCATGGCAATTTAAGAATTTATTTTCCTTTCAAAATATGTGTAGGCAGTTTTACTGCACTGTGGTGGAATCATCTAGTGCTGATACATACAATCTGGCATCTCTAAAAACGATGTGAATATGAGTAAACTAACATGTCCTACCTTATCCATTCATGGGGAGACTGGTGACCTGGAAGGATCCTTTCTGAGGAAAGGCAAAGGAGGACTAACACATCCACATGGTCATTAAAATGAAATCGTACCGGTCACAACCTTTCTTTAGTAATGTAGGCCATTTAAAACCCTATTTTCGGAATTCCTCCAACCATCTTTTAAGGAGTTTTCAGGTTTGTAAACCTGAAATTAACCTTTGTAAGCAAGTGGTTCTGCCCCTCGCCCCAAATAATTAGATTGGTGAGTTTAAAAAGAATTCGGTGGAAATCATGGAGAATCTTTTTAGAACATTTCAATCTGCTTTTTAAAATCTAGGCTTACCTAAATAATGCAACTGATCTATCTCTTATATCTGAAGGAATTATACAAGCAGCATTTAGACTTGTTTTTCACTCTCCAGTATCAACAGGTTTTCAGCTTTTTCCACACTGAGATTAAAAACAAACAAGTTTCCACTAAGCTATTTTTAGTTACTGCTCTGATGTACCCAATCTCATATTTTTTGGTTTTCAGTGTTTGAAAACTTTTTCTCTCACGTGTTAATTAGAGACATGGGACAAATGCCACAGATGAAAGATGACAGCTTTCAGTCACTGGGAAAGCTGGTGGTGACACAGAATTGGAAGGGAGGTCATAGGCTATGCTGGCGCTGGTGAAGGTTACCAAGGCTTGGGTTGAGTCACAGGACTGCTTCTCAACATCATCAGAGTTAATAGACATCAGGCTTAGGTTTCTTGATCTCGTCCAGAAGTGGGTTTGCTTTCCTAGGCTCCCCAGATCTTCCTTAAAATGGGGATTGAAGAGGATGTAGAGAAGGGGATTGAGGCATGCAGGAAGTGGTACAATCACCAGAAGGATAAACTTAATGACTTCCGGACTGATAAATGTGAGGTTTAGTAAAGAGGAGAAGGACAAGAAAGCCACAGGGCAGTAAAGGATACAGTTGGTGAAGAGCAACAGAGCGATGTGTTTCACCATAGAACAGTCCCAGATATTTTCCAGGTCTCCCTTTTCCAAATTGCAGTAGAGCTTGGTGTAGGCAATGGTCATCACCAGGAAGCAGAGGGAGTTGAGCAAGACAAGAGCGACCATGTAGCCTGTGGTGCTGGGCTCGCCAAAGGGCAGGGGCAGGCAGAGTGGGGAGGCGCTGAACTCACTGCCACCCAGCAGCGGAACTGTGGCGATGGTCAGGGCCAGCACTGCACAGAGTAGAATGATGGCTTTCAGACTGGAGAAAGGGGTTTTCCTTTCAAATGTTGCAGAGCATTTCACAGAGAACCCGCGCTCCAGGGCAGCCAGAGTAAGCAGGAAAACAGATGATTCTGAGGCAAAAATGGACAAAAACCCGACGACCTGACAACCCACCCCCTGCTCCCACCACGCGCCATGCTGTGCAAAGCTGCCAAAAGTGAACGCATCCACGCCAGCCAGCACAGCACTGGAGACCCCCATGAGCATGTTCACTACTGCTATTAACCCGATTAACAGTTTTATGGAGGAAATGTACACAGGAGCTCTGAACACTGTGGAAGTCACCAAGGCATTGCAAGTAAGCGCCAAAACCGCTATGGTCCATACTCCAATTCTGATTAGCCAGCTACCAAACAGGTATTCGCAGAGTTTGAAGGGGCCTAGAAGTCCAAGGAAGAAAAAGATTGGGTATCAAACTAGGGTTTACAACTTCTGCCAACTTATCTTTTTGTTTCTCTTATTAGGACACCAAGAGAGAGGCCAGTAACAGCTAGCGTAACACACAGTTCCCTTGTGGCATGCTCTACTTTCTTTAACTACTGTGAAAACAGGAACACCAGGCACTCATGGTTTGAAGCTTGACACAGAGAAATGGAGATGGGGAATTTAAATCATTTGATTAAGATCCCTCAAATAAAGCAGAGTTGGGGACAGGTAAAAAGCCAGATCTCCTGAACTTTTCATTATATTTTTTTCAGAATGCTTCAAAAGGGTCTGGAAGCAGAGAAAGAGAATCCCAGGGAAATACTCTATATCATATTAAAAGAGGAAGCAATGGTAATATAAAAGTGCATTTCATGAACATTTCGTCTTAGGTTTGTCTTGATGTTTAATGATATTTGATGTTTGAGAGCCAGAGACAATCTAGTTGTTGAAAATAAAATATCAACCCTTCCCAGATGTCTTCCCCACCCCCCCTCCAACTGGTCCATTCTTTTCCTGGGAATGGGACAAACAGTTATGTGAAGTCAATATTTACAGAGTTTTTTTGTTTTTTGTTTTTTGTTTTTTTTACTTATCTGTATAAACTATTATTTGCTTTAATCAAATAGCTATTTAGGGAAGACAAAAGAAATCACTTTTAAAAATGAGTGATTACATGAAGCAAGACTCCTGCATACTAGTTCAGGCTAAATTGCTAATATCACTTTAAAAATTGTATATGCTTCTAACTACATGATTGGTTCTTTAGTTTTCATTAATCTGAATCAAAAGTCTTTCACAAAAACCCAGTTTATGAATGGAGACCAACTCCAGGGAATGAATATTTCTATTTTAAAGGTCCCCATGGGGAGGGATATTTAAGAGCCAGAGAGGTGGCAAAGATTTTGCTTGGTTTAGCTGACTGAGCCACCCAGGTGCCCAGATTTTGCTTGGAAGTGTAGCCACTGTCATTGATGGCCTGAGAATCTGTGGTGGGTACTGCGCTGAGGCAGCGCCGATGCCCTTCTCACCTGGGGAAGGCGAGCACTGCGCCGAGTGAAGGGCTTTCAGGTCTTCCTCAAAGTCCAGCAGGAAATCTTCAAGATCACGCTCATCTGCAGGAATGAGAAGCCCTGGAATGGTGAGTTCTGGCTCTCTTTTTGGGACTCACCTCCCAGGGAAGAGAGTCCCGGATTGTCCTTGAGACATGAAATGTCACAAAGGGAACAGAAGGCCAGACGTCCCACTCTTCCATGGGCTCTGGCTTTCTTGCAAGTCTACTATAAAGTTGTCTTTGGATGTTCTAATTAAGCTACTCTATGACCTAGTATTCCAGCTGAACTGGGGGTAAGGAAGGGTAACCCCAGACTCCCGGTGATGACAACTTAGCTCTCTCATTCTGTTCTTGTTCCTTGCAGCTCATGACGGCCCTAAATTGCACCGACTTAAATTAGAGAGAGGCTGTGGGCCTCTCTTTATCCAGTTTCCCAACAGTTACATAGCTATAGTGCAAATGTTCTGGGCTGTATTCTCTGAGCACCAGATGGAGAATCAGGTATAGTAAGTTTCAATCTTTCCTGGGGAATTCTGCTTAACAAAGGACAAATCGAGTTACTGCTTGGTGCTTAGTTTAGCTATCCATAAAATTGGAGTTTTGTGATCTAACATACAGAGTCGCTGCCCTTGAAAATAAACTCCTTTGAAGTACTTTGTTTTTCTTGTTCATTGTGTACCTCCTGGCACATAGTAGGCACTCTTAATTTTTTTTTCCTGAGTGAATAAATATAGTAGATATTAGCACGGATGAAGCAGGGAGAGCAAAAACGAAGGAAAAAACAAGAGCAAGACACATGCTGTGGCCTAAAACAAAAAAGCCAACGGCCAAAATATCCGCTCCTTAAACTGTTATGTTTACAGGAAGAAATGTTAACGTGCAGACAGACGGAATCAGGCAGACACACTTGCTTGGGAATCAACAAATCATTAGGGTCCAAAGGAAGAAAAGCCAGTCTGTTTAGACTATGTGCAAACTTGCAAGGTTGGCAGGCATAAAGGAAAGTGGGGGCTGCCATGGCGCCGCCTCATTATCACAGGTGTGGTTGGAGGTGCATCGCTCTCTGTTTAAGTAAGGTCTTACTTCAAGGAAAGCCAAGCACTCTACAGACATTATCTCATTTCACCTTCTTGACAGATACCCCTATGGGGGGTGGGAGAGGAGAAAGTTTTAGAATTAGTTGGATAAGAAGTTGGATTCTTAAGCCTTTCTGCTGACATATGGCGGCATCTAAATGCCTATGTTGTCCACTCCTCCCAGGCCATAAGAATAAAAATGGATTTTTATCTTCTGGAGAAAAACACTCAGAAACATGTACAAAAAAGATATCCAGAAGGATGAGGCCCTTTTAAAATCTTATGGAAATATTGACATCAATATTAAGAATTACCCCTGAGGACAGAATATGCTAAGAGAGATCTAATTATAAGTACAAGTACTGTATTAAGAAATTGCTTACAGAAAAAAAATGAACTTTTAGAATGATTCTAAGGGATATTTCTCTTTCTCTGGGATTTTTTAAGTAGTGGGCTTGAGGGGCACCTGGGTGGCTCAGTAGGTTAAGCATCTGACTCTTGGTTTCGGCTCATGTCATGATCTCACAGTTCATGAGTTTGAGCCCTGTGTCCAGCTCTGCTCCCTCTCTCTCAAAATAAATAAATAAATAAATAAATAAATAAATAAATAAATAAATAGTGAGATTGATTCCCAACTTGCTGGGCTGGTTACATAGGGACTTGTCTGGAGTTCAGATGACCTCTTTGATGACTATTCAAGACCACTCTAGATACAATTTCATCACTGTGACAAAGCAGGTCTTACCTTGAACTTGAAACATTCCAGCATCTTTCTTATGAAGGTCATCTGTACTGCTGTTGTCATCTTTATTCCATTGATTAGATATTTTATAGACATTCTCACACACTCCAAATGCACAACACTGGTAAGCATAAGGCATTTCTATAATCCTTTAAATAAACAAAACCAAACAAAAAACACATATTTAAAGAAATGGATTATTAAATATAGTGTTTATCTTCTTTCACTCAATAATTCTGTCTTTGAATCTTAGCCTTAATTAATAATCTAAAATGTTAACTATGTGTATAAAGATGTTCATTACAGAGCTATTTTTAATAACAATGGAGTTATTAAAAATTATTGCCATGAGATGTTGATAATTGTTAAGGTTGAGTGATGCATATATTATATTATTTTCTCTACTTTGGTGCTTGAAAATTTCCATTATAAAAAGGTTAAAAAATGACTGCTGGGAAATTACAGCACCAATAAAAAGTGTTTATAGTATGACATAATGGAAAGTAAAGAAAACATGATGTAAGTTTGTATATGTACTGTGATTCTAACAATTAAAAATCCATTGGAAACGAAGTCTGGAAGGAAATAAAAAAAAGTTGTTTAGGAGATATTTTTAGACTTTATACTCTCTTCTACTTTCCAAACTCTCTTTTGGGGTTATAGTTTTAAAAGTATGTAAAATGTACTGTGGTTTTAAAAAATATATATAAACACACACATACACATAGATAGTCTTTCAAGGGATTTTTTTAACAATAATAAGCATAGCAAGTTTTAAAGAGCATTACTTCCTCAAAGAAATATAAATTTAGTACATTTTATTAGAACATATAACAAGCTAGATAAATTTAGAAATGTAAGCAGTACTGCAATAATATTATAATGTTATTTAATTACGTATCCTAGTTTATATCTCATGGATCAATGGTTTTCAAACTCTTTCCATGAACGCTATGATTCTGGGAGACATCTTTGAGAAAGAAAGGAAATGTGGTCAGGAAGACATTTTCTCCCTTCAGGGCTTGTCCTAACAATGCCCCAGGGGTGGGGGACTTGAGGGCATGAAATGCAATTCAAAAGAGTCCTTTGACCTCATAAATTTTGAAAACTACTATAACACGTCTATTATTTTGCATGACCACAAATGTATCTTATTAGTTTTAATGACAAACTCACTTGAGTTCTGGAAAGTTTTCAGATGATATCAAGCTCTGCAAGGCATGATTTCCTGTTAATTTTAAGTGAGTTAAACCATGTAACCCAGTTACAGGAAAAGATGACAGGAGGTTGGACGATAGGTCCCTGCAAAACATCAAACAACAATTGGCTTTTAGTCTGTGTTAGCAGAAAGCGTCCATGTTGAAAAAAAGCAACTTAAAGATTATTAAACTCCTCCATAAAAACTTCTAAGCAGGGTCGATACCCTCCATGGTAAAAATAACCATTTTGGGTTTAGCTCCTGATAACATGTCTATTTACAAACAGAATTGCAGGGGGAAGATGTCTTAATTGCATCCAGATTGTAATTTCTATAATAAACTTTATTTTGCCAGGTGGGGACATCAAAAATCCATAGAAGGCGCTACACCTAATTTGAAAAGAGATGTTGACTGGACTAAGTTAGGGATGAGGGGGAAGACGCTGTCAGGTTTATTCCTTTCCCTCCCCTTAACTTCTGTCTGACCAGCTCCTTCATTCTCTGTTAGACACGAGAGAGGGGAGAGGAAGGGGTTCAGAGGCCCAGAGGGGAGGAAACGTGGGACAGCAAAGTTTTCTCTTAGGATGGCAAATAGAAAACGAAAGCCCTTTGGGACTGAAATGACATCTTATTCTACCCCACCTGACTGCTCGGCAAAAATGGAAAATTTCACCTCAATAACGAGAACCAGCTGTCACCCAGCTCCTCAAATGTGCAGCCTGGGCCCACATGGCCTCGGAGGGGCAGGGGCTCCTCCCTGGTCTGACTCCACACCAGCGTGGAGAGAGCTGAGGACTCGGCAATCTGTGTGCGGAGGCTTCTTCAGTAACACTGACATTTGTGATGAAGTTAAGTGGCCCCCAATTCCTTAAAATACGCCATAAACAAGTCGTGAGATACTTACAGCTTTCTTAGAGAGGGCAAAGTAGAAAAGGCATTGGGATGAATAACGGCAATTTTGTTCCAAGCCAAATTCCTATTAAAAAAAAGTATACATATATGTGTGTGTGTGTGTATATATATATATATATATATATATATATATATATATATAAGGCAAATGAGAGAATGATATTTTAAAAAGATTGTGTGAAGTGTTACCGTATATATTCATTCTTCTACCAAAATTTAACTTCCACTCAAGGCAAAACAATTAGTTTATCAAATCAGATAAAGATATCAGTAGTATAAAATGACTGAAGACCAAACTTGAAATCAATCTCGTTTTAAATCAATCAAGGAGAAATCATTCAGGTGGATATTTTAGATTTTATTTCTCTGCTTGTGAAAAAGGTGACTTGAACATGCTTGTAAAATTTTATTAGGGTGTTTCTGAGATGAGTGGGGGTAGAGGAGCAGGAACTTCCAAGTCTCTTCCTCTGACAAGCAAGTAAACGTGAAGTGTATAAAATGGCCCTGGAAATGTAATGAAACTCAACATTTTGTGTACATTGGAAGGTATGTCAGGCCATAAAAGAAACACAGAGAAGGTTTTGTTTTTTTTAATGTTTATTTATTTATTCTGAGAGAGAGCAAGGGAGGGGCAGAGAGAGAGGGAGAGAGAGAATTCCAAGCTGGCTCTGTGCTGTTAGTGCAGAGCCCAACATGGGGCTTGAACTCATGAACCGTGAGATCATGACTTGAGCCATAGGTCATAACCTGAGCTGAAGTCGGATGCTTAACCAACTGAGTGACCCAGGCCCCAGACAGAGAAGGTTTTTTGTTTTTTTTTAAAGGGGCACCTGGGTGGCTCAGTTGGTTAAGCATCCAACTTCAGCTCAGGTCATGATCTGGTTTGTGAGTTTGAAACCTGTGTCAGGCTTTGTGCTGACAGCTCAGAGCCTGGAGCTTACTTTGGATTCCGTGTGTCCCTCTCTCTCTCTGCCCCTCCCCTTTTCATGCTCTCTCTCTCTCAAAAATAAACATTAAAAAATTTTTAAATAAATAAATTCCCAGTAAAGGAGATGCATGTTTAAATTCTTAACTGTGAAATAAATAAAAAAGGATGCTAATATGTTGGAAATAAAATCTTTTGATAACAAGTTATGGAGAAATAAAATTCACTCAACACACACACACTGAAATGTAGATGATTCAGCAAGAATAGAACTTCCACATTTCAAAAAAGGAATAATGAACTTAAAACTTGTATTTTTAAAATGCCTAACTAATAAGTATAACTAAAGTGTAGACATTTGAGGAAATTGAAAATGATCACACTCAACTTTTCTCTAGCACAAATGAGTGATTTATTTAAGGCACTGGGCCTCTTGAGTTATCTTGGATAAATGGTATTCACAGAACATTTATATTCCTTTGAAAGTCTCCTTAAACTGGGTGAAACTGGAAACTTTATTTTTTTATTTTTAAAAAAATTTTTAATGTTTATTTTTGAGAGAGAGACAGAGCACGAGTTGAGGAGGGGCAGAGAGAGAGGGAGACACAGAATCCGAAGCAGGCTCCAGGCTCTGAACTGTTGGCACAGAGCCTGATGCAGGGCCTGAACTCACCAACTGCAAAATCATGACCTGAGCTGAAGTCTGACACTTAACCGACTGAGCCACCCAGGCGCCCCATGGAAACTTTTTATTCTGATCCATCCCTACTCCCAGAACAGAAAAAATTTTGGCTAACAAGGGGAGGATATGGCAAGGAAGGAGAGGGAGAGCCACAGATGGGGGTCGGGTGATGGAGCGAGGAGACGGTTTTCTCCTGAGCTGCTCATAAAACATCTGACCAGTGAGGGAAACAAGTCATGCCATCAGTGAAAGTCTCTGGTGGCTGTGAGTAGAACATGGGTGACCCGGTGAGCTTCAAAGAGGGGAATATCAGGAATGTAGGCCAAGTCTTGCCATGGGGCTTTATAGCAACTTTACTGGATTTAAAGCAAATATGGGAGAATTTGTGTGTTCAAAGGACTGTAATTCCACTTGTGTTGGTATGCCTGTGTGCTGGAATCTTTGCAGCCGCCCTGGGAGGAGCCACTTCCACTCTCCTACCCTGTCCTGTGCCTGGGGCTGACCCTGCAGATTGCGTGCCCAGGGGCTCCCTACTGTTTGCAGCCAGAAGCCCAGGAGAGAGAACTTGGGCACCTGTGCTCCTTCTCCGTTTTGGAATCTTGTCTGGTGGCAGCTGTATGCTTTCTCAACCATGGCATCCCTTCTCTCTGCCTGTGTCCTGTTAGCTCAGTCTTGGCCATGTGGTTGCTTCCTATATGCCCATCCCTTGCTTGCTTCCCCACCAACACCTATGCAAGTGTCTCTTCATTTACACCATTTGGGATGAAGTCTGTTTCCTGCCAAGACCCTTACTGATAGATCTTAAAAGGATATATACTTGTAATAATGATAACAACAACCATCATCATGATACTATTGCATATTTAGCATGTGCCAAGTTTGGTTATGAGTTTTTTTTTTTTTACATGTATTGTCTCATAACACTTAACACAACTCTAAGAAGTAGGTATTGTCATTAACCCCATTTTACTGGTGCAGAGAGAGGCACAGAGTATTAAGTGACTTGCTCAAAGTCACAAAATAATCTCAGGAGCTGGAATTCAAACTCAAGCTCACCAACATCAGAGAACCTGAACTTTTGCTCAGAACATGTTTGGAATTCTTAAGTAAATAATGAGAGAGCCACTCCACTTGACCCTGGGGATAAGAAGATGAAAAAGTTCTTGTCATCTTGGGGCAGGGCATAGTCTACCCGTGGCAGTGCTGAGTGTTGAGTCCTATAGCAGAGAATGCGCAAAGTGCATCAGAGTGGAGTGGGCTTGCAGGAGATCCTGTTTTTATGGCATGGGCAGGGAGCGAGTCAAAGGTGGAGAGGAATCTGATGGGCAACAGGAACCGGGGAAATGGCCACCATGTGTCAGGGGACTGGGAATACACGGGTGAGAGTCAGGAGGTTGGAGTCAGATTTTGAAGGCGGTGCTGGGAAATCTGGTGTGGGTTTGAAGACAATAGGGGACTAAAAAGATTCTTGAAGCAGGGGAAGTACCATGATTAGATTTCTGTTTGAGAAAGATTCTCTTTAGAGAATGGAATGGATGACTGGAGACCAATGATGGGCCAGTGGCAGAAAAGCAGATGAACTGGAGTTGGCAGAGTTGGGTGAGTGATGGATATGAGGTCTAAGGGGCTGGAGGAATTCAGGGGCACTCAGACATGCAGCCTTCAGTATCTCATTCTTTTGGTATCATTAGAGATCAACTTTTTATTTCACATGCATATGGAAAAAAATATTTTTTTTTGGTGAAAACATGTAAGTTCTACTCTATTAGCAAATTCAATGACATAATAGAGTGTTATCAACTATTTCAGCCTTTTAAGATGGAACTGACCCTACCCAAGGGATACAGGAGTGCTGATGCATAGGGGCACATGTACCCCAATGTTCATAGCAGCACTTTCAATGATAGCCAAATCATGGAAACAGCCTAAATGTCCATCAGCTGACGAATGGATCAAGAAGATGTGGTTTATCTTTACAATGGAATATTACATGGCAATGAGAAAGAATGAAATCTGGCCATTCGTAGCAACGTGGATGGACCTCGAGGGTGTCATGCTAAGTGAAATAAGTCAGGCAGAGAAGGACAGATACCATATGTTTTCACTCATATGTGGAACAAGAGAAACTTAACAGAGGACCATAGGGGAGGGGAAGGGGAAAAAATAGTTGAGAGGGAGGAAGGCAAACCACAAGAGACTCTTAAATACTGAGAACAAACTGAGGGTTGATAGGGGTGGGGGAGAGGGAAAAATGGGTGATGGGCATGGAGGAGGGCACTTGTTGGGATGAGCACTGGGTGTTATATGGAAACCAACTTGACAATAAACTATAAAAAAATTTTTTTTTAAATGTAACTGACCTTTGGAAACAGCCAGAATTCCAACTGGATGAGAAAGGCAGGTAATGAAAGTAGGTAATATATTTTTTGTTTTACATTTATTTAAAAAAAAGTAGAAGAACTTCACAAATTGATAGAAAGCAAAAGTAAGGAAAGGGTAACATACTTAAATTCGGAACAAGATAGTTTTCAAGGTAAATTTTTAGAAGAAGAAGATTCTTAAACGTAAATTTAAAATGTTTTGAGGAATGGTATTATTTTACAAGGGCATAGTCTCTTAAGTATTAAGAAAAGCTTTAGGGGACGCCTGGGTGACTCAGTCGGTTAAGCAGTTTAGTGTCCAACTTAGCTCAGGTCATGATCTCATGGCTCCTGAGTTCGAGCCCCGCCCGCGTCTGTGCTTACAGCTCAGAGCCTGGAGACTGCTTTAAATTCTGTGTCTCTCTCTTGGCCCCTACCCCACTCACGGTCTGACTCTCTCTCTCTCTCAAAAATAAACATAAAAAAAAGAAAAAGAAAACTTTACGGAAAAAGTGAGCTTTACCAAAATATACCAGAGTTTAAACATTCCATATTGTCATTATTCATCACAATTACATTGAATCTCAGTTTCGAGATGAAAAAGATTTAACTGACACAGAAAACAATCTGTTACCAGAGTTTCCCTTTTTAAGTTTATGGTTAATATATGGTGTTTTCACTCATAAAATGGAATTAGATACTATATTTATAATTCTTACTCATCTGATCAACAGAAGCATTTTCCAGGGCAGCTGTGCTCAAACCTTAGTGTACTTGTTAAAATGCAGATCGTCAGGACCCACCTCAGGGATTCTAACTCCTGAGGCAGGTGAGGACCTGGGATCTGCATTCTTGACAGTGGCCCCATGATTATTCTTAAGTACTTTGAGACACATACAGAAAACTGTTTCCCCAGAAAAAAATGAATTGGCAAGAAGTATTGTGTAGTCATCCCATTTCTGTGTGGAAAATCCCTACCAATTCCAGGCTGCTGACAGAAACACATTTCGTAGGTGATTCAACAGCTTGGCCTCCTTCCTCTTTATCCAAGTTTCATGTCAGAGAGCAGACAGCAAATTTACTACTTTTGAATAGATTCCTGGAAATTATCATGATCAAGATATCTGCCCTTTCATAGCAAATATAGGCACAAAGCTCCAACAATACACAGAGGAAAGAAAATATTGGGGAAGACCCGAAAGAGAAAGAAAGTGCTCAGTGTTGGGAAAGGTGCTGGGAGGCAGTACTCACAGAGCTCGGAGGCTGAGCAATTGCTGGAAAGTGTCAACTTTAATTTCAAAGATTTCATTATGTCGCAGGTCTCTGAAATGACAGAGTTCCAAAGATTGATTTCAAAGTCACTGGTTTCAAAGATTAGTCTTCAGAGAACTTCTACAGAAGGATTACCTGCCCTCAATCAAAGGAACACATGAAGTGTGACAGTCAAGTGACTGATTAAAATTTTTTTGTTTTGTTTAAAGAATAACATTCCAATTTATACACTTAAGTAGTGCCTCTCTTTCAGAGCAACGAGTTCTTTCGGATGGATGTAAAATTATATTCCAAATGCCATCATCATTCAATCACTTGGCACCTGGCTCTGCCTTCGGAGCCATTCTAGTATTCTTTGGGGGGTCTTCGAAAGAGTCAGATCCATACCTTTTAAAGACACATTTGCCTTTCTTTTTCTCTCTTAATCACCTAAAGGCATTCAAAGAAAAATTAAGTGGGAAAGGACAGATGCTTAATATTGCTTTCTTTTTTTAAAGTTTATTTATTTATTTTGAGAGAGATTGAGAGAGGGTGGGAGAGGGGCAGAGGAAGAGGGAAAGAAAGAAGAGAGAAAGAATCCCAAGCAGGACTCTCACTGTCAGCATAGAGCCTGATGCCGGGCTCGATCATGCAAAAAACTTGAGATCATGACCTGAGTGGAAATCATGACCACCTAGGCATGCCAGATGGTTAATATTGTTTGATCAAAACCAAAGTATGACTATAAAGCAATAATGCTGGGGCGCCTGACTAGCTCAGTCAGTTAAGCATCTAACTCTTGATTTTAGCTCAGGTCATGATCTCCTGGTCCTGAGATCGAGTCCCTCATTGGGCTCTGAGCAGAGGGCACAGAGCCTGCTTGAGATTTTCTCTCTCCCTCTCTCTCTGCCATTCTCCAACTTGTGTGCACGCTTTCTCCCTTTCTCTTGAAAAAATAAATAAATAAACATGGGGGAAAAAAAGCCATAAGGCCGATGTTTTGTGGAGGAGGCAATTTGAAGATAAGAATGTTAGCATGTTTCATGTGGAAGTAGCATCAGTGGGACCTCAAATATGACAAATACGGCACCTCCTCTAAAGATGACTATGTGGAACAAACACCAAGTCCTTCCCATATTTGAAAGTAACGCTACTCACTGGATATGTAAGTTTAGAAAAATTCCATAGCTCAAATAAACCCAGTTCTTATAACACCAAGTTTGTTATAGGAGGGGAGAAAAAAAAAAAGCATAATAAATGCTTTACTTACAGGACAATGCATAGAAAAATAATATTATCTGTGTTTCCCAACTTAATAGGCATCCTAAACGGTCACACCTTGTGTGTATAAGAAGGGAAAGCACCAAATGTCTCCCCAGTGACCTACAGGGCAAGCAAACTGGTGACCCCTGGAAATGTGGGTTTTGGCTCTTGTTCTTTGCTAAGTGACTTAGAAACTCTTATAGACATACATTTTCTGAAGCTTTTGGCAGACTGAAAAACTGGGTAAATCTTCCAGCAGGTTGTAAGATAGATCTCTGAAATACAGAAGGTACAAAAGGGAAAATCTGTTATATATTAATCCTAAGGAAACATGCTTTGCTCTCCTTTCCTCTCCGAGATGATATATCTCCCAAAGGCAGACTCTGAACGTTTCCCCAGCCCTGACATGGAGCAGGTAGTCAGAGGCATTATTGGATTAAGCATAGATCCAAACGTTTACTGAAATGTAGCTGTTGTACTTCTTTAATTGATTTAAATAATTTACTTAACAAATTTATTTATATTTTGTTAGTGATGATCTATAATGTTCTAGCTATTATCTTGCTGAAATGAGTCCAAATTAAATTAAATAATTGTGCCCCTCTTTCTAAGAGCTGCTGTATCTCTACAGCTAAGAGAATCATTGTTGGTTCTTTTCTAATCAGCTAAAAAAAAAACAACAAAAACCCAACAACAAGTCAAAACATAGCATTAACTTTGAAATCAATCACTACAAGGGGGAAAAAAAATCTAAGAAAGTCTTCAGCCAAAACTCAACAAATTACAGAATAACAAAAACATCTGGACATATTTATAGTATAATATAACTAATCTAAAACAAGCCATGGTAATTTGCAGAAAGCTTAAAAAAAGAAAGCTGGTAGATAAAGTAACATAGATATTTTAAAAAATCTTGTCTCATGTTTTGAAAGTTATCTGCTAATCAGCTAACACACTTTCATGCCTGATTCTAATTCTTAAAACCAGATTGCCACCATGCAACTGAAAAATCCATACTGTTTTCTAAGAGGCTTTTAAATTATAACTGATCACTTTATTCTACATTTATTGAGTAAATGGAATTGATATAGAAACACAGTTCATTTACTACACACAAATAATGCAGATGAAGCTGTTAGCAAACAAAAGTTTGTAGTTTACTCGAGGTTTGAAAGACCAAACTAACCCAAACAAAAAATGAAAAAACCCAAAACCAGACCCCACACCAATGCACATACACCTGGTTGGCAATAGGGCGTATATTTTAAAAAAGTAGTTAATGTGATAAAATGGACATACCTATCATCAAAGCTGATAATAATTTGGTTCACTCATCTCCACAGACTGCAAGGAGACAAATCCTTCCTGTGTGCCTCTTAGTAGAGGATACACAAAAGCTTCTTCCATGTAAAGACCCAGTGTCACCTTCTACCTACTTCTACCCCATGATTTTCATGGCTAACATTGATCAAGCCCTTCTTAAATATAGACACCGTGTTTACAGCTTTACCTAAATTATCTCATTTGACCTGTGGTCACCTTATGAGGGAGACAGTGATTCTCACCACAGAATGTGAAATAATTTGCCTAAGATCACCAGCTACTTGGTGGGGAAAGCCACACACAGCTGGGTAATTCCCATGGAGGTGAGGCAATTTGGGGGCAGTTTCTTCATGTAACTGTTACATGAAGTGCATGGTTCAGCCAAAGGAGGGGAGCTCGCAGACCTTGGTTTCCAGAACATAAAGTAGATTGTAGTAGAGGTGGAGATGCTGAGTCCTATTCTCAGCTTCAACGGATTCTTCAATGTGGTCAATATGCTCCCAAAGCATTATGCCTATTTTAGTTTTCTCCTTAAATGAGAAGATACCTGCTGATCTTCTTGCAGAGTGTTGTGAAGAACAAATCAAAATTACAGGTTGAAGTGCTTTGAAAATGACAAGCTTCTGTGGTGAATGGATTTGTGTTCTTTCAGACCTTTCAAGTTTCAGCTTGAAGAAAGAATAGCTTGAAGAAAGAATAACGGTTTAAGGGAAGTGAGAAAGAATTGATAAGAGCTAACACTGCCTGAGAGTTTACGATGTTCCAGGTGCTGGTGTCAGTGTTTGACATGTAGTAATTCATTTAATACTCAGGATGATCCTCTGAAGGAAGTGGCTATATCTCTATTTTATAGATTGGGAAATGGAGTCCCAGAAGGGATAAATAACTTGCTCAAGATCTCTTGCTGGTATATAGGGAGATGGGATTTGAACCAGAAAAACAGACCAGAGCCTTTGCTCTTAACCAATTTGTGAAATTCGAGATGTGGGTGGTTTACCATTTGCTGTGTGACATAGCAGAGACAGATGCAGTTTAAATGCTGGCTCCTTTGGTGTTAGCTATAGCATGTCAAATCCTGGTCATATTATCAAGCCAGTTTCCTTGAGAAATGAGGATAATTATACTATTTTGGGTGTGGTAGGCAGAATTCTAAAATGGCCCCTAAGATTTCTACTACCTGGTATACACACACTTCCTCCCAGCTATTCAATCAAACTGCCTGTATTTGAATTTGGACTCTGCTACTTTCTTGCTGTATGACTTTGACAAATGTACTTAACTGTCCTAATTTTCAACTTCCTCATCTGTATCTACACCTCAGAGGGCAATGTGGGAGGAAGAAGTGGGGACTTACTCTATGTTCCCTTCCTTTACACTCAAATGACTGATTCCAAGGCTATCATGTGGTGTTACTACAACCCCATATCACTGAACAACTGAAGTCTGAAGTGGCTAGGAGGCTGGGGAGAGGGGAAGGCAGAACCATTGTGGCAGACATTCCCATTCTTCCACTTCACATTTGTAGTGCTGCTTGTAGCTCTGCTACTGGGTAAAGCCTGTGGCGGAATTACAGGCATTCCACTGACACAGATGTCCCCTCTGTGAGAACAGAGCCGTGACTGGAGACTAAGGGTCCATTCATTAAGTCTCCACAATGCATGAGAGGATGGAAATAGGATTGGGAGTTGAGGGAGAAGGCTGAAAATGGAAGGTCAAAACAAAGCTCTTCAAATTCCTATAAACTACTTTTCAGAATGGGAAAGGCAGAGGGGGAAAAAAAGCCCCAAGTCAACAAAAATAACATATGCAAGCTGTTTAACCATTAGTGGAAACAGTAGAACATGGCACCCACAACTATACTGGAAGAATGGTCACCTTTATCAAGGTTTGTATGGGTCTGATAAGTTAATTTTTTATTTTGGCATCCATACTGGGTTTTTGATCCATTATGTAATTTCTTTCTTCTCTGCAAAGAAGGGGAAATGAAGTTATCTAGACTTGTTCATTTCCATTTTCTGACAGGAAATGTGTGCCAGTTGAAACTCTAACGGGAGACTGATTGGAACTTGGGAACCAAGGGGGCGCCTCCACCATTACTGGGCTCACATGAGAGAGCCAATTCCCTAGCCCCCCATGGGGGCAAGGGAGGACCGATCTGCTGGAGCCCTGCAAGGAAAGACATTTCTCCCCTTTTAAAGGATTACTGAAATAACGCCTGCCATTTCACTCCTAAATGGAAGTTGCCTGTTTACACAATGTTACTGTCTTCCTGATACGCACAGCACTTGCAGATTAGGTAACTGATCGCAGGCAGTTTGAGGAAGAGTTGAGATCTGTGCTCCAGTTAAAGTCCTGTTGAAACACAAACCAGACATAATTATTTTATTCAGCCATCGCACAGTGAAATATTTTTATTCACTGACTTTAAGACTGGTCAGGCTTCAAGGGCAGTGCATGTGCTGGGCAAAGTCAAGAGCCTATTCAAGTACTTACAGACTCTCCAGGCTCGCAGTTCCAGTTAAATCAGGAAATTCAGTTATTTGTGAGGCACCATTCAAAGTCCTAGAAGGAGGGGTACATGAGTACTATTGGAAGAAGCTTCCAGAAAGGGGTAATTTTAGTGCCATTTACAAAGCACTTAAACTTAAAATATCCTTTTGGTTTTTACAGCAACCCATGCGAGGGGAAAGTGATCTGCAAGAGAAAAACTTACAGTGTTCTTAGTTCAGGTAAATGTTGAAAAGCGGATCTTCCAACAACCTGGATGGGGTTGTCATAGAAATGTCTGAAAAAAAATCCAAACAACAATGTCTTAGGATAAAAGTTGAACAACAATTGAATACCTGTTCAAAATTTCAGGAAATACATTGTGTGTAACCATGATTATATTATATTGCATAACATTCCCGATTACTCGGTATCAGGCAAACTTCAAAAGTGTTTTAACTCACATGAGGAGGCTTTCGGTAAGAAATCCATACTATATAAAAATGAAGATTTCTGATAACAAGGCAGATATGAGTGATAGTTACTAAGGAGAAAAGCAAGTAAACAGACTATAGATATAGTTAAAAAGCTTCCTCTTCCTCCAACATCTGTGGACTATTCATCAAGTGGCAAAAAGAGAATTCAAGGGGTTGGCAGTCATATCGTTAAATAAACAAAGATGCAGTTCCATATGTTTATATGAAGATTAGATCATCTAGTCAAATATTATCATAACATACAAGAAGGATTCCTCAAATTATTTGAGAGAAAATTTGCTATTCTACTTTTTTGGGTGACATTTAGATTTTTAAAAAAGTCATGACTTTTAAAGGTGAGACATTATTAGAACTTAAATAATATTTTGTTATACAGATTTTTAAAAAAAATGTTTATTTATTCATTTTGAGAGAGAGAGAGAAAGAGCATGAGTAGGAAGAGGGTAGAGAGAGAAAATCCCAAGCTGGCTCTGTGCTGTCAGCACAGAACCCGATGTGGGACTTGATCCCATGAACTTTGAGATCATGACCTGGGCTGAAATCAAGAGTCAGACGCTGAACCAACCGAGCCACCCAGGCGCCCCTACAGATGTTTTCAATGTAATGGTATTTGAACTGTCTGGTCAATGGAGCCCTACCAATAGTTCTTAGTTGAGACATCCTAGTTCAATGAAATTGAACTAATATTTATTGGTGTCTACTGTGCTCAAAATATGAGGGTAGGTACTGTGGGAATTTAGAGACTGATTCATTAAGGAAGCCATAATTAAGCATCTATTGTATGCTTGATATTATGCTAGATTCTGGGAGTTTGAAGATGGATAAAATATTCTTGCCCTAAAGCAGCTGGGAATCAGTTGGGATAGAACAAAAAAATAATAGCATACCACTTCCTGGCTGATAAAGTACTTTCACATGTATAGTTCAATTGGTCCACTCAACAGCTTTAAAAGATTCATAGCACAGATACTTAGGTACTATTTATCTCATTTTTGGAGGAGGAAACTAAAGCTCATATACTTTGGCAAGTACATTACTTCCTAGAGCTTTAATTTTCTAATTTGTTAAGCTGGAATAAAAAAATCTTAGTTGTAGGGTTTGTGTACAAATGGAAAGATCTAATGCTTGTGTAACACCTGGGATAGTACCTGGGATAGAGTTGTCATCCAACAAACCTAAGTCCCCTTCTGT
Organism: Cryptoprocta ferox; assembly: GCA_028646485.1. Classification (NCBI taxonomy): domain Eukaryota; kingdom Metazoa; phylum Chordata; class Mammalia; order Carnivora; family Eupleridae; genus Cryptoprocta; species Cryptoprocta ferox. The sequence goes on from CM053571.1 coordinate 43,579,986, forward strand.
CCTCCTACCCTCCAATCTCGTCCCTTGGATTACATAATCAGTAAGAGAAAGAGCTAGAGCTAGAAGGTCTTATGATTAAAAATGGAGTTTTCATCATAATATTAGTGTCCCTTATCTAGACAATGTGCTTGTATGTATATAATTGTGTTCACACATGTATGTATGTACATACCCTGGGCAGATATGAATACACGTGCTTGTGTACCTAAGTATCACAAATACAATTAAGGAGTTAAGGAGTTATATGGTTCTCAGGAGGGAGTTTTCTCATGAGATCGAGAAAAACTTCATGGAATGTCATTGGAAACGGGCCCCGGAAGACAGAATTTCAATAAGCATTGTGAGGGGATGGAATCATAGAAACAAAGGAAATAAAGAGTTTTGTTCCATGAGGATAGCTTAGTCGATCTGGGTTATGGCATAAGGTAACTGAGGAGAGATTTGGGGAGCTGGTCAGGAGACTCACGATAGACAATCCTGAATCTCTGTATGTTTCACCACAAGAGAGTGATAAGATGGATGCTGTGATTCAGGGTGACAGCTCTGCTAGTGGTGGAGGCAGGAAGGGTGGCAAGAATGTCAAGGTGGTGGCTGGTAGAGACTGGGGGCAGTGGGTGTGAAAAGATGTCATGCTTAGGGTGGGGACGGGAGATGGGGATCCCTGATGGGATCAGGAGATAGAAAGAGGCAGAAGCAAGGAGAGGAGAGCTTCAGGGAGAAAACGGTGAATAATACCATAAAATACTGGGTAGAAGCACTAATAAATTTTGAGGGCTTCTGGTCCTTTCTCAAGTGGTATTAGCATATCAAAAGAGCGATTAAAAAACCAAACCCAGGCTTGTGGCTGCAAGGAAAAAGAAGCAAAGGCAATGCAATTTGCCAACTCTTAATATGTAAATACTCTCTAATGAGGCCTAATGTTTATTGGCAATAGACTTTAAAACCCTAAGTTTGCCAACATACTGTCAGCATATTTCAGAAACGATGAATGGTATTTTTTTTTATTTCAGTTGTCAGGGCTAATTGGGATTCCAGCTCATATGTGACAAATGCTACCCAGTTCCAGAAAGCCTCTTAATCAAGTTGGCACAGGATGAATATCTGCCAAGAAATGCCCCTAGAGTCAGGTTCAACAGTTGTCCTTTCTCTCCTCCTGCATATCCGAGACCCCTCCTACAAGACCTCAGGCCAGTACTATGCCCCAAAGCTGCCAGGCATCTTTTAACTAAGAGCCATCCTAATGCCTGTTTTCATCTTCCTGTATGTCTACATATGATCAATCTTCTGTCTGTGCTAAAATGTGAAACATATAACCAATTAATTTTATGCTGTAGTTGTAACTCTATTTTATGCTTTTATGGCATATAAATTCCCAATACACCTTTTTAGAATATAAGCAACTTTCTAGAATTACAACCTATCTTGTAAGTCTATAAATATGACTCAATGCTTGGGCTTGATAACAAATCGATATAGAAACCCAGCATAAACCAATATGACCCAAACCCCCACGATCAACGGAATCTACTGCTGTAAAGGACTCCCATTTATATATAATAATCTATATTTCTAGTATACTTGGATTCAAGTTCTAAATGACTAGGTGACCTTGACACTGATGCTCTACAAAATGAGTTTTATTCCTTAGAAAATAGAGATAAGCAAAAGTATTTCACAAGGTTTTTGTGAAGTGAGACAAGGCATCTGAAGATAATGAAGCATAATGCAATGCACACTTGTAGGCTCTAGAAAAAAAGAATCTTTGACGTTATTTTAGCATTCAGCTAAAACCTGGCAAAACATCTCTATATGCACTTCTCTGTATAGATTCATACACTGACAAAGGCCAAACTTGGGAAAATATAAGATACTCATTGTATTATATTTAAAAGTGCAATATGTACTATATTTCAGGATGGAAAAATCAAAAAGAACTATGGCCACTTACATTGTAATAAGAGAAGGATTGCCTACAAATGCTTTCTCGGGTATTGACTTGATATTGTTGCTGTGAAATCCTCTAGAAAGAGAGGGAAAAAATTTATTTTTTAGAAAATAACGTGTAGGGTAAAATTATGTAATAGTAATCCCCCTCCTGTGGCAATAATCAACACCTTTGGTAACTAGAGGATAAAGTTAAATTCCTCTAAGCATTTTGAAGCTTATATGATCTCTAGGAGAAAAAGAAATCACAAGCTGTCATCTTGAAAGAGGAATAAAGAATCTGAAAATAATAGTTGTGCTTTACGGAAACTTACAATCTGATGTTATAAAAAGAAAACCGCTTTGTTAATATCCAATAGAGCACCATTGTATAACAACTTGAGAGAGAGGGACCCATCTTTGGAGAGGGGATTATGATCATTCCTTCTGACCCCATTTGAAGCGAGGAGAAGAGAAAATTGACTTAAACTGCTGTGAAGTAGAGATTTAAGTAATCTCCTCATGAGGACAAAATTTCCTGAGCTGAGGGAAGGTGCTCAGTGAGTGTGTAATAACAAACTGATTCTCCTCTGTCGATGCTAATGTTGTCTGAATGGCAGAGAGGCAGAGTCCATGATCTTTGGGTCCCATGTGGGCCGGTGGCTGGATAAGGTGAGTGACAGTCTTTGGGCTGCCTGACCAGAGATGGTGATGACTTCCCAGTTCAGCATCACGTGGGGGTTCCTGAGGGAGAACCACTCCTAAAGGCTTTTTCTTACAAACAAGCCCTGTTGTCTACCTCCTTTAGCCGTGTGTCTCATTTCTCTCAGCCAAGAGGATAGGCTGTATGTTTATTTTTTTCCAAGTATTGGAACATTCTTTACATACGTTTTTCATATTTTTAGGTACAAAGAAAAGCTAATTGAATTTTAGTATATAAAAGACAATATATGCAACCTAAGAGCTGAAAGGTAGCTTTACTTTAGTAAAATTATATGTTTTTAAAAATTAAATATGATTCATGAAGTATTTAAAGAATATGAAATAATGTACATGAAAGCATCTAGCATGGTACTAGGCACATGCATTTGATTTCTCCAGTCCTAGACTTATGCAACATTAGAGAAGTTTGTTTTTCAAAATGCTCAGCAAATAACTGAATTCCATGGCAATTCTCTACAAATTTATGAAGTCTATAAATGTTGGGGGAATATAGCTTAGGAAAAGAGTATGATTTAGAGAACTATATATATTTTTTCTAATATACATATATTAGAGAAATCCATTATAAATTTAAAAAAGACTATCTGATGTTTGGTGGTGATAGAATAAGTTAAAATACATTACAAGTTTATTTAACCATTATTTATACAAACTTATTTATTTTTTTAAATGTTTATTTATTTATTTTGAAAGAGAGAGAGAGTGGGGGAGAGGCAGAGAGAGAAGGAGAGAGAGAATCTCAAGCAGGCTCCACGCTTAGCATGGAGCCCGACACAGGGCTTGATCTCAGGACTGCAAGATCACTACCTAAGCCAATATCAAGAGTTGGATGCTTAACTAACTGAGCCACCCTGGCGCCCCTATACAAACTTATAAAATCTTCTAGTCAGTTACACTATGTACAATAATCAAACATATTTTAAAGTGAACTCACGAAGAATAGAGTTCTTCCATTAAATCTGTCCTGAATACTTACAGTTCTTTAAGGTTGGAGAGTGTCCTGATGGCAGTGGGGAATTCATCAAGATTATTATAATTTAAATCTCTGAAAATAAGTAAATAGTATTTTCAGTTTCTCATTTAAAAATTCATATATACTACTTATACAGAGAAAGTTAACGTGCTGTCCAATGGGGCAGGGTCACTGATAAAAACTCTCATTCCTTCTCTTTATGGAGAGAGATTTTCTTGGCTTGCTGACCAGTATCTGCGTTAAAATGGTCATCACACTGATCATGAGACATTTCAGAGTCAAGTCTCAGTGGCACACTGAGGGAGGGGGCAGATAGCAGCATTAATGTTCAAGAGGGACACTTGGCCCGGTGTTGGTTGCTTGCTGAAGTAGCCCTTCACCTGAACCCGGCTCACCAAGCTGTCTGCTTGCATGTGCTCTCATCTTGGCTCCTGAATCACTCTCCTTTCTTACTCCCACCTTCACCCTTTGACCTTCCCCCCTGCATTCCAGAGTCTCGCCTGAGAAGGCATCTTGGAAAGCTGCTTTGTCCCTGACTCCTTAAGAGTCCGTGTGTCTCTCCCAGGCTGAGGTCCAGGATGACAGCCTGCTTCTGGAGACGTTTATGTGGTACAGAGTACTCTCAGGAAGGGCATTGGGTCTAGAATTTCTTCAGGGTCACAAATAATGATTCAGATCAGAAATATGTGTCCCTTGGTCTGTGAGGCAAATTCTGTTATCTTTCAGGCACAGAGATGGAATGCCAAACAATTTCCAAACATTAATATCTCTATCTATTATGACACAAATGGCTTTTCAATTCCATTACTCACAAGCGCTTTATAGCCTTACTTCACCTTATATCTACAACTTCGTATGAAAAAGTAATTGCCTCCTAGTCTCTGGGAATGGCAGATTTCCCAGATGACGCAGAAAAATCTTTTGGTCAGGCAATCAGATGTGGTTAGATCTTCCTCTACGGAGAAGAATTGCTTTTTAATTTTAAGAGAGATAATTTGACCGAGTTAAACATGAATCAAGATTCCTACTTGTCTGGCACAAACCATCCTTAAGCTATACTGCAGGCAGGAAACGCGTGTCTTTTGTGGACATAAATTTTCTTCCTGTTTGTAAATCTCTCCAGATGCTCTGTTTTGATTAAACGAGGACTGGGTCCTTATAAATTACTTGGATTTCTAGTGAGGGAAAGGAAGAGGTTGGGAGTAACCAATTTACTGATCCTCTGTAGCCCTGGGCAAGGTGAAGGGAGGGAGGGGGACAATGAGACTCATATGAATTTTCCTAGAAATGTTTCACTCTTTACATGAAATCCAAGGTCTTCATCTCAAACGTGGGGAAAAAAAGAGACACTATTTGTGGAAATACCCTTCAAAGCCAATACTGTTTTTTGTTCCTCCTCTGTTGGAAAGGACTGGAAGGTGCTTTGCATTGCTAAGATACCAAGCCCAGCCCTGTGTGGATAAGGGGGAAGTTCTAATTTTACCAAGCAGCTCATGGGAATGGCTTGCCTATGCCATGAAATTGACTTCAAAGTCCTGTCTGGATAAGTTCATCTTTGGCATCTCCTTATGAGGATGGTTCCTCTCTTCTAAGAGGAGGTGCAGTGATTTAACTAACCCTGGAAGGAGAGCTGTGAGCACTCACTGACCTGGAGAAGACCATCAACAAAAGGTAGTCCCTCATGAAATCACCAGATTCACCCTGGTTAGAAGCTAAATCGATCATGTACAAATGCTAAGCTCTGTACTCAAACAAATCATGGGCTCCAAAGCCACAGGAGAGATGGTCTTTGGTATCTCCTGGGTCAGAGCCAACATTGTAGACTCAGTGGCCCTGTGTGGCTTATGGGACTTGAGTATTAAAAATATGGGGGTGAAGGGGGGTCCAAATGGAACCACATCCTTTCTTCCAGAACACTCAGGACCCTCACTGCCTGTCACCTTACCCTCATTATACATCTCTCACTCAACTAGGGCAATGAGGAGCAGCTCTTCCCCTGGGGATCAGCTGGAGCCTGGCGAGGTCCACGAGATTTCTTTCCATGGCTCTGGGAAAGGCTCTTGGCGGTCAACTCGCTGGGCTCCATTTTTATTATAGCTACCAATTCAGAACTGAACTTTTGACCTATTATTTGGAAGGAGTGTATGCTGGTAAGCATGGATTTCAGACTCAACCTAAATCCCACCTATGCTATTGACTAGATATGTCATCTTGGTAGAATGACTTAACCTGACTAGAGCGGAAAGTGGGACAGTGACGGCTGCTCTTCTCAGATGATTGTTAACTGAAACAACATGTGCCAATACGCAGTGCAATATTTGGTTATAGATATGCCCAAGAAATGGATGCTGTTATTACTTTTTAGTTTTTTTAATTGCTTTAGTGTGAACCTTTGTGGTTTGTTAATGAGACGCCTGTTCAGCTCAGATTGGAGAGTCCCGGCATTTGCCTGGTCGGTGTCCTCTCACTGGGGGAGGGAGGGGTGCACACTAGACTCATGAATAGTGGGTCTGAGTGACAGTATAGAATTGATCCTTGACACAGAGTACACATTCCTAAGCAAACAGTCACTGCTCAGGAGACAACATCTCATTTAGTTTACAATGATTCTAACTCATTTACCACTCTTATTAGATTAAAATAAAATCTCAGTTTTATTGCTTAGCTCTGTGTGTGTGTGTGTGTGTTTGTGTGTGTGTGTGTGTGTGTGTGTAAGATAAAGCCGCTGTAAATATCCGTTTAAAGCTCAGGCAATTAACCAAACCAAACAGCAAGTTTGACTTTAAGGCTATTTTGATTCCTTCAGAATACTCATGAAAACACTGAAAAAAGGGAAACAAATAAAAGGTCAACTCACAAAGTCTCTAGGCTGTGGAGCCCATCAAAGCATTTCTTTCCCAGGGAGTGAATTCTATTATTATGGAGATGCCTGCAGAAGAACGTGACAGACACAGTCAGGAAGGCCCGCTGCATAGGACACTCAGCCACAGCATTTTGATTGATTAAATCCAAAGAAACTTAGAGTAAAGAACACACTAATTATACATAAGAAATGCCTTGCTTAACCTTTTTTTTTTTAAAGGTCTGTATGACCCATCCACTCTTACCATAGATGATCCTATACCATAGAACTGAATAGGCAAAGATAGTTTTATTTTTTGGTTTGAGATATCAGGGAGTGTATAATAATATGGGCAACATGACTGATAAAAGGAAATTCAGGGTGTTAACATGACTTTGGGTTGTAGGATGTTAAGCCGAGATTCTGGCCATCTTTGGCAAGTGAAGGATGGAGGGAACTGTATGAAGCCTATTTTCTAGTAAAGCTCCTCCTGGCTTATAATGTCTACATTCCCAGGGTGGGGCCACATGTTAACAGGCAACAACGAGTTTAGCCACAGAGAACAGCGATCAGATTTTTTTTTTTTTTTGGCTGCCGATGGAGATTAGCTATCTTGACTTGGTATTAATGTGTTGGTTCAATGGTAAGTCAGTTAAGTCAGGGCCAGTGAGAACAGCTGTGTGCATAACTGAAAACTGGACCAAGTCCCAAAGGTATTTGGAAAATGGGCTTAAGGAGAACAGGGTGAAAAAGACTACGTGGAACCCCATTCCCTCAGGTGGAGGAAAAAATTAAAGCACATACCCAGCTTCTGGTGGGTCAGTAGCATCATCTTTGTGAGAGTCCGTATAGAAATTTGTTAATATCACCCCAAACTTCTTATCCTTTTAGACTAAGATTTTTATTCTATTAAATATATGTTGGTTTCATGTGAGATCTTTGTGACATTTACTGACAATCTTCTACATACAACCCATGGGGAAAGGGATAGGAAGCTGGCCAGCCCTCAAAGGAAGATATACTGCAATACGAGGGAGATGGGTAATCAAGAAAACTGGAATAACTGAAGGCAGTGGCAGGCCAGGGGCGGCCATGGAGCAAAGGGAAGAAGTAGGGCAGAAGAAGCCCTCCTCAGTTCCTACACACACTGATCTTATAGCCTTTTGAGCAGCTGTTCTCTTCCTCGATCAGCCTCGATTGACCATTATATTATACACACGGAGGGCATATCGCTACACTCTTAAAGAAGACCGATTATTTTTCAAACTATTACTTGAGAGTCACTTTGGTTTACTTAAAGAAATCTAGACTCATCAGGAAAAAACCCCCCACAAATGCACAGCTCTCTGTCACTGGTTTGTTCTTACTTATCTTCCCTTGGTAGGGGTTCAAAAAGTATTTATTAAGTAATAAAGGCATATGTCAATTTGACCTGAATAATAAATTATTACCAGAAATAAGGAATTTTTATTAACTTGCATCACTGGACTAACTGTACACTGTGACAATTGCCTGAACAATATTCATCAGCTTCCCAAAGACAGAGGTCATAGTTTATCTTTGCCTTGCAGTGCTTGGCACTTAGCAGGTGCTTGCTAAAAGCTGTTGAATTCTTTTATACAATTAGAACATTTGTGAGTCATTTTGGGGAGGGGTTCAGGGGGTTTTTCTCCCTGAAAATGTCCCTATTCAAGGTTTGAAGGGCCGGCACTTGAAGACCAAGGTCTTGCAGTGAACATTTAGAAAGTATAAAGGGGGGGGGGGGGAATCAATAAACTTACAGTACTACCAAGCTGGAGAGGTTTCCAAAGGCATAGTCTGGTATGTGGTGTATTTTGTTCAGGGCCAAGGTCATGGCCTGCAGTGCTGATAAACTTCTGAAAGCCTGGACAGGGATTTCTGTCAAGGCGTTGTCATCCAGCCACAAATGCCTCAGGGAATGCAGGCCACTGAAACAGCTCGGGGGGACGTAGCTGATGTGGTTAGCATCCAGACGCCTGGGGAAGGAAGCAATCAAGAATGTAAAGAGGGCAAAACCTGGCCAGATCAGCCTTGCACGGAAACTCAGGACGCTGCTGAACAGGACCGAAGCAGGGCTCAGGGCCCCCGAGATGCCCTGAAACCTGGAACATCTTGCTCTCCTGGTAGGCTGTCCTCACTCATGAGTAGAACCATGCCTTCTTTGGTCCGCTTGGTCATAAAATTCCACGGAGCTATGATTCCCTTCCAGGCCTGTGGGTAACATGCCTTCAGGCACGAAGCGGCCTCCCCTGAGGTATAGACTTTCAGCATGAAGATCTTTTAGTTTTCCTTTCTGACACCAGGAGAAAGACACCCTTTCTCTTCCCCCTCACCCCAAGCCAAATCCGTGCTTTTGCTTTCTCTGGAGTGTTTCGAGCATGTGAAACATACTATTCTACTAATTTACTCATTGAGCTCTGGGAAAAGATCATTTCAGTATTGGAAAAGAACGGAGTAATTTTTAAAGGCTGTTGGCGATACGCCTCAGGGAGAGAAGGGGCAGCCTCTCCCTTTTTCTTAGTACAGTGCTGAAAAACCTAAAAATGGCTGCTTTCATGCCCATTTAACCATTTGCATTGGGCAGATATTTGTTTTTCCTGACATTTTTAAACAAATAATGAAATTAGCAGCTTTCCCAGGCTTTGCTTCTTTCTTCTACACACCATTTTTTTTTTTAAATGGGGAACTACATCTAAATATAGATCTGGTTAATGAGCTGTTGCAGCTTCTGAGCCAGCAGAGGGAGTGCAATGCATTTATTTCGCCCCTGCCCAACAGGAGCAGTGGCTGTGATGACAAAGCCTGAACTTTTCTTATTGGAAATTGAACTTTCCTGTAAGGTGCATGAACAAGAGAAGCACCATCACCTGGCAATGCTTCCGATGGCCCTCACTCATTTTTCCCACCCGTTTTTAAGACTCACACATTTGTTAGCATTTTCAAAGCTAGGATTTAAAAAAAAAGAAGAGTTGCATTTTAAGCAGTTCATGTATTAGGGAGGATTAGAAAATCACGCATGGGTTTTGAAAAATGTTTTAGGAAGCATTTAAGACTAAACAGATGCAAGAAGTGCACCAGGATCATGAAATAATCCCTTGCAAACCAAATTTAAACAATTTAGAAATAGAATTCTCTGTGATAGGGAGCTAATTAATCTCTTTGGAAAGCAGCTTTCTCACTTTTGGTCACATAAGTCACTTGTCCTCTAGCTCCTACTTCTACTGACCGAATGGGAACAAGTGATAGAGCAAGAAGGCCCTGGACCATGTTTTGAGAATAACTGAGATCAGGTCACTTGGAATGAATCTGAAGAGTTCAGTGTCATGGCCCACTCACAATTACATTTCCAGGAGGGCAACAATTATTGTAGGCAGCAGAAACACAGGTTCCAAATAAATATCTCCGGGTTCTGTCAATAAATGGAACCAGAAATATTTAGGAAAACTCAACACCGTCTCTTCCCCCTTGCTCCAGTGATGACATGTTCAGCCCAGGTTCAAATAAGGTATACTTTTCATCACGGGCGAGGAAGTGGTTGTTTTTCTTTAACCAGAAGTAAAGCACGTTTGTCAACTCTTTTTAACGATTAAAGAATGAAGACTTTATTGAAATAACGTGAGCTTCCGCGTTTTAGGTGACATATTGTCTGATAACTGCCAGTTGCTTATGCATTAAATCAAGTGGCTTCCAAGAGTTCTGGAGATGAGTCACCTTAAGGTTCAGTGCAAACATTCAGGTACATGTACAGAAAAGGCTCTCTCAGCATTGAGTCATAGGCTTGTCTTCAATATTTAAGTTACTGTTAATGTTCCTGCTAGATCTTGAAGTGACCTTGGTCTCAGTTTTCAATGTCAATAAGCCCATTTCTCTGGATAAATGTCTTTAATGAATCACTTCCCCCCAACCCCCTTCCCAAAAAAAGAATGTAATCTGCCTCCCTGCTGTAATCTTAGAGCAATTTGCTATCCGTAATGAATTGAATGAGACGGGCAATTCTGCACAGTCCTAACACATAACAGACTAATCCTCCCAGAACCCACACTTGGGGATCCTGAGTGTAGCACTAAAATGTTTCTCTGTTTCAATAATCTCTTCATGTAAGAAGCTCCCAATAAATCACACTCCCTCCGAACGCAGTTTTTTGAAGTCCATGTCTACCTGGCCGCAGTGGTCCAAACCTAATTCAGAGAGTGGAATATTGTTCACATTCAGAGGCCTTATCTGATTTAATCTTAACAGAAGATCCTAAGGCTGAACTGGAGTATGGAATTAATTATCCAGCCACTCATACAGGTGCTTCTCGCAGAACAAGGTTAAGACTGTGGACAAAGCAGCTGGCAGGGCACAGTCGTGCCTATTCAGTGAGTAAACAAGGGGCTCATGTTATGTCAGTCTGGTCTTTTTGGGCAGCTGGGCATTTTCTATGTATAGGCTTGGAGAATGTCATATTTCAGTAGTGCTGTGTAAGAAGAACATCACTGCAGAGTACACAACAACACCCATAAAAATGTGGTTCTATAATATTGTCAGGATCAACAAAACTAACTGCATTATATAGCTCCACTTTTTAAGTGTTTCTTTTTTTAATGTTTATTTATTTTTGAGAGAGAGAGAGAGAAGATGTGAGTGGAGGAGGGGCAGAGAGAGATGGGCAGAGGATCGGAAGTGGGCTCTGCTCTGAGAGCAGTGAGCCCGATGTGGGGCTCAAACTCAAGATCTGTGAGATCATGACCTGACCTGAGCCGAAGTCGGGCACTCAACCGACTGAGCCACCAGGGCACCCCGTAAATGTTCCTTTTTTTAATGTTTATTTATTTTTGAGGGGTGGGGTAGGGCAGAGAGAGAGAGACAGAGAGAGAGAGAGACAGAGAGACAGAGGGAGAGAGAGACAGAGACAGAGACAAGAGAGTCTCAAGCGGGCTTTGTACTGTGCACAATGTGGGGATCGAACTCACAAATCATGAGATTATAAGATCTGAGCTGAAGTCGGATGTTCAACCAACTTAGCCACCCAGGGGCCCTACCCCGTAAGTGTTTCTTTGTTATCACTTTCATTTCATGTAAGTCACAAAGGGTGTGTGTGTGTGTGTGTGTGTGTGTGTGTAGGCAGCTTAGACTCTGAATTAGTGTAGAGATCTGGGATGAGAAATCTTAGGTTCAAGGCAGTATATACATAGTAGCTGTGTGGTCATGGCCAAGTCAATAGACCTCAGACTTCACACCCTGTAAAATGGGGGTAACACCTCTCTATTTTATAGGATTGCTTTATGATGAAAGGAATGAGTACAACAAAGCCTTGTAAACTATAAGTCTCCTTAAGGATTTTAGATTATTATTACTTGAGCCTGGTTCACAGTTTGTATTTTTGTTTTTTGACCATAGAAACCATTCATAGTAAAAGAGGTTAACTCACATTTTGCCTTAGTCAAAAGTTTGTTAAAAGGAGTACTATGTTGTCAGTGAATTTTGGTTCTGAAAAATGCTACTTCTTTCATCCCTCATAACAGAAATAATTAAGAGGTGTCTGCAATTAGACTTAATAGAAGTTATCCTCATTTTTCATCCTTCAGCATTACAATTACACACACATGTGTGCACGTGTGTATGTGTGCATGTGTAATCACAAAGGGCCAATGGTTTTGTTCCCGATACATTACTGAATAGAACATCTTTACTCCAAAGGCAAAGGAGAAGTGGTGACATGTGATATCACATTCTCAGACACAATTCCTAGCAATGATTTTGGCATGTAAGCATCTATCAGCAATGTGACAAAGGTAGCACAGAACCTGCATGCAGATAGCTGTAGCAAAATAAACCCTGTAACAATGGGAATGCCCGATTGTCTTTTAGACAAATAAAATTTTTTCATAATGATTTTCAAATGCATTCTCAAAAGTAATCACTAAAAGGGAAATGGCACCCACTTTATGCTCCTTACGTTACTTACAACTTACAGCGAACTGATAGATAAAATTTTAGACTATTTTCTTTTTTTTAAAGTTTTATGGGGACGCCTGGGTGGCTCAGTCGGTTAAGCGTCTGACTTCGGCTCAGGTCATGATCTCGCAGTTTGTGGGTTCAAGCCCCATATCGGGCTCTGTGCTGACAGCTCAGAGCCTGGAGCCTCTTTCAGATTCTGTATCTCCCCCTCTCTCTGCCCCTCCCTCGCTCAAGCTCTGTCTCTCTCTGTCTCAAAAATAAATAAACTTTAACAAAAAGTTAAAAAAAATTAAAAAAATAAACAAATTAAAAAAAGTTTTATGTATTTATTTTTGAGAGAGAGAGAGAGCATGAGCAGGGGAGGGGCAGAGAGAGAAGGAGAGAGAGAATACCAAGCAGGCTTTACACTGTCAGTGCAGAGCCTGATGCCGGGCTTGAACTCATGAACTGCAAGATCATGACCTGAGCCAACGTCAAGAGTCTGAAGCTTAACCAACTGAGCCACCCAGGTGCCCCTCCGCTACTCTCTATGTCATACAACTACTTACTTAATGGACAAATGGCAAACTGGAAAGTACACTGAATTAGAAAAATTGAGATAAATGGAGTCAAGACTCTGTCAGTTATTAATTTTGAGATTTGGGGGCACACTGATTAATTTCTCTGAAGGTCAATTTTCCTATCTGTAAAGCAGAATCATAACAAGTCACAGAATTGCCATGGGAATTAGAGAAAACATATGTGGAAGTGTTTTGCAAACAGTGAAACACTCTACAAATGATTTGAGAAAAATTTTCACATTTAAGAAGTGCTTACCCCTCCTCTAAAAGTTTCTTTAATTTTACCTGCAGGTTCTTAACCTTTTGTAATTTTGAATCTCTCTAAAGGAGACTGACATTTTGGGGGATCATATGGGCCGGCAGGACTGCTGATTTTCTGTGCACCCTAATCCTTTGCATGTAAGTTCAGTAGCTACACTGCGTGTTCGGATTAGAGTTGTAGGAAGCCTTCCATCACAGAGAAAAGAAGATGCACTCATCTTCTGTGTTAGGCCAGCAAAGTTCCAAAAAGGCCCACAAGGCTAACATGGCTGAAGAAAACCAGGACACCATTTGGTGCAAGAACATAATTTTCATCAAGTATGAGTCTGGGCAGTGTTACTTAGGGGACTACAACTGATGAAAAATGGTTCTGTCATGATTTGGGGGCATATGTTGAAATAAATCCCTCTCTGGAGGGAGGGCTTGAGGTTGGAGGACTCCATAACTACCAAAGGGATTCTACTTCACAAACTGCTTGGCCAACAGGGCTATCCCTTGTGGACCTGGGCTTGTCTCTCCTCACCACTGGGACCTTGTCAGAACCATCCAGGTCACCCTGACAGGCTTCAGTACCCTTGAGTATCCAAGGTAAGCATTTAGAGTCTGGATAACTATTTTCAGAAGATTTCTGGGTTATCTACCTATGAGCAATGTCCCATTCTCTTCCAAATAATCTGCAAAATCTACATAAAAATGTTTCTCTGGGGTGGGCTGCTGTACTGCCTGCTGACTGGGTACTTCATGTGCTATGGAAAGATCACTTTGATCACAGTGTGCAGAATGACTGGTGGGAAAGAAAGTGACCAAGTGACCAAGATGGACTGGTGGGAAAGAAAGTGACTGCAGTTGCAGTCGTGAAGATGAGAAAAGACGAGGGCCTGAAAGAAGTATGGAGATGGAGAAGAAGGCCCGGTGGGAGAATTGCTAAATAAGTGGGCTCAAAAGAATGTGGTGACTTGTCAGCTGTGGCCACAGGGGGAGGCAAGGAAAGCTACGGTGACTCCGTGTTCCATTCTGGGCAACTGGGCAGATGGAGACAATGCAAGAGCAGGGATGACTGTTATCCAGTATTGTGTAAACTAAAAACAAAACTGCATGTTGCCTATGAGTGCAGTTCTATAATATCAGTGTATCCTATGTGATGAAGAGTTAGAAGGTAACAGGCAAAAAAAAAAAAAAAATCACTGATGTCAGGCAATGGCAAAAAAGCAAAGCAAAACAAAACAAAACAACAAAAAAATCCCACCCCAAATCACTTTCTTATCTTCTGTCTAAAGTTTTTTCCATAATATGTTCATGTATAAATCCTTAGTTTTACAAGTTTTCTCTTTTAAAAGAATCTGTTCCATACTCCTGGAAGGGATTTTTGATTTATAAATGGCATTATTGTAGGGATTACAGAAGCTATGAGATCATTCTTGCTATTGTTTTTCCAGAAAAAGGCCCTTTACATAGATCTCAAATATGGTACCTTGCCAGTGTATCACATAGACTTCTATCTCTGTTTGAGAATGTCTTTGATAAGCCATTAACTACAAGGAAGAAAGCGTTAGTCAAAAGATAAGCCCTAGATCTTGGCTAATTCCATATCTGACATGACTGTAATGATGTCAATTATTAACATAGATGACTTGAGAAAAAAGAAGTCAAAGGTGTGAAGAATATTGCAGCTGCAGGTAGAGTATGGCTCCTGGAGTTTCTTCCAATGAGCAGAACTACGAAGCATAGCATTTTCATCACGGACATTTCTCTTTTATATTTGGAGAAGCATTTTTTTCTTCATAAGTTTTAAAAAAATGACAGACTCACTTGTACCATACATTTGTACATTTTGTGAGACCATTTTGAATAATTCATGAATAGTCAAAAGAATGCATTATGTTCATTTATAAAATTTTAAGAAATGAAAGCATTTTCAATTATTATCTTACTTTTGCTGTGAAATGAAAATCATGGATTTCCTAGCTTATATATAATACAATTTGACGAGGTATCTAAAGTATTTGTTACAGTGAAATTTTGCTGCTTGGAAATTTTATTGCACCAAGACCAGTGGATCACTGGAATTGAATTTGTCAGATCATTATAATAGTACTACTGGTATAGAACTTTATCTATATCAACCCCTATGGATTGAATTAATGCTGATTTATATGAATTCTTCACAATACTAGAGGTTATTTTTATTGTTATTTATTGTTATGTAATATTGATGGAGTAACCACAATGGGGGATTCTACCTTTTAATGAAATTTCTCATTTATATCCTAGGAAGACATTAAGCATATGAATTTATATAATGGGAATTTCTGCTTCTACCTTTCTGTTCTCCATCTTATTCATTGGTAAACTTAATGTAAACCAGGAAGAAAAATTATTGCTTTAAACTTACCTCTGAAAAGGTAGAGTTTTTCATCTCTGCAGGTTGGGGACAGATAAAGTCTACAGGCTCACTGAAGAACAGTAATTTAGAGACTAGTCGGTTGGCTTGACAAACAGCTAGATGAAGTGCCTAACAGAACCAAACCTATCTTTCTGGCATCATTGGAGAGTGCATGACTCCAGTGAGAAATATCTTTTAAAGTCAATTTACAGTATGTTACTCACTTTCTCAGAGGTCATTGTTGCTGTGAATTTTGTAACAGGGACACAAGTAACATGAGCATTAACTTCTCCAGTTTCATTTTTCTCCATTGAAAACAAAGACTTTTTTTTGGGAGGGGGGTTAAGGCCCCATTAGTCTCAGGTACCATCAGAGTTTGAAATCTCGGGGGCATTTTTGAATCTTCCATTGCCTTCCAGCCAATCATTCACCAAGTCTTCTCCATTTATCTTTATCTCCAAAACTCTCCACTTCCACTGTCTAGTTAAGTCTCTTATCTCTTAACACCTGCATTACTGCAACAGTCTCTGAGCTGGGCCTTTTGCCTTTGATCTCTTATCTCTTCAATTAATCCTGTAGGCTGCTGCCAGATTAATCTCCCTCAAACTGTGTTCTATGTCATTCCCCTGTTAGAAATCCATGGTTCTGCCACATTACCGTCCCTTCAAACCCAAACTTCCCATCTGATATTCAAAGCTCACCATCCACCTTCACTGGCCACACTTTTCTCTGATTTCTCTGTCCCAGTCAAGTTGTCCCTATTTAGCTCCCTCCCATAGTACTTCTGGGCCCTGTATTCATAAGCATCCCCTACTTCCTGCCTATCCGAATCTCATCAACCCTCCAAGACTTAGCATTATGGTTCTTCCCCTAACCCTACTCTTTAAAAAAAATATTATTAATGTATAGTTGACATACAATGTTATTAGGTGTACGACATAGCGATCAATAGTTCTATCCATCACTCAATGCTCACCATGGTAAAGATAGTCATCATCTGTCACCATTCCTTATACTGTATCATTACATTCCTTATACTGTACTTTTCATCTCTGTGACTTACTTATTTTATAACTGCAAGTTTGTCCCTCTTAATCTCCTTCACCTACTTTGCTCATCCCCCTCCCACCCTGCAACCCACCCCCACCTGCCCTCTGGCAACCACCAGTTTGCCTTGAGCCCTTGAATTCTTTAAGTGGAGAGTCCTCAGCTAAGACACTAGAAAGCTAAATCTTGTAGACAAATCAACTCCAAAATCCCTGAAGGAACTCCTGGGGTCCAACTCTCAGTTTAGGAAGGGCAGGTAGAAAAAGCCAGGCACAGAGATAAGAGTTTGGAGCCAGGGAGATCAGTGAATGTAGGCTACAGTCAAACTGGGGGAGATGAGCTGATCCCAAGCAGATGTTTAGAACATCACTTAGGATTTGGGGCTTTAGTTAAGTTCAATAAATATTTCTGGAGTGTGCGTTTTTGAAGGTCCTGTTTCTGGTGCTTGAGATCTAACAGTAAGTAAACCAGGCAGACATGGAGCATGTTTTCTAAGCATGTTGATTCAATTTTTACACCGCATGTTTCCTAAAGTGTAGTCAGACAACCAAATCATTACAAGGAGGTGTTAGGTGAAGGCAAATGCATGGTAGGAGGTCCTAACCTAAATTTCACTTTGAGATCCAGATCTGGATTTCAAGCTGTCTATGTGACATTTCCACTCAGTTGTTCCTCCACAAATACACATTCAAGACCAAATTCATTATTGTCCCCCTCTATTTTCCCCAAATGTAGCATTCTGTCGGTGTTTTATGTTTTCAGTGATGGGCTTCCTTAAGCACATGGTTATAAACCAGAAATTTAGGAATCATCCTTGACATCTCTTACTCCTTCATTCTTCATTGCCAAATCATTGCCAAATACTGGTAATTTCATCTAAATAGTTCTCAAATTCATTTCCCTTTTGCCATCTCCACTGCCCCCATCCTGACAAAGTTCTCCTTTCTCTTCTAGACGATTTCAGGAACACAGATCAAATTATGCCCTTCCCTGCCTAAAATCCTCCAGTGGATTCCCATTGCTTTCACAATAAAGGCTAAAGTCCTTGGCATGTCCCAGATGGTTTTCAAGGCGTCTGACCCCGGCTGTCTCCCTAAGCTCTTCTTGTACTTCTTGCACATCACTCTTCCTGCTTCAGCCACAGCGAGCTTGCTTCTGCTCCTTGATGTACTAGCTCCTCTTCCAGCCCCCTCCCATCCCCCCCCAAGGCAGTGCACAAGTAGTTTCCTCTGTCTGTAATGATCTTCCCTCCTGACATTGTCTGAGCAACTTTCACCTTTGCAATAGGGACAAGATACTCTTTTCTCACCTATAGTTTCCTTATCGGAAAAGTGGAGGCAAATACTACCTCACAGGTAATGAGGGAACAGACAACCAAATGCATAGGGAAACACTGAAAAAGGCAGACTGGTCCACATGTTAATAATATTGTTCTCTTCTCTTCTTCAAGTTATTTGTTTCTGTCCTGCAGCATTACTATTTTCTTTCTTTTTTGTAAACCTTCACAACATAGGTCTGGAGGTAAGATGTGATTCTGTCCAGCTCCTTTCCCTCACATTAATGCATCCTGCTGTGTGCCCATTCTCTGCGGTGGATTTTGGAGGGAGGTGAGATAGCATGGTGGTAAGATGGGCAGATTTTGGAGCTAGGAAGACCAGGGTTCTTATCCCAGACTCACCTCTAGACCGACTCCATTATAAGCCATTTGACCTTGAGAAGGTCATTTAATACCTTTGAGCTTTTACTTCCTCATCACTAAGGAAGGGGTCATCTTAGCTCCTACCTCATGAGGCTCCTACTCCTCTTTTGAGGATGAGTGGAATGATGTAGGTAGAAGTGCTTCATATAAATAGCTGCTGCTTTGATAACCTTGGGGGTTTAGACACCCTGGGTGTTTCTGATTTTGTCTTGGCAGTGTTTTCATGCTTTATTGTGTCTTTATGCATATTTCTTTTTTTTAAGTTTATTTATTTATTTTGAGGGGGAGAAGGGCAGAGAGAGAGGAAGAGAGAGAGAGAATCCCAAGCAGGCTCCGCACCATCAGCACAGAGCCCAACTCAGGGCTCAAACTCACGAACCATGAGATCATGACCTGAGCTGAAATCAAGTCGGATGCTTAACCAACTGAGCCACCCAGGGGCCCCTCTTTATGTGCCTTTTTACAAACAATGTACCTTCCATCCCTTTAGCTTCTCCAAAGAATTTAACCAAATTTCCAAAGGTAACCTTCGTTTCACATCACAAGACTGAGAAAAGTGGTATTATTCTACTTCTCATTTATAACATCTATGTTTTCTTTTAGTTATTTATCTATCTGATATGACTGTCATATGAATGATTTAATCAGCACTGGTGGATTGCCTGATGTAAGAATGGCTCGTGCATGGGGTCTTGCCTTAAGTATTCACATTTTTTTTTCATACATGATTCTGAGGACTGTGCTCCAATTTGAGTTCTCTCTTGCTATAAACATTGTGTAGAAAAATCTTTACCTTTGAAAACAGTTTTCTCCTGTTGTTTAATGGGGGAGGGAGACAAGGAAAACTTCTCATAACAATGCATTGGGTCTGGTTTGCACATGTTCTGTGACATGAACTCCTTAGCCTCTAGAACACCCAAGTCCACCTCCATCCCATGACGTACCTGATATGCTGGCACTTTGGTGAAAAAAACAAACTAAACCAAACTTTTATTTATTGAACATGCATTTTTATTGTGTAAGCTTGTAATTTCTCTTTCTGGAGACTATTTTAGTAGAAGGAATAATGTCACTAATACTAAAACCATTGTGTTTGTGTTTTTTTAACCTCTTTGATCTTTTAATCTTATTCTCTTGGTTACCTCACTCTACTTTCTTTTTGTCTGCTTCCACCTCCTTGTCTTTTGTTACTTCCTTCCCATTCTTTATCCAGGGTCTGAAACCCAATAGGCTCCTGGATATTCATGGGAGAAAACTGGGGCTTGTTCTAGGCTTGCTTTACTTTCTGCCCAGCATTATGAGCCTTGCCTCTTGCTTACTCTCTTTTAGGACTATTGTCAGCAAAACCCTACCACGAAAATCTGGGTGATGTTATTAACATTTCACAGGGCTCAGGTAGCGTGCTCCGTATCCCTGAAGCTGCTATCACAAAATGCATGGGCTGATCACGTTCCAGGCAAGAATTATATGTTCTTTTTAGGTTTTAAAACAATGTCGTGTACTCTGAAGATGAACACCAGCCAATTGGAGACTAGAGACACTAACAAAGATACATCTAATTCTTTTATTTTCTATGTACCAACCCAATTAGCTTCTCTAGAGGGAACTTGAAATGAAAACCAACATGTATTAAATAATACTCGAGTTAACTGGACAAACATGAATATGTCATTCTCTTTCATCATCTTGAACTTCACTAGTGACAGTGAGATGACTGAACATCATTAATGACTGTCAACAAATGAAGCAATGATTTTTTTTTCATAGATTGATTTCTTAGCTACAAATACAAAGGTATGAGGGCAAGGGAGGGTTAAGTTTTGAGTTTCCATCAAATCGCTGTAATCTGAAACTAGGCCTCAAATGTCTATAATGCCAAAAGTTTCTTGGTGAAATACAACTCATTGTGAATTCTGATTACATTTCCTATTCCCTTCCAAAAAAAACTGAAAGGAAATTAAGTTATATTTGATTACATTACAAAAAATCCAACTGGTGTCTGGGCAGTCATTACCATGTCAGAAGCAAACATACATATTGTACAGGGGCAGGCTCTGGGCTACTGGGCTCTGGTGCAGGGGCTTGACCTCTTATTCTTTAGACAGGCAATTTGTAAGCATCAGGAGAGAGTTAAAAGAACACAAACCTACCTATATGTTTTCATTATGAACAAAGCCAAATATCTTTTGTTTATGCAAAATAAATGAAAATTACATCTCTTGAAATGTGAGTACAATTTGTTTCTTCCTCACAGAAATGTTACCAATTTTAATGTATCAAGTTTCTGAAACTATATTCAAGGAAGCCAAATCTGTATGGTGGGGCAAAGTATAACAGATCTATTTCAGTCCTTATCGTCACTTTTGGTCTGTAGACCACTTATTAGTGTCATAGCACAATAAAAATTTTAATTTCTCAAATGGGTTGGCTATACAAATCCCTGGAGGATTTTGTTAAAATGAAGTTTTTGATTAAGTAAGTCAGAGATGAGGCCCAACGTCCTGTCCTGTGTATCTGGGAGGTGTTGGTGCCGTAATGAACACAGTCAGGTAGCAAGGTGTGCTATCCACACAGCATGTGGCCTCCTGTCTTTATCTGCCCCAGACTGTCAGTAGAATTAATAGGCAGGTATGAGCTGTTTCAATTAAGCACAAACAATGCAGTCCTGGACTTCTATTTCATATTCTGAGTTCATATTCCAGTTCACACTGGAATGCAAAGTATGGATTATGTTATTATTTCAGGTTTGAAAATAGCTCAGGAGAATATTTGCAGAACATTTGAAGGAATGCTGCCCAACACGAGTTTTCCCAACCTTTAGTTAAGAAGCACTTAACAACGTTATAATGGAACCAGTTAGAAAACACTCAGAGTGCAGCCTTGGGCTTTGAGCCTCTCTAGATGATTCTTTTTTGCAGCCAGGGTTGAGAAACCCTCTTTGGAAATTACAAGGCCAGGCATGTAGAGGGGCGATGCACTCACAGCTCCCGTGGAGGGGGGAGTGCTGCTTAGAGAATGAATGTGTAAGACAAGGAAAATAACAAAGTGAAGAGAAACAGAATGATTTCCAGAGAGGGAAGAAGGTGGAACCATTAGAAAAAGGGCCGAGCGATAGGCTGAGGGTTGACTGTAGTGCAAGAAAAGCCGAGTGACCGAGTGGAGGCCTCCCAGGTGTGGGCAGCATGGACGAGGCAGGCCTCATCCTCTTTGTTACTCCTACTGATACAGAAGTGGCATGAAGCATGGGAAATGAATGGAGACCGGAGAAGGAATGCATGTTGTAATGACCACTAGCCTCAAAACTGATGCTTTTGGGGCACCTGGGTGGCTCAGTTAAACTGCTGACTTTGGCTCGGGTCATCATCTCAGAGTTTGTGGGTTTGTGGGTTTGAGGCCCACATCGGGCTCTCTGCTGTCAGCACAGAGCCCACTTCGGATCCTCTGTCTCCCTCTCTCTCTGCCCCTCCCCCACTTGCGTGCACAAGTTTTGCTTAAAAAACAAAACCAAACCTGATGTTTTCATTTTTGGAACTGCATAAAGGAAGCGGGAGAAGTGCCATTAAACATCTCAAATCTGGAACGATGGTAAAATTTTAAAAGGGCTCACTGTGGCCCAAACCCGCACACCCCACAGGGGGCTCCTTCAGTTGGTACAATGCAGTGTCTGTGTGGTTGGTGGTTAAAGTCTATGTGTATAATATGTTTTGTCCAATCTTAATCCTTGTATCAAAGCAGCACAAAAAAACGTGAGAAAATGTGGCATGGTGGTACACCCTGCCAACATTCAGCGCCTCACATGGGTCTCTCTGCACTCTGGGCAAAAGGGACCGCAGGACAAACATTACACAGTCAGCCGATAAAATTCAGCATGCACTGGGGGCCGAGTATCCACCTAGATGTGATAAACATCATAATAGAAAGTTAACCCTTGGCTTTCTCACAGGGAACACATACTTATAAGGTTTCAAGCACAATTGTGTTTGTGAATCAGAAACCATAAGGCAAGAGACACCTGGTGAACAGTGAATCTCTAGCCGGTAAGAAACCAAATCTGAACACCTTTATCAGGGAGGCACCGCCCCGTTCGAGTGAACAAAAGATTCATGGTTTTCTCTTTCTCAAAGAGTTCACTTCGCTGTGTGTTCTGTTTGTGATCTTCTTTCAGCTGATAGTGGCTTTTGGTTACAAACTCTTATCCTTCTATCTTCTGCCTGCCTCACAGCTGTTTAAGGTTCCTATTGGCCACTGCTATTATCTCGTTTTTCAATGTGGCCACTAGACCTTGTGCCCTTACACAGACAACCCAACTTGAGAGTGTTCTGCCTTTCTGACTGCTTCTTTCCTTCAAGAAAAGTCTTGTGCAACAAAGGAGGAGGGATACTGTGATGTCATTAAGGAGCGCCTGAAAATGCAACAGACCTATCCCATGCCACAAAGAGGCCCTTGTGGGCTTATTTATCTATAGGCTCGTGAAAACCTAGGAAGTCACTTTGTTTGACCGGACTACAAAGCTTAAAATGGTCTCAAGCACAGATTTGCTTTCATTGAAAGAATGACAACAAAAAAAGATCAAAGGAAGAAAGTATCATCTTCAATCTCATGTTTCTCCTCCTCTTGTATCACCTCAGTAAAAGGCATTAAGCAAACTCTATGTAATTATTAACCGATGGATTCTTTAAGATACTTGTCAACTAGAGTCTGCAAATTTTATGTGCTTTTTTTAATGCTTCCATCTCCCGCATCATTCTACACCAGAAACCAGTATTTTGTTTGACAGAGAAGTACTTCCAGTGTAAGTAAGATAAAAGCATGTATTATGCATGCATATATTGGAAATCACACGATATATTGCGAGCACTTACACATTCTGATGAGATGAAGATTTACTGACTGCCTAATCCTGGCACAGTCTTGCCAAATAATCACTGTAAACTTCACTTGCTTACAACCCAAGCTCTAAAACATCTAGCTGGTAAGAAAGTTCTTCTTGTGAGAAATAACTAATTTTTATTTATTCATTAAATCAAAGAAGAGTGGAGACTCTTGATAGAAAACTTGTACACTCAGAGTAAGGAACAATACCAGCAGTGCTGTGTATGTTCGTGTGTAGTAGGTGTCTGTGTGTGGTGTGTGAATCTGAGGTATGTGTGAATGTATCGGTGGGACTGTTTGTATGTTTGTACGTCTCTGAGAGGTGATGGGGAAGCCGTGCATTGGGGCTTTAAGATATACCATTAGATCTTAGCTCATTGATTTGAGGACTCCTGATGTATATACAGAACTTTAAAGATTAAGTCTTTTTAAAAATTTATTTAAATTCAAGTTAGTTAACATACAGTGTAGTCTTGGTTTCAGGAGTAGAACCCAGTGATTCATCTCTTACATATAACACCCAGTGCTCATCCCAACAAGCACCTTCCTTAATGCCTATCCCCCATTTAGCCCCACCTCCCCTCCAGCAACGTTCAGTTTGTTCTCTGTATTTAAGGGTCTCTTCTTGTTTGCCTCCCTCTCTGTTTTTATCTTATTTTTCCTTCCCTTGACTCAGCAAAAGTTTCATTACAAGTCAGCTCAGATCATCTAAAAAAGGAATAAACTGAAGATGCCAATCTTATCTAGATTTCTCTAGATAAGAGGAGAAAGCGTTATTTCTGATTTGAACTCGGGAACTAAAATCTTACAGGGGCATGCAGGACAAGATCCTGGATGTTCTGGCCTGTGATACCAGCATATCTAAGAGGCTTTTCACTGCAGATGCTATGATTGAGCGTCTGATCTGAAACTGAACTCCAACACTGGTCCTCCCCTCCCCCGCCGCCCTCCCCACTCCATACTGTTTAATGAGGACCTAAAGGATTGTTGCTCTAATGAAAAGTCTCATTCATTCACAACTTATTTAGCTATGGTCCCCAACCAAGGAATTGATGAAAACGGTCATTTGGACATTTCAGTGCTCCTTCCCATATCGATCCCGGGAACATTCGCAATTTCAACTGTACTTACAGGGACTGAAGGCTTCGCAAATTCTGCAGAGCTCCTGCTGGCACCTGTCTTAGGTGATTATTCTGCAGCATGCTGCACGTGAAAACAAATGAAGAAACATGTTAAAGGAAGTTAACAATAATTAAGAATACTTGGCCACAGCACTGCCAGGCACTGTTCTAAGTGTCAGGGAAACAGCAGAGCATCTGAAAAAGCCTTGGCCCTTGGGGAGCTTGAGTTCCTATGTGGAGTGAAAGATAATTAAAAATTAATGGATGAGTATATAACATCAGGCAAATGACAGGTACTATGAATAAAAAACAAAACACAGATTTGGGATAGATGGATACAAGGGGTAAGATTTTTATTTTAAAGGTGGTCAGGGTAGATCTTTCTTAGGAGTTGATACTTGAGTGGAGACCAGAATGGAGTCATGGAGCAAATCCTGTGGACATCTGGAAAGAGTTTCTGAGAAGAGGGAGGAGTAAGTGCAAAGGCCCCGAGGCCAGAGCTCACTTGATTTATTCAAGGAGCAGCAAAGGACCACTTGTGAAGAGGAGCGAGTGAGAGCAAGAGGTTGGGAGAGACTGAGGCTGTCTCATGGAGGACTTGTAGGCCATAATGAGGCTTTATTTTAAGTGTGATAAGAAACTCTTGTTGAAGGGTTTACAGGGAAATGACATGATCTTATTTATGTTTTTTTCTTCTTTTTTAAAAATTTGAGTATAGTTGAGGTCCAATATAACATTAGTTTCAGGTGTACAACTTACCTATTTGACAAGCTTATACATTATGCTATGTTCACCACAAGTGTAGCAACCATCTGTCCCCATACATTGTTGTCACAAGATCATTGACTCCATTGTGCCTTATGCTGTGCCTTTTATTCCTGTGACTTATTCATCCCATAACTGGAAGACCTTATCTCCCACTTCCCTTCACTGATTTGGCTCACACCCCTACCCTCCTCCCCTCTGGCAACCATTAGTTTGTCCTCTATATTTATAGGTCTGATTCTGTTTTTTTTTGTTTGTTTACTTACTTTTTTAGATTCCACTTATGAGTAGAATCATATGGTATTTGTCTTTCTTAGTCTTACTTGTTTCACTTAGATAATACTCTCTAAGTCTATCCATATGGTCTCAAATGGCAGATCTCATCCTTTTCATGGCTGCATAATATTCACACACACACACACACACCTTATCCACTCATCTGTTGATGAACACTTAGGTTGCTTCTGTAATTTGGCTATTGTAACTAATACTGCTGTAAATATAGGGGTGCATATATCTTTTTGAATTATTGTTTTTGTTACTTTTGGGTAAATATTCATAGTGGAATTACTGGATCATATGGTAGTTCTATTTTTAACTTCCTGAGGAGCCTCCATACTGTTTTCCATGGTGGCTGTACTGTTGACATTCCCACCAACAGTGCATGAGGGTTCGTTTTTCTCCATATCTTCACCAACACTTGTTTTATTTATGTTTTTAAAGGACCACTCTGAGGACTATAAAAATTAGACAAAATGGAAATATGAATACAGCAGGAAGCTATTAAAGATCTTCTTTCTTGTGAGTGGCCATATTTTAATATAAATTAAATTCTTTTTGTGAAGCATTGAGCTTTTGCTTGCCTGAGTTCAACAGTTCTTTTCAGAACATGACTACAGAATGGAAGCAGTGGGGAGCAAAGAAATAAAAATCTATCATTGTTAGTAGGGATATAGCATGGAAAAAAATTCCCATTAATTCCTCATATTTTGCTATCTTATTTGTAAATATTTAATAGGACAATAATTTTGCAACCATTTTCCCAGTATTTCATGGTCCATGTAAGCCAAAGGCAGACTATTTTAAGAAAGCAGCCATTTTACAGAAATGCTTCTATTTATTAGGTCACAAAGTTATATTTGGATCTCTGAAACAATTTGTCTGGTTCCTTCATCTCCACAATGGAAGTTTCCTTCCATTAGATGACTAGTTGGGGACCCAACCCCAGGCATGTCTAACTCCGGACTTGATGTACTTTCCGCTGCACCTTGCAGCATTCTCTTGAGGGGTATTTGCTGAATGTACAAATTCTCGGGTTGTATGGTGTATGGTAGGATTAAGGTATGGGGAAGAGTATAGGTCCTCGAATCTGTCTACCCCTTCCGTGTCCCTAACAGTGTCGACTCAGAGAAATCATCCAATTTCTTTATGTCTCAGTGACCAGCGATCATACCCACCCCTAGGGATTATTGTTATGATCTGATGAGTGAAGGTACACGGAACAATACCTGCTCATGGTAAGCATTAAATGAAGGGTGGCCCTTTTTGTATGAACTGAGCGACTCCTTCTCAAAGCTAATAATATAATGAGATTGTGTTGGATGTGACATTTTAATTAACCAGAAAATAAAATGAGCAAAAAAAAAAAAAAAATCGGTGCCAGTGGTTCTCAGACTTCAGGGTTCATCAGAATCCATTGGAAGGCTTGTTAAAACACAGCCTGCTGGGTCCCACCCTCAAAGTTTCTGGTTCCATAGGTCTGGGTAGGAGCCAGAGAACCTGCATTTCTAACAAACTTCCAGGTGCATTTCTAACAAACTTCCAGGTGATACCGGTTCTGCAGAGTAAGGCAGGACATACTGAGAACCACTCTGTGCTATCCTAAGTTACTTCTACTAGAATATTCTGTTTTCACCCAAACTTAAGGCTACATTGAGCTTGGAGAGAAGGCCCTTAAAATTTTTTTTGGGGGGGTGCCTGGGTGGCTCAGTCAATTAAGTGTACAACTTCAGCTCAGGTCATGATCTCATGGTTTGTGAGTTCAAGCCCCGTGTCGGGCTCTGTGCTGACAGCCCACTTTGGATTCTGTGTCTCCCCTTCTCTCTGCTCCTCCCCTGCTCATGCTCTGTCTCTCTCTCTCCTTCAAAAATAAGTAAACATTCAAAAAAATAAAAAAAATTTTTTTGAATGTTTACTTATTTTTGAGACACACACACACACACACACACACACACACACACACACACACAGAGTGTGAGCAGGAAAGGGGCAGAGAGAGAAAGAGACACAGAATCCGAAGCAGGCTCCAGGCTCTGAGTGTCAGCACAGAGCCTGACATGGGTGTCAAACCCACGAGCCGTGAGATCATGACCTGAGCTGAAGTCAGACAACCAACTGATTGAGCCACCCAGGCGCCCCTGATGAGGCCTAAGTTTTAAGTCTTGGGGAGCAAACCATTTACTCTCCCTGAGCTTTTGTCATTTACTTGTATAATGGGAATAGAATAATATCATCTTCTAGATAAGGTGTTTGAGGATTAAAAATATGAAGGTATTTGTAATACTTTCATATATGCAAATATGAGTGTGTATACAAATAAGACACGAAAATAATTTAGAGGTCATAAAACTTACGGTTTTCTTATCATGGCTACGATTCTGTTTACTAAGGAACATAATTATGTCACTTGTATCCCAATAGTTTTACTGAAGTAATTTCATTATTAAACTTGAATTCAACTAATATTTAATAAATTAACAGTGTCAAATGTATTGATTCCTTTTTTTTAAGTTTATTTATTTATTTTGAGAGAGAGGGAGAGAGAGAGTGAGAGCTTAAGCAAGGGAGGAGCAGAGAGAGAGAGAGAGGGAGAGAGAGAATTAATTCAAGAAGGCTGCCAGTGCAGAGCCTGAGGTGGGGCTCGATCTCATCATGGTTCATCAGATCATGACCCACGTGGAAATCAAGAGTCAGACACTCAACCAACTGAGCCACCCAGGTGCCCCATTGCTCCTTATGAACAAAGTCAAGCTTTAGGAAGATCTCACACTTCACTTACCTGTTAAGGAATTGGTAAAATTATAGCTTGAATTCCATATTTTACATAATATACCTGAATATTAAAATTTTACATTTCTACATTATTTTACACTTTTCCAAGTAGTTTTAATATATTATAGAATTTTAACGTCACAGAAATGTTTTCTAAGTCACTATCACTAATTGAGTGATAAATTTAAATGATGGCAAGGTACAGATAACAGACTTAATTGATGTCTAAACTTTGTAAATAATGTATTACTCTATAAAGTATTGAATAGTCCTTCTATGCTCTGCTAACCAAAGAGTGAAACTGTTAAAATGTGGTTCCTAAAAAATTGGAAAAGTGGAGTAGAGAATAAGAGATATTCAAATGATTTCCCTCCATTAAATAGTGGTAAACTTTCTCCAAAGTTTTATATATCTGGTTTCAAAAAACAGAACTTATATGAGCTAGCTAATGATAATTTTTACAGCTACTCCTGAACTACCTCCCAGCAATTTAATTTTTGAACTACTCCTCAAGTAAAACACCAAAAATATAATTTAGAAATCACTTAAGTCCTGATCCCTCCCTAAACTAAAGGACTTCTGTTTAATTACTTTTAAATGGCAAAAACAAGAGCAAGTTATCTCCATTATATCCTTATAAGTCTCCAGTGAGTTAATTAGAAAATTCTGTTTTTGTTTAAGATAGCCTAGTGGGAGACAAAACCATTAAAGGGTTTACAGCACTATGGAGTGCAATGAAAACAGAAAGCATTCACAGCATAGCTGCTGATTTCTTTTGCAAATACTCCTTTATTCAGGGCATTCAATAGAAGCAGAAAGCACCATGAACTGAATATGGGTTTAGGTACTTTTAGCTTCATTTTTATAATTCACATATGGGTAAGAAAAGAAAATATAACACTTTTCCTAGAGAAAAAGGATGGCTGTATATTTCTTTTAATTAATTTTTTAAATGTTTGTTTATTTTTGAGAGAGGGAGAGACTCACGGAGTGGGAGTGGGGGACGGGCAAAGAGAGAGGGAGACACAGAATCAGAACCAGGCTCCAGGCTCTGAGCTGTCAGCACAGAGCCTGACGCGAGGCTCAAACTCACGAGCCATGAGATCATGACCTGAGCTGAAGTCAGACACTTAACTGACTGAGCCACCCAGGTGCCCCAGTATTTTCTTAATTTCCCTCCCTGATTTTAAAATATTACAAATTTGAAATGCTTCTATTTTTTAAATTTATTAAAAATTTAAATATGTTTAAAAAAACGTTTGGGGTGCCTGGGTGGCTCAGTTGGTTAAACGTCCGACTTCGGCTCAGGTCATGATCTCACGTTTCGTGGGTTCGAGCCCCGTGTCGGGCTCTGTGCTGACAGCTCAGAGCCTGGAGCCTGCTTTGGATTCTGTGTCTTCCCCTCTCCCTGCCCCTCCCCTATTCATGCTCTGTTTCTCTCTGTCTCAATAATAAATAAACATAAAAAAATTAAAAAAGTTTTAAAATATTGAAGTTTTAAAATTTAAAATATTTCATACAGCATCCCATGCTTCTTAACAATACTTTGTTTGGTTTTCTTTTTTGCCAACAGGGCTAAGTGAGAACAGGTACAGGGAAGCAGAGGGAGATGAAATCATATGTTACAGGGGGACTTCATCGCAGTCGATTACTTGATTCTTAGGTATTCCTTCTGCCTAATTGTTCTGTGATTAGGCAGGCAAAAAGTACTCTGTTGTAAGCCTACGTGGGAAGCAGAGAATTGAGAATTTTGGCTAATTGTGACCTTTCCATGGTTAGTTTTACCATCACCTCCATGTGGCTTCGATTCTGGCTCTGGGTGCCGGGAGGATAAGCCGTTCCTCGACTGAATAGTGGACGGTCAACAGGAGAAAGTGAACCTTTGCTGAAGAGAGTCTACTTCAGAATTCCATTGGATTGGGCAGTTTGCAATATAAAACCAATAACTTATTTTTGTATGAGGCCAGTATTTATAGGGGTAATCTTAAATATTAGTGATCTTCTAGAGTTCACAGTAGCAAGATTTCAGATATAAAAGAGTCCTAGCTAAGGAGGGCTGTTGCTATCTTCATTTTCATAATGGACTGGCTTACTATTATCTTTCTCTTTTCTTTTCTTTTCTTTTTTTTTTTTTTTTTACTTCACCTGTACACTTAATATGCCAGGTGCTTTATATGTTTTATTTAATTCTTGCAAAAATTCAACAAAATAGGTACCATATTAATCTTATTTTTGATATGAGGAAACACACTTAGAGACATGGAGTATTTATTCAAGATCATAGAGTGGTTCATTTCCCTTTCCTGGTCCCAGCTAAGGCTGTAGAGAAAGAGTGATGCTCTTGTTTCTTTTCCTGGATGGAAGAATTCTCTTTCCCCAGGAGAATAGGTACCTGGAAGAGTCTTTTTATTTTTTATTTTTTTAATTAACTTTATAGTTTATTATCAGGTTGGTTTCCATATAACACCCAGTGCTCTTCCCCACAAGTGACCTCCACCATGACCATCACCCCCCTTCCCCTTTCCCTCTCCCCCTTCCACCCTCAGTTTGTTTTCAGTATTCAAGAGTCCCTCGTGCTTTGTCTCCCTCCCTCTCCCTCTTTTTCCTCCTTCCCCTCCCCATGGTCCTCTGTTAGGTTTCTCCTGTTAGACCTATGAGTGAAAACATATGGTATCTGTCCTTCTCCGCCTGACTTATTTCGCTTAGCATGACACCCTCGAGGTCCATCCACTTTGCTACAAATGGCCAGATTTCATTCTTTCTCATTGCCATGTAGTATTCCATTGTATAGATAAACCA
>CM053571.1:43611468-43740734 GCA_028646485.1 Cryptoprocta ferox
TCCATTGGATAGTCTTTCCTCCTTTGTCAAAGATTAATTGGCCGTACATTTGTGGGTCCAGTTCTGGGCTCTCTAATCTATTCCATTGGTCTATGTGTCTGTTTTTGTGCCAGTACCATACTGTCTTGGTGATGACAGCTTTGTAGTAGAGTCTAAAGTCTGGGATTGTGATGCCTCCCATTTTGGTTCTCTTCTTCAGTATTACCTTGGCTATTCGGGTTTTTTTGTGGTTCCATACAAATTTTAGGATAGTTTGTTCTAGCTTTGAGAAGAATGCTGGTGCAATTTTAATTGGTATTGCATTGAATGTGTATCTTTCTCTTTTTTCAATCAGATGCCCTCCTTACCCTCTCTATGCTGGTCAGGGACCCAGATAACTATAACTTTTATACTATCTTTCTTACCATGGTATACGATAATCCGTTTTCTCTTTCTTTCAGTGACTTCTGGGTTTTATAAAACATTTGAAAGAGTTGCCATGAGGAAAGAAACAGGCTTGTCTTGTTCATCATTTTACCCCTAGCACTGCGGTCTCAACCCTACTGGACTCAATTCTCCCTTTAATACTAAATATTTATAATGCCCCATCTATTATATTTAGATAAAATTCATAAAAATATAGCCTACGTACACACATCATTTCAAAGAAAAAATCAATAGAATGCACTGCCCTAACTATATTATAAAGGAGAAATAAAAGAAAAGAAATTTATGATAAAGTGATATATGCATCATTATATAAATCATGCTCAGATAGGAGACATCTTTATGAATGAGTCAGATGTTGGGCTTTTTTTTTTTTTAATTACAAACTTTAAAAAGTTTTTTTTAAATTTACATCCAAGTTAGTTAGCATGTAGTGCAGTAATGATTTCAGTAGAATCCAGTGGTTCATCCCCTACATATAACACCCAGTGCTCATCCCAACAAGTGTCTTTCTTAATGCCCCTTGCCAATTTAGCCCATCCCCCCACCCACAACCCCTCCAGTAACTCTCAGTTTGTTCTCTATATTTAAGAATCTCTTATGTTTTGTCTCCCTCCTTGTTTTAATGTTATTTTTGCTTTCCTTCCCTTATGTTCATCTGTTTTGTATCTTAAATTCCACATAGGAGTGAAGTCATATGAAATTTATCTTTCTCTGACTAATTTTGCTTAGCATAATACACTCTAGTTCCATCCACGTTGTTGTAAATGGCAAGATTTCATTCTTTTTGATTGCTGAGTAATAGTTCATTGTATATATATATATATATATATATATATATATATATATATACCACATCTTCTTTATCCAGTCATCTGTCGATGGACATTTGGGCTCTTTCCATACATTGGGGTGCATGTGCCCCTTTGAAACAGCACACCCATATCCTTTGGATAAAAACCTAGTAGTACAATTGCTGGGACATAGGGTATTTCTATTTTTAATTTTTTAAGCAAGCTTCATACTGTTCTCCAGAGTGGTTGCACCAGTTTGCATTCCCACCAGCAGTGCAAGAGCGTTCCTTTTTCTCCGCATCCTTGCCAACACCTGTCGTTGCCTGAGTTGTTAATTTTAGTCATTCTGACTGGTGTGAGGTGGTATCTCATTGTGGTTTTGATTTGTATTTCCCTGATGATGAGTGATGTTGAGCATTTTTTCATGTGTCTGTTAGCCATCTGGATGTCTTCTTTGGAGAAGTGTCTATCCATGTCTTTTGCCCATTTCGTCACTGGATTATTTGCTTTTTGGTGTTAAATTTTTTAAGTTTTTTATAGATTTTGGATACTAACCCTTTATCTGATATGTCACTTGCAAATATCTTCTCCCATTCTGTTGGTTGCCTTTTAGTTTTACTGATTGTTTCCTTCATGTTTGGCTCTACTTTTAATGAATAAGATTGGGTGTGAGAGAAACAACATGATCAGAAGCTATTCTGTACAAGAACTGTGAAGTGAGATTAGAGTTCCAGATGGAACTAGAATAAGAACTAGAATTAAGATAGAGAAGAGACTATGCTTTTATGGAAAATAAGGAAACAACTTTTATTAAAATAAGGATAACATGCTAAGATACATGATAGATGTTATAGGGAGAAAATTAAGAAGTGTTACACTCTTACAAATGAGCATGACATTTTCACAAATGCCTGTTCCTTGTAGAGGAGAGTAGTGTCAAAATAATTCTCTTTTAGGACAAGATAGGATTGAAATATCACAAAGCACATTTATCCTATCTCAAAGCTCCATCACATGCTGAGGTAAGCATTCATTCTCCAGTACTGGAGAGTATATTGGCAACAGAGAATTGAGGCCAAATTGGAAACAAAACAAAACAAAACACAACACAGTATTGCCTTCATAGACGTTGAGTGGCAGACCCTGCTGGAGAGTGGAAGAGCAAGATTAAGAAAGCAACAGGCCACCCCCAAATAAATATATCATTATACAATTGTCACAACAGATATTTAGGACTGTTCTCCAAAAAAAGTTAAGACTATAATACAAAATCTTTGTAAAGCAAGCTTTTTTAATGAAATTCAATGAGAGCCTTATATTTTGTATTTCTCTGCTAATTTAATGGCAATTATTTTTAAGAAGCTTTACACCTTCATGGTTATATATCTTTATTTTGTGGCTTTTGAGGTAATTCTTCTACTGCACTAATATTGTTTTCAACTGAATCATACAATACCTGGAATAGACAGGATGCACAAACTGAATTATTCCATGATTTTACGAGAATATATTTATTCCATTTAACTTTTCCTGTATAAATTATTAGGCTTATATAAAACTTCTTATAAAACCTTTTAGGATTATTATGCATAAAAATATTACTGATTTACATTTGGTGTGGAGGGACAGACAGAAGTCAGGTCGGATGTGAGAGCATCCTTTATGCTGGGCTGAGTAGCTCATCCCAGGACAGTTTACTACATGCCAATCATCCAGAAAACCAAAGATATCCCCACAAATTTCCAAAACAGTCTGGGGCAGGCAGAGTGACCATGGTTGAGAACCATCGTTCTACTACTGAAATCCTTTCAAAACATTTGATGATTGAATTTGCTCACTGCGTATTAGTTCTAAGTCAGCAAAGTAAAAGGAAGAGTGAATATAATTCTTGGCAGAAGTCTTGTCCCTCTAAATTTTTCTTCACATGGACAGTGATCTAGCTACACTGAAAAGTCTGAAAATGCCATTCCCATGCTTACAATCTTTCCTTGGCTTTCAGCATGCCTAGATCATAATAATGTTCATGTATTTTTGACACGACATACAGGATCCCCGGGACCAGGACCCTTTCTATCTTTGTACACTCTTCTGAAGATACTTTTCATATTTTGCCGAATTCTTGAGCACCAATCTTAGAGTGGGCCGTTCCTCCCAGGTGCTTCCTGCCTCCGTGTCTCTGCATTTGTCCCCTCAGTTGACCACCTTATGGTTGTGTTGCAGGTGTGTTAAGATTCAGCTGCTAGGTCATCTCTTTGGAGAAACATGTCTTCCAGAAAGCCAAATCTGAACCATCAGACTGGACTAAATGCTTCCCAATTTCTGGATGCAGTGTCCTGCACAGATCGCTGGATACACTTTTCAGATGAATCAGAGACTGTTCTTTTGACTTTGTCCCACAACCTATCACTACATTATAAACTCTTCAAAGGCATGGGCCATACTTACTGATCTTTGTATTTTTAGCAATAATTTGTTCAGTGACACACTCTCTCTCTCTCTCTCTCTGTTGCTTGCTCAGTACTTCCAAAATACATTTTGTTAAGTGAGTTAAAATAATTGATCCTAGTATAATTTATTTAACATGTATCCAAAATACTTTGTGGTACATAACTCAACGTCGAAAAAACATCTTAGTTGTCTTTCTAAACTTGATTTATTTATGATGCATTTTAAATGGTTCCAAATATTTTGCTGAGTTCATGGAGACATAGGTGCATTAAAGAGTTGGTGCTACAGCTCAGAATTTTAGCACACAATGAATTAACACATTAGGATTTGGCAATATGGCAACTTAAAAATATTTCTGCCTAGGGACACTTGGGTGGCTCAGTTAAGCGTCCGACTTCAGGTCAGGTCATGACCTCATGGTTCTTGGGTTTGAGCCCCACATGGGGCTCTGTGCTGACAGCTCGGAGCCTGGAGCCTGCTTCAGAATCTGTGTCTCCCTCTTTCTCTGCCCTTCCCCCACTTGAGCTCTGTCTCTCTCTCTCTCAAAAAAATAAATAAATATTAAAAAAATAAAAAAAAATTTTCTGCCTAATAGCAAAAACAGGTTAAAGGTAGGGGGACCAAACTTAACTACCTAAGCAGACAAAACGATGGTTCTGCTGTTACATTTAATTTTTAACAAAATAGTAAATTTAAATAAAACTGCATTCTAATAGCCTGTGGATCCCTTAGGTCAATGAAATGCAATTTCCATTAAGGAGAAATGTATCAAATGCCTTCTTAGAGTTTACAACTTTTATCTCAAAGAAAGGAAATAAAATCAGGATAGTCTCTGAGATAAAATTTTCCTGGTATGGCTTTCAACTTATGTTACCTATTTTCTCTACCTTGGTGACTTTTTTTTTTTCCTACACAGAAGAAATGAAAGAAAATTAAGCAATGGGTACTAGAAGAAGGAGGCACTCAATAGTAATGAGTTTTCTGATGAACAAACTGGGAAATTGGACATTACATACTAAGAAAATCACTTTTACAAGTCTCAGTGAATTAACATTTCTCAATTAAATAATTACTAAGTATATCTACTATGCACTAAGCTTTTCTGCATCTATTCACAAATGGAACATAAACTTGAAATTTTTTTTAACTGATCCTTATTTAGTGCATTATAAGGAGACAATCTTCACAAATGGTTTGAGGCTCTGTTCTCATTATATAAGCATCATAAAGATTTATTCACTTGGTGATCAAGATGATTCAAGAGACTGTCCCCAACTTCTTTACACGGAAAGGGAAATACTCTTCTAAAAGTTTGAGTTGATAAGTTGCTTCTTTAGAGGTAATTTTGGAGTTTAAAGTAGAACAGGAGAGATGAACTTTTTTTCATACACTAATCCAGCCAGGTATCATACTGTCCTATGGTACCAAGGTAGACTTGAATAGAAACGAACTATCCTATGGTTCTAAATAGCTTGTTAGAGGGATTCAGTCTTTACAAGTTAATTAGCATCCACTTGACACTAAAATCAGAAACATAACAAATAACACCCTGTTTTACTTACAGAACTTTAAGACTGTAAAGGCCAGCGAATGCTCCCTTGGGAATGTATGTCAAAGCATTTCCAGCAAGACGTCTGTGGATTTCAAGGGAGAAGAGAGACAGTAAGCATAGTACTTTTCATGAATTCATTTAATTGTTAAGAAATGCAATAGAGTTTTGTTCAAACCACAAGTACCAAAAACAACTGTAAAGAACCTTGTCTTGTTATATTTTGTGAAAAGTTTCTGTAAATTTCTAATCAAAAAGCTGACAAAAGAAGTGCCTACGAAGAAATATAATAAATTACCTATTTTACACTAAATCATTTAATAGCTTAGACTATATATGTAACTCTCCTTTCTAAAAAAAGTTATACAAAAGCTAGCACCATATGGGAATCTTCAAAAATTGTACTGTCAAAATGTGATTGTTACATGATTTTTATAATTCTTTATAAGCCTAAATAAATCAGATAATCAAACATAACAATATTTCTGTTGCAATTATCCCAACAATACCCAAAAATTATCCCAATTATCCCCCAAATACCCAATTTTCTTACCAGATTTGGCAAATGAGAATGCAGACTATCACAATCAGTTTTTTCCAAACTCTCAGAAAAGGGTAGAGTAGGGGCTCTTGGGTGGCTCAGTTGGTGAAGCATCTGACTCTTGAGTTTGGCTCAGGTCATGATCTCACGGTTTGCTTTGTGAGTCCAAGCCCCACATGGGGCTCTGCCCTGACAGCGCACAGCTTGCTTGGGATTCTTTCTCTCTCCTCCTCTCTCTCTGCCCCTTCCCCACTAGTGCGCGCTCACACGCACACACACCCCTCCCCCCCAAAATGAATAAATAAAAACTAAAAAAAAAAAGAAAAGGGCAGAGTAGCTTAATTAATGCTTTAATTGAGCAATCCCTTAAAAATTGAAAACAATAAAGCCTGTTTAGTATGAAAGACATTAATATGGTTTATTTAATGGAAACTTTTGACATCATTAACTGGTAAAATTTAAAAAGTTCAGTTTATAATATTTTTATAAGTGGGAAATGGTCAAGGTGAGAGCATATGTAAAAAAGATCAACAGGTATGGTACCTAAAGCATCTGGTTCAGTACTTTTGGTCAGTCACATCAAAGCCAAAGCCTCAGGAGTTAAATGGCTCCACAAAATGGAAAATCCAAGAACAACTCAGTGACTCAGAAGAGCACAGAACTCTTTAAGGAGCTGATCACATTGTCGAATGGTGTCGAAAAACACCCCCATATTTTCTTGGTGGAGATAGAAGTTGGGGGATCAAGGGGGAGCAGCCCATTTGACTGGTGCTTATTCCTGAAGGGTCTAACAGCTTCAAATTTATATTTTGGCATTATCTCCACATGAGAGAGAATTCATTTCCACTGAATCCCAGTGACCAGAATGAAATAAGCCATTCGGCATACAACTTCACGTTGGGTGTCCCATTGCTGGTCCACATCATAGAGACTAAACTGTGAGTATTGAAATAAATATTAGTTCATAAACAGAATTTCTGAATGGCACTTTTGGTATATGTATTAAAGAGCAGCATTTGCTTAATCCAAACTGAATTGACTTAAAATGAAAATATATCACAATTTTTATAATCTTACTTTTATTTATTAAAAAAAATTAAATACATAATGAGAGACTTGAACCTTCCAAGAAGCTTTGATTGTTTTGAGTCTGCAGCACTAACTTGCTGTGAGCTGTTAAAGAAGGTTTTATTTCTTAACTTCATTTTCTTACTAATTACATGAAATATTAAGATAAGGTAGCTACTCAGGTCCTTTCTATCTCCCACACTCTATGGTTTTCTCTGTCTCATCTTGTGTTTATTTGTGTGTGTGCCTATTTTCCTTCTCTTAACAAATATAATTTTGTTAAGATTCAGATAGCTCCTCCTGTCTTCCTCATGATGGCTAAAGAAAATTTCTCAAACTCTAAATAAATTTAGTGGTTCAGAATAGAAGTAAGAAAAAAGAGTAGAAAAATGACAGACTGCATTTTCCACTCTAGTAGAAAGGTATCATTTTATGAAACCTTTGTTTGGAAATATGTTTGTGAAACTGGATTGAGGGGAAGAAATTGATTGCTTCCTGTGTATGGTCAGAAAAGTTTGAAGGCCACCAGCCTAGAGCATACTAAGACATTCAATAAATGTATATCAATAACATGTAATTCAGCTAATATTTAACCAGGGTGGTTTCAGAGGTGTTTTGTTTATTTCCTATGAAGTTGTCTTACTCCAAAACTTCTTTAGACTTTCACACTGGCCTTCCATCTAGTCTCCCACATTGAGTCCCTCTCTACTCTCACTCATTCTGTATCCACTGATGGTCTTTGTAAAGCCAGCTCTGATTATATCCCCACCCTATTCAAAACCCTTCACCAGTTCCCATGCCAAATGAAAAGAAATGTGAAGTCCCTAACCTCTCCATAATTCCCTGATCTGTGCTCTACGCCGTAACTAAATCAAACTATGAGT
Source organism: Cryptoprocta ferox (assembly GCA_028646485.1). Classification (NCBI taxonomy): domain Eukaryota; kingdom Metazoa; phylum Chordata; class Mammalia; order Carnivora; family Eupleridae; genus Cryptoprocta; species Cryptoprocta ferox. The sequence continues at coordinate 43,619,179 of CM053571.1, forward strand.
CTTGCTTTTCTTAGACATATCCTTCCCAGTCTCCCTTCCGGCCCTTTGCCCTATCTAAAATGTTCTCCCTATTCTCCCTTCCTCTCTCGCAAAGTTAATTTTATTTCTGAGCTTTCCCAATTGACGGGCAATCTCTCTGTTTTGAACCACTTTGGTACACTTTGTGCCTCTCTTATGGGTTTGCTGGCTATATGTGTTACAGTGTGTACCTGCCTTGTCACACACATAATACTGGGAATGCCTTGAAAGTAGGAATTCTCTTTGTAACCATGGTAGTGCCTTGCGTAGTGTCTGAAACAGAATAGGATGCCCCAGTAGTGTCCAACTAACCACTCAAGTAGAGACTACTGTCTCCAGTATTGATTGTTCCTTCCATCTAGAATGATTCCCTCTACCCAGAGTTTTAGCAGAGAATATGGTCACCCATCTAAAGACTACACTTCCCAGCCTTCCTCACATCTAAACATGGTAACGCAACCAAGTTTGGCTGTGATCAACAGTGATATGTAAAAATTCCCATGTCTCCTCCCTTAAAGGAATGTGTTTGTCCCCAATTTTGTCTTTAACAGGATATTCCTGCAGAAGTGGTACTGGCGAGACAGTATTAATTAATGGAAAGCACTCCAAAGAAGGCAAACCAAGAACAGCAAAAGGGACAGAAGGAATCTGAGCTTCTGGATGACTTTATGGAGTAAAGCTACCCCCTAGCTCTGAAGTCTACTTTGGATGAATAATGTATGAATAATGAATCAGTATGATGCCTTTGTTGTTCTCTGCAAACAAGTCCATGACTGAAGGATAATTTAGTTGGCAAGGCTTGTAAACCTCTGCTGTCTAGAGACCTCGTCTGGATGCTGGTCTTGAGGAACGATGTGTGCAAAGCTGTTCCAAACTTCCGTATTCACTCTTCTTGCTTTATATCCCTTTTGTCCTTGTATCATTAGCTTGCAGCTGCCACACCCAAACTATCACAGCCATTGCGTGTTGCTATGTTTCTAATAGTCGCGCTAAAGTGGGAAGGCATTTACTTTATTATTCCTTCAAGCAATCTTTTCAAATCCAGGAAGTATTTATAGAGCGCCTACTCTGTGCTGGTGCTGCTGTAGGTGCAGAGATGCAGCTGCTTTTTTTTAATTTAAATCCAAGTCAGTTAACATATAGTGTAATAATAATTTCAGGAATAGAATTCAGTGATTCATCACTTACATATAACACCCAGTGCTCATCCCAACAAGTGCCCTCCTTAATAACCCTCTCCCCTTTAGCCCTCCCCAACACCCACCAGCAACCCTCAATTTAAGAGTCTCTTATGGTTTGCCTCCCTCTCTGCTTTAAATATATGCAGCTTACTTTCTAATGGGGAGAGAGTCATTATTAACAAAAAGACAAAGGAATACTACCACACAAAACATACCCTGAAAAAAAAAATCAAGGCCAAGGGAATAGAGAGCAATGTGGAGGGTGATGGGCTATTATCTCAGATAAGATGGTCAAGGAAACCTCTCTGCTGAGAGGGCATTTCAGCAGAGGTCTGAGACATGCAGGTATCTCTGTGAAGGGAGCAGTAGTGCAAAAGCCCTGAGGTGGGAGTGTGCTTGGTGTGGTCCAGAAACTGCAAGAAGGCCAGCATGGCTGAAGAGGAATGAGAGAGGGGGAGAATGGCAGGGATGAGGCTGGAGAGATGTCTGGGGCCACTTCACTTAGGCCTTTGGAGGCCAAGGTAAGGACTCTGACCAGGAAAAGATTTATGATTAGATCTATGTTTTAAAATGGTACCTCAGGTGGGAGCTTTTAAAGGGGAGAATGGAGTAGAAGCACAGGAGGCCCGCGGAGCAGTTCAGGTGGGAGGTGCTGGTGCAGTGCTCCAGTGACAGAGGTGGCCAGATGCGGGGGGATTTGGTGCCAACCTGGCAACTACTACTAGAGTCAGGGTGCAATGTAAGCAGCCAAAAGGAGCAACATTTTATATTTATGGTTATATTTTATATATAACTCACATGCATTTGATTAGTTATCCAAAATACTACATGTAATACTGAAGTAAATGAATTGTGTATGACTAAGAGTTGCTTATTGACTTAAGACAGACTCAGCCTTGGTTGATGATCATATTTGACTTAGCTAATCACACTGAGCTGACTAATAACGGTTATTTCAGCCAAAAAGTCCCTAATTATCCCTGACCACAGTCGTAATGTCAACAGTACATTTCTGAATTCTAGAGCAGAGCTTTCAAATGAATGCTTAACTCTTACTACTGCTAATGTGTCCAGTGTCATCAAGTAGCTTTGATGGTTCCTGAGACCTTGACTTTGGATGTGAAAAGGAGAAAGGAAAAACTTTTTATTTATTTATCTTATTAGTTTAAATTATTGTTAGGGTAAATACCTTTCTGTTATATTTCCTGAACTATAGCTTACTTTTCATGAACTGTTCTTCTTTTCTGGGCAAGGACTTTTAGAACCCTTGAGTCTATATTCAGAACTAACCCATGGGACCATGAACCTGCATTTTTAGGGGAGTTTGTCTTAAAGCAAAGGAATTTATTTTATTTACTTAAAAATTTTATAAATGTATATTTATTTTTGAGAGAGAGAGAGAGAGAGAGAGAGCAAGAGAGCGGGGTAGGGGCAGAGAGAGAGGGAGACAGAATCAGAAGCAGACTCTAGGCTCTGATCTATTGGCACAGAGCCTGACGCGGGCCTCAAACCCACGAACTGTGAGATCATGACTTGAGCTGAAGTCAGATGCCCAACTGACTGAGCCACCCAGCTGCCCCAAAGCAAAGGAATTTATGATGCGCCATGAACTATTTCCTGAGCTGGTGGAAGATCTGTCTCATTGACAAAAACAACAGTTTAAGGAAATCATTGGATCCTTCTCATTTCTTTACTATGTGGGTTGATTTTAGTAATTCTAAAATTAAATAAATATCAACTATGGGGGAAAAAGGCTTTTGAATGAATACATGAATAATGAGAACTGCACACAAATCTTTCTTGTGACGATTTGAACTAACAAATCTCTGGCAACTATGTTCCAACCCCAGAGACTCACATACCCATTTGTCTGAGAGTTGGATTTTTTTCTTGTTTCTAAAATTATTTCACAGGAATATCTCTTCCATCATCTTCATTTCTATAATAAGATACAACTTAATAAGGAAAACTTTTATATCTTTTTATATGATATAAAGAACGTGTTTATTCCTAAAGATACCACTCCATATATAAGAGCCCATTATCGTTAGTTTCCCTGACTCAGTTGCATAAAAAGAAAAAAAAATCAAGTTATAATAGACACATTCCTCTTCACGTAAGTCAAATAAGTAAATGTTTTGGTGTTTAACCACCAATTAAATATCTTTGAGGGGCACCTGGGTGGCTCAGTGGGTTAAGGAGTTGACTCTTGATTTTGACTCAGGTCATGATCTAGCACTTGGTGAGTTTGAGCCCTGGGTGGAGCTCTGTACTAACAGTGCAGAGCCTGCTTGGGATTCTCTCTCTCTCCCTCTCTCTCTGTTTCTCCCCCACTTGTGCTCCCTCTCTTGCCCACTCTCAAAATAAGTAAGTAAACTTAAAAAAAACTTTGAGACTGTATTTTCTTTCAATCTCTATAGTAATTTGAATCCCAAAGTAAAGAAATCTAAAGGATTTTTGTTGTTGTTTTTTGGATAGCTTCATTTTGTGAAAAACAGAAGGACGAGAGCAAAGCAATCAGAGGTCACATCTGGTCCTTCTGACTTCTCTCTCCTCTCTGGATGTCGGCCTGGAGAGGGACAGGTGTGTGGGTAGAATGGGGTATGCATGGAGAGTGGAAGGGCTTGACTCTGTTCTCTGATTGACAGCCTCAGGGAAGTCACCGTGCGGGGAGCCATGGTCTAATATGGGTTTCCCTGGCTGAGTTCCAAAGGCAGAGGAGCATTTCCAGAGCTAGTGAGAGGGCCTGGCAAGTTCTACCAGGCCTCCTGGGTCAGTTCTTGTGAGAATGTTTTGCCTTGTTATTCTTAGGTTTTTTTTTCCTTTCCCTTTTCAGTTTTCTTCCTTCTCACCATTAGTGTGCTGTGAGGCTTAAAAAAAGTCCCTTAACTTTCCTGGGCCTCATTTCACTTATTCTTTAAAATGATAAAGTTCTTTCACAAAGGTCTTTATCTGCCCTCAAATTGTTTTTCTGGCACATATGCGTTTCCTGCTTACCCTCAGTCTTTCCCCCCTCAGCCTCCCTCTACCATGCTGTTTTCTTCTCGTTTATTGTAAGAGTCCTTTATTACATGTCACTAACATTTTAAAGCACTTTTCCATATTTTATATCAGGAAGTAGATCAGAGATTATTATTGTCCACATTTTTGTAGGTTAAGATACCAAAGCTCAGAAAGGTTTCACTTCCCGCTATCATTTAAAGGTAATCTAGTCTTTTCTTAGGGTGCATTGAAGCACTGTAACAGCAGGGCTTCTTAAACAACCAGGGCAGGATGAACTTGAATATGATAACTCTTATGATTTAAAAGAAGACTTTTCTGACTACTTAGCAAATTTGTGCTGGCTTCGAGAAGTTATTGCTTTGTTTTCCAACTTCTTTACAAAGTACATGAGACCTGGATGGCATACATTCTGTACTTGCAAAATTAATTCGTTCTAGAAAATTGGTGGGGGCCAACATCAGGTTTAATGGTAGTAGTTTCCCCCTCTTTCCATGCTGAAGATCTGGCTGACATTTGCCGATTTCCTGTTTTCTGGTACTATTTTCCTTCTCTGTGATTTTCTGATATTAATTTCCAGTGACTCTGTTATTATTTCTGGACTTCTTTTCACTCTTCTGAGTTGTGATTTACCTGAATAATTGTAGTTAAACTATAACTTAAACATAAAATGTCTGAAGTCTCTTAGTCCTCTACAATGTGTCAAAATATTTCATATGAAGAAATTCTTCTAAATTTAGCAAGAACCATAATAATATTGTAATTAATAACTTTCTTTAAAAAAATTTTTTTAGCATTTATTTATTTTTGAGAGACAGAGAGACAGACTGTGAGTGGGGGAGGGACAGGGAGAGAGGGAGACACAGAATCAGAAGTGGGCTCCAGGATCTGAGCTGCCAGCACAGAGCCCCAAGCGGGGCTCAAACTCATGGACCACGAGATCATGACCTGAGCTGAAGTTGGAAGCCTAACTGACTGAGCCACCCAGGTGCCCCTGTCATTAATGACTTTCAAAAGATGGAGTGATGAATACAAACATTATTGTCAATTCAGATTTGTTATTCGTGATTCAACTGTATTGATTAAGTGCTCTTGTTGTTTTAGGGGCCACTCCATTGATAAGTGTGGCTTTGGGTTATCCTTAAAGGAGCCAAGTGTCTGGGTGATATGAAGAGTTAGACAAAAATAGGATGAAACTCATAGTCAGATGTAATCTACTAATCTTCTCTCTGCTGTCAGTAATGCATCATCATTGTAACTGACCAAGCTCAGCATGGTGGGTTTTCTTTTATAAGATACCCAGGCCAGTGAAAAGGACCCAGATGCTTAGAGTTTAACCCTCTGCATTCACCTTTGGTAAGGTTTGCTGAAGCCTGTTTAGCAGCAGCCTTGGATGCAAGGACTATGAAATTCTGTCAACTGTTTTTCTTCCCATTGAAGGAAATATGCCTTAAGAAGTTGTGATTTTCAAAAAAATGTGGTCTCCCCCCATCCCCCAATAAATTAAACATATCCAATTGGTCAAATCCAGTAACAAATCTTTCCTTTTATAAACTGTGTGTTTATGAGCTGTCCATTTTTCTTTCATTATTAGGATAAAAATATTCAGATTTCAAGGTTTGAAGACTAAGACCACTGGAACGAATAAATGAATTCTTCAGGGCAACATAGACTATTTCAGTGGACATAGAGCCCTATGGTTTCTTTAATCACAGACTAGTAGAGTTCAATATTAACTCCTTTGTGAAACCTCTCTTAACTACCTCAGTCTACAGTCATCTTTCCTATAGAACATATTCTATACAAGGCTGTCTGTAAGGTTCATTTTCTTCCTTTTTATTTGTAGTCTACCTGATCTGATTATAGATTCCTAAGGCCAAGAATCTTTTGCTTGCACTTAGCAGGGAGGGAGCTGAATCAATATTTATTGATTGATCATTTGATCTTGTCTCTAAAGACAGTTGGCCATTGTGCTACAGTGGCTTTAGGTCTGGCATTAACTATTCCAAGATGGCTGGCTAGTCACATAACCAGATCAAAAACAGTTAAAATATATGCTGTCTTCATTACTCATCAAATTTAAATTCAGCAATTTCTTTTCTTTTTTTTTTTAATGTTTTATTTATTTCTGAGAGAGAGAGAGAGAGAGAGAGAGACAGCTTGAGCAGGGGAGGGTCGGAGAGAGGGGGAAACACAGAATCTGAAGACAGGCTCCAGGCTCTGAGCTATCTGTCAGCACAGACCCCAATGCGGGGCTCGAACCCATGAACTGCGAGATCATGACCTGAGTCGAAGCTGGACGCTCAACTGACTGAGCCACCCAGGTGCCCCAGCAATTTCTTTGAGTAGTTTCAATATGCCATGTATAGTGCCTTGGGGCATGCAAGCAGTATTTACCTTTAATTAAACAGTTTGTAAGTTCCACAGTGTTAAGTATTTTATATACATTGTTCTATTTAATTATTATAAAAACCATATGAAACAACATGATTATTTGCCTTTTACAGAGGGGAAAATGAGCCTCCAAGAGGTTATTTGCTTATGCTTACATAGAAAAGTTTACAAAAGAGAATTTGGTTCAACATAGCATTTTGGCTAAAAAATTTCAGTTTTTAACGATTACTTTTGTTAAAAGTAGGTTGATCTGGAGCTTAGGCTGGCCAGGAAAAAATCAGTCTAAAACAGGAAAAAGGACACAAGGACACAAATGGCTGTATCACTGGGGTTAAGGCCATAAGGAAACTGTGCTCACTGCTCACTGCTTCTTGTTCAGATTCCTCCCATCGCCCTGCAGATGCTGTGCATCCTTATTTCTCCTCACCACTATGACTACTGGTCTCTCTTTCCTATTGCTAGCCCCTCTTTTAATTCTCATCAAGTTTCTGTCCTCATGCCTTTTCTTTTTTCTCTGTCTGGTGGTGCTCAAATTTCAGTGTGCATTGCCATCTCCTGAGAAGCTACAGAAAATCAGATCCCCAGGCTCCCACCCAGACTTAGTGAATCAGAACTTCTAGGGAGAAGGATTCAGGAAACTGCATTTTAAAATAAGCAGCCCAGGTGATGTTGATACGGGTAGAGAGCCACCCTGGGAAACACAGAATCTACACCTTCTCTCAAAATTCTCATCTGCCCCAGCACCTTCAAGAATCACCTCTTTGTAAACAACTCTTCAGTCACTCTTTCTACAGCAGACTCATCATGCTCCAGACTCATTTTCCAACTGTGTTAATGACATCTTCATTGGGATGTCCCACTGGCACCTTACACCTAATATCTTCAGAGGCAGACATTCCCCGCCTCCAAAATATCAGCTCTTCCTCTTGAACTCCCCATTTCACTGACCGTGCCTCACCAGTCTCCTGGCACCTAATCTTGTAACCTTACTCAGAGTCATCTCTCACCTTTGGACATCCCATTAGGTCCTCACAATCAACTGATGAGTCTCTGACTATCTTCCTGCCCTGTGATGCTTCCATATATTCCAGTGGGTCTCAGCTCACCTGCAGAGCTTTAAAAAATAATGTCTGGGTCCCCAGTGAAACCCATTAAATCAGAATCTCTGGGAATAAGCCCCAGGAATTAATAGTTTTAAAAATGTTTCAGGTGAGGGGCACTTGGGTGGCTCAGTCGGCTAAGCATCTGACTCTTGATTTTGGCTCAGGTCAGATCTCACTGTTGTGAGATGGAGCCCTATGTCGGGCTCCTCCTTGTTGAGCATGGAGCCTACTTGAGATTCTTTCTCTCTCTCTCTCTGCCCCTTCCCTGCTCATTCTCTCTCAAATTAAGTAAATAAACTTAAATAACTTTAAAAATGCTTCAGGTGATTCTAATGCATATGCAAAGGCAGGAAACTCTGAAATAATTCTCAGTTTAATACTGATAAGATCAACTAGAAGCCTTTATGTATCCATCCCCAGAGATGATGATTCATCCATTACTTGTTGGAAGAATTAGGAGAGGTTAGTTAATGGGTTTTAATAGTTATCCAGAAAAGACGATAAGAACCTGAACTATGTGGTGATGAAATAGAGTAAAAATGGGAAAGAGTGTGGAATTATGAGCTCTGGATTTTGGAACATGGCTGACACTAGGGGGTGAGAGAGAAAGAATGACAGACACAAAAGGAGTGACAGACACAGTGATCACAAGTTTGGATAATAAGAATGCTGACGGCAAGTAGGAAAGGCAAGAGAAAGAGCTTGTTGGGAGGCAGTAGGAGTAAATCTGGTTCTGCACTTGCTAAGTTTTACAGTATTGGTGGGGTAAATGGAAGTACCACTTGGTTGAGGATTTTCCAAGTACTAGTCCAAGTACTCGACTAGCAGTATCAGCATCACCTGAGAATTTGATTATTTATGCAAATTCTTGACATCTTCTCCTCCCATTTCCAACCTTCTGAAGAAATGCTGTGGTGGGGTTCAGCAAGGTATGGTTTAACAAGCACTCCAGATGATTCTGATCTCACTAGAATTCGAGAACCACTGGCCCAGAGTAGTGGTCCTCAAATTTATCATGCATCGAAATTCCCTGAAGAGCTTGTTAAGGGTGATTTCCTGGGCCTAATCCCCAGAATTTCTGATTCAATAGGTTGGAATGGGGCAGAGAATTTGCATTCCTAACAAGTTCATAGGGGTGTCAATGCTGTTGGTCCAGGGACCAGACTTTGAGAACCACTGGTCAGCAGTGAAAGACAAAAGAAATCTGAACCAGTAACATTGAGTTTTTGGTAGTTGTTTACCAAACAAAAATGGTTCAGCTCTTGGGTTTCTTTCTCGGGCAACTTCAGTTGTCTCCAAATGGGTCTGTAGCCTCCTATCAGGTCTGTCGGCTATAATTTTCCAATCTCTTTTGCATAGAGAAATCAGAGAAATCTTTTAAAATCATGAATCCTATTATTTCACTAGCTGAACACAACCCTCCAATGGCTTTCCATTGCTCTTATTTTAATTCTATACCTAGCCTGATTGGTCCTGCATGATCTGATCTTTGCCTTCCTTTCCAACCTCGTCCCACGTCAGTCCCTCTCCTGCTCCCCCTGTAGCAGCCACAGTGATCTTCTTCCATGTCTGCAAACATGTTACATTCCTTCCTACCTCAGGACCTCCACTCACACTGTTCTTTTGGCAGACACTCTATCCCGCCTCTTAGGACCACCAACGTCCTTTCATCCTCCTGATCTCAGTGTAGATGTCATCTTCTTAGACTTCCCTCTTTGTCCTCTCTTGTCATTTATTCTCTCCCTGTGTTTGTGCTCTTCATCACTCTTGTTACAATCATCATATCTCATAGGCGCTAGTGTCCTTACTCACAATCTGCCTCCCCCTCACTAAATTATAAGCTCCCCTACAGTGGGGACTTGCTGAATGATTGAGTCCTATTCTCTCTTATGTTCCCAGTGGCTCGATAAATATGCATTGAATAAACAAATTAAAAAGTACCTGAGAAAGGAGACAGTAAAATGAAGTACAGAAATCTGGAATGTCTACCTTTTAAAGGTGGAGGAGGAAGGATGCTGAAGAGAAAAAGAAGAGGAGCCAGAGGGGTAGGGAACTTTCAGAACACTGCCAAAATTGTTATAACAAAAGATACACACACACACACACACACACACACAAGGACAGATATCTAAATGTCCATCTCTAGCTATATGGATAGACATTTGGAAAAGAACCAAAATAACTGCCATGAAGTCACATTAGAGAAAATGAGTTTCAAAGAGGCAGCATTTTTAATCATTTGCCAGATCCATGAAGACAAGAGATGGAACACTGAGACAAAGCCAAGGGGCAGGAAGATTATTCATGGGCACGAAGGTGTTTTCATTTTACTAACACATCCAATATGTGAATTAGAGTTTACCAAAGTTCTTTCATCATTATTTCATTTGATCCTCAGGAAAAAATCTCAAAAGACAGGCAGGACAGCTCTCACTGTTTTCAGCCACATGATGAGGAAATAGAAGTATCAAGCGTAGATTGTGCTTTCAGGAAGTTTGGTGGTATTTCTCATTACAAATTTCATCTGCAATAATCGGTATCTACTATTTATATAGAGATTCTTCAAGGCCAACCATAATATGAGCAAACAGTTCCAGGGAACAATAGTAACTTAAAAACAGACCTCCCTAGAGCTTCTCATGTTTCCTTGACGGCTAAATCGAGTATTTGATTCCAATAGCATTAGAATCTGGAAAGATTTTAAAATGCTACTCGGAAATAAAGGCCTTCAACTCACACTGTTTAAAATGGTAACAGTTCATTTTCCCCTCTGGTTTCATCATACTACGAATCTAAGTTTAATGGGACTTGTGGATGTCAGCATTAGCGACGCTCTGCCATTAGCTCCTAACATCTGAACCACACTCTGAGTACCAAATGTAGGCTCTTTAATCTGTCCAAACAGCAAACATTAACATAAATCCCTAATAGAACTGAATCAACAGAACTGGGAGAGACACTGTTGGAGAGAAATGCAATTAGCGCTCAGGATGTTCAAATTTGGGAAAAGGGGAAGGGGAGGAAAAAGAGTTAGGGAGAGGGAGGGAGGCAAATCATGAGAGACTCTTGAATACTGAAAACAAACTGAGAGCTGAAGAGGAAGGGGGAAAGGGGAGGGGGGGGTGATGGTCATGGAGGAGGGCACTTGTAGGGAAGAGCACTGGGTATTATATGGAAACCAACTTGACAATAAACTATAAATAAATAAATAAATAAATACCAAAAAAAAAAAAACAACAACAACAAATTTGGGAAAGAACTATTCGGCGTTGATAGTGTTTCAAAGAGTTTGAAAGAGTTTTTCTTTCTTTTTTTAAAATTTCTTATTTTTAAATGTTTATTCATTTCTGAGAGAGAGAGAGAGCAAGTGAGCGAGCAGGAGTGGGGGAGTGGGGGAGTGGGGGAGGGGCAGAGAGAGAGGGAGACACAGAATCCGAAGCAGGCTCCAGGCTCTGAGCTGTCAGCACAGAACCTGACATGGGGCTCAAACCCATGAACCGTGAGATCATGACCTGGGCCAAAGTTGAAGACTTAACCAACTGAGCCACCCAGGGGACCCTGAAAGAGCTTTTCCTTCCCAAGTCCTGGATCCCTGGGTTACTGCAAAATCAGGCTCGTGAAAGAGGAAAGAAAGAGGTTAGACTCTTCTCAAAGGTGTTTTCATTTTACTAATACAACTCAATACTTGTATGAATGAGAGCTTACCAAAGTTCTCTCATTATCATTTCACTCGACTCTCATCAACATCTCAAAGCACAGGCAGGGCAGCTCTCACCATTATCCCCGGAGACCCAGTGAAGTCAAGTGGATTAGAGGTAGTGCAGAGACAAGACCTGGGCTTTGCCTCTATATCTGCACTTTTCTCCCAACACAGCACAGCCTCACCACACTCAGATACGGTGGTTTTGTTTTTTCCCAAAAGTAAAAGGCTCTCCTTCTCTTTGTAACAATAGGACATTTGGCCTCTGCATGTCTAGTCACTGTGTAGAGTTAAAAAAATAAATAACACATGATAAATAAGACTTGAATGTGCCAACATATGTGGCACAGGTAGCAAGCATTCTAGAACATTACGAGGGAGAGGAGCTAATCAATGGTGACGGCCTTTATTCTTCTTATATAATTGCCTCAGATATTCACTTTCTCCGGGGTTATAATATACATATATTTCTAAACATTGAGTCAGGGAGTACCATTAGGGCTTTTTTGGTTCTTAGAGGATTTTAAACTGTGACACCTTTGCTAAGCTCCAGGGAGGGGTGAGGGATGAATCATGGCTGTCTACTCAGTTTACAACACAGTTAAATGAATTAAACTAGGGAAATGATAAGTTGGGTTATTAGTGAACAGGAAGAGTGGTTACTTGCCTCTATTCATAGTGATTTTTAAAAACTGAGTTTTGTGGTGGGAGTTTCATTAAAATCATTAATAGTATTGGTAACATCTTCTTATTTAATAGATAAAGAGAAAAAGCACAGAGATAAGCTGAATAAACTGAATGAAAGAATACTTTTAGAACAGGGCTATACTGTCATAACAAAAGCTACACACACACACACACACACACACACACAATGAAAGATAATCTAAATGTCTGTATCCAGGTGTATGGTTGTCATTTGTTAGTTCAGGTAGAATACTATGTAAATATGCTGTTCAAGTATATGTATGTACATGTAAAAATAGTCACTAAGGTTTTGTACCTGTGGAGCAGTGCTAAATTGGTGATACTCTACATCTGAAAATTCTGATGACATTTCTCTATAACCAATAATCCGTGATGGTAGTGAATTAATAACCTGAATATCCAATCTCTCCCTGCTGGGTAGACAGATCTCTTTCTTACCTTCTCTATTTCATTCCTCCACATATACACAGACAGACACAAATATATGACAGACCTATGATTACAAAATTTAATTTAAATAACAATTTAAAGGGTTCAGTTGTGCAAACCACTGTTCTAGGTACTATTGGGGAAAAGAAATGTACAAACCACATTACCACTTCCTCTACCTTCTGAGTGTGGCTTTAAAGGTGGGTTGGAATTTTAGTCCTGACACTTAACACTTCATGATCTTGGACAAGTTTCTTATTTTCTCTGTACATCATCTTTTTTTTTTTTTTATCTACAAAGTGGGAATAATAATAATATCTACCTTTATGGGATTATTAGGAGAATTCAGTGGAAACATGTATGTAAGGTATTTTAAACACAGTAAGCTATTATCGTCATTATAATTACACTATTATTTTGAAGATCTTATACTCTAGAAGAGAATACAGACTTAAATATAGCTAAGTCTAATGAAATTATCAGCAACATAACAGAGGCATAATCATAATACTCTGCAAAACAGGTGCTTTTTTTTTTTTTTGCTACGTTTTGTTTTGTTTTAAACACAATACTCTAAAAATTAGCCTTGGGAACAACAGAATAAACCAAACAGAGTTGATCATTTTTCCAGGTTATATAAACACTATGCCCTTTTGCCATGAAATGAATAATGATGTCTTTAAAACATCAGTCAGATACAACACAAAATTATATATGAGAAAGTGGTCTAGCTTTTAGATTCTGCAAGTTGGCCAACTCAGCAGAGGGAATTTCAGGACAGAATGAAAAACTAGAAGGAATAGTCCTTTAAAGGTCCCCTCTATTTCTAAAATTCCATGATTCTACCGTCAAGCCACTTAATGGAGTTTCCAGATATCAAAATAAGACAATATAGAAAAATATCTTTTTCAAATGGTAGTTCCTTCTCTCTGTCTCTTTTTTCCCCCCTGACTTTTCTCAATTACCTTTTGAGAAACGGCCTTGGAACAGAATTAACATTTACCTCATGAAGAAAGAGGAGTTATTTTGAATGAGTTGGGTCGCTGACGGAGGAATTCTATTGAACAAAGTCCTTAGGGAAGTGAATTATTTATTGATTCAGTTTGTGATCTAAAGTTGAGGTGCATGTTGACACAGAACAGAAGCCTTGTGCCATCGCATAGTGTAAGGAAATTAAAGAGAAAAGCATAAGAAATGGATACCTTCGAAATACAGGGGTAAATAAGCATCATATGTTAATTATGGTGAGAAAGGGAAGATGAGAAGGATGGAAATGAGGAAAAAATCCTAATTGAAATTTGCTAAAGGTAACCTTTAAAAATATTGGTTAATGTCTACCATATCTGTTATTTTTATCTAAGGCAGCTAACTTGTACAAGAAGCTCCTTTTACATGTTTTCTTCTCTCATTGTTCATTCATTCATTTACTCATCCATCAAAAAATATTGATTACTTTTTTAAATATTTATTTTGAGAGAAAGCGAGCGAGCATGAGTGGGGGAGGGGCAGAGAGAGAGAGGGAGAGAGCATCTCAAGCAGGGTCCAGGCTCAGGACAGAGCCCAGCGGTGGGCTCAGTCCCACCGGTGGGCTCAGTTCCACTGTGAGATCATGACCTGAGCCAAAATCAAGAATCGGATGCTCAACCAACTGAGCACCCCAAAAAATATATTGATTATTTATTATATACAAGCCATGACTAAGATAGACAAGTTCTCAGCCCTTATCAAGGTTAATTTTTAGCAACAGAAATGGCCAGAGAGAAAAAGAAAAGGGGAAAAGAGGAGGTGGAAAACCCCGATTGAAAACCCATTCCTTGACTGATAAAAACTTGCTGTATAATCCCGTCTTCGGAGCTTCCCCACTGTACCGCGGGATAACAATCTGGACATATATTCAACGTTCAGTAGTAAAACAATAGCATTTGCTAAAATATAAGGCCATCAAAAATAAAGATAAAACCCTTAGGGAAGTTTGAGAATATTATCTTCTTGAAAAAGAAAAAATTGACGTAGTGTAATTTGGTTATGATGGAATATTCTTCCCAACTCCCGTAGTGGATCATGCAGTGCATCAACCCTTTAAATTACGCTCCAGATTGGACCCTGACTTTAGGAATTATAAAGGAAGTATTTTCAAAAGAGGTCATTGCCTAAACAATTCCTTTAATCAACAGTCAGAGGATTTACTATAGTGATGGTGCCAAACTTTCTTCATGAAGACGGTGATGGCACATCACTCCCTCCGTCTCCATCACTCAAAAGGGTAAGAGGATCGAATGAATTTTTAAATGCAGATTTTTGGATTACACAGTTCTTTTTCATCTTCTGGAAAATGATTACTAGACCTAATCAAGATTCCTCTGTGTATCATTAGCTAATTTTAGCTTCCTCCTTTTTTATTTTTTACAGTGAATTTGGGAGAGCCCAGTTTGAAGTCCTCTGTGGATTTCATGTTTTTCTGTTCAAGCCTTGAGGGAAGCTAAATTAAGAAGTAGGAAAATAGTAATTAAAAGTGATTAGGACAAGAAGTTTTGGTGCTACGGAATGTGGACCCAATTCTCCCTGTCACAACCCAAACCAAGCGGCCGTTTTTGGTTTTGATTATAGCTTTACTTGCTATTTTAATAAACACAAACGAGTATTCAAACTTTTAATATCCTGCTGCTTAACTATTTCCAAAGAGACATCCAGCTCTTTTAAACAGCCTTTGTTTTAAAATTTTAATTTGTTTGGCTCAGTCTCACCTTAGAAAGTTGTAGCGTCATGGTAAACTCTTTTATAAGTTGATTTCCAGAATCATAGGCAATTTTTTTTCTCCCCTCCCAACTAAGTGTTTCCTCATGTGCCAAAATTGTTGGTGCTGACAGCTTTTTTTGCCTTGTTTTATCTGGTTCCCACAGTAAGTATGAGGGGCAAACACAAGAATGCAGGCAGTGTTGACTGGACGCATCACTACTACGGTGATACTTACAACTCCTCTAGGAAGCGGAGGCTGTGCAGGGGATTCGGGGGCAGTTGACTGATGTTGTTCATACTGAGGTCTCTGGAGAGGAAAACAGACAGCATGTGAGGAGAGGAGCGGTGTATGCCATCACAAGGAAATCCAGCTGCTCAGTTCACACAGTTTCAAGCAATACCGCCAAACTCATTCTTTTGCTTGACAAGTGAATCGCTATTTTGCATCTGAAATATATTCCTGCCCACTACCTCCCCCCTCCCCCCCGCCTCAGACCATCTTGGTCTCTCTATCAAATTAGAGATCCTAGGAGGAGCTCATGTGAATTCAAAATGATTTAGGCCATTCATGGGCATGGTTGTAATACTTCATGTTTAAAATTATGTGAGTAGGACAGCAGAGGAAACAGACATAACTCAACCCTAGACATAACCCAACTTCATGACTTGCTTTGAATTTTGTGACAAAGAGAAATGTCTTCACCGTGCAACTCTGAAAGTCCTGCTTCTGTGGGGCTATAAGCACCTTGTAATAACAAATGTTTTGATTCAAGGAAACTTAAAAAAACAAAACAAGACAAAAAGCCTATTCCCTCCTTCTAACATGTTCCCTTTGCAGGTTCTCGGATTGCATTAAATAAGTGAAATGAACCATAAAACAAGGGTGTAATGTGATCCTGCTCTGGAGCACACTTCCTGCTGGGTCTGCACGGTAGTTCCTGGCACAGGAAACAACAAGCCACTTTGGGCAGAACTCAATCAATTTTTGTTTTAAGGGAAACTCCGTGTAATTAGATTTTATTCTGTTTTTACTTTTCTATTTCTTTACTGTCTCCCACAGAACCCTATAGCATCCCTGATATATGCCGTCTGGATCTGAGAGGACAAAAGACCAAGTGCTGGACAGATTGTCCTCAAGACCAACGAAGACTTTATATAACAGCTACAAGTTGACTTTAAAAATGACCCATTGATCAAACCTGAAGATTCAGATTATATTTAGAATTCATTATAATCTCAGATCAGGTGTACATACTTAAATTTTACCTCAAGATAAGACAATGAGTTTCTTTTTATTTATTATTTTAAAAATTGATTTAATTGGCATATGACATTGTATTAATTTTAGGCATGCAACATAATAATTTGATATATGTATGTATTGCAAAATGATAACCACAATAAGTTTAGCTAACATCCATCACCATACAAAGTTAGAACATTTTTTTTCTTATGATGAGAACTTTTAAGATTTATTCTCTTAGCAACTTTTAAATAAACAACATGGTATTGTTAACTATATTTGCCCTGCTGTACATTACATCCCCAGGATTTACTTATTTTGGAATTGGAAGTTTGTATCTTTTGACCACCTTTACCCATTTCACCCATGAGCTTTTTGAAAATATCCTTCTTGGGGCGCCTGGGTGGCTCAGTGGGTTGAGCGTCCGACTTCCGCTCAGGTCATGATCTCACAGTTCGTGGGTTCGAACCCCACATCGGGATCTGTGCTGACAGCTTGGAGCCTGGAGCCTGTTTCCAATTCTGTGTGTCCCTCTCTCTCTGCCCCTCCTCTGCTCATGATCTGTCTCTCTCTGTCTCTCAAAAATAAATAAATGTTAAAAAAAAATCCTTCTTATTTAAGTGGCCACACCCATAGCGCCTAACCAGTTGATGTCAGTATGAACTGCTTGGTTCCTTTATCAAATATTAACTTTTAATCATTGATGGTAAGAATTAAGGGATTGATCATTTACTCTTTACAAAGTCACTAGTATGTACAGGTAGGTAAAATATTCAGTAAAATGTTTTAGAGTATGGTAAAAACCAGTTATAACTTTTAGTGTCTGCTACTGAACAATTACATAGCTGAATAAAATGCCATTTTCTCGAGCTAAAACTAAACATTGCCAAAAATATTCACTGAAAATTTTCTATTACCATATATTAAATATCTGGATTTTTTTCTGGCATTGTTTAGATAAGAATGCCAAATGATTGATTAACAATTTAAATTTGTTGTGCAGATATTTCTCTGAAGTAGCAAAATTGTTTAGTTCACGGAACAGATGTGTATTAAACTAATCAATGAAGTTTCTGAATTCTTCACAGAGACTGTATGATCTCTGCAAAGACGATATTTCTCAGGTATTCACTCATTTCTAATTGATATCCCACTATGTCCTAAAAGAAGCAAGGCAGTTTGTTTTAGGAGCATGTTTTTTAGCAACCCGGACTAAACCAGTTTCAACATCAAGACAGCTGGTATGGGTAGTACGAACTCCCCTCTGCTCTTATGTTTTTCTGTGTGATGTGCAAATCAGTTTGGGATAAACATCTATCTTGTCCATATGCAGAAAGCTCTAAATAGAACAAGGAAATTTACATATTTGGGAGATTATCATAAACACTCCACATTATTTTAATATTTATTATCTTATTTCAGGCTCCTGAAAGTGAAGCTTATATAAGCCTTCACTCTCAGGGTCCCCCACCGGAACTCTTTACGGCAGAACAGCAGAAAGAGTACAGGCACTGTCAGAGTATAGTGTCTTGGGTTTGAATCCGGATCTCCCCATTCACTAGCTGCATGATCTTGGGAGAATTGATCTCCCTGTGGCATACTTCCTTATATTTAAACTAGGGAACTAAACTACATTAATAGTTTGAGACCCTGGGGAGCCTGGCTGGCTCAGTCGGTTGAGGGTCCAACTTCAGCTCAGGTCATGATCTCATGGTTCATGGATTCGAGCCTCGCGTCGGGCTCTGTGCTGACCGCTAGCTCAGAGCCTGGAGTCTGCTTCGGATTCTGTGTCTCTTTCTCTCTGCCCCTCCCCAGTTCACACTATGTCTCTCTCTGTCTCTCAAAAATAAGTAAAATGTTAAACAAATATATTAAAAAAATAGTTTGAGACCCTATCCTATGTTTCCAATCAAAAGAGGGTGACTTAATTTACTTCTTAAAAAGAAGAGTATCTCCTTTTCCCAAAAGGAATTAATAACTTCTCTGTGTTACCTGATGTTGGAGTTCCTCTTAGAAAATGAGCAAATACTCCTAAACCTGTCCTTTACCACCTGTTTTCTAATAAGGCTATTTTCTTTTAAAGAGCTTCTAAGCAATGCGTATAAGCCTGTAGCAGAAAATAATTAAAAAATTTTTTTAAATCTTTATTTTTGAGAGAGAGACAGAGTGTGAGCAGGGGAGGAGTAGAAAGAGAGGGAGACACAGAATCTGAAGCAGGCTCCAGGCTCTCAGCTGTCAGCACAGAGCATCCCAATGCAGGGCTCAAACTCACAAACCGTGAGATCATGACCTGAACCGAAGTCGGCTAACTGAGCCACCCAGGTCCCCCAGAAAATAACTTTTAATATCAACAATCTAAGGTAAAATGAAATAGGCCTATAAAATATAAATTCGAAGTGCGTAAGGTAAAAAGGAATTTTCTGCATTTACTATTTTCATTCTGTAATCACCTTTGCAGTGATGTTCAAATGGAATAGTGGTTCTCTAGCTCAGTGCTTCCCAAACTATCCATGGTGAAAGACCATTTTTTTTAAGATTTAAATTTTAGTTAGTTAACATACAGTGCAATATTGGTTTCTGAAGTAGAATTCAGTGATTCATCACATACATACAACACCCTAGTGCTCATCACAAGTGCCCTCTTTACATCACAAGTGTATATGCCCACTCATATACAAAATTTTGAATTTGCTATAGGTCTATAATTTCCAAAAAAAAAAAATAATAAAATTAATTACTAGAAAAGGGAAATTAAAAAAAACCTAAAATACATAAAATAGGGCCTCAATATTTTGTTATGTGATTCAACATAGATTATTCAATTACTATAAAAGTTTGTAAACCTTTACTCTCAAATTCTTACTGTTGTGGATCAGTAAAAAACAGCTATGTCGTGGGAAGGGTCCTTGGACCACTCTTTGATTAGCAATGCCCTTCTTGCCTTCATGTCAATTTTAGTTAAAAATGATAGAATGAGAACAACATTAAAACTCTGTACAAAAATTCTCCCTTTCTTACTTAAATTATTTTTAAACTTTTCTTTTTAGTATTTGGTCTTTCTGACACCTGGAACACATATAATCTTAGCAGCAAATGAAGAGGTCTTAAAATAATTTCTAAATCTGTACATCATTTACTTTCTAAACTATTATTTTAAAAAGAGGCCATATTATGTACCACATTTTGTCTATGATTCAGTTTCCTAACATTTGTGAAACAATGCAATGGATTTCTTTATTCTTTTCATCGTTTGCCAAGATGTTGGAATTATTTTGAAAAAGGGGTCACTATGGACAAAGATTTCATAAGACATGGAGAATTCATTGTGATAAGATGGTCAAATATCCTCCACCATTCTGCCCTGTCTCTGACCCTGCTCTTGTCGATGCTGTGTTAATGTCCATGTCTGGAAATCTAGAGCAGGGATTGTAAAGTTCTATGGGAGTAGTTGACTCCGTATTGGAATCACCTCAGAAGCTTTATGAAATATTGATGCCTGTGTCTCATCCCCAGAGTGCCTGAGTTAATTGATCCAGTGTGGACACTGGGATTTTTAAAACCTTCTCCGGTGATTCAAATGTTCAGGCAAGGCTTAGAACCACAGCACAGGAGCAACTCTGAATTTCTACGTTGAGTGTTCTGAGCTCTACAACTCGCTCAGAGTTTAGAAGGCATTAATTGTTTGCTAGAAATAAAGCTCCATCCAAGCAGACAGTATCTCTGTCTTGAATATGTCTTTGTTGCTTGCAACTCTATTGTTATTCATTTGACAAATGTGAGTTGAACATTAAATGTGGGCAAGTTTAGGGATACGGTGGAGAATAAATCCAAGTCATCTTCAACTTTTCCCTTTCCTGCTGTCCCTACATCCATAAGATACCCAGTGTTTGTTCTATGGAGCTTACTTCTGGATCTGGCCTCTCTTCACTCTTCTTGGCTGCTACCTTTGGTCAGGTCCTTGTTATGTTGATAACTGTTCTGCTCTCCATGCTTACTGTGTCTCCTCATTCTAGGTCATCTTCTATACCATGACCAGAGAGGTCGCCCTAAAAAGCCCATCTGATCATCACTTCCCTCAGAGCCCTGTTAGCCAATAAGAAAGGTAATCCCTCAGATGCATCCACAGGAAAAGGGGGCTACCTCTGGAGGTGAGTATGGTGAGTTACAGGAAAGATCGTCTTCTGTTCACTTGAAGCAACAGAACAAGGTGAATGGCTTGCATGCAGAACTTGGCCTGAAGTTCAGCCCCACTGGAGGAGTCCCCATGCAGGGCACAACATGCATAGCCGTGGCCATCTGGGACTTCTCCATCTGAGAACTTCTACTGGCTCTAGGCTTCTTAAAGGAATGAATCCCTAAAATATTTAGGCTCTTCACAATCTGGCTTAATGTATGTTTCCATCTTGATTCTATGTCACTTTCCTCTATGCAATGTGCAGTCCAGTTACACTGAAATTCTTGCTATTCCCCTTTGCATCTGTCTTTACACATGTGATTCTCTTTCCCTAGAACGTATTAGCCTCTCTATACCCAAATTCCTGCTCCTGTGCTCCCCCCACTTTGCTCCCATTTAAGATATAGCTTAACATACCCTTGTGTTTCTGACACAGTCTTTTTATCTTTCCAGCTTACATCACTCATTGGTCACCTGGATCACCACCTCACCAACACCTTCAACTCCCTGGTCCCTTGTCTTTTGTTTCATTCTCCTGGAAAAATACCAGCTCTGGGAAAACACCATAATTCATTTTTTCTGTTACTATCTCAGGGTACTGAGTGCTACTAGAAAAGAGTAACTCACAAATGTGCAGATTATTGACTATAAATTCATGGTCTTTGTGGGTTCTCAACACTGCTGCACAATCACGTTATTTGTGATTGCTCAATTTACTCCCATGGGGACTGTGGCCAGTCCTTACCGCTTGCCTCAAACCTCTTAATCAACAATGATTCCTATCATGGGACACCTTCTCTCTTACTTCATGGGAACAACTGAGATTCTTTAGACCACCAAACATGAAATAAACCAAAGTCTTTTTCTGTTTTGTTCCCCTGCTTACTATGCCCATACATTTCTCCTTGCTTAGCCTTGCTTATGGGTCTCATTCCCTCTAGGATGCTATAGCACTTTACTCCATGAATAATTCCTTCTTCTTCCTCTATTTTTCACCTATTCTCCTTACTTTCAGTGTATGAACATAGTCAAGTCTTTTCCACTACTAAAGCAGATGGGAAACAGGAACTTTCAATACCATGTCTTCCTTTACCTGCTACCCAATCTTTCTCATTCCCTGTGGGGTTGTTTAGAGCCTAGAATTATAGTCTCCACTTCCCATTCTCTTTCCAACCCACAACACAGAGACTTCCATCCCTACACTCCAATGAAATTGCTCTTGCCAAAGAAACAGTGACCTCCATATTGTCAAGTTTAATGAACACATGACTTACTGGGCCTCTCTCCTGCATTAGATTTGCTCTTTCTGGAAACTCTATACTCCATTGGTTTCCAAGTCATCATTCTCTCAGGATTCTTTCCATACTTTCCACTTTATAGGTTCCTTTGTGGGATTTGATTCTATTTATCCCTTAAATGTCAGTGTTCTCTGGAGTTCTGCCCTTGGCCTAGTGCTCTTCAATCTCTGCCCTTTCTTCTTGGAGACTGTTACTTTCATGGATTTAAGTATCTCTTAGATGCCCATAATTCCCTACATACATATTCCTAGTCTTAATCTCTGTCTCCTAGAGTTCAGAATCATATATCTAATTTCCTTCTGCATATGTCCATTTAGCCATCTTGCAGGAATGCATCATATCCACAATATAAATAATTATTTTTATTCCAAACTTCTTTCTTTTTCTGTAGTTCCAGCTTCTAGTTAGTGTCATTACCATCTTCCTATCAAAATAGCCCAACTCTTATATACTATTCAAGTCTTCTTCCATATTTTCATCTTCTTTACCAATCTCTTTTCCTCTGTCTTTCTCTTTCCTGCTGCAGGTGTTTACCATCTTTGCCCCAGTCATCTGAAATTGCCTCCCAATCCCATGGCTGCCTGCTACCAGTCTTATCCTTTTAAGCCCACCCTTTAATGGCTAGAGAGATACATCCAAAAATGCAGAATTAGCCAAATCACCACCTTACCTAAAACCTTTCAATTGCTATCATTTTCCAAATGAAATCCATATGTGTTAGTAATGCATACAAGCTCCATTTTACAGCACACCAACTCATTACCACTCTGGCATATTGATTCTTATCCATTGTTTAAGACTCAGGTAGGTCTTTTCCTCCACCAAGCCTTTGCCCAATTGTAAGGTTAGAGTAAGTGATGGGTTCTCTGTCCTCCCATATCACACCCACACATTTAATGGCGTCATATTGAAGTGATATGTTTATATGTATATCTCCCACAGTAGACTGTGACTCTTCATAGTCAGTGGCTGTTTTTTCTTTCATTATAGTACTTCCAGTGTCTAGCTGAGCCTTGCCATATAGAAGATACACAGTGAATGCTGAATTGAAATCTCTTCTTCTGCAGCCTTCCTATAAGTGAGCAGATGATCTTACCTAATCCATTTTTTTAAAAAAAATTATGTTTCTCATCAAATGGCTACATTGCTTTTTAAGTGTGAGGCATACAGCAGTTCTAGTATGAAACACTTTTGCGAACAAAACCCACTTTGTGTTTACCCACCTTCCACAATAAGTTTTGCTCAGAATTGGTGTTATGTTTTCTGTCTTCGGTCAGTCTTATTTGCTTTCTGTCCTAGAGATTCCTCAAAGATTCTTGTCCATTGAAAGTTCCCTTTCTACCCCCACACTCAAGTACGTCTACTGCTGCTGCTATTGCTTCTCCTTCTTCTCCCCTTCCCCTCCTACTTTTTATTCCCTTCTTCTTTCTTTCTACTTTTCCTTTTCTTCTCTTTCTTCTGCTAAAATATCTTTCCTATCATTTCTATGACTTTGTTATGGGAGGAATGATTGCATTGGGTACTTAGTCCACCATCTTACAATCCAGCTATCCTGTTTATATTTGAGCCTTGGTATATGAATCAATGAACAAAGAGGCCATTCCTTACAGTGTGACTATTAAAAAATTAGGAAAACAACTCCCCAAAATGGTTCTTTAATCTCCACCGCTGTTGAAGACAAATATTTTCTTCTTTAGCAGCACAGTGCAATTCCTATTTCTTCTAAGTACAAGCATTTTAAATTTGTCTTGGGAGATCTAGTAGCATTTAGCCCTCTGCCAGATACCTTTGTTAACAACGGATCCAGGCTGGAGCCATTCCAGCACTTTTTAATTGATCAGTTTTCAAATATGCTTCTAGAGATAAGATCTGTGAACTTCAAAAGGAAAGGTGCAGGCTTGAGTAGCATTTTATGATAGTATGAATAATGTTATTTCCAGGCACTTTCTCATGTTATTAACTCGAAAACAACGTATCTTTGAAAAACATGTTTTATTGAAGTGTAACATACATGGGAAAATGAACGAAACTTAACTGTCCACCCTAGTGAATTTTCAGTGTGAACATACCTTCACAAATCAGCACAAATCCAGAAACAGAATGTTGCCATTGCCTCAGAAGCTCTCTCATGTTCCCTTCCACCCACTTCTCCCCCAAAGGGAACCGGTCTGCTGACTTCCAACACTTTATATTAGTTTTGCTCGGTTTCGATCTTTCCATAAATGGAATCA
Organism: Cryptoprocta ferox; assembly: GCA_028646485.1. NCBI lineage: Eukaryota > Metazoa > Chordata > Mammalia > Carnivora > Eupleridae > Cryptoprocta > Cryptoprocta ferox. Next base: position 43,643,394 of record CM053571.1, read on the forward strand.
TAGAGTGCACAGTTCCCTTTTTTTTTTTAAACACAATTTGTTTTTTAGAGAAATTTTAGGTTCACAGCAAAATTAAAAGGAAGCTGTAAAGATTTCCCGTACACTTCTTGCCCCCATACATGCATAGTCTATCCCATTACCAACATCCCCCACCAGAGTGGTACACTTGGTTCAACTGATAAACCTACTGATGCTTCATGATCACTCAAACTCTGTAGTTTACATTAGAGTTTACTCTTGGTGTTGTACATTCTATGGGTTTGGACTAATGTGTAATGACGTATATCTATCATTAATTATAGCATCTTACAGAGTATTTGACATCTTCCAGAATGTTATACAGTTGAAACCATACAGTATGTAACCTTTTCAGACTGGCATCTTTCACTTAGTAATACAGAGTTTTTGTATGTTGTGTGTGTGTGTTTTCTGGCTTCTTTGACTCATTATGTTTATGGATTTATCCATGTGTTGCATATAGCAATAGTTTGTTCCTCTCAATCCAATATAGTATCTCATTTTATTATTATACCACAATGTATTTATCCACTAACCTGTTGATGGACATTTGGGTCAGTTTGTGTCTATGATGAGTAACGCTGCTATGTGCATTTCTGTCGGGTGTATATCTAGGAGTGGAATTGCTGAGTTTTAGTTTATGCATATATTCATTCAGCTTTAATAGATCCTGCCAAGCAGTTTTCAAAAATGATTATGTTGAGTCATACTTCCACCAACAGGGCATGAGAATTCTGTTTTACACCTATTTTTCTCCATTTGTTTTCACCAAAATTGATATTATTTCTCTATTAAATTTTAGTTTTGCTAAATATACAATGGTATTTCATTGTGGCTTTAATTTGCATTTCTATCATGTCTAGAAGAGTTGAATATCTTTTCATAGAACTTTTGGCCCTCAGGATACCCTTTTTTGCAAAGTGCCAGAAAAATATTTTATTTTACTTGATGACCTTTAAGTTAAAAGTAAAGCTTACAGATTGTTAAGTGAAGCAATTCACTTATATGTAAAGAAAGAGCTAATAACCTCTTCATTTCTTTTCTAATATTATTATTTTTCCCAAGGTTTCAAAGGTATTCTTTGAAATAGTTGGCAATGTAATAATTAGGAGCCTGTAGTCTGGAGTTATCCTGCCTTAGTTTGAATCCTGGCTTTGCTATTTCTAAGCTCAGTAACCTTGAACAAGTTAACATCTCTGTGCCTCAGTTACCTAATCTGTGAAATGGAGATAATAATAGTATCTGCTTTATAGAACTGCTGTGAGAAATAATTGAGGTAATATATATAAAGTACTTAAGTACTACCTGGCATGTTATAAGCCCTGCAGAGTTTGCTATCATTATTATTACAACATAAAATCTCTTAGTGTATTTACAAACGAAAACTCTTATATGTACAGCTGTATCAGCAGTAGAGAAGTGTTAGCTTGTTGATATTTGGTTACCTTGAAAAGTCTTTTTAAAATCACAGTATAATTTTAGAAATGTTTAGAAATACCTGGCTTATGCACAATGAGTCCTTTTGTTTTATTAATTTTTTAACGGATGCTTTGAAAAGACAGAGCCTCAAAATAAAGCTCATTTGAAAAATTTTACATTGTCATCCTAATAGAAATAGTTAATGTGGCTGGATAGTCATGCACCTTATTTATATTATGTGAATAACAGGAGATCAATGTAGTTAATTGTGGGCAGGTCCCTTATCTAAAAACCGCATGTGCTCTGAACACACCCCAAACAGAGAAATAAGCAAGCAGACAACAAATCAAAACAAAAACAAATAGACAAAAAAAATTATGACAGCAAACCAAACCCTTTTACAACTGTCAGAATTAGAAACCCACAAAATCAGTCATGAATGTTTATGTACTTTTCTCAGAGGAAAAGGTCCCAGTCAGTAGGGAAGTATTCCTTATTTGGGCAATCTTGGTGGGGTTTGTTTCATTTTGAAATCCATTGCAGCAAATTGCCAGTGGGAAGCAAATGCAGCAAGGTTGGCAATGATGTGGGAAAGCAGATTTAAGAAGTTGAATATCATCATCATCATCATCATCATCATTGTCATCACACAGGTCTTTGATCATTGAATGAAATAACTCTAGACACAACATTTCAAAAGCTTTCAGCCAACTTGGAACAAATTTTTTCCCTCCAAAATAGTGTAGCACCTCATATATTCTAAAGGGCTATACAATGACCAAAATCACCAGAAAAGTTACTTAAACATCTAGGAATACCCTAAGATTCTCTCTCTTCTGTTTTTCTTTATTCTCTGGAAACAATTTCTAGCCTTGAGCTTGCGGCTGTGTTACAAATCTTTATTTCTAAAAGCTTTATTTCTGAACTTCTCCATGTAATCAACCAGTCACCTAAAATGCAACACATTTCAAGCTGAATTCATTGTTTTCTCTCTTTTCCCCAAACCAGCTTTTCCCTTTGCATTTTCTCATATTGACTAGTGCATCTTTGTTCTTTCAAGCAACCATTGTAGAAACCTCAGGTTTGTTTGTTTATTGATTGATTGATTTTACATCACCCTATCATTTATCCCCCACTTTCTAAATGGTCATTAGCCTTATTTATTATAAAATTTATCTGTGCCAAATAATGGTAAGTAACATCTCTCTCTCTCTCTCTCTCTCTCTCTCTCTCTCTTACACACACACACACACACACACACACACACACAATTTAATGAATCTTCAGATAACAACTCATTTTATAGATGAAGAAACAGGCACACAGAATAGCTTGTAAGTGGCAGAGCCAGGGTCTGAACCTGATCCATCTGACTCTAAAGCTTGCGGGATCAGCCTTCTGCAGCTACACCGTATACTGGAATCTGTGATCTAATTCCTGCCATAGCTTACGTTCAGGTCCTTTTTGACTCTTCAGAAGTACCACATTGTGTAAAAAAGTAGCTCAGGGAAAGTCTCCTCTCCACTGTTCACACCTTTACGTGGTATCTCTGGCTGTTTTTACCTCTTGGCCAGCCCCTTGGAGTGACTCTATTCTGAACACCTCTCTGGACCTTTGACTTGCTTCCACTTAGCCTTTAGATATCATCTTTTGGGTCTTTCTTGGCTCCATGGTAAGCAGCCCTTGGTCCATTTCTCTCCCAGCCCCAGATTTCAGAATTCCTGTCAAAACCCCAGGCCTGGGGCGCCTGGCTGGCTCAGTCGGTTAAGTGCCCAACTTTGGCTCAGGTCATGATCTCATGGTTCGTGGGTTCTAGCCCTGCATCGGGCTCTGTACCCACAGCTCAGAGCCTGGAGCCTGCTTCGGATTCTGTGTCTCCCTCTCTCTCTCTGCCCCTCCCCCCTCATGCTCTGTCTCTGTCTCTTAAAAATAAATAAACATTAAAAAACAAAAACAAAAACAAAAACAACCCAGGCCTTTCACTTATCTGGGAAGAGAGGTCAAGCAATTGCAATGGGATATTAATGGTCCTCTCTGCTTTCATTCTTTCCCCCTTCTCAGTCCCTCTGGAGTTATCTTAATTTTTTTCCCTGAGGGATAAAAGACTTAATATTTTATATTGTGCTTCCTTTCTTCTTTTAATGATAACTCCATTTATTTGTCTAAACAGGTTACAAAGCTTATTCATGCCAGAAATTGGTTTCTGTGTGAGATATTTGAACATGGATAGTTCAAGTTGTTAAGATTGTGCTATGATTCACAATAGTAATGTTTACATGAGGAATACATTATATTTTTCTTTACACTTAGAAAAAAATCAAACAAAGACCTTTGGAATTAGAACAGGGTTTCTCAACCTTGACACTATTGACATTTGGGGCTTGATGATTCTTTCTGTGGTGGGGGCTTTCCTGTGCATTGTAAGGTGTTGAGCACCATCCCTGACTGTACCCACGAGATGCCTGCCAGGAGCACCTCCACTCCTATCAAACCCCAGTTGTAACAACCAATAACTTGTATAAACTGTTATGACCCAAATTATATTTTACCCCCCCCACCCCCATTTGTATACTGTTCTAATGTTTGGTAACTCAGAATGTGATTGATTTGAAGATACAGTTAAAAAATTTTTTTAAAAAATATTTATTTATTTTTGAGAGACAGAGAGAGCCCAAGCAGGGGAGGAGAAGAGAGAGAGGAAGACACAGAATCCGAAGCAGGCTCAGACTCTGAGCTGTCAGTACAGAGCCTGATGCAGGGCTCCAACCCATGAACTGTGAGATCACGACCTGAGCTGAAGTCAGAGGCTTAACCAAGTGAGCCACCCAGGCTCCCCGAAGATTCAGTCATTACAGAGGCAACTAAATTAAAATGAGGTCATTAGGGTGGATCTTATTCTGATATGACTAGTGTCCTTATGAGAAGAGGAAATTTGGACATAGGGAAAGAGGGAAGACCATGTGAAGACACAAGGAGAAGACAGCCAACTACGAGCCAAGGAGAGAGGCCTCAGAAGACAACAACGGTGCCAACACCTTGATCTTGGATTTCCCAGCCTCCAGAACTGTGAGAAAATGCTTTTCTGTTGTTTAAGCCACCCAGTCAGTGGTGCTTTGTTATGAAAGCCCTAAAAAACTAATGTACAGACATAGCCAAATAAATGTTCCCTAGGGTCAAATCGCCCGTGGTTGAGAATCATTGAAGTAGCACACATGAATTACACACAGGAAACTATTAATTTTACTTTTTGCGATGACAGAAAAAGTAAGTTTCTAATGACTTTTTTCTTCCAAAGACGAAATTTAGAAAAACCTTCCCTCCCTATACTCTTTCACACCATAAATCCCGTTTAGCAGATAACTTCATTACTTAATTATTGGACAACAAAAATATACAAGAAAAAGTAGAACCAAAGGCTATACGATAATAACATAAATATATAGTTCCAAGGGCAAGTTTCAAAGAAAATCTTTCAAAAGCTTTCATTAAAGGTATAGATCTATTTTATTTCACCCAGGAAGAAAGTCCCATTGTTTTTCCTGCCCTGGGCAGTAAGCAAGATGCTGAAATATCTTGCAGTCAACATGGCATGACTATGGGATCCTTCCAGGCCCACAGGATGAAATCTTTCTCTCCTACCCACAGTCTGTATAATATCCTGGAGGATACGCAAAGAATCTGGCTTATTTCAAAAGGTGGATCTGATCCATCATCCTACCCAATCCTATGGGTTCAAAAAGCCTTTGTTGGTAGTCTATCATCTGCAAAATGGAGCCTCAATGCTGTTATCTGCCTGTGATATGTGGGAAGGAAAATGGGTCAGGGTCTGAAATGATGGTTTGGCCACCACCTTGCTGTCAGACCGTGTCACTTTTTTTTTTTTTTTTGCTTTTGTGGCCTTAACTTCTTAATGTATTGCAACACCTCTGTCATACTGCCATGGTGAGGGTTAAATGAGATAATGTAGGTGTGCGTCCTTGGCTCGGTGTCTGGTGCCAAGGGTTTATCAGTTGTGGGTTGAAGTCTCCACCTCTCTAAACCTTTCCAAATACAGATCTTTCTTGACTTATGATAGAGTTACATCCTGATAAACTCATCCTAAGCTTAAAATACTCTAAGTCAAAATGCGTTTAATACACTTACCCTACCGAACATTGCTGCTTAGCCCAGCCTGCCTTAAATGTGCCCAGAGCACTTAAATTAGCTTATGGTTGAGCGAAATCATCTCACACATACCTTATTTTGTAACACAATGCTGACTGTCTCATGTAATTTATTGAACACTGTACTGAAAGCGAGAAAAAGAATGGTTGTAAGTGTATGCATTGTTGACCCTCATGATCTCAGGACTGACTGGGTTGTTGCCACTGCCCAGCCTCACCGCATATTGCCAACACAGAAAGGAGCAAGATTTAAAATTCCAAGTGTGGTTTCTACTAAGTGTGTATTGCTTTTGCACCATCGTAAAGTTGAAAAATTGCAAAGTCCAGTCATTGTAAGTTGGAGGCCATATGTCAACTCTATTCCAGTCATACCAGATTGGTTTTTATTCTCCCATTGTGTCCTGAGGTTTTGCTTTTTAGATTGACACAAACAGTCTATTTCCAGTGAACTTTCTGTTCAAGGGAAGGGATCTGGAGGAATCTCGTCTCATGGTGTCCTGCACCCAGGCTTTGCTGGAGTCGTGCAGACAAAATGTGCATGTCAAGGGCCTGGCACAAGGCTGGTACAGGGGAAGCAGCCATCAACTCCTAGTCACCTAGGGTCTAGGTCCCACTCAATCCTCATTACCTTTTTTTTTTTTTTTGAAGTTTATTTATTTATTTTGAGAGAGAGAGAGAGAGAGAGAGAGAGAATCCCAAGCAGGCTCTGCACCAGCAGTGCTGAGCGCGATGTGGGGCTCGAACCCACGAACTGTGAGATCACGACCTGCCAAAAACGAGAGTCGTCGCTCAACTGACTGAGCCAGCTAGGCGCCCCTCAGTCCTCATTCCTAAGTGCTCTTCCACTTCCTGCTTCTACTCCTGACCCCCTCCACAGATGCTCCACATGGAGGCCAAACTTAGCTTTTCAAAACAGAACTAGATAATTCCCTGGCACTGCCTTAAATCCTCCAGTGGATTCCTGTTTGCTCTTAGATTAAACCCAAATGCTTTAGGATGGCTGGCAGGCCCTGAATGCCTGACCTTCCATGCTCATCCCACCTCACTGTCTGTCCCCTTGTTCTCTGCACTTAGGGCACAGCTGCCACTGTGCCATTCCCCCTACCTCCCAAGATCTTTCTCCCTCAGGTCTGTTCTGTCCATTCACCTGCACCCACGATGCTCATCTGTGCCTCACCCTCCCTTCCAAAGGCTGGCTCCTCTTCCTTCGCAAACGATCACTTTTTCAGATGTTCCTCTTGGTGTCCCAATCCAGAATAGGTCTTTTCCCACCTTTCCTGGCTCTTCTTCCTGCTTACCCTGCCCTCCTCCCCCTCTCCCTAACTCCCACCACTATTCTTTTCACTTAGAATAGTTTGTGGTCACATCTTTATTTACTTTCCTGTCTTCCTTTCTTCAATGCCATGAAGGCAGGGTGTGTTAAATCACCAGCTTTTAGCACAGCATCTGGCACATGCTTGACGATCAATAAATACTCTTGTTGAGTGACTGACCAGCTGAATGAATGCTGCATTCTCTGGCATTATTCCCTTCTTTTCTTATTTCTGGGAGGATTATTTTTACTAAGTATGTTTTGTGGGTCTCTGAGGAGAGTACAGCAAGCAGATTAAAGAATACTGTGTCTACTTTGTGTTTCATTTAAACAGTTGGCACAATGTTTTAAAAATAACTTTTAAAAATAACACTACTGCAAATGCTATCTATTTATCAAGAAGATATTAATGAACAATAGATAGGAAAAAATTAAAAAGAACTCAATAAATCTCACTAATTTTTGAATTAGTTTCTAGCCAAGTACGGAAGATATAGAAACATGATTGCAGTTTAAACAAATACAGAGAGCATAGATTGTTATTTTTATTTTGCCATTGAATAGTTTCTGAAACTGCATAGACAAACCTGTCCCAAATTGAATTTTTTCTTCCACCAAATGGAAAAATCTCTACTGTTCTTACCTCAGTGATATGGGGAATGTGAATGAAATATTTATAAAGCCTATTCTGAGATTCTTTGAAGTGCCTACAATCTACTTGATGAGCTCTTGTTATTTTTGCAATGCTTTTAAGCGTTTTAAACTCAAAGCAAAGTAATGAAAACAGAAATGCAATTCTCCAAAAGAACAAATGCTACAAGATAGACTCTGAATTGAATCCAACTACCCAAGAGTTTGATTTAAGCATTCCTTTTCTTTAAACTAAAACAAATCTATGGACACTGCACTAGACTACTGCTTGCATGAGAAAGATGAAAGACAAAACCTGTCTTCATGTCACAATGGCACTTTCCAATTATGCAATGGCAATACATTTCTAGCTTCATGTTGGTCTTCATTTCTCTCTGGGACTGATAGGCCTTCTCTAAAGAGACACTATTCCATTTCAGATAAACTGTTTTCCCACTCAATTTAACTAAGATCCCAGGACTGGACGCAGTGTCAACAGTTAGAAGAGAGAGATTTTAAAAACTCAGACACTCAACAGTGCAAGGATCAAATGCTAAGTCAACTTGAGAAGTAGGGAAGACTTCGTTTTTACTACCAATAACATGGTTTACCTGTTATAAAGGCAATTGCCTACTTTCCCTAAACATTTGCTACGGACCATTCATTTATATGCTTTGAGGGACTTAAGAACCAATAAGTCACTGATGAACTTTTAGAAACAACCAAAGGCATAACCATTTGTTGTTATTGGTGAATGAGTTACAAAGCTTAAGAAAATGTAAAAATAAGTATAACATTTACAGCCTTTTAGACCAACTGTGACTACATATATAATTAGAGATTCAAAATATCCGTAAAAGCTACATCAAAGGTATAATTATTAACTGAGAAAAGACAGAAGAGAAAAAAATGGGGAAACCTCAAAAGGGAAAAGCCATGGTTGTATTTTTACAATAAATCTTGTTAAAGGAACTGAGCCGCATGTGGGAATTCAACAAGTGCATACTGATGATTAAGCTAAACAAGCAACGAAAAGACAAGGGAGATGTACCAACCATAAGGAAGAGAGTTTACAAATCTTTCCACAAATTCAACAGTAAGAAAGAGAGCTCTAACTCTCACAGAAACTTACCGTTAGTTGTCACATTGCCAATTCCAGTTGCTCTGGGGTTGGGACGTGCACAACTGTGTGGCTTTATGTGACGGTCTTACTTAGTATGGCCCTGGTAGGTCAGTGTCAAGGAGGGTCATCATTGAAAAGAAAAATCCCCAGGGCAGCCAGTGGAATAACGTATTGGTGACAAGATAACAATTTTATTCATTGATACAATACTGTATAGTTTTGTGTTTTCATGAATATGAAACTTTTAATTTTTTTATTTTACTTTAAATTAAAATTAAATCCAAGTTTCATTTTAGGTCAAAGTGATTGTATATTTGCACTATATACATATGCATTATAATATATTATCTATGTCATATATATGTGTATATATATATATATATACATATATAATTTAAGCAACTACAAGCCTTACAATGAAAGAGCAAATACAAATACAAACAAATACAAAAACAAAAACAAAGTCTTCCATCCCTGATTGCCACTTTCTAGAGGCAACCATTTGTACTTCTTAGTCTGGAGTCTCTCAGTGCTCACTCTCTTCAGACTGTAACTTTCCAGTCTTCCACCAGAGTTATTGTCTGTACCAGAAATTTGGATGGTGAGGAAACAGTTGTCTGGTTATGCGAGCTAAGGGAGATGTTTAGCTTATTACGACTTTCAATGAATCTCCCTATCTTTAACAATAGTTGGACCTTCAAAAGTATTCTTTTTTAGGGCTTTATGCAGGAATTGGGTTGCTTCCTGACTAACCCTATGCCATTTCTCAGCTAAGTCATGTCACAAATTTGTTAACACATCTCATCTATTATAATTTTTCTTCAGTTCTCTTTGTCTAATTGTAGGTTTATGCTTTTTAAATTACTTTTCTGCCACTTGAGATAAACATATGTTTAATCTAGTATGCGTTTCTGATTTTTTTAAGCTGAAACCACATGATAATTATTCAAATATCTACTTGTTTTAGGTATAATCTTTCATTTTTCCAATCTATGCCAGCCTGATTAAAAATAGTCATAGTATATCATTTACAGAGTGTTGCTCCCAGTCACACTTAGGGAGCTTTAATCTCCAACAGATTTCCTTCCCAAATCATTCTGGAAGTTCCAGCCTTGGCTGGGATGATTCATCTCCAATGCAAGAACTAGTGTTTTTGACCACAATATGGTATCTGCTGTTTACCCCTTCTTCTGCCCTGAGTTGCCACAGTGATGTATCAAGATGCTTTCAATGACAATGATCAGTCAGTTGTGCCCTAGACTCTCCTCCCAGACATTTTCTACATGAGACTAAAAAATATCCAGCTCTATTGGTACCACCATCACCAGTGCCACCACCATTGCCAATGTCCTGTTCTTGACCCAAACGTCTCCAGTTAGGCACAATTTCTTTTTTTTTTTTAAGTTTATTTATTTATTTTGAGAGATAAAGGCAGAGAGAGAGAGGGAAAGAGAGAATCTCAAGCAGGCTCCGTGCCATCAACAAGGAACCCGACAAGGGGCTCAAACTCATGACGGTGAGATCATGACCTGAGCCAAAATCAAGAGTCGGATGCTTAACCAAGGGAGCCACCCAGGGGCCCCTAGGCACAATTTCTTTTTTACATACTTCCTCGAACATTCTTCCATGTAAATAAACTTGAATCCCAAGGTGGAGACAGCTTGGGTACAAATAATTTACCCAGAGTAGTTTCACTTATAAGTCTATAGGCCTCCAAGAACATGTCTTTAATTACTACAGGTCCAGCAAGTTGTTGGTACATTTTTCATTAGTTAGGGAGGGTTTCTTGGAGGAGTTGAGATTTCTGCAGTGTTCTTAGTGTCACAGAAGAATAGGAAAGTAAAGTGGATGTTCAAAGGGAGTGTTTGGAATTCCAACTGGTGGGTTTGGGTAACTGCTGTCTACCTACTGATTTGACTGGCAGACAGTATCCTAATCTTTCCTCATTGATATGTGAGTCCCATCTGACCTGCTCAAAGAGAACAACCGTCCTAAACAGAGGAAACCTGCATTTCAATCATTGACATGTGGGTGATTTTTCTATCCTATTAGTATCTCCAAGCTAACTCTCAAGGTCCCAAGGTGGGAATAAAATGACCAAAGAGGAAATGAAATGGACAGAATAAACATCTTCATTTTCTAAGTAAGATAAAAACGGTAAAAGTTTCTTAGTCCTAAGATCTAATATAAGACCAATCTCCCAATAAAATCCCTCCCAGATCTTAGCTGGTTAGGAATTCATCTTTTCTGCTACCAAACTCTCAAAGAACTTTCTTTTCACTCACAATGTTTCTAACGTCACAGTTCTGAGAGACATCAACACGTAAACTGAGACTTTGAGAGGTGTGCTGGCTAAGACAGAGGGAGGGGTGAAAGGGGGAAAAGCATTTCAGGAGGAGAAGAGAGTGCATGCATAGAAGCATCAGGGCATAAGAGTAGGCTGTTCTCCAGAAGCTACAAATGGGTCAGCACAGTTGAATGGAAATGCTTATGTTGTAATATGACTCAACACAAGGCTCGAAGAGTGAAGAGTGTTAAGGGCAAGAACCAAACCCAGCTGGCCTCATATGCCTTGCACAGGAGCTCAGACCATCCTGGGGGGCTCTGAGAGTGGCTGCAGGAGTTTAGGCAGAGAAATCATCTTTGGATTTAGTGAATCTGTTGGGTAGTAGCTTTTTTCCTTTTATTTAAAGCCTTAAAAAGGAGGGAAGTTTTATTTTTGGAATATATTATACTTTATGCTCTCTCTTGAGAACAAGCACTGAATTTTTTTCTCACTTTTGTGCATGTTACATATTAATTTTGAATTAGACACACTAAGTGGTTTATATTAGAATAGTTCATCACACGTTCTTTCTTTTGTGGTCGGGCAATCTTTCTCGATGCATTTTTAGGAGACTTACATGTCTGCTAGCCTCACACTGGCTGTAAGAATCTTCCAAACCCTACTTGCAATTCCAATTAGTCATAGATCAAAACATTAATGTGGACAGATTAAAGCAGAAGTCCTCATGCTTTATTTCCTAATATCATCTGTCTTTGCTTTGAAAAGCACACCAATGGAATCTTCTGCATCTGTACACCCCAAAGGCAATTTAATCTCCCTTGGCCAACATTACAGCTTTAAAGTAACTCTATGCTATGATGTATTTTTCCTCCTTTCCCAAGTTTAAGCATTATATAATTCCCTTTTTATCAGCCTCATTCTCGTAGATGGTCAGTTGCCACATTGTTTATAGTTTTTAACATCATCTAAAAGAAACCTTATAAGCTTAAAGCTAAGTAAATCGAATTTTCCACATATTGTCATGTGAAACTGAACACAGGCAAGGACATGGTCTAGAGTTTATGAACGCATGTCGCTTTCCAATATTTTTACTAATCCAGTATTTTCAAAGATTATGGAAATAAAGAACACTCATTTATAAACCTTAAATGTGGAAACAATTTCTCCTCATTTACTGAGTCTATCTTAGAATAGATATTCCATACATGTGGGTTTCCCACTTAAATTGACCTTTATTCTTTAACATGTCTAATTTTTTTCCAGTGTTAAACTTACATATAGAGAACTTTAAAAATTTTGATTCTATACTTCAATGCCATCTTAAACAAATTAAAATTTTTCTTAATTATTCATGGTTGCCATTGTAAAAACACCAGTACCTAGGCTGAAACATCTTTTGAAACTACTGAATGAGGGCCAGAGAATTTCTTGTCTGCATACCAAATGATGGCAGATGGGTTTTGTTTTATTTTGGGTATCTAATTAAGGAATTCTTTCTCCTTTGCTATTAATTGGATTATCAGTTGATAAACCTTGCAGTCATCAATGAAAAGTGAAAGACTTCTTAGTGTTCAGCTTTTATGTAATTGCTATTTATACTCAATGTGTACTCCAAAGCTAAATAATCAACCTTATCAAGATTATACATTAAAAAAATCCAAATAGAATATAAAAGAGAGTCAAAGCCTCCTTTTCAAAGAGGCTTAAGTGTATGGGATTTGTACAGTAATACTTGATGCTCAGAGTCCTATTACATTTCCTGGCTCTGTTTTTAGAGACAAAATTTGCTAGAAGACTGACCTCTGGGAAAGTGAGGTGTTACTCATCTGCCCTGTAGGATGCCAACTCTTTTTTTTTTAATGTTTATTTATTTTTAAGATGGAGAAACAGTGTGAGCAGGGGAGGGGCAGAGAAGAAGGACAGAATCCAAAGCAGGCTCCAGGCTCTGAGCTGTCAGCACAGAGCCCGATGTGGGGCTTGAATTCACACATGACAATATCATGACCTGAGTCAAGGTCAGATGCTGAACCAACTGAGCCACCCAGGTGCCCCCATTCCAACTATTTAATGATTGCTGACAAACACAAAGCATATCACTTTGGGGTCTGAAGATATATATAACTGTTTCATAATTTCAATGAATGTCATACTCTGAAATCATATTTCAATTTCATTGAGTAATCATATTCTGAAAATTAAGGATGACTTAGGTTAGCACCCCAAATTTACCCTCTTTCTTTCTTTCTTTCTTTCTTTCTTTCTTTCTTTCTTTCGAGAGTGCACAAGTGGGGAAAGGGCAGAAAGAAAGAGGGAAAGAGAGAATTCCAAGCAGGTTCCACACTACCAGTGCAGAGCCCGATGTGGGGCTTGAACTCATGAACTATGAGATCATGACCTGAGCCAAAGTCAGACACTTAACCAATTGAGCCACCCAGGCACCCCTTACCCTTCTTTTTAAATCCAAGCTTAAAAATATTTTAAATGAATTAGACAGGACAGTGGAAATTAAGGAAAATCTCATTCATCTTTCAGTCTCTCTTTCCGAAAACTCAGCTTGTCATACTAATTAATTTAAAATCCATCCATTCATTAGTTACTTAATTTTTAAAAACTGAAGTATAAACATGAAAAATTTTTTTTAACTTATAAACTGTCACTCATAAGTATAACAGGAGAAACTTAGCAGAGGACCATGGGGGAGGGGAAGGGGGAAAATAGTTGGGGACAGGGAGGGAGGCAAACCATGAGAGACTCTTGAATACTGAGAACAAACTGAGGGCTGGTGGGGGAGGGGGAAAAGGGAAGGGAGGTGATGGGCATGGAGGAGGGCACTTGTGGGGATGAGCACTGGGTATTACATGGAAACCAACTTGATGATAAACTATAAAAGAAAAAAATAAATTTAAAAACTGAAGTATAGTTGACATATAATATTATATTAGTTTCAAGTATATAGCATAGTAAGTCAACATTTATATACATTATGAAATGCATTTAAAGTCCATTCATTCATCATTCAACAAATTAATAATGAACATTTTAAAAAGTGTTGAGTAGGCGTTAATTTATAAATGCACTATGCAGTTTCCCCACAAGTTATAATTCACTCACTCATTCACTCATTTTTTGACCCAACCAACATTTATTGAGAACCTTCTATGTGTCAGCCCCATGGAAAGCGCTGAGAATGCAAAAACCAATAAAACATGGACACTGTTAGAATCTTTCAGACTAGATTACAATCTCTTTGACAGCAGAGATTTAGTGAGAATTAAATACTAAAATACTGTTATGCTCATAAATGAATTATTTATAATCTAGTGTACATAGGCTGAAGCTTTGACCTATGGATTCATTGAATACTCATGGAGAGAGAGAATTTAATCTGAAGCCCCATAAACTTTGTTCCCAGATGTTCCAAGTGAATTCTGCTATCCACTTAGGATTAGTTTTGCATTGTCCTTTTTGATCATAGGATGTGCTTCATACAATCAACTTGTGCTGCGGTATGCATATGCCATGTGTAACACATTTTTTGCTACTGACTACAATGATTGAAGTCAGATGTTATAAGCACTATTCTTAATAGTGTCATAATGCTGGTGTTGAGAGAAAAGGCTCCCTAACCCTCTTCTGGTACAGACCCCCCAGGCCTACCCTTTCTAAGGTTATATTTGTTTAACAGCATTCTTGAGACAAAGCCTCTGCCTGTTTTCCATTTCAAAAGAATATTTCTTATTGTAAAATCTTACAGAAGACAGGAGGGGCTGTTGTGGCAGTTTAATGTGGGAGATGTGTTTAAATAAGGACAGCATTGTAGAGCCCATCACATCCTTTGAGACAGTTCTTTCGATGGGCAATTGCCCTATTTGCTGGGTACGTGTATGTGGGTACACTTGCATGTGGGAGAGTCTGGTGCACCAGAAAAGGGCACTGACCTGAGGGATTAAATGCTCTCCATTCTCCACTTACAAGGCACAGGAAGTTGAACAAGTTACCCTCTCTGTTACTCCTTCACTTGTCTATAAATTGGGGATAATAATAGTTATCTCACAGATATCTGCAGATTATGTGTGTATATGCATGAATTTTATTATGAGTTGTCCATAGTATATACAGGATGGTTTATTAACCACAAATATTATATATGCTATGGGCATATCCCATTTCTGAAAGAACTAAGACACTCCATATTACAAGTATGTCAAAATATGTCATATTTTCCCTCATGATTCAGGATACACTACATAATCTTTTAGCAATAATGATAGCTAATATTTTTTGAGTGCTATTATTTCACAGGCACTGTGCTAGGCATATTCAGTGTTCATAATGATCGTTTGTGATGGGTACTATTATTACTTTTGTTTTATGGAAGAGAAACTGAGTCACAGAAAAGCTAAGTACCTTACCCATGATCACTACCTAGTAAATTGTGGGGGATCTGACAACCTGTTTTTAAAAAACAGCTTTATTGAGATATAACTCACATACCATATAACTCACCATTTAAAGTGCAAATATTTATTGAACAGATACTATATTCCAGAGACTTAATGAAAACTCCTGTCCTCATGGGGTTTATTGACGAGGAGAGATAAATAATTTAAGAGTTACAAAAGTGAAAAATGCTCTAACCAAGACGTAAATGTAAATATAAATATAAATGGAGTCAAGATGTGGGACCTCAATGGAGGGGGACACTCATTTAGCCAAGGGGAGCATGGAAAGCATGGGTAAAATAATGGGGCAGAAAGACTTTCTTGAGGGGTGCCTTCATGGCAGAACCAGAAGGATGAGCAGAAATAATCTAAGTGGAGAAGAATGAGGAAGACAATCTGGGCACAGGGACAGCACATGGGCCACAAGGGAGTCCAGCACAGACTATGCAGGGTACATGCATAGTTATGTCATGCATGGTTTGTTGTGATGTGTTACAAGATGGACTGAGGTAGTGGAGGCAGTTGAACCTGCCTGGAGATAGGAGCAAGTGAAAGATTGTAGTGGGATTTATAGGCCATGTAAGGAGTTTGGACTTTATTTCATAGCTCTGTGTTTCCCAAACTACTCAGTCATTATTTTGTCATATAAAGAGAGTAGCTGAACTATTTTTTTTAAAGTTTATTTATTTATTTTGAGAGAGAGAGAATACACGTGTGAGCAGGGGAGGAGAAGAGAGAGGGAGAGAGAGAGAATCCCAAGCAGACTCTGCACTGTCAGCACAGAGCCCAATGCAGGGCTCGAACCCACAAACTGTGAGATCATGACCTGTGCTGAAGTTCCTTAACTGACTGAGTCAGCCAGGCACCCCTGAACTATCATTTTTATATTGTTTTGTATACCTACATATACATATGTGTATGTACATATATATATATACATACATATATATGTGTGTAGATGTACCTATAGATATATAGATATATATTGACTCAAATTGCCTAAGTAAGTTTAATGAACATGGAAAATTTCTATTACTATCTATAAGCAGAAAACCAGTATCACCTATCATAAATAGAAGGAAACTGTTCAAGTATACACAGTGAAAACCAAATGATGTTATTAAATTCTAGTTAGAGGCCTAGTTGTATTTGCCAGCTCAAACTCAGCCTGAAACCTATCTTCCCTTTGATACGAATGGAGTGTAGTGGGTTTAAGGGAGATGTTGAAGACAAGTTAGCCCTTGATAAGACTTTCTCATTGATAAAGAATCAAAAAGGAAGGGAGTAACTTTACCACTATATGATGTGTTGTCTTAGATTCCATGACCAAGTACTGATACTCAAATACTGATGGGTATGGGTCCCCAAGGAGTCACTAAAGGTTTTTCGGCAGAAACATGTACAATATTAGGATGGCATTCCTAGAAAGATCACCCTGGGGTGGCCTGAAGAATGAACGGGAGGGGGTCAATCAGCCCAGAGGGGATCATTCCAATAATCCAGGTGAGAAAAGAGGACCAGAAAGAAGTGGGTTATCTTTACCGTACATGTGTACGTGATGCTACTGTTTATGGGTGAGCCTTTATTGGGTGCTAGCTTTTAAAAGAGCAGGAAACTGACTACTCGGCTTTCTGGCTGTTGTGGGGAGGGGTTCGAGGATCATGTGTACAAATCCTTCCTTCATGGGACTGGGCCTTTAATTGTTACCAAGGCAGTTAAGTGGTAGTATTTCTTCCTTGGTTTGGGGGTGGGTGTGGCCAACTGAAGTGAGCCCAGAAGTTGGCTCTAAGCCTTCATGTGCTTATCCCTTCTGCTTCCACTTCACTGGATTTTCTCAGTTTCTCTGCTTTGACCTCACCCTCATCTCCTGCCCCTTTCAGCTTCTTTGTGTCAGTGTCGCTTTCTGTCAGATCACTGTCAGCGACCCAGGGAAATGGGCAAACAAGGCCAAGGCATGCTGCTCCTGAACCTGCAGGTGCTCAGGGCAGACACAGGGTGGCTGGAGTCTAACAGGCCGCACCCAGCACAAAGTGATTCATCCAGCTTTCTGGGAATCAGTCAAGAAGATAAGCGGTGTCATCCTGTTTATGAAATCTCTTTGCAATTTCATTGTAGTGACTAGAAGAAGGTGATGACAAAGTATAAAGTGGAGCCAATTCTAATCCACATTGTGACAGGGTCTTTTATAATTGCATGATATTCAAAAATTGCATTCAGACTTTTGTCCTATGAAGAAACATTTTGAATACTATCTCTCTGGAAATGTGTTACTTTTCAGGCTGAATAAGTTTTCCCGGCACCAAAAACCAAGGCAAAATGCACAAAAGACTGACTGTCAAGGAAAATGATGCCAATAGTCATTAAAATCTGATTTATAATGTATATGTGACTGTGACATTCTAGAAATCTAAAAGAACATACATATTGACAAAAAAACACTAAAAAGAATTCAAACACCTTTAGAAAGCTTTGATTGAATATTTGAACAATGTATTCTACACTTTCAAAATTGGGGGGCTATTTACAGCACCTATATTAGTAGAAAGGTAATTGAGGAAGACACTCCGTATGCACAATTGTCTGATAAGAGTTTATCTAAATCTCCCTGACAAAAGTATATGGGTCCCTTCTGAACATGGAAAGATAGCAGAGGAAAGCTCACCATCTTCTTTTTCTGAGCCACATATTTTAGGAATTCAGCAGAGATGTGGGGTGGGGTGGGGGGGCAGAAAAGCAGGAAAGAGAAAACTCAACCACATATCTACACACCTAAAAACTAGAGGCTACCACAGAGATTTTTGAAAGTCGTCTTCTATAGTGGGAGGATTTCCTTTAAATCCTTTTCAAAAGCATATGGCTGGCTTTGAAAGCTTAAATGGCATTTGTCAACCATCGGTAAATCTTTAAAATTGTTTCTGCAAATAGGCTAACTCGGTTTCGGCTTTTCCCATTAATCTTTAGGTAGGACCACTGAAGACTTTTTCAGAGCCTCAAGAATGCCTTGATTAAAAGGCTCATTCAAGAGGGAAGGCTTTTTAGCATTCACCTTGGGTACATTGTCATTTCTCTAGGGTATTCATGGGCTGTTATTTCAACTCTGCAATCGTGCCCCAAACAAGACATTTTTTTTCCACAAAGCTTCGAGTAGAGACATTCTTTAGTGAATTACTGAAATCTTGCCCTTTCTATTTGTCACAGCTTGTTATTTTTTTAATCAAATGTAATCAGTTCAAATAAGTGCCTTAGTTTGACAACTTTACAACTGTTATTATTTAAAAGAGACAACATTTTATTTTATTTCTCTAAGGGCACCAGCAGTCTTACTCAAACTACAAATGCCTGTCTTAGGGGCTGTCTTTCTTACCAGTTCATTATTTATAGCACAGTTTCTGGTGATCAAACATAGAAACAAAATAGATGAAGTCTAAAGCATGAACAATATTAATTATAATCTTTAACTTTCACAATATCTAGTGAAAATTACTTTGCTTATCACATAAATATTATATGATGTTCCTTGCTCTCTGTAATATTTTAAAAAGCATTTATATCAACTTTATAGAAATATTGTGAGAATTAATAAGAATTCAGATAAGACTGTGGGACATTTTTCGATGTAGTACTGCTATACAAGCTTAAACAATACAGTACTTCTCAGGATTTCCATGAGGTTAAAGCACATCTATGTAGGCACTTCACCTGAGGTTTAGCTCCAGAACTTACAGCATTTTCATGGAAATGACATGAACAGAACAAGTAGTTTCTAGGCATGGTATTCAGAATCATGGCAACTAAAATTACTGTCCATGTCATTTTCATGCAATCTGCCAATTTGGCCTCAATTATTCTAGACTTTCAGGTCCAACGGAAAATATCAACTTTGATCTCTACCATCATTCCAAGATGGTTTTTGAGGGCATTAGTTATCACTGAAGTTACATGCAGATAACACTATCCTTAGGAAACAACACTAAAAACTAGCAAACAAACAAACAAAACCACTTTGATTACTCCAAGAAAGATCAAGATAATCCGAGACACCCTTGGAATGATAGCAAGCCATCCCTGATGCAGATGTTAAAAATGACAACAATGGAGACTCTGTAATATCTTTAGTACTAAGACCTCTCGCATTTATTGTGCTCCTATTTCTTCAAGGCCAAATTCACTCCAAAGTTACTTCCACACCAGTGAAATGTTGAACAATTCTTTCACAATTGTACAATTACCTTTACCACCTCTTAAAGTAACTTTTTATTAAAGAAAACTTCAACATTCTGAAAGCAAGTTAAAATAGTCATCACAGTTGATGTTAAGGCAAAGTTCATATTTGGAAATTCTTTGTGTAGTCCTGGGGAAGGGTAGGAATCAGACAGACCTCTTTTCAAATCCCCTCTCTCCATTATTTATTAGGTTTGTGACCTTGGAGAATTCTTTAACTATTCTGATTTCTTTATTTATAGAACAGAAATAACAAATCTCACTGGTTTGGTATCGGCAGTAAATAAGATAACATATGGAAACTCTGGCACATCATAAACGGTGGCTATTTTTGCCAAAAAAAAAAAAAAACCTGGTCTACATTATTATTATTATTTTTTTTGCCTTCCTCATTCTCCAAGTATTCATACTCTGCCTCACATAACTATTTTGGTAACTCTCATTATTATTCAAGATCCACTGCAATGTTAAAATCACTGGCATTCTCTTTATTTCCAAAGAGGATATGTTGCCAATTTCACTTAAGAATAGCTCCCGAAAGAGCCATAGTATATTCCTATCTCCTCAGTTTCCTTAAATTTGGAAAATCTGAAAATGACATGCAGATCTTAGATACCCGAAAAAGCCTTTTAATTCCTTACAATTTGCCAGATTTCCTTAGCTACTACTCATAAAAGGCCAAGACAGCCAGAGGAAGTCATTAATCACTTGTAGATTCTGGTTTGGTTCCTTGGGCAGGTAGCCAAATGCCAAATAGTATCATCATTAAGAACTGTAGTTGCAGAACACCTTTTGTATCAATTTCTTTTTATCTCCCAAATAAATGGATGATTTTTATTTAATCAGCTACCTTTACTTTCCATTTTTTCATCATCTTCCCTGTTTAAAAGTATTGATGCAAATGATTTTTCTCTGTATGATACTCTCAATTCCACATCACCTAATATTTTACCAAGAAAGAAGTCCTGAATTACTGCAAGCTTAGTAAGAACACTTCAAATTTTTTGAACTCTATTTAACAAAAGGAAATCCTTGCTAAAATGAAACGAAGGAATGTTAAGCTCCTTCAGGATTGATATTACATAAGTAACATAATTTCATAATCTTCCTTACTCCTTTAATTCTTCTCTCGATTCATAAAGAAAGATTATACCAGTTTATTTCATCCTCATTAAAAAAATACAAACAGAAAACTGTTCTATTGAACAGATAATCCTCATAGCAGTCTGTCTTTAATTCATGACTTTCTACTTCTACATAAAGGCACAGGAATCACTCAAGTACACCAGCCATCTAGTTGGTGGCAGCCTGCCAGTCTTCCCAGGTGCGGTGTTGGATAAAAAATTATCTCATTCTATTGAGTTCTAACAGTGTGCTAGACATTGTGCAATGGAAAGAAGCACAGAACAGGTGCAACAATTACTGCCTTTCAGGAGGTCATGGTTGAAGACCACAAAACATCTTTGCTGCTGCTGTTTCACTGAATTATTTTTACTTAGATTTTTCTGAGTGGTTAGGAAGTGGCATTTGATAACCTCTGTGCTGTGTGAATTACCAGACTGCTTGTTTTCTCACTTCCAGTTAATCAGTTTATGTTACCTAAAAAGGGAGTTTTGAGGTAAGTTTCTACTGGAGGGATTGAGAAACGTACTTTTGCCAGGTGTTAAAAGGCAGGAGGCTTACCCGATGGAGCAGGAGAATATAAATATAGGAAGGGAGGAAGTTTACGCAGCTGTTTGGGAGATGGAGTTATGCTAGTATGGTAGTATTCTGAGGCTCTTCTATAACTCCCTGAGGAATCCTAGGAGACAGAACTTTGTTTAAAAGACAGGTGGAGGAAAGCCAAAGAGCATAAACATTCTTTGGGACCGTAGAAATGCACAAACATATATACATATGATTAAGACGGGACAGAAACTGGCTACAATGTTAAAGGAGCCTATGGAACAGAAAGAGAAAGAAAATGTAGGAAGAGGAAAATTAAAGTCTGAAATAATTTTCAGGATCCTACTGAGGGTTGGCAATTGTCAGAGAGCAGCACGGCCTCAATGTGGTAAGTCTGATTACTCTCCTAAGAAACCTGGTAGCCTTGCCTGTTCCCTCCCTCTTCCAGACTAAATCTTTCTTAACCAGTTGTAGGGAATGTTATGGTATGCTGTCCACATGACCCCCCTTCAGGACTGAATCACTCATCTCCACAGTTAGGGCTCCAGTGGAGTCGCCCTGCTGAGCAATTAAAGGGAGCCTCCTTGCTCAAGGTCACACTCTGGAGGGAGCTTGGGAAGGGAAGACTTACCTCCAGCAACTGGTCAGTTTGAGGTCTGAAGGGATGCTTCTGGAGGGCCACCCCAATGTTAAAGCTCCCCGTAGGATTGGCTGAGGGCTTTGTTGCAGCCTCATCTCTTTCCACTTCTCCTGCTGGGCAATGCTGTCTCCTTCACTCCCTTCCCTCCATCCCCATAAAGATTTCATCTTGAGGGCATACCCCAGGAAACTTTCTGAACTCAAATCTCCAACTCTGAGCCTGCTTCCCAGGAAAACTTTTTTTCCTAACCTCCAATCCTGTTTTCTGAACATAGAAATCTCATGCCCAATTTTTAATGTTCAAAGAATTTCAAATTAAATATCACTACTAGAATATGTCAAAGCAATGATGATATTGAATGTACTTTGTTCAAACAACATACATATCCTCATATAGTTTAGCTTGTTGGAACTCAATTTAATATGGACATAGGACTATTTCCCTTGTGTCTACTTGAGGGCTATAATTGGAGCTTCTATGATAATTCTGATTTTTCTTAACTTGGTTGTTCCTTTTTCTGTCTCTTTCGCCCCATCTTTAAGATCCGTCTGGAGGCTTACCTCTCCTCCATTTATGTTAACCCCTCTGGGCCATCATCATCTTCCTAAAAACATTAATTAAGTGTACTGGATGGTACAAATTTCTGAATATGTCAGCACTAGCTAGATTGGAAACTTTGGTGAGTTGAGGTTGTCGTAGTCTTCTTTATATTTCACATGTAGTTTCATATAGTTTATTCTGTACACTGCTCCTGGGTCTGGGGAAAATATGTAGGAGTACGTATGTCTGCCTCCCCCACTCCCCATCCCCTATCTCTCATCTTCTTTTTTTTCTTCTCACTCAGTATTTTCTTGGTACTTACTACATTGGCCAGCACTGTGCTAGGTTCAGGGGGTTCTACAGTAAACAATACAGACATAGTGGCTGTCTTTCTAGAGTCTTACATTGAGATATTTGTAATTGAAACAGACATTAAACTAGTTATAAGGCAAATGATTATTTAATTATAATTGTAAGTGTTGTGAAGAAAAATAACATATTTTGATATAAAAATGACTTCAATAATCTTTATTAAACTAAAATGTAAGTCCACTATATCATAATATATTCTGGCAAAGGTTATAGCACTTTGACCAAAGATGGACACATGAAAGAGCTATCAAGTAACTTCTGAGACAGTACTTTGCTTTTACCTATGCCAAAAAAGGCCTCCAAACACTTTTGGCTTAAAAGCCAGACAAAGTAAAGGACTTTTATAAGGCCACCTGAAATATTAGAGATTACATACACATTCACAGACAAACACACACACACAGATATATATTACATACACAAAATATAATTCATATATGCTAACGTTTATCCTAATAACATTCAGAGAAATAAATAAGAAATGTAAGAGAGATATAATCTTCACAAGTAGAGTGATCACTTAACTTGTGTTAATATTTCCTTCAGTACTATATAAATTGGTCTTTTTTTTTTTTATTAAACTTTATAGTTTACTGTCAGGTTGGTTTCCATATATATAAATTGGTCTTAAAGTTACCTGTTCAATTAGAGATTTGAAGAAAGGGACTTCAATAATCATCATTGTCATCATCATAGTTGACATTTATCGATTACTTGCTATATGTTAGGTGCTGTCTTGGTTGAGTACTGTTTAGATTGATCTACCTTTATCTTTCTGTAGAATAAATTCTATCATTGTCCCATTTTACAGATAGGGAAACTGAGGGTTAGAGATATAAAGTAATTTGCTCAAAGTCACATAATGAATAGGTGACAGAGCTAAGATTCTAACCCAAATGTTTCTGGTGCTAAAAGTCTGGGTAAAGCTCTTAACTGAGGCTACAAGACTAAAAGATACAGTCTGACTCTATCTCGAGTTGCTGTATAGAGCTGTACATGCACAATTCCTAGAGTTGTGTGGTCCAGCGAGTTTGATCACCTTGGCACTGTTCAAACACAGATGTCAAGGTTCATTTCCAGATCTACTGAATCAGAATTAGGAAAGTAGAATTTAAAAAACTCCTTAAGTGATTCTGACTTTTGCCCCAGTTATGAACTCTTGAACTAGAGTATAAACACATTCAAATATTTATGGAATTTCACCTAAAATCTATTGTTAAGTGGCTAAATGTGCTATAACCATAGTACCACAACCAGATTTTTAATAAAATATAATCACAGTTGAAGTTTTTTTTTAAACACATTTTTTCCTCTTTGTTGATTATATATTAACTTGTAAATGCATTACACTAGTCATGACACAATTAAATATTAAAAACTCAGGCTTCTTATAGCCCATTGGTCTCCTTGTAACATGACTTCAGCTCCATTGGCTTAAGTTTGCTCTAAAGAGTTGACAGATGAGACAACAAAAGTTATTTGGGACAGTTCAGTGACATTTTCTGAAGCCTTGGGCAAAGGCGTTGGATTTGGGGCACTGGATGATATTAAGGCCTGGTGGATCTTTAAATAAGGGGTGGCACAAAGTGCAAAGGAAGCCAGTGGGGCAGCGGGGGGGAGGGAGGGGAGGAAGTAAGGAGAAAACTGCAGGGGTCCAGACAAGACTTAGCTAATGTGAATCTACCATAGAAGATGATGATTGACATCCATCAGGTGGGACAATTACTCCTGGGCACAAAAGAGGAGATGACACTTGAGAAGAGCCTGAAGGAAGAATTTTTACACATGGAGATGGGAAAGCAACCAGTCCAGCCACAGAGACTGGTAAGAGCAGAAGTCCAGAGGCAGAGAAGCGAGGACCGTGTTAAAGAAGTGGGGTCCCATCCAATTTGCCTGAAGAATAGAAATTTGAAGGCAAAGTATGGAAAAATAAGGCTACAATGTAGAATCACAGAATTTTGTAGCCAGGTGGAGCTTTAGCTCTAAATGAATCTAATATTTCAATTTGCTAATGGAGACACTAGAGATAAAGAGATATTAATGGCAAGTAGAGGCCAGGTAGAACAGTCTCCAGGATTCCTGCTATTGGAGCACAGCTGGGCATGGTGAGGGGCTGTGGGGACTTTGTGTGTGGATGTGGAGCTTTCTAGCATTGTTGAAGCTTTCTGAACAGGGAAGTGACATGATCATTATGAAGTTTAGGAAGGTCAATTTGGCAGCAGTGCACGTGTGAGATGAGAGCGAGGTAAGGAGAGCGATTAGGAGGCTGAGGGTGTGTGTGCCAGACATAGATAATAGGCTTTATTAAAGCCCCATTTCACAGATAAGGAAATTGATCTTTGGACTGTGGCCAAACCCAGGCCTGGCAGATTCCAGAACGTGTGCATTTTGAGGCTGAAAATATGGCACACTCCCTTCGCTTAGGGTGGGAGGAGGGGATAGTCAGCAGAGGCTAATTAATGCTGCAGAGTGATCTGGGAAGACTAAGGGCCGAGAAGAGATCATTTGGATTTGGGAGTAGGAGGTCAGTGGTGGTGTGTTTAAGAGAGTGATTTTGGGGCACCTGCATGGCTCAGTTGTTTAAGTGTCTGACTCCTGATTTAAGCTTAGATCATGATCTCACCGTTTGGTCAGTGGGTTTGAACCCCACATCTGGCTCTGTGCTGACAGTGTGGAACCTGCTTGAGATTCTCTCTCCTTCTCTCTCTCTGCCCCTCCCCTGCCCGAACACTTGCTCTCTCACTCTCTCTCAAAATAAATAAACTTAAAAAAAAAATAAACTTAAAACAATTAAAAAAAGTGATTTCAATGGAATGATGGGAGTGGCGGGCTGATTTCAAAAGGAATGAAAGAGTGAGTGGATAGTAATGAAATTGCAGCAGTAAGTATAGCCTCTTCTTTGAAGAATTTTGGCAATGAGAGGAAGGAGAAAGCAGGACAACGGTTCAGGGAAATAGCAGAACAGAGGGAAGAATCCCTCATTTCACCCACAGGGAACATTTCTAGAACATGCATGTGTGTCGGATATGATGCTAGGTAGTAGGGAACACCATGATAAATCAGTTAAGGGGGAGAAATAGAGGAGGCCCTGGTAATAACTATCTTTAAATGGAAATCCCTTTATCAGATAACATGTTAGACCATCAACTTTAATATATAAAGTGATATGAACCTTTTAGACTTCAAGCTTCTAGAAGACAATGAATGGATATTGTCTTCATCTTTGTGTCCTCCCATAGCACCTTGTATAGGACACTCTCAATAAAAGTTTGCTGAAGGAGTAAACCATGGGTGTCAGGAGATAAAAGGGAAATCCAAGATGTGGGGCAGCTTTGGCAAAAAGGTGGGACATGTGTCTTTTGAGACATAAGGGGGGAGAGGTGGTGTAGGGAGGACTCCTAGGTCATCAGAAGCCTGGGGTTCTAGATAAAACCCAACTGTGGATTCTAGATGCAATGCTTATGACCAGAAAATGTGCAAGAGTTGAGATTATTGACCCTCAAATGGGAGACACTCTGGCAATGAGAATGGATAGGGAAAAATTTCTGGGGGGAGATCTGTTATAATCTTGTTTTCAGTAGAGGCAGTGATGACCAAAGGCCCTCAGAAGTGAGTAGGATACAGTATAGTTAAGAGTGTCATTCAGAAACCATTCATTCATGTAGTTTTGTTTTGGGGTCTGGAAAAGGACATGGAGAAGGAAGAAACCTAACCCGGTCTTACACTTGGAAATAGAAGTGGGGTCTAAGACAGGTAGGAATGGAAGCCACTCTGGTAAAGGAGGAGGTAGAGGTGGAGCTGGAGGACTCCTGAGAGCAGAAGCTGCTTGTGGAGGAAGCCCTGAGACTGATTCCACATCCACTTTTTTCCACACACAATGCCTGTGCATTAAACATGGCTGGGGCATTAATTTGCAAGTCAAGCATTCCTTGCCATATGTAAAGTCAATCCAGGGTGACCTTTGCACTAAAATGGACACTAGATGCCTTCTCTTACTTAGCAGAGGACAAAACAGATGAGAAAGGGCAAATGGTATCCTTTGGTCATATAATTACTGAATGGCAGGGCAAGATTAAAACTGTGGCCCTCAGAGGTTTGGTCTGTTGTGGGGAACTCAATCATCTGAGAGAAACTTGAATATGAATAAAGACCTATGACTTCATTTGGCAGGTGTCAGTTATACCTGACCTGTGCTTTAGCAAGTTTTTCCATACTGAACACTCCTTCTCTTCTCAGGGGGGCTTGCAGTCGTTCAGATGTCTTCTGTGTTCTCTTTCTTCAAAGCTTTCTCTCCCTTATTTCCAGTCACTGTGGCCTCGTGTTTAGCAAATCTGAACATTTCCATGTGCTTTCCTACTCTGCATATTCATTAATGAATATGTTGATGTGGTTCTGAAGGACATTCCCCACCCAGGTGGTAAAATCCTCCCCATCCTTCAAAAGCAGGGCAAACACAACCCTCTCTGAGAAGTATTTTCAACTCCAGGTGGAATGAATGGTTTCCTTCTCTATGCCTCCACAGGACTTTAAACTGACCTTTAGTAATAATCAAACCTAACCTTGCCTTGTATTTACTAACTGTCAGCCTCTGTTCTAAGTACTCTGCAAAGAATAACCTGCATGAACAACCCTATGAGAAACGTTCTGTTTTACAGATGGGGAAACTGAAGCCACAGAGGAGTTAAATAATTTGGCCAAAGTGATAAGTTCAGTGCCAGGATTCCAACAAAGAGGCAGAATGGGGCTCTTAACCACTATACTGCTTTGGTTTACTCGTCTGTCTTCCTCAATTCAACTGGGAACTCCAGAGAGCAGAGGCTGTTACTTGATTCATCTTTGTTTCTTGGGCTTAGTCAAGAACCTGCCTGATAGTAAGTGCCAAGCAAATGGTAGGTAAATAATGAAAAAAATTAATAAATGTGCACACTTAAGTCTGACCAGCTCACAAAGTGAAAAGACTTATTTGTATTTTTAATTAAAAATTTTTAAATGTTTATTTTTGAGAGAGAGAGAGAGAGAGTGTGTGTAAGTGGGGGCAGGGCAGAAAGAGAGGGAGAGACACAGATCTGAAGCAGGCTCCAGGCTCAAAGCTGTCAGCACAGAGCCCAGTGTGGGCCTCAAACCCACAAACCATGAGATCGTGACTTGAGCTGAAGTCAGATGCTTAACCCACTGAGCCACCCAGGTTCCCCAACTTATTTGTATTTTTAAACAAAGAGTTAAAAATGTTTGGGTGCACCTGGGTGGCTCAGTTGGTTGAGCCACTCCAACTCTGGATTTTGGCTCAGGTCATGACCTCATTGTCGTGAGATCAAACCCCACCACAAGCTCTGTGTCAGGCTCTGTGATGACAGTGAGGAACCTGCTTGGGATTCTCTCTCTCCCTCTCTCTCTTTGCTCCTCCCTTCACCTGTGCTATCTCTTTCTCTCTCAAAATAAATAAATAAGCTTAAAAAATATTTGTTGACTGCAGCTTTCCAAAAAAGAGAAAAACATGAGAAAAATTAAGTCAAATTATTTTGAATAATTTTAAAAACAGGGTAGAATGGTGGTTTTATTTTCTAGTTTCCTTTGGAATTACTCTGTAACAACAGTTTGTATGTAATCTTGATGCTTGGTGAGCTCTAACCTCACAGAGAGATTCTTTTAAAAGATCCACTTATTTTATAAGACACATTGAGTCTGACATGAAATGTACACTTTGGTATCTAAGAACCCTAGCAAAGGAGATTAGTAGCCAAAAAAGCAATTAAGTTTACAGTAGGGTTACAGATACCATATCTACTACAACAGCTTGGAAAAGGAAGTAAAGCAAAGGTCATATCAACAAGAAAAAAAGTAACATTAAATAGTAGATTTTTTTTTAAGAAACAAAATCCCATATTCCAGAATCTTTCCTTCTCATCTAATAACTACATGTGTTTGGGTGTTTAGAAAAAATAGGAGAAGAGAACGCAGCATTACTGAGGCTGGTGACTGCCACAAAAGCTGGCGAACCGGGCTGTGAAATTTAAGCATCTGGAGAGTCAGGTTCCTGATTAGCTTTTTCAGTTTGATCTCAGATCCCCACTCTAGTGTATCCAGGATCATAGAATTCCAAGCTGGCCATGTCTGTGTGCTTTAGAGGAGCAGCGGCTTAGGGTTCAAATAAACACATCCAACTACCCCAACTGAAATATAACAACTTAAATGCAAAGCTGCTGGAAAAACCAACAGTGTTTTAGGACTAGGTAGTAAAGGTAAAGGTGTCCCCCCCAAAAGAACAGGGCTACATGACACAGACACCAATTATAAATCACTACTTGGCAATTATGTTTAGTTACATACCATTGTAGATCCCAGGGTTTGCAATGGTCACGCAGCCCATGAAACTATCTTGAGCCAGAGTTCCTCTTCTGTGTCCCTATCCTATTTTGAACTAACAATGCTCTCAGATGAGCCGAAAAGATGTATTTAGCTCCCACCATTACAATTTCTGATCCTCTTTACTTTAGCTCTTTTGAAATAACATGAAAGCTTTGGCTTGCTAATTACTTTTATCCAGCCCATAGAAAAATTAGTTTATCTTCCTGATCAAAGCAAATTAGGCAGATCATGGCTGATTAGAATGCAACAGTAAAATCGCCATACTTTCTCTTCCATCCCCTTTCTCTCAGAAATAGGGCCTGTGTCAAATATGTAGGTATTTCCCACGGCCAGGCCGGACTCTGTTTCCAACAGGGACTGCAGCTTGGACAATGGTTCTTACACAGACACTAAAGTTCTTTAGTTCAGTCATTGTGTTCGAAAAGAACTAGTAACCCCTTAGCTAGCATTTGATGAAACATCTAGATTTACATATTTCCTTAATTGCATTTTTGAATGTGAGTGAGATTTATCTGACCAGAGTTAAATGCCTCCTTTATTCCCCTACCCAAGGCAAAATTCAACTCCACGCTCTTTAAAAAAAAAAAATGAGGTGAGGGGTGTAGGGAATCTTACTTAATTCCGATCTGAATAAATTTTAGGGTTTTAATAAAGTGGGATGAGGGAGTTACATTACCAAAGACAGGGAAGATATACCTTAACCTTTCAAAGAGGAAATGACAATTTCCAAAGCTTTGGCTTACTCAGCTCTTTCAAAAAGGCAATTTTGATTTTAACAATGAATGCTCTTCCTTGTTGCCAAATTCCCCAAATTGGTTGCTAAAAAGCTCCAAAATTGTCTCCCTTAATAATTTCTCACTAAAATTTCTATGTGACTGTAAAAACTGGAACGTTAGGCTTTCTTTTCCTTATTTATTTACTATAAATTAACAGTAAATCTTGTATTTAGCTCCATTTAAACCTCCCTCTGCAGCTGCCCATTTGAAAAATAAAATGGTTGCCTTCTTTCACTTCAGTGGGCACAATACAAAACATCCATTGAGCTTTCCCTTTATTGCAGCCGCCAATGCCCAGCCGACTTTTAACAAACCAACCAAGCGGAATCACAATGCAGCTGCAACATTTTATGGTATTTCTGTTGGTTCTCTTTTGAGACCAAAGGTGTTAATTAGGAATCAAAGAACACAACCCTGCCAGCCTTCTTTCACAAACCATACCCTGGTCACTGCAGTTTTCAGAAGAAAATAAATCTAATAAAGGGATAAAAATGTTGTTTGTCACACCAGTAAAGTGTACTTAAGACCCTTTGATCAAAAGCTTTTTATGTAGTCTTGTCAGATGGGCTGGAAATATTGTATTTTTTCCCTTTTCTCTCCCTTCTTCATGCAGACTTCTCTGAATTTTGAATTTAAAGACTGTCTGGAAGAAAATATATAAGCATAGTCATATGTGGGATTATTTACAGGTGAGCACTGGTCTCATAGAGCGAAATCATTTTGTTTCTTAGAAAATTGTTCATATTCAACAGTCCATTGTGTTACAGCTTCACACAAAACTGCGTCTTCTATTAGCATATTTACCGTATCCTAACCATAGGTTTTTATGCTTCCACTTTATGTATGCAACTGTCAGTGCTCTATTTAGTGTACATTATTTATTGCATAAATCTTTTTTGGTGTTTAAGAGGATCCTTTTTTATATATACAGAACTGAGTATTTTCATAAGCATAAAAACCATATCTATATACACACATGTAAACATATATATATATAATGTTAATTTGTCAAATAGTTTGTCATTTTTGTATAGTTTTTATACATCTTGAGTGTCATGCATTCAAATGTAACAGTGTGAAGTCATTACCTTTAATCTTCAGTCAAAGTTAAAAGCTTATAGTAAGTTTATGAAGTTAGCACTGCTGGGAATTAGTCAAGCCTGCCAGCTTTCTCAGCAAGAGGTTTTGCTGCTAGATGCACAAATCATGCCAAAATCCATTAATCCTGCTTGAGAGAGGCAGAAAGAAGGTCTGCTTGTTGATTTAATGTTAATGAAATGAATGGGCTCCAGAGGCTACCTACAGAGGCCCTCTAAACTGCAAAACAAATAAAGTCATTTTAAGTAACGCTCACTGCAGGAGAGTAAACAATGCTCCCAGATTTGCTGCACAAAATGGGTGTGGGTGTGGATGTGTAGAAACCTTCCATTTTCTGCAATTTTGCTACACCTGTCCCAGCACAACACTCGCAAATGTCAAGCTGATAGATTCATAGAGAATTGCAGAGACCTCAGAGCATATGCTCCCCTCTCTTATTTTACAGATGTGAAAACTGAGGCAAGGAGTTTGTGCATCTTGCCAGAGGTTCTATGGCTGATTAGTGGGGTAGCTAGATCTAGTTCAGTGGTTCTCAAAACTTGACTGCATATTGCATTTGCCTTGGGGAGTGAAAAATCACTCTGATGCCTAGCTTCTTCCCTCAGAGATTCTGATTGAGTTGGTATGGTGTGGGATCTAGGCCTCGAGGGGGTTAATGTTAGGATCCAGATGGAGTTAATGTGCAGACAATTTGAAAACCATGGACTAGATGCTAATCTAGCACACTGCTCCTCTGCACGTTTGCTTTGTTTTGTTTCGCCACACTACAGTGTTAATTATTTCTCATCTCTTGGAGGATGCCAGTTGCCTTATCATACTACGACTAGAGTAGACAGGCGTTTAGAGATTTTGAGGTCGTTTCTAAAATGAGTTTCCGTTTCTTCCACATGTAAACGCAGAGATGTGCTGCCATCACGTGCACGCATGCGCAGTATGTGTGAGTGTGCACGTAGATGCCTTGAAAGACTGATGTCTACCGGCTGGGTGAGCCAACCCCACCGCGGAGACAGCAGCCAAGGTCTCTGCCATCTTGGAAGCCTGTCCTCATGCCTCAGTCTTCTCTCTGTCCTGCAGTTCGCCTCACCTTTGAGTGTTTCTTAACACTTCTTTATCCTTTTCCTATTTGCCACAGTCTCTTCTGGGCTGTCACTTTTCTCTTATCCTCTCTCCACCTGGAGAAATTTGGTTTGCCTGGGGGAGCTACTTCTGAGCCTTCATTGGAAATTGTTTGACTTTTGCTGCCTTCTGATTCAGCCTGGTTTGGTGATTGTTTAAACTGCTTAATAAAGCTCCGGCTGAGAGATCCCACTTGTCCAATCTGTGCTGCTGGGTAACACGTAATAGATGTTTGCCTGAACGTTCCTTCTGTTTTGGCTTTAGGGCTGTAAAATAAATCAGCTTCCTAACTTTAGTAATTCAGTAGGCACTTGGGAATTCCAGAATCATCTTTTCACATGTAGTAAGATATGAAAGTGTTCCTACAGGGGAGATTTTCCTTGTCCTTTTCAGACCTGTTCTCTTGATTTCATTGGTCATAGGTGAAGCAGCTTGCCTCTTCTGCAGGGGGGTGTAGAGAATCTGAAGAGATGGGGACACAGGGCTCATCCAGCAGAATTAAAAGGCTGTCTGGTCCAATAACCGCCCACCCATCTCTCCTCTCTGCTGGGGATCACTGGGCCTAATTCCAAGGCGCCCTGCTCAAAGACAAGCCCGAGTGGTACTTTGACCCTCTATTTAACTTTGAATCCCCTCCCCCTCACAGATTCAAGAAATCAGTATCTATTATTCTCCAGGAAATAATTTTAGCCTCCTTGTCATCACTGCCTGCAAAGATCCTTCTTGCAATTGCATTGAACTCACTGCTTCTTTATCAAAGACAGCTACCGAAATTCCTCATGACAATTCAACTCCTTTGAAGGTATTTTCAGATGGACATAAACCTATTCCTTATACACATTTTATTTTCCCTTAGAGCCGAATTATTTTTTCAGCTGTTAATATACTTTAAAAATCAAACACATTTTTAGTTTTCCTGGGTGCATCGCTGGCTCTGAGAAAGGCTGGATTCCCTATGTCCTCTCTGCCCTCCTAAATCCATTATCTCTTGTCTGCTGCTACAGCAGGTCAACTGCCTTCTGACAGCCCAGGAAGTTACCAAACTGAATTTTTCCTACATACTCAGGAAAAATCATGGGGATGGGTGAGATGAAAATGAGAGCAGGAAAACAATTTAAGCCCAGGACCACAAACTGTGGGTCATTCATCGAATTGTGTCTGAATATCGGACTTCGATCTATGACAAAAGTGTTTACTCAGTCATCTGCCACCCTGGAGGTCTGTGCAGTGTCTACGAAATGCTATGAACCCATGTGAAAATATGAGACTTCAATCAATACACAGAAGCTTCTATCTACTTGATACCAAGAATCGGAGATGAAAGAATCTTTTTACTTAACAAGTGCTGGGTGATACACTACTCATTTGAAGCTGCTCCTTTTTGCTTCTCCTGTTCTTTTGCCCAGTAGGTACCTTTCTGCTGTTCTCCCCCTGTTTTTAACATTAAATATTCTATTGAATGAAAATTATAAAGTTTTAGGGCAGTGAATTTAGCTATTTTGGGGAATACCAATAAGAGGCCACACTGTATTTGAAAAGCATGGGTGTAGTGTTTTAACAACTGTAATTTCATCACCAACAAAGACAACAGTGCTTAACATTTAGCGCACTCCATACAGGAAGTACTGCGCAAAAGTGTTTTATATGAATTATTTTAGCAATCTTCACAACAATCCAGTGAGGCAGATGTCATTAATTATTGCCATTTTACAGATGAGAAAACTGAGACACAGAGTAGCCTGCCAAGGTTACTTAAGTGATCTTTGTCAAAGCTGTTGGGATAATAGTAACTATTTTAATGTCTGTTGTGAGAGTCAAATGAGAAATTGGGGGTAAAAGGGTTGAGCACTTTCTGAATTGTTTTTTTTTTCTCTCTCTCTTTCTTGGGAGTTTACAAATGATGGAGTCTGCCAAGTTTAGAGGGAAGGACCTCTTTTCTGTCACATTATAAGATTATACCAGAGATTTTATCAGTTTGTTTCAGTTTCTGTTACACATTTATTTGATGGGACAAAAAAAATGGTGCCTTATATCTTAGATGTGGAAAAGTGCAGGTTTTCTGTAGAGTTTAGGGGAACAGGAAGGAGAGTACCCCCACGGAGAGGAAACGGTACTGACTGTCCCTTGAGTGGGCCCTGGCATCGGCATGCATGGAGAGAAGGTGTTTTAAAATCTAGATTTTAGGGGCACCTGGGTGGCTCAATTGGTTAAGCGTCTCACTCTTGACTTCTGCTCAGGTCATGATTTCACAGTTCGTGAGTTTTGAGCCCTGCACTGGGCTCTGCGCTGATCGTGCCCAGCCTGCTTGGGATTCTGTCTCTTTCTCTTTCTCTCTCTCTCTCCTCCTCCTCCACTTGCTCTCTATCTTTCTCTCTCTCTCATAATAATAATAAATAAAAATAAAAATAAAAACTTAAAAAATAAAATATGGGTTTTAATGTTGTTTAGGTATGGTATGACCAATAGATTAGGAGACAATTGTTAGTGAAAAGACAGTTTGTTACTCACAGTTCCCAAAAATAGGGGCACATGAGGCCATGCAGGACCACATGGGTGAGCACCAGGGTCAGTGAGGAGGAGGAAGGAGAGGGAAGAAAGCATGGGCAAGAACTTTTATTATGGTTTCCATGGGAAGGAATGGACAGGGTAAGGAGGATAGGAATTAACTAGTTTAAATAATTTCAGCAGGGTCTGGAATGCAGGGGCCATCGGAGCGGTCTGGTACCTGGCCCTGTGTGATTAGGATAGGCAATATTGACCTAGAGTGTAAGAGCCCTGTAGGAGCCCAATAATGAAGGTGGTGGGGGTGTGGGCTTTGGATTGGTTGGCTTGCACGTGAAAGGCACACTTCCATGGAAGTCACGGCTATCTCTAGGAATTTTAGATAGCCCTGAGAGAGGCAGTCTCTCCTGGGTCA
Source organism: Cryptoprocta ferox (assembly GCA_028646485.1). NCBI lineage: Eukaryota > Metazoa > Chordata > Mammalia > Carnivora > Eupleridae > Cryptoprocta > Cryptoprocta ferox. The sequence continues at coordinate 43,678,499 of CM053571.1, forward strand.
GTAAGTTCCCAAGAGAGCAAAGCATTACATAATGCAGAAATTGAAAAACACAATGAATACACAGGGATTCTGGAAAAAAAAAAAAAACACAGGGATTCTGTGTTCTTTTCTAAATCCCAGGAAGAGTCTTTCTTCTTTGGTCCAAGAAAATCTACAATTCAAGGGATATACATAGTCCAGGAATGAAAACAGACAAGCAGATCAAGTATGATAATCAAGTGTGATGAGTTCTACAATAGAGGTGGGCTTATCACGATGTGGAAGCATCAGATGTAGGTTTCTGGAGTGGTGGGTCACAGAAGGCTTTCTACAGGAGATGATGGTTGAACTGAGTGTGGAAAGACTCATAGAATTCAGCAAAATGAAAAAGAAAAAAGGCATTCCAAGCAGACACTCACACATGTGAAAGAACCCCTGGAGGAGCGAAACATGGAAGTTGTAGGTGTAGCTTGATGTGGCTGGAGAGAAGAGCATGAGGGGCTAGGCAGTGGACCTGGTGAGGAATGAGGCAAGAGAAGCTTACTTTGCGGATTAACTGAGATACTCAACTTTCTCGTGAAATCATGGGAAACCACTGAAGGACTGAATATAAGAGAGACATGACCAGAGTTGCATCTTAGACAAACTAGTGTGGTGGTAGAGAACGTGTGTGTCTTGAGGGTCTATGTAAACCAAGACAGGAGACTGCTGCAGTGATCTGGACAAACAGCGAGAAGAGCCTGAACTAATGCAATTTCAGTGATGAGGAAGGGAGCACATACAAGAGAAACGAAGACAACCTAAACTTGGTCAAATTAAAGTCACAGATGAAATTCAAATTATAATAAACACATGTTTAGCTACTATGATAAGAAATGCGGGAAATTATTTATTTCTCAAACTAGATATCATTATTTCCTTCTGTTCTGCAGATTTTTAGGTGATAGACTCTTTATCTGCATCTACAATCGGCCCCAAAAAGATGGAAAGGTTAACGTTCAGACAGAAAAATTTATGTACACAGCATGCATAAGCAACAGGATATGTGGCCACATCTAGAAAAGTAACTGGGAATTTGAGAATTCACTTGAGTATCTGGCACTGGAACAAAAAAGTGACAAGAAGGAACACTCAATTGGGGTTTTCAGGAGACCTGGGTTCCAATTCCATCTTTGCCAGCCTTGTGGTTTTTGGGAATATCATTTACCTCTTATGAGCATGAATTTCATCATCTGTGAAATGAAGGTGTTGGATTAGGTGACCTCCAAGGTCCTTTACATCCTAAATCCCATCAGTAGAGACACAGCTTTTGGCTCATCAGAAACCTCTGCAACCCACCTAAGTGATTTTAATTCTGTTTATTTGGGCAATTAAGGTAATGCTCTAGTAATCATGATTAAATTTCAGTTTTGCACTGTGTAATGTGAACTTAGGTATACAGCTTAGTCCTTCTGGTAATTTGTGCATAAAAGATTACCCTTAGTTCTTTTTTAAAAAAAATTTCTTTTCGATGTTTATTTATGTTTGAGAGAGAGAGTGAGAGCGAGAGAGAGAGAGAGCGCGCGCTCGAGCAGGGTAGTGGCAGAGAGAGAAGGAGACACAGAATCCGAAGCAGGCTCCAGGCTTTGAGCTGTCAGCACAGAGCCCAATGTAGGGCTCAAACTCATGGACTGAGACATCATGACTGAGCCAAAGTTGGACGCTCAACCAACTGAGCCACCCAGGTGCCCCCTTAGTTCTTTATAGTGAACTTACTCTAAATGTAGTTGGCTATTAGCTCAGGCTCTGAATTGGTTTTATTGTAATTAATGTAAATCTATCAAAATTAGCCTTTCTTTCCCAATATACAAGCAACTATGTTCTGAGGAGTTTCTACAGCAAAGGCAAAGGGGGCTTCAAATTACTATCTAACATCATTCGGGACCAGACCATATCCACCTAACACTTCTCACGATTATAGGACCCTGGGGAAGCGGACTTTATGCTGGATGGCTGGCAGCTGTAAGGTGGAAGGTGGAAACTTACTGTTGGTTAATCATGTTGCTAAAACTTTTGAGATCTTCAAATGAGATATGCTTACACCCTGGGAGAATCTGGTTTAACTAGGATTTCCTTTTGCTACCCGAGCTTGAAGACTTAATGAAAAAAGATCTTGAACTTCCTCCGTTGCACTGAGCCAACAGCTGCCGAGGAAAGAGGGCCGCTGTGAGTGAAGGCTGCCCACCCGGGGATAGCGATGAGGCTTCCCTCAAGTTAAAATCAAAGACCCCAATTTCAGTGCACTTAGAGTTGATACTTTAATCCCAAAGACTCTTCTTTCTAAACTTCCCTTCATCTTGTTGTTTGAAGCCCTTGCGGGGGAAGGGTTTGAGATAAGGAAAATGCACGCTTCCAGTCCTCTGATACTATCTGGAAGCAGGGGATGGAGAAGGATAAAGAGAGACACAGGAGAAGGGGACCACCTGTGTCCCATGCCTCATGGCGACCTCACAGTCTCTCTCTTCTGCCTGCACTGCTTCTTGGATAGCAGATTTCCTCATTTAGTCTTTCCACCTCTCTTGGCATTTTTTTTTCCTAGGCTTTACTCTGTTGGGCAGTTGACACAAACAATTATAGAGTAGGTCTAAGGCCAAATGCAGGCATGTCTGCTAAGGGGCCCTTTGGGAGAGGAAGTTTGAAGAGAAAATAAGGAAGAAGATTGCTTATTTCAGTCTTAACTGGAAGACTCCAAACTCATTCTGTAGATTCATTCAACAAACATTGTGAAATAAATGTTTATTGCAAAAGTCTCAATATATATACAAAATAGATGATTGAGGAATGTAACTCCTTCCATGGAAAATTTTATTTGGTTTTTATAACCAAATCATCTTCACTGTATATGTATACAAAAAGTGAGAGGTTATTTTGTGCTGATAGATTTAAAGACCAATTGATTATGTAACAGAGTTCCTTCAAGTAAGTGCCTCACAAGAAAATTTATAACCTGAAAACTTCAAGTGCCATGTGGTGTTTTGTGTGTTGAACCAATAAACTCATTAAAATAACATTGGGTAAACCCAAACACAACACAATGAAATTTCTAACACAGCCCACATTAACCAACCAACTTTAAAATAATATCTTTGTTATGTACTAAGGTTAAAAATTCAGCAAATTCTTTATATTTTTTCCACTTGAGATCATGTGTGGTTTTCTACTTTCCTGAGAAGTGCACTTTTGTGGGTTTTTTGATCAAAGGCAGGTTATTTTTGCAAATAGACATCTTTTGTAGAGGTTCTACTTAATCAAGGTTTCAAGAAAAAAAAAGAAGCACAAAAATATTTACCAGTTTTTTAGTGCAACATAAAAATTCTAATGTTCTTTTCTGAGTGTAGACTTTGGAAAGGAGGGCACGAATGTAAGGTTAGCCATCCACAGTGTGTGTGTGTGTGTGTGTGTGTGTGTGAATGTGTGAGGGAGAAAAGGAGGAGGAGGAAGGAGGAAATAAAGGAATTTGGCTGCAAAATTGAGTAACAGTTTGAAACACTTGGCTTCCAGTTGTGAAAGATGAGCAACGCCGGGGAAAAGGCTGGGCTAACAAGGGACCACTTGAGGAAAGCTTAATCTCAGCTGGCAGGCTGAGGAGGAAGGTCAGCTCAGTGCACGCGTTCTCAGCTGGAGTTGGGCTCCCTTTGCCAGGGCAATTGTCTTCTGCATTTCAGCTTCTGAACTAAACCGAAGATGCCTTCACACAGCCAGCTCCTCATCTCTCCCCTGGAAAGAGTCGGCTCTCCACTGTCATGCCATGTCCATGTTATGTATCCGTTCCACCCGGCAAGTGGCACGAAAGGAACCGCTTCTTATTGGTATGTTGGTGCTGTGTGTGTGAGTGTGTGCATAACAGAGATTGCTTTCTTCCCCCTTGACGACCACAGTCCTCTTTAGAAGATGAAACCAAACTCCTTCTGAAGGCAAGGAGGATAAAATGAATACAGAAAAAAAAGTGTATACATTAAAAATGAGACACTCGAAAATTACTGCTGTATAATTTTCAATTATTAATGTTAACAGAAAACTAGAGATGAGAGTGGTGTTTTAGAGATTATATCCCAATGTATTGTACATTTTCTAAACATCAATTCTTACTTGATGAGGTTCTCTTTATATTGAATATAGTCTATAATTAATTTAATTGGCCGGCTATTATTTTTCATGTTGACTTTGTAATACAATAAATGATTAACACACACAGGTTTACAGCAGCAAATGAAATGAAAGACTGAAGAAATAGGATGGATAGTTTAGGAAGAGTTTTTCTTTGTTGGAAGAAGGGAACTTTTCAATGATTTATTCAGATTTCTAATTTACGCAGAAGTCTGTATCACTGGCCCAACTGTTCAACCATGCATAGTTTACAGATAGTAGATAAAGTAGGTAAAACTTTGACATCATTTCTATTCTGAATCAAATGATGTATGGCAACGTTTATGACAGCAATTCATCTTATCGGTTTTAAAAGTGTAAATGAACTCACATAAAATTTGCCTATTAAGGAAGTTCATATCTCTCTGAATTGAGAAATAGTTCCAAAGAATTCAGCTATTTTATTTGACACATAGATCTGGTCATAGAAAAAAAAAGTTTTATTTTTACTTGGAAGTTTACTAGTCAGTTGATCACTCTTTCTGATACTTGGGCAGCTACCATAATTCATCTTTGATTTGGAGATAAGAAAAGTGGTTTCCGTGGTAGTAACAAAATGGACATGCGAAAAGATATCTACTAAACTTAAAATATTGGCCCTAAGCTATATAATGTTATTCTCATTTTATTGAAAATTAAAAACTGCATAGCCCTGTTCCTTGAAGGAATGTTTCTGGTATTAGAGCTTCATAAATTGTGTTCCTGAAAAAAAATGTGCTGAAATATTTCAGCACCAATTACAATTACTGTGAAGCATAACTATAAATTAGAAGGCTGGTTTTCCTCTCTTTCTGGCAAACTGGCCCTGAAGATAATTTCAGAGGGGCCCCAAAACATGTTGAACAATGTAAATATCCTTGCAATAAGCAGGTAGGCCCAAAAGTTAGGGATGATGAGAGTACCTGTGTCATAGGGTGTTTGTGGGGCCTATGAATGAGTGAAGTACTTAGCATAATGCCTAGTATTCAAGAAGAACAATATAAATGTCAGCTGTTATTATAATAAAGTAATTTTGATATGTAAGTTGGTGAGTTTGTTCAAATAAACAGCTCATTGCATCATTTAAGCTGAAAACAATTTGTTTTTCAAGTGGGGCTGGGCCACAATTGTGGATTCTGTTGTCCCGTTACTTGCAGACAAGTAGTTGTTCTCTGACTGATAATTAGCCACTGGAATTGCAGAAGCTGGTTCAGCCAATTCTATTCAATTCAACACTGTAAATATTTCCTGAACATCCCTTAAATGTCAGGCACTGGGTGTGAGCACTCAGGTTATAAAGTGGGAACTTTCCTACCCTGGAGGAGGTCACAGTCTAGTGAGGACGATATACCCTGAAGGAAATAGAATTCATTATCACATCCTAGAATGTTCTTCCACCTGACCATAAGGAAGACAGACGGTTTCACGGACAGGGCCGGTTCCTCTGCATCCTTTCACAGTAAATTTCCGCGTCTCCAATCTCAGACTTAAACATTTAGAACAGAGGTACTAACTATAGTAAGGTATGAGGAAGGAGTCCAGCTTACGAAGCATCTTTTATACAGTTCTCCTACCAATGCCAACACCCTGTTAACAGTCTTTTAGCATTGCCACTAGATAACAGAATTCTATGTCTTGAGATCAAATGACTAATGTTCCTCTACCTACCAGTTTCAGATAAGGCATTTCCATTGGTCTCAATCAATGTAATAAGAAAAATTACCTGGGAAAGGTAGGAGAAAATGCCAGGGATTTCAAGAATGGGCCTTGCTTCCGACCTCTGGAGAACAAAATTAATTTTGAATTATGAAAAATTCTGCCTTATAGGCCAAGAAATCTCTCCCTTTCCCATAGAAAATGAGGTCCTGGGTGAAACCAAGAGTGTAGTTGGCATCTATAACTAGTGAATAAAAATGTGGGTTGAAGCTGACAGAAAATGAGAATAAAAGAGTTGCAGTAGGTTAGAACTCATGGGTACACTTAACAAATGAAATTCTGCTAAGATACAGCAAAAATAGCAACAGGACTAGATAATCAGCTTGTTTTCCTTGGTACGTGGTATATCAGTTGTGGCTCTGATGCCAGTCTGATTCATCGTTCTACTATAAAATGTGACTCCATAAAAGAAAACATTGCAACAGGAGTGAAGAGGTTGAATCTCATAGGAAGGAATTTGCCTTCTCACGAAGAATTCAATTTACCAGAAATATCCGCTTGTGAGGTGTTTACAAGGAAATGTGCCATTTAACATTATTCTAAATTTATATAAATAACTGAACAAAAACAAAAAATTACTTCACAAAATTGCTCAATGCAGAGTGCACTACTGTTTTTCATTTCTATCTTATGGCATATGATTTGGGTTAATTGGAAACATACTTCAATTCATAGCTAAAATGACTTAAATGTATGAGTTTAATAGAAAAAAACATAGAAAAATGCTTTATTAAGGTAGGTAGATATGAGGTATCAGTTAATAAAATTACAAATATTTTGCAATGTCTTTAATTATATGATAGTCTTATTGGGTTACTTGCTTACGTGGATACTATTTCTATGCCTTTGACACTTAGATGTCTTGGAAATGGAAAAATAAATCAAATAGTTCAGATAATAAGTTAGCTATGAGAAATCATAGACCAGCTTAGAGTTTCTGAACTTCTTTAAACACATCCAAGTGGGAATGGTTCCATTATCAAAACACAATTTTATTGAACTACAAAGACTTTCCTTTTTAATTCCATCTTCTAATTCGTTTGTGATCGCTATCAGAACTCCTATACTTTGAAGAAAACGCGTAAGGAGAAAAAAGATTAAGGATCTGATTGAAGATCATATTTCTTATATGTAAAAATTCATTCTTGTCACACAAACTCTGCCATGCACATGTTGATCATATTGAATAAAATATTTATTTTAAGTCTACACCACAAAATTGTTTGAATCAGAACCAGTACTTAAAAAAATCACTCAGAATAATTTTGTCAATTAGTTTCAGTAATTGCCCCCATAACAAAAACACTACTAAAACAATCCTAGGAATCCTGGGGAAAAATAAAGAACTTCTCTAAAATGAAAAATTCATTGACATCATTATATTTTCAACGAATTTTGAAAGCAGTCTGTAGAGCAAACTGTGTAAATTTTGCAATTGATCTAAATATTAAGACTGTTAAAACAGTTAACGGCTTTTGTAACCATTTCTAAACTACAAACATTTTCCTTGATTTAAAATGCTTTTCTTTGCTTGAAGAGAAGCAGAAATATATTAAGCCATTTCAAAGAAGATTCTAAAAATATTCTTTAATTTTTAAACTGCATCTTAAATGCTTAAAACATATGTATGACACCAGGGCCATACTTAATTAGTTATAATTGAGGTTTTTGATCAGTTTTTATTAATTCCAGTCATGCTAACTATGTGTAAAATTAAATTTTGTTATAAAGTTACATATGGAAAAGTAAGCAAACTATACAAAAATTTAAAAAAAAGTTCATTCTCCCGGTTCCTTTAGTTCATGTGACATGAATTTGCTTGTGGATGAAATGGTCATGTCTTTAAGCAACAGCAGGGAAAAAGTTAGTTTTCATTTAAAAGTAAAATGGCTGTTCTGGATCAATAAAGAAAAGTATATTTCCTAGACTAAAACTATATTAGGATGTTCATACGGATTTAGTTTTCTATCTGGATGCCACACTAACTGGATGAAAGACACATCTAAGTAGCATAGGGAAACTTACTTTTAAGACCCAATTAGCAAAAAATGTCCACGTTTCATGCATTAAAATAGTTTCCCTATAATAAGATTATATGCGGGAGCTACTTTATTTTTGACAGATCACTACTGGTAGATTGCGTTGTATTAAACACTGTGAATTATTGCTTGCTTTTATGTCAACCTTAGTGTTTTCCTTATCTTATGCAGAGTGAGCTTTATTAGCCTATTTATTATTTTGTGACCTCAGAGCCCAAAACAGCTGGAAGAGAGAAAGAGAAAGAGATAACGAGAGAGAGAGAAAGAGAGAGAGAGAGATTAAGATTGAGATTTTCCAGTGTTTCCACCATGTTCGGTGGTCCAGTTACAGATCTACTGGGGAATGCAGTTCAGTAAAAGAAGAGAATTAATATTAATGTTTAGACTGGCTTATAAGACTGAGCTTTTCTGGGGGAAAAAGATTATAAAACTGCACATAAATAGCTCCTGCCTTATATGACGAGATTTAGGAAACTTCCTTTACCTACGAGTCTAACTAGCCAGCTACCAGATTATGGGTAAATCCATTTGCCAAATGTTTACAGCTGCAACTTGCCATCATCAATCTGTTTGAAAAAAAAATTAATGCTTGTTCTTTTGTGGGGATCGGAGGAAGATTAAGAGATAATATTTCGACTCAAATAAATGGTGATAAACTGCTACAAACAATAGAAGACAGTAGTCTGGCTTTTTACCCACATCAGTCCTGGCAGACTTTCATGTTCTCGCCAAAGCTTAATTACCACGGGGCCCCAGTGGTAAGGGGCTATAACTCAGTGGTCTCTTTCAAGTGCAGAGGGAAATTATTTCTTAAAATAAGTAAACCACTACAATACATGCTTATTTATTTGAATATGAGTAAATAAAAATTTCTCTTTTAGGTTATGAGTGGGTAATTAAAGGCAGAAACGGTCAGATAATTCTAGGTGTAACCAAAAGAGGGCACCATCTACCCTTAACGTGTGCACAGAGTTCCTGTGGTTGTAAAAACAAACCCCCCAAACCCCTAAACCCCTGAACTCAGGAAGAAAGGGCAGCCCCTGGCTCCTGACATTTTGTGCTCTAAGGGAGACCAAATTCTGAAATCGCACATTATGTAGAACATCAGTTTGGTTATTTATGTCAGGACTTATTTCTACATTTAGCACTCTTTTTGTCTGACATGTTAGCCATGAGAAGCAAGTATTTAACATTTGCTGTGACACTTTTCAGACACTTTGAGATTAATATTTCATAGGGCACTGAGAATATGTCCCCTTAGGCCAGCGTACAGGCTGTCATCAAACAGCAGGAGAAAAAGATGACAATTAACTTCCTAATGATATCTTAACTCCAAGGGGCTATCTATAATAATATATAGATAAAGAACAGTGGCACAAAGATCTGACACATGCAGGACACAGTTAAATGCATTTGAGGTATGCGGGAAATAATTTGAAGCAGCATTTGATGCCAACTTTTAGTAACAGAAGCCTAACAAATGTTCATTCTTTCAAGTGGGAGAAAAAAGCATCCTGACACTACTCATAAATTTATTTTCTGTATTCTTAAACATGCTTTATAACAAGTGCATGATTTAAATTGTTAAGTGTTTGGGGGGGATTGCACACCTCCCTTGCATATAAGCAATTTCCTCAGGGTGAGGGGGAAGGATAGTTCCAGGCTCCTAAGTGTAGTTGCCAAACTGCTCTCAAAAATTCACTACACAGAAGACCACGGGATTCTTGAAACAATGAGTTTAGCCTTTAAACCAGAGACTGGGGATGAGCATTTCACTTTGTAGCATAGACAGCCTAAATGTGAATTCTTGGAGAATGGTCATTTCCATCCGTGTAAAAATATCACGACCACATGCAATGAGCGCAATTGAAGGGAAACCGGCTGGGGAACAAAAAATTTTATAATCCTCTCAAGTAAAGAGAAGCACCCCAAAGAGTTTTATGGTAGGATGAGAAGGGGACTGCCATCTGCTAATACTAAAATCTAATACTTCTTTTCAATGCAATATTAAAGCAAATTAATTTTTTTTCTTTCTCATTCTGTCTGGAGAAAAAGAATCACTATCTAGTGGAAGGCGTTGTGCAAGCCTCTTCATGTTTCTTTTCTCCAGAAAACAGCTAAACAGAGGAAAGAACGAGTTCACAAACATCCCAACTCGCCCTGCCAAGGTACATCAGAGAAGCCGAAACCGGGATTGGGTGGGCTTGGGTAGGCTCACCGCAGTGATTCGAATTCAAACCTAAACGTGTCACCTTGGGACCACAAGTGTCCTTTTTTCAGAGTGGCTCCGACCCTGGTCTCTCTGCCTGAAGGAACCGAGCCGCATATGCCCCATGGAGCTGAGGGGAGTAGTCGCCTTGGTTCCCGAGGAGCGGGTTCCTCCTGGGTCACCTCATCTACTCAACCACCTGTTACCCTTTGGGCCTGGGTTTCCCAGAGACAAAGTTACGGACTGAGCCGCTGCCGGGTCTTTGCGGTTGGGGCTTCGGAGGCTGTGGTGGGGGCGGAGGGGTGGGAGGATCCGCGAGGGATGACCGAGAGCTTCGGGTCTCCTCCCGGGTGTCGGCGCCGCTGTTTACCCTCCCCGCCGCCTTCAGCCCACTTCCCTTTTCCTCCCCGGGAGGGGGAGATGGTTAAAGATTACACCGTGGCCGCGGGCACTTCAAAGGGCGGCTCGGGCAGCCAAAGGTAAAGATAACGTTCTGGCAGCTCTAATCAGGGTTTGTGGTTGCCACATTTTAATCACTTCATTAAAAAAGAAAAAAGAAAGAAAGAAAGAAAAGAAAAAGGTTACATCACACGCCCGTGCAAGGGATGCAAAAGAGAGTTCCTGGGGCTGGGCAAGTTGGAGTTCTCCTTTAGGGAAACTTTTCTACACGTCTTGGTGGAACGCGCCTGGGCGCGGAGCGGAGGTTGGGGCAGGGATCGCCTGGGCAGCTCTCCCTTAGGTTCCAGGCTCGGGGGCGCAAATGCCCACGGAGCAGGCAAATGCCTACACTGGGAAGACTTCGACCTGCGACCTGCCTCGAGCTGGACCGGGAAGCCGCGACGCACTGGCGCTTTCCCGGGCTTGCACACGAAGCAGTTTCTCCGCGGGTCCTTAGAAAGTGTGTCAGTGCTCCCCCAAGACACGTGCATTTCCCAGGGGCCCCAAACACGTCTGTCCAAGACGTCCTCTGCAAACTAGTCCGCCCCTTCCAGACCCCCCAGGCAGGTCTGGGGCTAGCTTCCCTTCCCCCCCGATTGCCCCCTTCCCAGAGCAGCCCCGCACTTACAGGTAGGAGGTGAATACGCTGAGGTTGGAGGGCAGCTCCGAGAGCCCCAGGTCCGAGCAGTCCACCCTGAGCAGCATCCTGCCGTCGGGCTCGCACTGACAGTGCGCGGGGCACCCCCGCAGCAGCGCGCCCGGCCTCGGCGAGCCGCCCCCGGCTGCCAGCTGCAGCAGGACCGGCAAGGACAGGAGCACGCCGACCCGGGAGGTGTCCATGGTGCCCGGGCTAGGGGCCGAGAGCGGAGCGCGGTGGGAGGGCAGCGTTCGGGTTGCCGCGGGCCTCTGCGGCAGAGAGGGCGCCCGCAGCGCCGGCCGCCGCGCTCCTGCCCCACGGCAGGGGCGCCGGGGAGAAGCGCCGCGGGGCCGGGCCGTGCCCGCTGCCGCCACGCGGGCCTCCGGAGCCGCCCTGGCTGCAGCCGCTGCAGGGGCAGAGAGCGTTGCTGCTGCAGGCGGCCTGCTCTGTGTGGAGCAGCATCTCCGCTCGCACGCTTGTTTTTTAAAGCGCTCCGGGCCGAATTGCGCGCCCAGTGACGTCAGCGCAGCCCTGCTTCCCAGGCACCCCCCGCCCGGCTGCACTTTCCCTCCTCCGGCCCCCTCCCTCTTTCCCGATCCCGGGCCGGGAGGCGGCTGGCGGCGCGAGGTGCGGGCGGGTTCTCGGCGCTGGGGCTTGGCCGCCGCGGGGCGCATTCCGGCGCTCGGCACCGTGTGAGGGCCAGGGGACCCCCCACCCTCATTCCCTTCCGCGTCTAGGTGACCCGGCTCCGAGAGCAGAAAGGGACCTGCCTGAAGGATACAGATGCTCAGGGACCGAAGGATGCTGCACGCTTTCTCCAAGACCACTTCTAATAATGGATGGAATACATGGAGTGATGGGGCGGGGGGGGGGGGGGAGACTAAAATTCAATCCAGAAAAATAGTTGAAGTTATCAGGGTAAGGAGGCAGGCATTCCCGGGCCAACGATGGGTGGCCTTTTTGATCCTTACTTCAGGGCACACAGTGTAGCTCGCTTTTGCCCTAAAATCAAAGTGCCGGGTTAATGGCTAAATAAATACGGCTTATGAGCAAGTGCTGCAGTGTTGCCTTCCTAACTCTTGGGGTGAGAAGTCGAAGTGGCTGTTTTTTCAAACTGATTTAGGATCCCCCGGAAGTCACCTTTGATAAGACAATGCCCCGACCAGACAGACAGATGGCTGTTTGCTTTTGCTCAGGGGCCCTTTCTTCCCAAATGCCCCAGGGTTCTCGAAGTGCAGTCCCCGCAGGTGAGAGGCACCGGCTGGGCTGAGAACCCTGCCGAGTACCAGTGCAAAATGTGTGTTCTCACACACTTCAGCAAGTGTCTTACAGTGAACCTACAGGAGAAGGGAAAAAAAGGACTTAGGGCTTTCTTGGAGTGAGGGCCTCAGTAGGAACTAGTCAAACGTCTCCAGACCTGAGAGAGTGGCTGAAAGAGGTGACAGCCCAAGCCTGTCCCGTCAACTGACAAAAATGCACGATTTTCACTCTGGGGCACGATGCCTCCTTGCTTCATGAAGGGGGAAAACCTTTTTGGCTCTCACGGCCTCAGTATTCTTCTACTTAGCCTTTCCCACCAAATTTCTTATATAAACTTCTGAATTTTCCAATCGGGAAGCTATTTTTCTTTTTGGTTAGGTATATCCACCCTCTTTCACTGCAGGAATGACCCTCAAAGCTGGCTGATCACCTGTGGAACTTTTATGATAATATAGGTACCTGGACCTAAATCAGTATTCTGAACATGTTCTTTTCTTGGGTGACTCCCATCATTAGCAAGTTTGTAATTCTCTGGATTAGATAGAGGGACAGGGTGGTTAAGAATCATAAGCTCCATCGTCCTCATTTTGCAAATAAAGACACTGTGGCCCCAGAGATTTTGGGAGGTTTGACAGTGGCTGCTGAAAACCAAGAGTTAACCCTGGTTTCTGGATATCAGACCTGGACTGTTTCTTCACTTGTCCCTGTTCACACCACATTCCTTACCATCACTTTGCTTATTCTCACATTATTCTGGTTTCTCCAGCCATTCCTTCCACGTGCATAGAATGCCTACTAATTACCTATTTTCCTTCCCACTTTTTTTTTTCTCTCCCCAGATTACTTACTTTGTAAGTGCAACTCAAGACATATTCTTTCTGTGAACCCTCCCATACATGACCTTAGTCTGCATTCATCATCAGGCAGCCAATATTTGTCGACCAATTATCACCATGCATCGGCAATCTCACAGAGCTTGCAGTCTAAAGGGGACCACAGACTCTGAGCACGAATCCTGTGGAAGATGAATCTCACTGAACAGTATGTTCTAAATACCACAAAACTTAGTTTTGAAGTTTTCTTGAAAGCATATTTGTTTTGTTTTGCCAACTTTATTGTAACAGCATTGGAGGCAGGGCCTGGGCCATTTGTCTTATCTTTACCTGTAGGACTGAAGCTCACAGTAGTGACCCCAAACCTCACAAATATTTACTGATGGATCAATTTATCAGCACAGGCATCCAAATAAGGTTGTGTCCACTGTCTGCCTCAAAACTTTTGGCAGTACTTTCATGGCTTCAGGGTTGCTGAAAAGAGCATAACACTTTAGTTGTAGAATGAATCAGGCAGAACCAGACCTGAATGTAAGTTCTGCCATTTTCAGGGTATTTGATCAGAGACACAGAAAGAGCCCACCTGACTCTCAGTTACCTTCTATGTAAAAGGGGGATAATTACTCACCTGTGTTGTTCTAAAGGTGAAAATGTCTGCAACTTGGTCTAGAGCAGTGTTAGTGCCTTTCCTCTTCTTTCAGGAATTGAAGCTTGTTAATCAATTCATGTAGAGCAGAATTTCTGATTCAATTAAATGGGGGCAGACAACTGTGCTGCATGAAGCCACGTATCATGAGCATCTATCATCTATCTATCTATCTATTTATCTATCATCTATGTGCATGCCCAGTGTTTCTCCTCTCTCATTTTGGTAGGAATACTCCACACTTCTCCTTGGGAAACTACCTCCCAAACCTGAAGTAGTTCTGGTGGGGCTATCTATTACATGGCTCTGCCTCCCTGGACAGATATACGACCCAAGGAAAGCAATCTGAATCTGTTTGGGGGATTGTCATAGACCCTGGGGTGAGAAGATCTTCTCTGGCTTCTTGAGCTGTAAGAACAAGGAAATTTGGAGTCAGGGGGGCTGTCATTCTGCTGTAGAGACAACTCACTGGATAGTATCAACGTTAGCAAAGAGAGAAGCAAAATCCTAGGGTCATCTTTAATTTTTTTTTTTGTTTATTTTCTAGAGAGAGACAGAGAGAGACAGAGGGCCAGTGGGAGAGGGGCAGAGAGAGGGAGACACAGAAACAAAGCAGGCTCCAGGCTCTGAGCTATCAGCACAGAGGCCAACGAAGGGCTTGAACCCATGAACTGTGATATCATGACCTGAGCTGAAGTCTGGCACTTAACCAACGGAGCCGCCCAGGTGCCCCTCTAGGGTCATCTTTTAAGCACCTTGACATAAGTCGTTTTCTACCCATCACCTCCAAACTGGTGAATTAATCAATTTTACTTTGTTTTGCTTGAGGTAGTGAGTGAGGATTTAGTTGTGAACACTTATGAGCAAGAATGCTCAGTAAAAGCCTGAAAGCACAGGAAGTGTGAACATTTAGGAGTCACCTGATGAACTCCCAAGGCCTTATAGACCTTAAGAGATAGAAAATCACGTAGATTGAAACTAAGAATGATTTGTCTAATGGTAATTTTATTGCCTGAATGCATGTATGTTAGTCACTTTATCTTAAGTAATAAAGATGAAAATACAGCAAATCAGATTCCTTGTACACCGGGGGAATAAAACATTCTAGTAAGGACACTGAGCAGTGGTCTCCCTGTTTTGTGGCAAATACCATTTAATTTATAAGATCAGGTTCTCAAATTGCATTCTAATGACCATCAGCATTGACTGAACCTTTTACACATGCATATGCTTTTACTGGGTCCTCATAAAACCTTATGAAATGGATATTGTTTTTACTCCAAGTTTAAGGAAAGGCCATGCGAATGGTTTTCCTAATGGTGACCAATAAGTCAGTGATAGAACTAAAATTCTAACCCGAGTCTTATGACTTTAAGTTGTTTTTCACATCCCTTGCAAATTCTGACCATCCATTCCCCCACGTGTATATATATATAGAGAGAGAGATTTAAACTGGATAAGATCTTGGGTTTACTGTCATTTCCCTAAGAAAGAAATTCATGTACTTTTGAGTTTTTGTGTTTTAAAGATTTTATTTTTAATTAATCTCTACACTCAATGTGGGGCTCGAACTTACAACTCTGAGATCAAGAGTTGCATGCTCTGCCGACTGACCAGCTAGGCACCCCATCACATTTTTTTTTTTAAAGAAAAATATAATCTTTAGTACTGCAATGGACCCAATTGGAGTAGAGAATGGTGGCTTTTTAAGGTGAAGAGTAGGGGCAACTATATATTCAAGATTTTTCCTTTTAAATATATTCATTTCTATTTTCTCTTGACAACTCAGGAATACATGCTGGTGAGATGCCAGAGCAAAGCAACAATACCCTTACTTGTGATAGTAAAGTTAGTAGGCTAATGTAGACTTATTTAGCATTGGGCCTGAGTGAAATGTCCTTATTTATGATTTTGGAAGGCATCTCAGTGTTAATGAGTTGGTATGTAATAGAATATCTCGTGCCAGAATTTCAATCACTTACTACTTCTGACTCTTTGATTGCAAGTTCTTAAAATCAATTCTGGTAAAGTGCAATCTGGTATGTGTCTACTTTCTGGACTTGCTAAATGGATGATTTCCTAATTCTTTAATCTTTGATAAAAGTCCACAACTAAAAACATTCATGTGCACTACAAGAATTACTAATAAGCTTAGTTGAAGCATGCCAGGATAATTTTAGTTAACAGGTAAGTCAATATTTCTTTTACAAGTATAGTGAAATAGTGTTTACACAACTGGTGGGCTATTATGGACTTATTTAACTTCTTTGAAAGAGTATAGAGCCCATTATTTGCCCTGCTCATTTTACATTCATGATATAATCAGGCTTATGCTGAATTTCTTAACTTCCTTTCACCAACAAAGTCTAATTAATTGAGTAGGGAGAAGGATTTAAGAATAAAGATCTATTTTCTTTCCGAATTATTTATTTTGCAAGAAAGCATTAGTTCAGTTAGTTCATTACTTTGAAATAGCCTATTATATAAAATCAATTGGATCTGTCTTTGATATTATCCAATGTAAAGGAAACTTTTAAATATATCCACATGTTCACAACATGCTAAAAGGACAGTGGGATATGATATTATCAATTCTTTAGCTCATTTTGATGCCCTTGTCTTATTTCATGTGCGATAATGAACATGGCTCTACTGGTATATGGTCTGGTTCCTGAGAACATATGTCCAATGAAACTCACATGTAAACCAGGGATAGATTTTCTTTTCAAACTAAGAATAAATGAAATGAGAAAAAAGATAATAAAATACTTCAAAATTAAATGACCTTACTGTTTATTCACATACTTTATTTAATTCTGCTAAATACTGCCTTAGTATCCAGACAAACTCTTGCATATACCCAATATGATGGATCTTTCCCTGGTGTTTGTAGAGGTACACTTTTTGGATTTTTAACCATCTACCATGTCCACATGCTCATATTTAAATGGCAGGGCTCAGACAGAGCATAGGCCTTACTCCAAAATGAGGTGCTAAGAGGTTCCTTCCCAGAACTATTTCCCCCAAGGCCTGTTGCTACAGTATATTCAAATCCACAACCCTCTCCTCTGCAGTTCTGAAATCCTAAGAACTCTGAAACAAATTTGGTGCACAATCTGAACTGAACGGATGTGAGTCTGTCTTTCTTACACTTCATGTTCATATTCACTCAGGTTGCTGCTGAAATATCGATGTACTTGATTGTAGGCTGCTACCCAGATTCCATACAATTTATGGGATATCATTCTCAATATGGTTCATTTTTTAAAATCTCCCAAAATTCTGCATTTGGCAACATCTGTGACCTTGATGTTTTTGGTAAAGGGATTATAGACCTATAGATAGTTATATTTGGAATATTTATTTCAAAAACAATTTTCAGAGGAAAAAGAAAGACAAAAAAGGAGGATTAGAACTTGTACCATCAAGAGCAAGACTCAAAGAAAAGAAGTAGTCATCTCAGGTGAGTGAGTAGCCATCACTGAACATGCTGCCCTTTGCAAAGTACAGGGCAGAAACTTTCTGTCTCTTGCTCTGGACTCTGGACACATATTCATGAAATGGCCAGTAGAAAACATTCCAAATGTTAGGAGTCAGTGCTATCAAAGACTAGAGAATAAATAATGATTGGTAAGCATATTTGAGAAAAGAAAAGCGAGATGCTAGACAGAAAGAGTAAAAGGGGAAGAAATTGTAGAGCATACCTAGAAGAACAAATTTCTGAATTTTCAGGATTTGTGAAGTAAAATAAACAAATACATAGCACACTGTTTCCCAAAATGCTTTATTTTGATAAGTCTGGTGTATTTTAATTGAGTATGCATAGTAGCATTTCACTGCAATTACAATCTCATAAAGCAGGGCAAAATATATTGCACAAACATTGTGGTTCAAGTAAATGAGTCATAATAAAACATTGTCCAGATTGCTGCAATTAAAATTTACAGAAACCTTTTGTTGAGTGTTGTTATGTTTGTGGATTAATAAAATGAGCCTGTTTGTTTTAATTTTTCTTTAACTAGGACTAACATTTTGATTTTAAGTTTCATAGATTTTTCTTCTTTGGCATAGATTTTAGATTGGTACTTGGCAGAAAGAAATCTCATTGCAGTTTCAAGAAATACGTATTTTCTAAGAGACCATCCCCTTCCTTTCCTTATCAACCTTCACTGTCCTTTGTTTACATTCTCTCTGGTTTTCCCACTCCCGTTTTCTCCCTAACTTCCCATCAGGATTGTGGGGAGCGGGCAGAAGAGCAAGTCGGTCATTGGCTGGGTCACTTAGGGGAAGGTCAGTGTGGCAGAACAGCACAGTCTGGGTTTTGGGTTGTCACAGACCAGGATTCAAATCTCTGCTGTGTCATCTCCAAGCTGTGGTGCTTGGAGGAACTTCATCCCTGAGGCCCAGTTTCTTCATCTGAAAGATGAGGATGAATAAATAGGATCTACCAAGTTTGTAGGACTGTTAGTAGAACAGGGGCTAATGCATTACAGGGTTTTGTAGGCAGTAAGCACTTAATATATGGTAAAAATAAGGGCCTTTACGTGATTGTAAAGTAAGAGTTTCTGAAGTCCTAGGAGCTTTTTCCTTAAGAAAGTCTGTTCAACTCTATAGACATTGTAGGATCAAAACTGGAAAATAGATCTTTCACTTTTTTTTTTCTTTTGCTAGTGACATGGGTACTTGGAACATTTACTGTGGATTCTCATGAGAGTAGAATGTATCATGAAATTTTGAGTTCTTCTTGGTTGGCAACTTTGCTAGTGAAACAGTCTGAGTTACATTTAGCATGCCTCAGTTTTCAGTTTTAGTAAAGCCTCAGTTCCTAGTTTTAATTGAAATGTAGTTAATCAAAGGTAACTCTTGCATGTGGGATAGATGGCCAGCACTGGGAAAGGGGAATAAATACATATGGCAGCTTCTTTCAAGTAATTTATCATTAGATTGAGAAGACAGACATGGAAAACAGATTGTTAAGATGCAGTATGTAGAATGCTGTTAGGGAGGGCAACTAAGTCTGCTTTAGAGAAAGACTTCATAGGAAAGGGCACCAGGGATTCGTTAAATGAAGGGGCTTGGAAGGATATCCTTGGGAGCTGGATGGCGACAAAATGTAATCTTCAGATGATGACTAGGGTGATTCTAACTTAGGGTGAACTTGTGTGAGTCTTGGGAGACAAGCATAAGGTAAAGTTGGAGAGATACCCCAGCGCAGGGCGATTATGAGAGTAGGTGCTAAATGCCATTTTAGTAAGCTTGGGCTTGATCCTGGTACAACTAAGGGCCCAGGCATCTTATTGCAGAGAAATGACATCATCATGTTTCATATTTGGGAAGAGAACATCAGGGTCTGCTCAGAGAACTATTGGAGAATTCAGAGATGAGTTGTAGCCAGGGGCAGGAGTCAGGACTTACTGCTGGTGTGAGTATGCAGAGTTGGGCAGGAGGCAGCTGTCAGCATATAGGAGTACACATGGGGAGGAGACAGGTGTTAGATTTCTGGGGCACAATTGGCAGAACTTGGTGACTGTGGTGACTCCAGGGAACAGAACAGCTGTAACATTTCTGTTGTCACTAGCTTGAGAGACTGGGTAGATGGTGATTATTTACTGCAAAATATCGTTACCATTCTCGCGTCCTTATTTGGGCCAGGTGCTGTGCTAAGTGACTTAAACACATTCTTTTTCTCATTTATACCTGTCAACCTGTAGGGTAAATATAATTACCCTCTTAAACAAATAAGGAAAATGAGGCTCAGAGAAACCAAATAACTTTCCAAAGTCACTCTGCCAATAAATGGCGGAGTTGACATTGAATCTGTGGTCTACTGGACTCTGAAGCCATGCTTTTAAGCCCTGGAAAAGGAGCAGGCTTTGAAAAGAAGATCATAAATTTAACTTTGGCTATGTATGTTGAGTTTGCAGTGGAGAAAAGTTTCTAAAATCATGAAACGTGCTGACTGTAACATGCACCTTTGCAGCTTCAAATCTTTCTTGATGTGGACACTTTGATTTGAGCCAGACATAAATTCTTGATCACGGGCCTGTTGAAATGGCATCTCTGCTTGTATTGCTTTCTCCCAATGGTAGGCTGCATGCAGGGCTCTAAAAACCAAAACGATTTTTAGACACAGGAACTGTGTTGGTGTCCTGACCAATGATGGTGGCAAATATTTTTGGCAAAATTTTTTCTGAAGTTCTTTATCATATTTGAGCTTTTCCAGTCACATCGTGACTAAAATTTGATGCATTTTGAAGGTATAAATGCCCCCTCTCTTTTTGGATGGTACTGAGCTTTATATATTATACTAGTAATTTATTTTAATATTTCTTCTTATAAAATGTCTTCTTTCTTAATCCTTTTTATATCATTGGGCTATAATATAGTTTCTGAAGGCATTCTATAAATGTTCGTTTGATGAGTCAGTTACAAGAGCAATACAAGATGTGTAGTGAAGGAACTGTTCCTTAAGAAGCTTACTTGGGCAGCCAGGTAGGGGACAGACTGAAGGGGGAAGGTGGCAGAAAGATCACTAACTCAGTGTAAACTCACTGAGCACTATTAGGTGCCAGGATATCAGCTAAAATGCAACAGATAGAGAAGTTTCCAAGCTGACATTTTGGGAGAAAGATGGTGCTATTTAAAAATGAGCACATTTGGGGAAGAAGAGTTCAGATTTGAGTTTGAGTGGCCCAAGACTCATGTGGCTATTCAGGCTGGTGCCTCTGAGAGAGGGCAGCAGTAGATGTCCTTACGTTTGGGAATTCTGTTCATAAGGTGGTCATGGTTGATTCTGATATTGAAAGACGATGCATATAAGTGTGGGGACTGATGAAATTGTGGAGGGAGAGATTATAGATATATAGCTAACATTTGTTGAGCACTAACTACTCATCAGGAACTGTTCTAAGCATTTTATAGATACTATCTCATTTAATCCTTACAACAACCCAATGAGAGAGGTACTATTAACATCCCCCCTTTATAGAAGTGCTCATTCTATAGATGGGGAAACTGTAGCCCAAGATCACACAGCTACAAAGTGTTAGATGTGGGATTTGACCTCAAGCAGGCTGACTCTAAACCTGTGTTGTTAGGTCCTACTTTATGCCGCTCACCAGACCGAATTGAAAGAGAAAATACATCTGAGGACCATCAATGCTTAGAGCAGACGTCAGGAAGAGGAGTTAGCAGAAACCAAAAAGGAGCATTTCAAAGAGAGCATTGAAAGGAAGCCCAGCGAGGCTGTGGCCAGGATGATGGGTAGGCACAGCGTCAGATACTCCAGGCATTTTGTGTCTGTTGAAAGGTACATCACACTGGTATGAAGCAGGTTCAGGTGGAACACTAAGGCTGCATCTACCTGGTTTGAAACAAGGTTTTTGTTCAGTTACTTAACCAAGAAGAATATTCAGGAGAAATATGATTATTAAGCATTTAGTACCTGGCTGGTTGATAATAGTCTGTACCTACGTTTAAATACTCTCAGTTTTTCAGCACCAAGTCTAATTATTAATCAATGGAAATTTGATATAAGCACACCCTCTAATAATTTTGAATACCTGGAGGAATCATTTATTTGAGGGAGAGAAAAGTCTGACTCCTATGCTTTTTGCTAAAAAGAAATCCATTTAATAATTTAGGGCCGGAACAGAAAAGAAAACTACAACTGGAATTGGATTTAACAAAATTATGTCAAATTAAGCACATGCCTGAAGGAAAGTTACAACTGACTTTCAAGTATTATTTCAGTGTTTTAATGAATAAATTTGTAATTCCAAAACCACCTCCCTCAAGACTACCCTCTTAATGCAATTCAGTAAGAATTTATTAACCACTATTACAGCCTCAAGTATGCTAGGCACAGAGTGCTATAAAAGGGACAATTATTTATTTGTTGAATAAATATTTATTGAGAACTTACTCTGGGCTTGGCACTGTGTTTGGCACTAAAGATACAATGGAGAAGTAGAACAGAAATCTGGCCTCCTGAAGCTAGTGGTCTAGTGGGAGTGACAGACAATGATTAAAAACAGACACACACAAATAAATATTTGTTAACAAACTGACCCAAGTGCCATGAATGATCTTTTTGGGAAACAAGATTTGCCAGTGAAAGAATAAAATAAAATCCCATGCAAACATGAGCTATATTTCTTAGAATGGTTTTTATACCATTTATTTGTTTAGCAATCCCTCTTCTCCTAGACAGAAGTGAACACTAATCTAAACACTAATAAAATTATTATCCTTCTCCGTTAGTGGGGGTACAGTTTTACTTTGCACCCGCCTTTTTTTATTAGGCATTTTTTTCCTCTTTCTTTTTATTTTTCCCTCTTTCTTTTTATTTTTCCATGGCTTCTGAAGCTGTATAATTATGGGGGTGGCTTATTGGTTGCAAGTTCATTCTAGTGGCAAGCGGACAAAGAAAATGGAGCAAGGAATCATATTAATAAATGAGGTTTTAACACTTCAATTTTAAGGCTGCTTTAAGTGTTGTAAAAGGTGCGTGTGTGTTGTCTTCAGCATGGAGATATGTAACTATATTAAGTAGCTGAACTTCCTTAGATACTTAGTAAGTTGAAATCTTTTGAGGGCAAGGTCAGTGTTTTCTACACAGTGTCAAAAAAATCTCGAGTGATCACTCTAGTGCCCACTCACCACAGTCAGTTGTTAATTGACACATATGTTGATATCTAATGTTGTTTTATACTGTGGATTTGTCTATATATAAAATGTCAGAAAGGGTTGCATTTTTCCATGAAATTCAAAGCATTTGACAACATGTCTTTTTATTCCATTTCCAAATGCTTTTCAACCTTCACACTGAAATCCTGTGCTCATAGCCCAAAACAGAACATGTGGCAAAAATCTGGCAAGTCCTCTTTCAGAGGAATAGATATATTAGTTGTAAATAAAAAAAGTGAATATTCCAGACCTTGGAAATGGAGAGAAATCCAAAAGAAGAGACCACATTGAAAAGAAAAAAAAACAACAACAACTTAGTTTATTATGAAGTGTAAATGGAAAATATATATAATATGATTTCTAAAATTAATTTGTCACTCCTTAGAAACTATTGAGATAGGAAAAATTTTTCACTAAAAGCCATTTACAATTGAAAATTTTTGTTTATTTTACATAATGTGGGTAAGACAATAGAAATCGTTTAAAAGAGTATTGAAAAGGGCACTTCCTTAAATGGTAAATTTAGAATAGTAAAGGAAAACACTTATTCTAATAATAATATGTAGTTAATATCTCTGAATAATAGAACAGAAGATTTTATGGCCAATTAACTGGCCAGAGCTCTAGGATGGGTTTTTGGAAGGATCAGAATTTTGTGAAGTACTAGGGGACATTAAAAACAAAAACCAAACATGAAAATCCAAAAAATCTAGTTAATAAAAAACTTGTGAGGGAATGTTACATGTCCTGTGACTTCTTGTCCTCTTGTCTATTTCACCTAGGTTCCAGGTTCTAGGAAGAAGAAATAGATGGTTTTCATTCTATTGAAAACTCTACCAAAAGAAGGGAAGCTGTTTCCTGACTTCCAGTTAAATTCTTATACATTTTAATTATCATTCCAAAAAGTGGCTGCTTTGCAAAGAATCACTGTTACCCCCAAAGAGAAGCAAGAATGGTAATCCTTGGAAGAAATAAAGCAGCACTGTATTGCTAAGGCTTAAATTCTAGTTTGATGTATAAACTAACTTAGTGAGGTATGATAAAAGGAATGTGTTTGCCTTGTGGGTTATAGATATTTTTGTATGTATGTGCATACACAGACACACAGACGGAGGCACATACACAGACACAGATGTACACACATGCATATACACAAAGACTATTGGATGTTAAGGGACCAACTGTTAAGTGTGCTATAATAGATTTTGTTTCATAAGCAAGTTTTTAAAATTTTAAATTGATCTACGGAAGTGCCAAAAGCCTTAAGGCTTTAATTATCTTTATGGTTAATTAACATCTTTTTTTTTTTTTTTTTTGGCCTAGGAAAACTACCCCTTCATCATTTTCACTTATTCAACAAACAGTTACTAAGTGCCTGCTAAGGCAAGATGTTGTTCTTGGTTCTGGAGACACAGCAAGCAAATAAAACAGACGAAACTTCTTACCCTTTACATTCCAGAGAGTTTACATTATAGAGAGACAGACAATTAACAAATAGATAACTAAATACATAGGATAGCAGGAGGTAATTAGCTAAAATAAAGCAGGGATGGGGAGGTAGGAACTGTGTGAGCCAAGATGGTGAAGGCAGTTTTTAGTAGAATGGCCAGGGCAAGGCCCATGGAAAGGTGACATCTGAGCAAAGACCTGAAGAAAGTAGAAGAGTAGCCTTGCAGACATCTGCACAGAGGACCTCTCCAGGCTGAAGAAATAGCAAAGGCAAAGACCCCCGAGTTGGCAGGAACAGGCCTGTCATGTTTGAGGGGCAGCAAGGAGGTCAGGGCAGCACTGAGGAAGGAAGGGTCATTGCAAGGACCCTGGCTTTTACTCTCAGTGAAGTGGGAGCTGCTGGAGGGTTTGAGCAGAGGAGCAACTTGGTATAATTTACATTTAAAAGAATGATTCTGTGTACTAGGTGAGGAATAGATGATTTACGAAGAGGTCTAAGTGAAAAGGCAAGGCTGTTGTAATCCAAGTGATGGCTTGGGCCAGCGTGGTAGCGGGAAGGTGATGACAAGTGGCTGGATTAGGGGTTGGATTCTAGATATGTTCTGAGAATAGAGCTGACAGAATTTACTGATGGATTGGATGTGGGGTTTGTGAGAAGGAGGGAGGAATCAAGGAAGAATTTAAGGTTTTTGACCTGAGCAACTGGACGGATTGAAGTTGCCACTGAGTGAGATGGGGAGGCTGTGGGAAGAAAAGGTTTGGGGGAATGGAGAAGGTTGGAATTGAGCATGTTAATTTTGAGAGCATATTATATGTCTACATGGAGACACTGACTATGTAGTTGAATATATATGTCTGGCATTTAGAGACTCTAGGCTGGAAACCTAAAATTGATAATAGTCAGAATATAGGAGGTATTAACAACCACAAGACTTTTTGATATCATTAATGGAGTGAGTGCAGAGAGAAAGGACATCCAAGGCCTGAGCCTGAAATACTCTGAAGTCTACCCTATAACAGGTCAACTAGGGAGGTTGGGGTACAGAAGCATCATCAGTCCAGCGAGGGAAGAGGAAAATCAGTAGAATGATGTGTGTTGGGAGCCAAGGGAAGAAAACTTTTCAGATGGGAATGAGTGAATAACAATAAAATATGCTTCTAATAGAGGGAGAACCATCTGTTGGGTTTAGCATGGTGAAGGTCACTAATAATTTTAACAAGAGCAATTTTGATGGAGTGATGGGAACAGAATCTACTTGGAGTGAATTCATCTAACCTTTTTAAAATAGCAATAGTAGTAACAATCTACATGAAAATGTCTGAGATAAATAGAAGCACTAAAAAATACTGTCTTTGCAAATAACCAAAAACATAATTTAAGATATGGAAACAAAAAACAACAACTGACGTTTATTTAGCACCTACTTGTGCCAGGCACTGTACAGAAGTGCTTTACAGGCCTGATTTTATCCGACGTTTACAATAAATCTAAGAATGAGGTCCCATTTTCTCCATTTTATGTGAGGAAATTGAAGTTTGTGAAGGTTAAGGGGCTTTTCAGAAGTCATATAATGAGTAAGTGATAGAGCTGGGGTGTTGAAAGTATTTTCATATTTCTCTTAAGGTACACAAGTATTTGTTTCCTAGATATAACTATTGTTTTTAGAAACTAATAGTCTCATTCTTTAGACACTAAGTATCATTCCTTCATTTTATTCATTCCATTTATTTCATGTGTCCTTATTTTCCAAATAGGTAGCACTTCTATAATATTGAAAACTTAGAGCCAGTTGCTTAATAGTTGTTTGCTTTTTTTTAATGCAAAAAATTACCCAAAATGTTTCAATGTATTGAATTAGATTTACATGGTCATTCATCTTAAAATATTAAAGAGAAAGCAGTGTGCTAGAATGAGTTCTATTTTTTGTATAGAAGTTTCTTTTGAGGAACTTGATTACATTTTTGGAAGTATGTACTTAAGACAATGGTATGGAAAGCCATTGGAGATTTAACATGCTCATTTCCTGTTTACAACCACTTGGTGAGGTGGATGTTGTTATCATCTACATTTTACAGATGGGGAACGAGAGATTTGGAGAAGTTGCGTAAATTACCCAGCCACAGAGCTTGTGAGTGGTAGAATAAGGCCTGACCCCACGTCCTCTGAAATTACATTCCATGCTCTTTCCACTACAACATGCATACAAATTTAGTTAATTCCAAAGAACGGCTTGAAATATTATCTTTCCTTATCTGTGTAAAATTGATTACCCTCATTTGATGCACCATTGGAACTCTAACAGCTGGTGCAACAGGGGCCTGAAACTTTAGGAAGCACGTATACATTTTTTAATTAGACAAGTTTTCTCTGGGAAATATGTCAGTGGGTTGATTTTTTTTCTCTATTAATATTGGTTCTACCTAACCTTATTGAGGACAAAACTGTCCTCAATACTGTTTGCTTGGCTATGCTTTTCATAGTTGCTCATCTTTTTTGAAGATGTAGTTGGGATTGGTGTTGACAGAGACCTGGAGTGAACACAGAATTGTGCCATGGCTTCTTGAGACTGCCCTGAAATGGGCCAGAGATTATGAATTGTTTTTCTAGAATGAACCTTACAATTTCCCATTGCCCAGTACCCCACTCCTCATATTCCATTCACAACAAAATCGTTGGTCTTTTTAAATGAGCATACTCTTCCCACTTCTACTTTTGAGGCTCTTTAGTCAAGCTTCCATTTTATGTTCAGAATGGTCTATTAAAAATGTAACTCTCTGGCGCCTGAGTGGCTCAGTTGGTTAAGCATCTGGCTCTTGATTTTGGCTCAGGTCATGATCTTACAGTTGGTGAGATGGAGTCCCACATTGGGCTCTATGCTGTCAGCACGAAGCCTGTTTGAGATTCTCTCTCCCTCTCTCTCTGCCCCTGCCCCACTTGTTCACATGCACTCTCTCTCAAAAATAAATAAACAAACATTAAAAAATGCAACTCTGATAACCCACTTATGTGCTTACAATTCTTCAATGGCTCCCCATTATATTTAAGAAAAAATACAAACCCCTTATTATATAGCCTACAGGGCCTTGCATGACCTGGCCCTCGTCCTACTCTCCAGCCTCAAACAGCACCATTTTCTCTCAGCCCGTTGTGTTCCAGCCCAATGGGCTCCTTCAAGTTTTTTCTAGACTCAAGACTCACATAATACTATTTCCTCTGCTTAGAATATTCTCTGTTTTATTGTCCATCTAGGTGCTACCTTCTTAGAGATCCTCCTTGACCACCCAATCTAGATTAGACCCCCTGTTATCATTTCTCTAACTATCTTGTGCTTTTCCTTTGAAGTACTTACAACAATTTAGGATTACACTTGATTTGCATGTTTGTTTAATATCACTTTCCCCCCACATGGACATGAGCCACATGAGGACAGTTTCTATACCTGCTTTTTTTTCACTACTGCCTGGCTTATAGTAGATATTCAATACAGTGTCTTGAACATATGAATGCCCTTTCACAAACTGTTTTCTCAGCCTGGAATGCAACAGAAATGATAATTTTGCACCAATATCCTAAGCACTATGATGATATTACAACTGGAGCAAAGATAGGAGGTACACGTCTGTAGCTGGTTAACAATAAAGGCATTTTGTGGATAGTTATGCTAACTTGATTTTTCTACTGGATTTTTTGACTGCTTTACAAGAAAATGATAAGGAAGGAGCACAGAAGGATTGGGTCAAGCATCATATTCTATTCTGTTGTATCTATATGTTCTTATGTTGTAGAGAACATACCGTTGAGAGGCTGGGATATGTAAGTGTATCAGTGTAGGTTTCTTTTAAAGAAATGAATATTCATATTGACTTTTATATCATTTTGATGGGGGTAAGCAAAGACAAACTTAACTACCCTTTATTTTCTCTAAATTTAGAAATACTTTTTCTGCCTTCCCAGGAAACAAGATTGGGACCGGAGACTAGGTAAAGTTATTGTTTTAGCTCCCTCTGCTGGTGGTGAGAGATGCTTTTAGCAGAAGGCGAGTCGACCTTGCAAATACTGCTAAAAGACTGGGATGGAACTCTTTACCATTGAGGCTGCACTCCCTCTGGTAAAGGGAGGAAGCACTCGTGCTCTTTCTGAAACAATTTTTAACAGCCATGTTGAGATATAGTTTACATGCCACAAAGTTCACCTGTTTGAAGTGTGTGATTCAAGAGTTTTTAAAGCATATTTGTAGAGTTGCCCATCTAATTTTAGAACATTCTCACCACCCCTCCAAATAAACCTTCCCTCTGTTTATCCATCACTCATTTCTCACTCGACTCCCTCTTGCCCCTAGCATCCTGGCAACCACGAACTTTTCTGTCTCTTTAAATTTACTTATTTTGTACATTTTGTATAGATGGGATCATATTATTATGAGGTCTTCTGCGACTGCCTTATTTCACTTAGCATACTGTCTTTGAGGCACACCCATATTATAGCATGTACCAATACTTCGTGGCTTTTTATTGCTAAACAATATTCCATGTCACAGACATACCACATTTCGTTTATCTTTAATTGATGGACAGTTGCGTTGTTGTCTCTACTTTTTTTGTTATTATACATGATGCTACTATGAACATTACAAGTTTTTATGTGGACATATGTTTTCAATTTTATTGTGCATATACTTCAGAGCAGAATTGCAGAGTCACATCTATATTTAACATTTGAGGAACTGCCAAATTATTTTCCAAAGTGGCTGCAACATTTTACAGTCTCATATACATTCTCTTTTGGATAGATTCAAAAAGTAGTACTTAAGGGACACCTGAGTGCCTCAATTGGTTAAGTGTCCAACTCTTGATTTCAGCTCAGGTCATGATCTCACAGTTCCTCAGTTGGACCCCTGACCCAGGCTCTGGGCTGACAGTATGGAGCCTGCTTGGGATTCTCCCTCTCCTCTCCCTGCCCCTCCCCTACTTATGTGTGTGCATACTCTTTCTCTCTCTCTCAAAATAAATAAATAAACATAAATAAAACAATTAAAAAAAGTAATATTTAGGAGAAAGAAAGCTTAAATTTAATAAATATTATCACTTATTCTTCTATTTTACTTAAGTACTTTTATATTATCTTTGCTTTTTTTATTGTTGCTCACTCTCTTATTCTCCATTATTACTGTGAAATATCTTTAGTTTTCTCTGCTGTAAATTTGGGTGAAGAAATGATATCTAAGCTTCCACTCAACTCAAAAATATTAGGTGAGAATGAAAAACCAAAATATTGTCTTGATCACTAGCTTCCTCAATGACACTGGTGTAATATCCTTCTGGGTAAGTGGCTTAGAGTGTTGACTCTAGAGTCAGATTATCTGAATTTAGATCCTTGGTCCACCACTTTCTCATTGCATAACCTTGGACAAAGACTTAATTTCCTAAGTCTTATGTATAAAATGAGAATAATGATAGTCATAATCTAATGGGATTGTTATGGAAACTAAATGAGACAAAGTGCTTCACACAGTGCCAGGTTCAAATGTAGGGGGCTCTCAGTAAATCCTGGCTGTTATTATGAGTCTACCTTATTCCCTCTGAGCTCTCTGGACCTGAATTTGGAACTTTAAGTAGGTAGGTAGATGTAGAGATAGGTCCTGGAAAAGGATGGGTACTACGTTAAATAGGGGCTCCTTTTTAAAAAATGTTTATTTATTTTTGAGAGAGAGAGAGAGAGAGAGAGAGAGAGAAAGAGAGAGTGAGAGAAGCAGAGAGAGAGGGAGATACCGAATCCGTAGCAGGCTCCAGGCTCTGTGCTGACAGCTCAGAGTAGGGCTCCAACCCACAAACTGTGAGATCATGACCTGAGCTGAATGAAGTAAGATGTGTAACCAACTGAGCTACCCAGGCACCCCAATAGGGGCTTCTTTAGAAAGCAGGGAGAGGAAAAGAATGAACAATCAGGATGGATGCTGTTGTATGAACATGTACATATGTGGAATCTTCAATCTATATCTGCATCTTCAGAAGCAAAATACGCAACCTTGGCAAAAATTCTGTGGCATTAAAAGGCTGAAAGATTGGCTGAGACAGAGGATTTGAACTTCTTACTAACTTATTTTCTCTAAAACATTTTTGGGGCCATTTACTCTATTTAAAATCTTGTAAAAGCAGTGAGCCTTGTCTATAAAAAATGCTTATATGTATATATATACCCAAAATTTTCATAAACTTTCAGGGTAGTCATGTACAGAGGCACCAAAGACCACAGAGGTCCATGCTAATAAGTGCTAAATTAAAATGAAAGATTATCTATGTAGCTCCCCTTTAGGCATTATGAAATTCTGTGTTTTTACCTTTAAAAAATTCCTCAGAAAACTTGGAAAATGCATGCAAAATCATTGTACTTGAACCATTAAAATGTTCAATTCATTTTTTCCTTACAGTTTAAAAAAAGGTTATGGAATTTAGGGAAAGATTATATGAGCTTGAGCTCTTAGCACAACAGAGACAAAAAAAAAAAAATACTCAGAGAACATAGCTCCCAAGTATGTAAAGATTCTTGAGCTCAACTGTGAGGAGACAAGACCTGTGTCTATGAAAACCTTGAACATTTTGTACACAAAGGTAGGAAAGTAGAATGAAGAATGTGATGGCCTTTTCTTCATGCTGGAATGGACGGGGGAACTGGCACTGAGGGAGGACTGTGCCCCCTTCTGATGTTTCCAGGAGATCTGTGAATAATCCAAATCTCCTAGATCTTGGAGCTCTGTCATCTTCTCCAAGACTGTGAAGACAGGTGGAAGATGGCTTGTCCTTTGAAGTTCATTCCCTAGTGGCTGAGGAGTTCCCACTTGATCTCCAGAGCTTGCAATATAGGGTTGAGAGCAGATGTGAAATGAGGGCACTTTTTTCATCTTTACATAGATGCTCTTATATGAGGATCATGCCTCAAGATTTCCCCTCTGTTCTGCCCTCTTTGTGGGCTACATTTTATTACCTGTTCAGTTCCTCTCTGCCTGGTTCCCACCTCTCCAAATACCCAGCCGTGTGTGTATGATGTGAAATATACTCTTCCTACACCTATGAACTCTACTTGGGTTTATTATCTAGGGTTGTACTACAGAGATGTGGTCAAATTTTAGCTCTTCATTCTTACTCATAAACTTAAGAAGAAACTCTAGGGGGGCCTGGTGACTCATTCGGTTAAGCATCTGACTTCGGCTAAGGTCATGATCTCACAGTTCATGGGTTTGAGCCCCGCATTGAGCTCTGTGTTGACAGCTCAGAGCCTGGAGCCTGCTTCGGATTCTGTGTCTCCCTCTCTCTCTATCCCTCCCTGGCTCTCTCTCTCTCTCTCTCTCAGAAATAAATAAACAAAAAAAAATGAAGCTTATTTCTAAATCAAGAAGCTGAATCTTCAGTATGGAAGCTGATTGAAAAAAATTGTACAGTCATTTATAAATTGGACATTTTAAATGGCTAAATATGTTAAATTTACTCTTAGAAACCTGCAAGTTATAAATTGCAACTCCAGTCTACTACTGTGAATAAGATGATAATCAAAGATTTTATTGTATTTTTTCATGAGGGCTCTTTGGACCTGTAATGCAAGAGGCATTTCAAATTTTGGACTGCCCTTAAAAAGAAAATACCAAGTATGTTAAATTGTGCACTTAGTTTTTAATGCGGAGGAATGAATCCCAGATTTAATGAATTAACAAAATTCTTCAGAGCTCTAAGTATATTTGCAATTAAGACACTGTACTTGCTGTACACTGGCTGAGTCTTTCTCCGGGAAAGCTTTGTTTCTCTGTGAAACCAAAAATCCTGCCATTGATCTGGACTCACAAAACCCTGTTGATTTAAACAGGACTCCCAGAGGTGGAAGAACAGCAAAACCAAGAGACTCAATTTACTGAGCTTGAGTTACAGGAAACATATTTAATAGCAGACAGTTCCTGTTTTCATTGTTTTCCATCTAAGTTCCTACAAAATCAGATTGTCTTTAAATAGATGCTGCTGCCATTGGGACAAGGTTCAGTTTCACATCCCTAAAGAAATAAAGAGTTTTGTAAAAATCCACTCTACCTTGGCCTCGCATATAATGAGCCTAAGTCAAGCCAGACGGATCAAGATGGATATCATGCTAAAACAGTGATAGAATAACAACACTAAAGATGTGAAACACATACTTTTTTTAGCCTTTTTAATGTAGCCCTCAATAACCAAGGAGTGATTGCTGGTCAGTGGAAGTGAAAAGGATTTTCATTTGAGAGCAATCCCTTTTGTATGTTTTAGAAGGATAACACAGGTTGGTCTTAAAGATCTCTGAGGAGAGAAAGGAGGGGAAATAGTTGGAGACCATCACTTAAGATTGTTCTCACTGTTTGGAAGGATCCTGGGTTTGGCAGGAGTCTTGGAATTTTACCTTGACAGAGATGAACTCTTATCAAACAGCAATAATACTTCTGCTAATAATAATGATGATGATGATGGCTAATGTTATTGAGCACATATTGTATGTCACAAGTCCCACGCTAAGCATTATATATAGACGCATACATATAAAAAAAATATATATATATGATCTTATTTAATATAACAGTTCATAATGCTTGGATTAATACCTCCACCCTGAATGGCTGCATAGTATGATGATTAAGGAAAGGTATAAGGTTTTGTTCTTCCTCCACCAGAAATTTAGTGACCTTAAGTAATGTACTCTCTGAGTCTTAGTTACTTAATCTGTAAAACAGCACAATAAGGCTTACCTCACTGATTTTTGTGAGGATTAAATAATACAGGGCAGTAGCAGAGACAGACAACCAATGGCCCTGCAGTTTGAATGCAGTGAGATCCATGGGATGTAGGTGTGGAACAGTAGGAAGACCTTGCAGGAGGATTTTCTGCTCTCCCAGGTCTTTGGGGATGGTCTCCCAGGATTTCCTCAAGGAGCTGCCTTCTAAGTGGAGGCTTGGGTTATGATTGGGAGCAAGTCAGGAGAAAATAAGGGAAGGGTGTGCTGGGTTGAAGGATTAGCGTGTTCTGTTGCTCAGCTACAAGGTCAAGAAGAGGGGAGGTGGAGAAACAAGCAGGAAAAGTAAGCAAACCCTGTTCCTAAAGGAGTTTGGATGGCATTTTAGGGAGCTTGAACTTTCTCCTGAGGTCAGAGGTGGAGGGAGCCAGTGAAGAGTTTGAAGTGGGAGAGTGACATAATTAGATTTGCTTTCAGTGACGTTCGCTCTCTTTGAGATTAAAGATACTGTGTGAACAGAGACCCTTTCTTGACCCCACATTAGAGCAAATCTATGATCTTGACTTCTTTGGTTTTAGAACTGTCAGCAAGTGACATCAAGTATCATCAAACAGGTATTTGACTCCTGCCGCTGTGATTTCTGTTATAACCTCTTACGGGTCTAAATTACTTCCTTATCTAAGTGGGGTGGCTCTTTTTTTTTTAATGTTTATTTATTTTTGAGAGACAGAGAGAAACAGAATGTGGGTGGGGAGGGGCAGAGAGAGCGGGAGACACAGAACCCGAAGAAGGCTCCAGGCCCCAAGCTGTCAGCACAGAGCCCTACATGAGGCTCAAATTCATGAGATCATGACCTGACCCGAAGTTGGATGCTCAGCTGACTGAGTCACCCAGGTGCTCCAGGTGGGGTGGTTCTAAGGATGGAAAAGGACATCATAGACAAAGCTGTGGCCTGTGGTGTGGGCCACATGAATACATTTTTTCTTGAGTTGCTTTATTGCCTATACTTAATATATTAAATGCAGCTAAAATTTAGTCTTCAGGTTGACTTTCAACTGTTTTCTTCTCAGTTGCAACCATTTACTGAGAGATGATTAGGCTAAGCAAACCATTGTCTAGCATTAATCTAAGTAAAACATTAAGGAACATTTTAGACACTCTGTCTCTTCTTACCTCCAACCCGGCTGCATGTTATTTGAATGAAACACACAATGAAATCCAATTGCATAAGTGATTCTTTTGGTGGGATGGGAAGGTTATCTGCGCTTCTGCTCACTTTGAATAGAAAATTGATTCTATTTTATTATCACAATTTTACATTCTCCAAAAAGTCTGAGAAAATCATCTTTAAAATAAAATTAGATAACAATGGCTTTCTAGGGCATATCTTATTAAATGATTAGCAATTACTATTTTATAAAATATTTATTAAAATACCAATACCTGCATAATTATAAGGTTGAACTTAGGACAAAAATAAAAACTCATATTGGATTGTTTGGATTTCTGTGGAAGCAAGCATTTAACATATTGAAATCAAGTGAATGCTTATTTAGAACTCCATATGTTCTGGACTTGTGGTAAAATTAGAAAGTTTTAATATATCCACAAATAATAATCTATGCATAGTACCTAAAAGGTAAATAATTATAATTTAATTTCAAGAGAAATTACATGTTAGAGGACTGTGATAGAACATTTACTGGAAAATTTAAGAATTTCTTAAGGAAGAAAAATATGTAAAATGGAAATCAAATATATTTGCTTTAGTTGTTCATGAAGTGACTTAGCACTCTTGGAGCATTTTATGTTTTACTAACGTTGTTAAATCCCATCTGGTGTTTGTAAAGTCTTTTACTATCCCCTGCTGGGACAGGCAGACATTGGTTTGCATGACTGTGTGTTCCCAAAATATTTTTAAAAAGTATCTAGTGTATTTTTACCAACTGTAGCAAGATGATAGAAGACCACATTTCCATTATGATGCCTTCAGGAATGGAGACAAATGTCATCAGGTCACAAAATATCCATCAGTTTTACACTGTGTGACATTTGGGGAAGAATGTAAATGATTAGTGGTTTTCAAAAGTTGTTTGGAATTCAACATTCTGTGTAGATATTACTTGAAAAATATTTATAGGTTCTGAGTCAGTGAGATGCAATTTATTCCTCCATGGAATTCATTTGAGAATGTGTGGAATAGTGCCTTGAACCTTAGTCATTCCAACCAATTCCCTGGAAGTATCATTATTGTCAATAAACAGGTTGTTCTGCCTCCTTGAGTGATTTTTATTGTATTATGATCACCCTATATTTCTGGAAATCAACAAGACCTTTGTATGAAGAGAAAATAATTCAGCAAGGATTTATTGAAAAATTTGTGTTCAAGGCAATCTTATAGGCATTGAGAGAAATGAAAAACAATCAGACATGATTCCTATTTCAAACAACTTATAGTGTAAGTGGAGAGACAGATAAAAAAAATGTAAGATGTTTCAAAAATGGAGTATAACAAAGATGTTTTAGTGATACTGAGAAGGGAGTAATGAAACTTGATTGGGGATGAAAAATGGCATCCTAATGAAAATAAAACAGGCCTTGAAGAATAAGCATAATTTTAATTTAAAGGAGGTGTAAAAATTGAATATATAAAATAAGTAGTAAAATTTAAAATGTATTATATTCCAAGGTAAACTATGTAGAAGTCAGAATGTAGTAAAAAGAATTTATAGATGGACACCTGAATTTTAATTTTGGCTCTGGATCTAACAGTGTAAGTTTAGGCAATGCTCAGCTAACACTTATTGAGTCCTTTATACTATCTTGGGCACTGTTTTAGGTGTAGGAGTTACAATGCTAAATGTGACAGGTAGGGTATCTAACAGCATGCATTTTAGTGGGAGGAGATGGGAAGAAATAAATGCAAAAATTAGTTAAAAAACAGCAAGGAGTAATTAGTACTGTGATAAAATAAAACTGGGTAGTGTGATAAAAAGATGAGAATGGGCTGCTTTAGGTTTTCATGAGAAAAGACCCATTTGAAGAGGTGATATTCCAGCTGCAGTTTGAATGACAATGAACTTTTCACATGAAGAGCTGTGTGTGTAAGATAGAGTGGGATCTGTAATATAGGAGCAAGCTTAGAGTGTTCTAGGAGTAGAACTGGGTCTACTGGCTGGAGAGAGGGAAGAGAAGGCTTGAAGTTAGAGTTCTTGGCAGATTCTCCAAGATTCTCCACAAAACAAGGGTTTTGTGTGCAGGATAAAATAACTTGGCTCCTATTTTAGGTATGGTGGGGAATCACTCAAGTGTCGAGGTTAGTTTGTTTTATGGGCTATGTTTTACAAAGATCACTCTGGCTGGTGGGTTAGAGTATGGAGTGGACAAGTGTAGAGATAGGGACATGAGTTAGGAGGCTCTTGCAGTAGTTCAAGTCATAATAGTTATGTTGACTGGTGGGAGCAGTGGACATGAAGGCATGCATAAACTTCAAGGATGATACATAGGTTCTTTTCTTTGGGTAACTGGAAGAGTGGTGGCGACATTCACTGAGATGGGGGAACACTGGGAGATATAGAGGTTTGGAGGGCATGGCTCTTGATATCCCTAAGCTCGTCTTCCCAGTTCCAAAATGTCAGAGATGATACTAATCTTCACAGATTATTGTTGTTATTGTTGTTGTAGGAATTAAATCAAATGAAGGAGTTTATGTAAAGTATCGGGCACAGGTAACAGCTTGGCAATTGCTAGTTACCTTTTTCATATCCAATAACAAGTTTAAATAAACAGTTCCAAAAAAGGAGAGGTGGGAATCCATTACACATTTTTCATGACTCTAGACTGTTTTAAAAATTCTCATTTCATATGTTTTATACTAAACTGATTATTTGATATCTTGTGTTGGATGTGCTTGCAGCCAGGAAATGTTCTATTGAAGCAATGACTCCTGGAAGGAGATAGAAGTGGGGCCATGAGCGTGACATGGGAGATTCTAAAATATGGAGACTGGCAGTGTGAAATATGAGTTGTTTTCTGTGCACCTGTAAATATATTCCCATCTGAAGATAGGCTAGTGATGGTTGAATTGGATTGTGGTATGATGCCCACAGGCCTTAATTTAACCTTAAATGACAGTGGGACACTCATGTCACTCCATTGGATGGCTCCAAGGCTTGGACCTGCATTAGAATCATTTCTCTATTGCCTCCTTTTGGTTGCTAAATCAGTATGCTTTTTATTACATTGTTTGCTTTGTCTACTGATAACAAGACTAAGTGGAAGGGATGCCTGGGTGGCTCAGTTGGTTAAGCATCTGATTCCTGGTTTTGGCTCAAGTCATGATCTCACTGTTAGTGGGTTTTAGATCTGTGCTGTCAGCACAGAGCCTGCTTGGCCTGCTTGGGATTCTTTCTTTCCTTCTCTCTCAGCCCCGGACTCCTCCCCAGCCTCTCTCTCTCTCTCTCTCTCTCTCTCAAAATAAATAATAAATTAACTTTAAAAAAACGATCAAGTAGAAACCTGAAAAACCACCAGATGATTACCAAGTATTAGACTGTGGTAAGAGAGAGCTGATCCTTGATCCTAGGAACTGAGAAAGGTTTTGATTTTTGACATGCAATGAATGCTTTTGGACACTAGAGGACACTTTGCAGACTGCATTCTCAGGGCACAGCTACAGCTCTCCCTAGGCTTAAGTCTTCGGGCAGTACCTTTTTAAGGCCTCAGAAAAAAGGACTTGTCTAGCTAATGCTAAAACTCCATGGTACATCATAGACTCCTATTGACCATGTTGGGGTTCTACCTTTGTCTTAGGGTGCCTCTCATGTTGGAGTTGTCTTCTGAAACTCATGTGGGCTTCCTCAGCCCTTTAGAGCCTTCCCCTTTTCTTCCAAGATACCTGTCCTGTGGGTAATGCCCCAAGGAGTATACTCTCTTTAGGCTAAATGCATCCCAACTCTCCACTGGCCTGTCAGTGTCAGGTAACTGCCTGTGTTCTAAATTTAGATAATTAAATTATTATTCGCATTCATTCCTCAAATCCTGCTCGAGTAATCATAATCATTTAACTATTAGAAAAAAAAATTTAGGATTGGTTAGTGTTCGTTTTCTGTGTGTGTTTTTTTTTCTGTATATATTTTTTAAAGTCTCCAGCACATGCAAGTGCTTAAAATGCCTTTTAATGATAAAGCTGACTTTCATTCTTAACTGAAATTAAACAAGACAGGTTATAAATAAGAAATACAAAATCTTGGGGGATAACAGACTTCATTCCACTTATAGATTCACAAATATACTTGCCATATTTATAGGGTAGAGAAAGTCAGAGTGTCAGTAGAATTTCTGGTGGCTCATTTCAGTGGGTGGAGATGTGAGGTGCCTTGAGGGCAGAGCACAGATCAGTCTTGTGTTTCTCAGTCTGGCACCTGGGTCAGCCTTGAGGATGGAAATTCACAAGTATTTATGTCAATAGTAACCTAAGTTTTTAAAGTAAGTTACCTTTCTTTTATTAAGTTTTTAGCAGAGTTTTATATTTAGATTGAAGATATGATGTCTAAGAAAGTAATAACAGGGACATTGTGAAGATAAAAGTATAGATTTAAAAATTATTTATTATTTATGAAATCTTATTACAGTATGTGATATGTATTTTTCTTCTTAAATTTAGGCCTTAAATAAGACATAAGAATATGAATTCCTTAATTCATAATTACATTTGTTTTTAAAGAGGCCTGAACCTTCTAATACATCTATTTACCACCTCTTATCAGTGACTTTGCAAATTGACTTGTCTCTTCCCTCCACTGTTGTCGTTTATAGTAGACAAGAGGACCTTGAGGATCTTCTTGTTGTAGACACCTCACTTATGATTGTTTGGTAGGAGAGTTAACTTGTTATTGGCATAATTAGCACATCCAGGCACAATAAAGAGCAATGTATTGTTTCTCCAAGGTAAGGGGCAACTACCATGAAGGAATAGTAAGAATAGTAAGTGATTCCTCAGTCTGTTTGACATGATCATAGGCTTTAAAGCACATACAGTTAGATAGTGGGTAAATCATTGTTTTTGAATTTTCTCTCAAGTCTTCTTGAAAGATACTCTTAAAAGATAGTCTTAGTTTCATGTTAATTCTATTTATGATACCTTTCAAACACTCTGAATCTTTTATTTTATTTTATTTTATTTTTTAATTCAAGTTAGTTAACACATACTGTAGTATTGGTTTTAGGAAGTAGAATTTAGTGATTCATCACTTACATATATCACCTACCGCACATCCCAATTAGTGCCCTCCTTAATGCCTATCACCCATTTAGTTCATCTCCCCACCTATCTCCCTTCAGCAACTCCCAGTTTGTTCTCTATATTTAAGAGTCTCTTATGTTTGCCTCCCTCTCTGTTGTCTTATTTTATTTTTTGTTCCTTTCCCCTATGTTCGTCTGTTTGTTTATTAAATTCCATATATGAATGAAATCGTTTGGTATTTGTCTTTCTCTGACTTATTTCGCTTAGCATTATATACTCTAGTTCCATCCATGTTGTTGCAAATGGTGAGATTTCATTCTTTTTTTGATGGCTGAGTAATATTCCATTGTGTGTGCACGTGCGTGCGCGCGCGCGCGCGCGCATGGGTGTGTACACCACATCTTCTTTATTCTTTCATTAGTTGATGAATATTTGGGCTTTTTTTC
This sequence comes from Cryptoprocta ferox, assembly GCA_028646485.1. NCBI lineage: Eukaryota > Metazoa > Chordata > Mammalia > Carnivora > Eupleridae > Cryptoprocta > Cryptoprocta ferox. The sequence goes on from CM053571.1 coordinate 43,717,987, forward strand.
ATAATTTGGCTAATGTTGTTAGTGCTGCTATAAACATTGGGGTGTATGTGCCCCTCTGAATCAGGATTTATCCTTTGGATAAATACCAGTAATGCAATTGCTGATCATAGTGTGGTTCTATTTTTAATTTTTTGAGGGACCTCCATACTGTTCTCCAGAGTCCACCAGTTTGCATTCCCACCAGCTGTGCAAAATGGTTTCCATTTCTCTGTATCCTTGCCAACGTCTGTTGTTGCCTGAGTTGTTAATTTAGTCATTGTGACAGGTGTGAGGTGGTATCTTGTGTTTTTGATTTGTATTTCCCTGATGATGAGTGATGTTGAGCATTTTCTCATGTGTTTGTTAGTCATCTGGATGTCTTCTTTAGACAAGTGTCTATTCATGTCTTTTGCCCATTTCTTCACTGGATTATTTGTTTTTTGGGTGTTGAGTTTGGTAAGTTCTTTATAGATTTTGGATACTAACCATTTATCTGATATGTCATTTGCAAATATCTTCTCCCATTCTGTTGGTTGCCTTTTATTTTTGCTGATTGTTTCCTTTGCTGTGCAGAAGATTTTTATCTTGATGAGGTCCCAACAGTTCACAGAATAGAGCGCCCAGAAACGGACCCACAAATATATGGCCAGCTAATCTTCCAAAGCAGGAAAGACTATCCAATGGAAAAAAGACAGTCTCTTCAAAAAATGTTGTTGGGAAAACTGACAGCAACATGTAGAAGAATGAACCTGGGCCATTTTCCTACACCATACACAAAAATAAATTCAAAATATATGAAAGGCCTAAATGTAAGAAAGGAAACCATCAAAATCCTAGAGGAGAAAACAAGCAGCAACCTCTTTGATCTCAGCTGCAGCAACTTATTACTAGACATGTTTCCAGAGGCAGGGGAAGCAAAAGGAAAAATGAGCCTTTCATTATAAAGAAGAGGAACAAGATTCATACTCAGAGTCTTGGTAGGTATTTATGTATCATTAGAGTTTTTCTCTCTAATTTTTTTGCGTCTTTAAAATGATGCTGTTTTAAAAAAGAAGTTGATTTTAAAGAAAAATATAAGTAAATAATTACAGAAATACATTTTGTATACAAATATTTCAAACAAGTGAATTTTGTGCTTGACTAAAACTTGTGAAGTATTGGTGTAACTGGTAAGGGCACAGGCTTCGTTCTTCAAGACTGTCTCTTCCAGTCAGTCCATGATTTGGATGAGTACAAAATCCTTCTTAGCTTCAGTCTTTTCAACTCCAAAATGTGATAATAACAGTACCTATCTCATATGGGTATTTTGAGGATTAAATGTAATTTAATATTAAGTCTTTAGCACATTGTAGGCATTCAATGAATGTTAACTTCCTCAATTTCTACTATTCCTATCACCACTATTACTTTTGTCTGTAATTTTGGTTAATCACATACAAATATCGAGTAGAAACTAAAAATTAGGAATAATACTGATCTAGCTTCATTACCATAGTTACATTTTTATGAGCTCTATATGACCCTCTACTTTCTTTTAGATAACTTAGAGACTAAAATGTATTGAGTTATAACTGATAAGATTAATGAGATCTTCTGGGGATAATAAGAGGGAAGTATGGGGGTGAATGGTGGAGCATAGGAAATTTAAGAAGGAAAACACAAAATCAATATAACTCTTGCATTGACCTTGAAGAACTAAGAGTCTTACTAATCTAGGAATTCAGAACCACTGAATTAATACTCTTTGTTTTATCCATTCTAGGTAGATTTTATTTCTTCTGTATTCTACTTTATTATATTCTTCAAAGGTTTTCTGTAACTATTAGCTACAGGTGAAATATAATGAAACGTAGTACACCTTTCAGAGTGAAATAATTTTAGAAGTAAGTGTATGAAGCAGCAAGTGTAGTGATTTTCTGCTTTCTTCACAAAGGTGTACTGCTTTTATTCATTCAAAAGAAGAAATGAATTTATAATTTATGTAATAAACTGTAATTTCATTAGACAATACTTATGGCAGAATTCATTATAAAGTGACTTAACTAAAATGCCCTAAGTAGAGTGCCAAGACCAATCAGTGGGTAAAGGGCAGTCTATTCAACAAATGGTGGTGGGAAAACTGGATATCCACATGGAAAAGAGTAAAGTTTGGACCCTTACTTTATACGATATATTAAAATTAACTTGAAATGGATCAAAGATTCAAACACAAGAGCTGAAGCTATAAAACTCTTAGAAGAAAACATAGGGCAAAGGCTTCATGACATTGGATTTGGCAGAGATTTCTTTAATGTGACACCAAAGCCATAGGAGACATACATACAAAATAAGTCAAATTTCATCAAAATTAAAAACTTTTGTGCATCAAAGGATACTATCAACAGAATGAAAAGGCAATCCATGGAATGGGAAGAAGTTTCTGCAAATCACATATCTGACAAGGGACTGATATTCAGAATATGTGAAGAACTCCTACAACTCAACAACAATAAAGCTGTCCTAATTAAAAAGTGGTCCAAGGACTTGAATAGACATTTCTCCAAAAAAATGTATATAAATAACGAATAAGTACATGAAAAGATGTTCATCATCACTAATCATTATGGAAATGCAAATCAAAACCACAATGAGATAGACTTTTACATACATTAAGTTGGCTACTATTAAAAAATCCAGAGAAACAGAAATAATAAGTGTTGACAAAGGTGTAGGGAAATTGGAAAGCTTGTGCATTGTAGGTGGAAATGTAAAATGGTACAGTCACTGTAGAAAACAGTATGGTACTTCCTCAAATAATTAAACATAGAATTATCATGTGATCCAGCAATTCCACTTCTGTGTATATACCCAAAACAAATACAAGCAGGGTCCAGATATTTGTGCACCCATGTTAATAGTAACATCATTCATAATAGCCAAAAGATAGGAGAAAACCAAGTATTCATCAATAGATGAATGAAGAAACAACATATGGTGTATACATTCAATGGAATATTATTCAACCTTAAAAAGGAAGGAAATTCTTGGGGAATCTGAGTGGCTCAGTCAGTTGAGCATCCAACTTGATGTTGGCCTAGGTCATGATCCCAGAGTTGTGGGATCGAGCCTGGTGTTAGGCTCTGCACTGAATATGGAGCCTGCTTAAGATTCTCTCTCTCTCTCTCTCTCTCTCTCTCTCTCTCATTTACGCTTTCTCTCCCTCTGCCCCTCTCCCCTGCTCACGCATGCTCTCTCTCTCTCTCTCTCTGAAATAAAAACAAAAATAATTTTTTAAAAAAAGGAAGGAAATTCTCACACATGTTACAACATGGATGAACCTTGAGAACATTATGCTAAGTGAAATAGGTCAGTCACAAAGGATGCACATTATATGATTCCACTTATATGAGGTATAGTCAAAATCAGAGTGACAGAAAATAAAATGGCTGTCACCAGGGACTGGGGGAAGAGGGGATTAGGAGTTACTGTTTAATAGGTATACAGTTTCAGTTTGGGAAGATGAAAAAATTCTGGATATGGATAGTGGTGATAGTTGTACAATAATGTGAATGTACTAATTCCATAGAACTATACACTTAAAAATAGTTAAGGTGGTAAATTTTATGTTATGTGTACTTTATCACCAAAAATAATAAATACTATAAGTATATATTTTATGTCTGCTCCATGTTTAGTCCTGAGCTGAGGGGAAGAGACATTTCCATAAGCAATTAAGACCTGGCCTTTGCCCACAAAGAGCTTAGAAAGTTCCTGTGGAAGTTCTGTCATAGTTGTGGAAGATAATATATTGTCTTCTTTTCTGTCATAATCATTTATTGAGAGCTTTCTAGGTGCAAGGTGGTATTCGGTTCCGAGGAAGCTTTAATTCTTGTGGGAGAAGAGAGGCAGTGAACAAAATAAGTAAAATATAGTATGCAGGTGGGAGTGGGTGATTAGTACTACGAAAAAAAAAAAGTAAAGTAAAGCTGGAAAGGAGAGTAGATAGTGTTGGGGCTTGGGGTAGGGAATGTTTCCTTCTAAATAAGATAGTAAAGAAAATCCTACTTAGAGGTGACATTTGAGCAAAGACATGAAAAAGTTGAGAAGGAGAGACATGGGACTATCTGGGGGACAGGGGGAAAGTATTTTAAACAGATGGGCTCTGACAGGCTTAGAAGTCAAAAGGAGCTTATAGGACATGCTGGTGGGGGGGGCAGTGAGAAGGGGAAAAGTGGAGCATAGGAGATGAGAAGTCAGGAGGGTAAGGCAGGTAGGGTGAGGAGTAGATTAAATAGTCTTGAAGATGGATCTAAGGTCTTTCCTCTGTGTCAGAAGGAAGGCAGCTACTGGACTGGAGGGTTTAAATAGAGAAGTGATAGATCTGACTTATGTTTTAATAGGATTACTCTGTCAGACTGAAGATAAACTGTAGGTGGGTATATTAGTTTCCTATTTGTGCTATAATGAATTTCTACACATTTACCAGTTTAAACCAATACAAATTTATTATCTTACAGTTCTGTAGGTCAGAAATCTCACTGGGCTAAAATAAAGGGGTCAGTAAGATTGCATTCCTTTCGGAGGCTCTAGGAGAATAATCTATTTACTTGTTTTTTCCAGCCTCCAGAGGCCACTTGTATTGCTTGGTTCTTTTCTCTATTTTCAAATCCTTCTCTTTCTCACTCTCTCTCATCTCCTTCTTCCACTTATAGGGACCCTCATAGTTACTTTGGGCCCACATGGATAATCCAGGATAATCTTTCTAACTGAAGGCCTTTAACTTAATCACACCTGCAGGGTCCCTTTTGCCATGTAATGTAACATATTCACAGATTTGGGGTATTAAGATATGGATGTTTTTGGAGAGCCATTATTTTACCTACCACAGTCCACCCTCTGCCCTCTAAAGATTCAGATCTGTCTTACATACAAAATGTATTTTTCCAATCCCCACATCCCCCAACATCTCAACTAGTCACAGCAGCAACTCTCAAAATCCAGATAACCTCATCTAAATCTCACTAACTTAAATATCCCAGATCTCATAATCTAACCAGATATAGTATAAGCTCTGGGGATAATCCATTCTAAGGCACAATTCCTCTCCATCTGTGAACCTATGACATTCCAGAAACAAGTTCGCTGCTGTAAAAGTACAGTGGTGGGTGGGGTATAGGATAATAGTCACAGATATCCCCTTTTAAAGAGAGGGAAAAATGGAAGGAAAAAGGAGTCACTAGTCCCAAGCAATTCTGAATCTAGGTGGGCAAGCAGCATTGTGTTTCAAGGTGTTTGGGTTTATGGAAACCATCCTTACTTTTTCATGAAGAGTAGTATGGGCTTGCAGCTGAGTAGTTTTATCAGTCTGTTTTCTGCTTATAGAATTTTGGGAGTCTGGCAGAATTTTTCATTTGTCCTCATCTTTTCCAGTCCAAACTGGTTCCACTTTTATAAAATTTTTGAGTCTTATGGGTCTCTTGTGGATGTCTTGGGATTTATTCCATTAGACAAGAGGCTCTTCCATAGGTCTTTCTTAGGTAATCCCATCCCAATTTTTGGCTTTTGTTGAAGTGGCTCAAGGGTAATCTATGAATCACATGCTTAATCTTTTCAAAGAGTCCGTTTTGTGATTTAATACTCCAGTCTTTTGGACCCTTCCAAGGCACTAGCAATATATAATCTACACATATGAATATTTGTTTGAAGTATGATCTGTTTACTGTAAAATTCATGAATTTCAAGTAAATAGTTACATGGATTTTAACATGTTTATGCATCCTTGTACCCACCACCCAGATCAAACTATAGGACATTTCAATTCTCCTAACATTTTTTTGGTGACTTTTCAGTCACTTCCCTCAGCAACTTCCCAGAACTAATGACTATTCTGATCTCTGTCACTGTAGATTAGGCCGGTCAGTTTGGGGAGCTAACATTTTTTGATGGGTTAGATGTGGGATGTGAGGGAAAGAGGAGAATGAAAGGTGACCCCAAGGTTTTTGGCCTGAACTACTATATGATACTATTAATGGAGGTGGGGGGAGGCTGTGTGTGTGGGGGAATAGATTGTGAGGTGGGGAGGTTAGAATATCAGGCACTCAATTTTGGATATGTAAATCTTGAGATATATACTATGTGTCCAAGTGGAGGTACTGAGTAAGCAACTGTTTATGTGAATTTGAAGTTTGGAACTGGTGACACAAGTTTGGGCATCCTCAGCATTTTGATTGTCTTTAAAGCCCTGAAAGTTGAAGTGATCAATTTATATAGAGAAGTCTGAGGATGGAGTACTACAACACTCCAATTAAGTGTTAAGAGATCAGGAAGTTGAGGAGGAACCAACAAAGGAGACTGCATAAGAGCAATCCGTGAAGAGGAAAACCAGTAGCATTGCCACCCTGAAAGCCATCTCAAACTCCTGTGTGGCATAATGACAATGCTAAATTTTTAACATAAAAATCATTTTTATGTCCTTAAAAAGCATATGAACAACTCATTAGTAATATTTTCCAGAAATACAAGTAGTGATCTATTACTAAAGTGGACAAAAAATTGTATCACTAGTAATTTTGAAATGACTAAAGATCAATTAATCGATATTCTATTATGATGCTGCTTATTTTGGACTTCGATTTGACACTTGGACTTTGTTGGTCCCTGAAACTGAGCTCTTCTCATAAGAAAATTGGCCTTGGTAAACTTCACAGGAAATAGATTATAGAAATAGAGAACAAGAAAAATATCTCAAACACATGCAACATCAAATAGAGGTTGTTAAAAAGCCTTGTAATTTCACACACGAATTCCAACTTTTAGAGAGAGTAGGGAGTTTCTTTTTAAATATCATCTTAAAAATTGGGCTTTAGCTGGAATAGATATAAAAGATGCACTTGGATTAGCCAGGTCTAGGCTAATTTCCACCCAGATATCCACTAACAGTCAACTGATACCCCAGTCATTCAGAGTTTCGTCCAAGCAGTGGTTGTCAACTCTGCTCATATCATTGCTGACTTTGGTTTTCAAATGAGAATGAATGACTCCTGGAACTAGGCAGCTACCATGAAATTCTCTTTGATGTGACTGTAAGCAAGTTGCAACCTTAGACCCTTATATTACTTATGATAACGTTCATGGAACCTCTGATGCTAATGATGAGAACATCATGTGCTAGTCTGATAGTATGAAACTGCAAGTGGAAAATTATACACCACATCATACTTTCCATCTTAAACATGTTTCAGAGTTCCCAGAACTGTGTAACACAAAGGTGCTATGTGCATGCCTTCAGAGAGGAAATTGTATAGAAAATTACCCTCAGCAGATTGACTGATGACTTGTTAATAATGTCAATGTAACCTGTTTTAATGGAAGATTTGTTTAGCTGCATTTCAGACGGCTGACCATGTGCTGTTGTGGTCTCGGTTACAGTTCTTGCTTGGGTTGGTTGGCAAATGCTTCCTATTTCAAACTGGTTTTGGAGGTAGGTGAAAGAGGGCATTAAAATCTCTGAAAGAGCTTCCCCTTCTGTTTAAAACATGATTGGAAACTATCTTTTATTGACTGAGGAGAATGAAGTATGGCCAAATTTACGAAGATCTGAGCAGTAAACTAATCAGCACAAAATTTAAGTATGCCTTTTTGTTTTATACCTTTTCCCCTTAGTTTTCAGTGTGTGTGTGTGTGTGTGTGTGTGTGTGTGTGTTTGTGGTGTACATATTTGTGTTTTCTGAAGAGTACCTCTGGAAATGTGGAAAGTTGCTTTCTTCTATGGAAATATTGAATATCAAATAAGGAACTAACAAGGTAATATTTTTCCACTTCAAAGATGTGGGAACTCAAAATGCATTTTAAAAATACTGACTCATAATGAATGCTATTAGATGATCTGATATTACATTGGTATTATATTTGGTATTGTAGTTCCTGTACTTTTATAACAAAATATGTGACTGAGAGTAAATGATCATTAAATATTTTTTGAATTTAATTGGGAAATAAAGTTGGGCTGGCCTAGAAATCGCATCATCTATCAGTTTCTTTTGCTAGTTTTTTAATCAGCTTATCTGTTAATCCTTTTATAGTTAATACCTGCTAATTATTATAAGTTGTGATAGGTCTTGTAAAGAAATATGAGGAATATGATGTGGGCTTGCTTTAAAAGGATTTACAGTTTCAAGTGGGAGATAATATACATGCAAGGGACTAGAAAATAAAGTAGAAAATTATCACAGTGGGAAAAGATATTCTGAGTTTGAAGTTTGTAAGTTCCAAGCTCAAAGATTTTTGGAACCCAAAACTGTGGTAAGCTCAGGACCACCTGTGAATATTAATTTATTTATCTTTGTCTATTTACTGGTTATAAACTCTTTAAAATGATGTAATAAGAATCTCTCTTTAATGAGATAACTTAGTTTTAAATTTCACTTCCATAATAACAAAGGTGATAGTGCCAAACGAAATTGACATGAAATTCACAAGAGGTTGGCCTATGCTGCTTACTGTCTCGTAATAACTGAGGGTCTCTGAATTAGCTCTGCCTACTCTCTCTTACAGGTAATTTATATTTCAAAACTTTTAAAAAATTTTAGAGGGAGAGATCACGAGAGGGGTAGAGGGGCAGAGGGAGAGAGAGAGAGAGAGAAAGTCTTAAGTAGGCTCCATGCTCAGCGTGGAGCCCGGTGACGCGGGGCTCCATCCCACCACCCTGGGATCATGACCTAAGCTGAAATCAGGAGTAGGATGCTCAACCGACTGAGCCACCCAGGTGCCCCCCAAAACTTTTTAATATTGGAAATTTTAAACATATCTATATGTTTTTTTCTTTTCCTTAAAAAGATTTTTTTAATGTTTATTCATTTTTGAGAGACAGAGAGAGACAGAGCGCAAGCAGGGGAGGGGCCGAGAGAGAGGGAGACAATCTGAAGCAGGGTCCAGGCTCTGAGCTGTCAGCACTGAGCCCATCGCGAACCTCGAACCCAGGAACCGAGAGATCATGGCCTGAGCTGAAGTCAGATGCTTAACTGACTGGGCCACCCAGGTGCCCCTCCTTTTTTTTTTATTCTAGAATTTCTCTTAAATTCTGTCCTGAAAATACAATACTTTTGAAAATCAAGATGTACAACTAAACTGGTGGTTGTTACCATGATCCTGACTCCCTTTGTATGTAGAATTTTGCCAAGGTTTTCATATAACAGCAACTAAAAATAATAATAGCTTCATATTGTATTGTAAAGCATTCAATTCTGTTAAAAACATAAACAATGTTAGAAATATGGCATATATGTATTTTTATTAATATTCTGCCTTTGCTATATTATACTTTAAAACATTATTTGGTTGATTTAATTCTATCAACAGGAAGGCAATACTGACATTCTTTTCTTTTTCAGGATTCTCTTACATTTTGTACTTATAGGAAGCTTATGCATTGAAACTATGGTAGAGAATAGGGGAGAATAGCTGGAGAACAGGGAAGGAGGATGGTTAACAGTGAATTTGTGGAAGTATTTCAACATTTTAACACCTGACAGGAATGTACCTTTGTGTGTTCACTGAATATTAGCTTTGTCTATAAATTTAATTTAACTTTCCTCATTAGTAAAATAAATTAAAAAATACTCATAGAGGTTTTGCTTGCCTCATAGAGTTTTTGTGAGATTCAAATAAACTGTAAAATAGTAACAGTAGTTTTATGTCAAGCATTGAAAGAGCTGTAATCACTAGAACATACAATTCTCACAAGAATTTTATGAGATAAGTAAGCACAATTAATCCCATTAGAACAACTCTATAAGCCAACATATTTATAATCCACATTTTACAGAAGGAGAAAGTGAATTCAGAGATTAGATAATTTGTCTAAAATCACATAGCTAGTTAGTTTCTGGGTAGAGATAAGATTCAAACACTGATCTTTATTAAAAATATAAAAGTAAAAACTTAATATATAATAGTAAGAACCAGTTTCATTGATTACATACTTCATATACACGAGTACAGAACTTGTGTATCCATATTATAATATTATAATTGTAAATTATTTTAGTCCTTTTTCAGATGGCTAACTAATACTTATACTCTATAGCCCTGGTCAAAATTTGGCAAAGGTAAATGAGAAAACCTGGGAGGAAAAAGCACAATGAAAACTATGTTAAGTTGGGGTATTGTGTTCAAACACCGAGTTTAGTTTGGAGCTCAGTGTTATACTGGCAAGAAATTCTGTCTCTCAAAATGGGGTTTTCAATTTCTTTATTAATAAACACACCATTAGACATTATATTGCCTAAGTGGCAGATATGGTAAAAATTTTCAAACATCATACTTAATGGAGAAACCTTAGAAGCCTTCCCTTTAAGGTCAGTAACAAACAGGGATGTCTGCTATGACCCTTTCTCTTCAACAAAGAACAGGATGTCCTGGCCAATGAAATATGAGAAGTAAAAGAAATAAGGGATAAGACCATAAGGGAAGAGACAAAACTGTCAGTATGTGTAGATGATGTAACTATTTACACACACACACACACACACACACACACACACAAAGAGAATCAACAGACAGACTTCTAAGGCTGAAAAAAAAAGTTCAGTGCGGTTGCTTGAGCAAAAATCAATAAGTAACAATCAATAGAATTATTTTATGCCAATACACATCAGAAAATGGAATAGACCACAATGTGATATTTACAATAGCCTGAAGGAAATCTGTAAGTATCTAGGATACAAAATTTATTATGGAGAACGTTTTGAAACATTATAAAAGGACATAAAAGTAGATTGGACTAGAAGAAAGAAATACAATGCTTGTGGAGGGAAGATTTAATATTGTAAAGATGTAAATTCTTCCCCAATTAAACCATAAACGTAATGAAGCTAAAATAAAGAATGTAACAGAAGTGAAATGAGCATTTACAAATGCATACATAGCTAAAACAGTTCTTCAAAAGCGATATGGGGAAATATCTTACCAAATACAAAGATATGCTAGCAAGCTATAGTAATATGATATTGATACTAAAGATTCCAAGTAGATATAGAATGTAATAGAGTCTAAAATAAATCTATGTATATAGGGGGATTTGGTGAATTGTTGGTAGATAATTGAGGAAATGGTAAATTATTCAATAAACAGTATTGTGAAAATTGGCAAAATATTTGGAGAAAAATATGCCCAAAGCTTACACCAGAAAATAATACAAAAATAATCTCCCATTGAAATAGAGATCTAAAAGTAAAAAGGCAAAACTATAAAATATAAAAATGACCATTATTAAGAATGTTGGAGAATATCTTTGTAACAATAGAATGGGAAAGTATTTCTTAAATTAGGTGAAAAAAAGCACAGACCATAAAGAAAAAAATTGCTGTTAATTGATGACATCAAAATAAAAGATTTCTGCTTTGTGTAGGATCCAATAGACAGAATTGGAGAAAATATTTGGTATTTGAACAACCAATAAAGAATGAAATTATAAGAGAATCCTGCAAACCATTGATAAAAAGCCAGGTAATCCAGTAGAAGAATGAGCAAAGACTATACAGAGACAACTCGCAGAAGGGGTTAACTAAAATAACTAAAAAGCATTTGAAAAGAGCTCAACTTGGATACTTGAAAACTGAAACTTTACACAGGAGAATGGCAACAATTAAAAAGTTAGATAATCCGTAGAACTGCCAAGATGTCTGAGGTGCTTCATGCTCCTCCACCTGGCTTCTCTCCAGCAGAACCACTGGTCTTTCCAACATGCAGCTCAGAGCTGGGAGAGGAAGGGAGCACAAGTCCCAGGGTCAGATAAGGGCTCTGTCCTAACTAGCAGAGTGTTGTGTTTGCAATATTCTACTGGTCGAAGCAGTCACAGGTCTAACCCAGATGCAAGAGGGGGGAGAAATTGAATCTACTTCTTCGTTGCAAAGCATCAAGTCCACGTTACTGAAGAGTTTGTGAGAAGGGAGATAAGGCTGCCTATTTGAAAACCTGTCACAGGTGTTCATTCCTTCCCCTCCCCCCATGCCTTTTCCATTTAAAAAATACTTTTATTCAGGTCTCAGTTGGCTAGAGTACTTCTCAAAGTAATTATTTCACAGGCATGATATACTTCCTGAATCTGTATCAGATCTTTTCGCTCTTAGATGTGAATGATAGTCTGCATGCACACAGAATCCCGGGATCACAATCTTTGTCTTTAAAAGCATTTGGAGCACTTAGTACTGTAGAGATGTCTGTTTCGAAAGGCTTTTCTCCTTTTGCATTTTCTCTAGTTTCCCGCCTTCCATTCCCTATTCTGGTTTTCCTTTCCTAAAACCTTCAAATTCAGGAATTTCATTAGTGAACGTCCAGGTTTGTTTCTTTCCACATAAATTTGACCTGGTGCTCATTAATCCATTGGGGCTAAAGAAACAAGCCTTCTCAGCTAAAAGAAAACTTATTCTATAATTATTAATGGTTTTTCTTTATCTTTATACGTTCTACTTCTACATAGTCTGTATTATGAGTAAATTGTATCTCTTGGATTTGTTCTCCATATCTCTTGCTTTTTACATTTTTTAAACAAATTCACTGATTTAATTTTTTTCTAGCAATCTCTTATAAATGTGGTGCCTTTATAATAATAATGATTTTGAATAAAGCAATATTTGCACCCTTTAGATATCTTTCATAGATATAGTATATTTTTAATTCTTGCTTAGAATACAGATAAAAGATATTGTAATGCTTTCCTCCATTTCTTTCAGTAAGTCTGTTTAAAGGGAAATTTTTATCAGTGTTTCAGATCCCTAGACCCTCTTTAAAACTACTAAATAATGTCATAAGTTGAGTGATCTTTCTCTTTCTGCAAATTCCCACACTGGAGATGCATGAGTTGATGCTTTCCCAGCATTTGGAGCTCTGCATTTTATAGATTCTATAGATTGTCCTTCAAAGCTTTTAGGTCCTAACAATGTAAGAGTAAAATATTTGTTTGTTGTCCAGGGCTGAAGAAAGTAGGTGTGGCCCCTTCTGTCTTTCAGGCACAAGTGCTGTCTCTTCAGAGAGGATTTTCTGAATTGCTCCTTAAATCTAAAGTAACGTACCCAGCTTTCCCTCTTTCAAGGGTTGGCAACAGAACTATGGCTACCTCTGGCCTGCTGCCTACTTTTATAAATGAAATTTTACTGAAATACAGCCACACCCACTCACTTATGTATTGTCTATATTTGTTTTTGTGCTGCAGTATCAGAGTGGAGGAGGAGTCCTAGCAGAGGCCATATGGCCTGTGAAACCATTTACTGATATGGCCCTTTACAGAAAAAATTTGATGACTCTTGTTCTATCTCATCATCCTATTTGTTTCCTTTATGCCATGTATCATACTCATAACTGTCATGTATTTCTTTGGTTATTTATTATCATATCCCTGTAAGGATGAAAGCTCCATGAGGTCAGGTACTTAGTCTGCCTTGTTCATCTCTGTATCTCCAGGAACCTGACACCCTATTTGGAATGTAATTGACACATAATGTTTGCCAAATACATAAATAAATTAGATATTAAAATGTTATATTATTCTACTTATTTCACTGGGAATTTGGGAGCAGCATGGGAGAATTAAGTGCATTTTGGCTCAGTTAACATATTAAATTGGAAGTAGGTAACAAGAATATAAAGGGGCCGAGATACAGATTTAGAAAGGAGGTTGTGAGGAAAGCAGTGGAGAGTAGTACCCAAAAGTCAAAGGCAGAAGGATTTCAAGGACAGGGAGTAAACAATTTAATCAAATGCAATAGGGAGACATCATATAAACAAGACTTGAAAATTGTTCTCTGGGTTTAACAGCAGAGACCTTTATGATGCTGGCAAAAGCTGATTGGGGGCTGTATTAGTTTGTGAGTGTTGCTGTAACAAAGAACCATAAACTCAGTGGCTTAAAATGATAGAAATTTATCTGCTCACTGGAAAGAATAAATTAGAGGCCTAGATGCTATGGGTGCCTGGGTGGCTTAGTCAATTAAGCCTCCTACTCTTGGTTTTGGCTCAGGTTATGATCCCATCATTTGTGAATTTGAGCCCCTCGATGGGCTCTGTGCTGACAGCATGAAACCTGTTTGGGATTCTGTTCCTCCCTCTCTTTCTGCCCCTCCCCAGCTCTCATGCCCTCCCTCTCTCCCTCTTTCTCTCTCTAACTCCTTTTTCTCTCTCAAAATAAACATTAATAAATAAAAATCTAAAGAAAAAGGAGGCTACAGGATAGAAGTCTGAAATTAAGGGGTCAACAGGGCCATGTAGACTCTAGGGGAAGGTTCTGCCTTGCCTTTTTCTGGCTTTGGGGGCTTGGTGTTCCACAAACACACAATCCTTGGCGTTCCTTGGCTTGCTGTTGCATTACTCCAGTCTTTGCTTCCCTCCTCACAAGATGATATTCCCTAGGTGTGTCTGAGTGTCATTGTGTCTTCATATGACCTTCTGATAAGGTCACCAGTTATTGGATTTAGGAATGACCTTGTATCCAGTATGACCTTGTATTAACTTGATTATATCCTCAAAGACCTTATTTCCCAATAAGGTCACATTCACAGGGACTGGAGTTAGGATTTCAGCGTGTTTGGGGGACATATTTCAACCAACAACAGGAGCAGAAGTGAGACTGCTATGTGTTGAGAAGTGAATACTGGAAGGCAGTAAAGACAATGAGTAAGATTTTCAAAATTCTTGGTGTTGAAGAGAAGAAGAGAAGCAGAGCAGTAGTTAGAGAGACACAAGGTTTAGGAAGATGTTCAAATGGCCAAGGGAAAGATCCACTAGAGAGGGGAAATTAAAGGGTATAGAGGAGAGAAAATGTAAACATAATGAGAATGAGAAGGTAGAAGAGGATTGTGACTGTTACTTCTCCCTTGATAGCCATTCTTCCTTAAATTTTAGCTGGGTTCATAATTGTCCATTTGAAGAATATGTTTCCTAACTTCCATTTCCAGCTGGGTGAGCCTTGTGATTAGATTCTGGCCAGTGGGAGGAAGGTTGATGTCTCATGTATTGACTGGAATGCATACACATTGGCTGGAGCTTCAGTTGTTATCTTGGACCATGAGGTGGAAGCCATATGTTGAGATTAATGAAGACACATGTTACAAAACAAGCCAGTTCTCTGATGTTTGTGGAAGTATTATAATAGCCCTGATTGGCTTATGTAGGTTCTTAATTTTTGTAAAAGAGAAATAAATTTCTGTTCTGCTTAAGCCACTATCATTTTGTGTTTTTCTTCACTTTCTTCTCAACTTAATTGTGACTGAACACAGAGAGATCTAGGATGTAGTATGTAGATTAGGCTCTGTTCAGGCAGAAGGTAATCTAATTCATTGGGGCAGTGGGGAGGATGGTATAATGGTTGTAGATGCACTGGTAAGAAGACAGTGGGAAGTTTAGAGAGTTGGTATCTTAAGTCACTGGTTTTCTCTGTAAAATGGAAGTAGATTTAGTTTGTTGAGAATACCAGAAGAGATTTTAGGAGAGCAGGTTTGAGTTGGATGTTGAAGATTTAACAAGAAGTTATTATGAGGCATAAGAAAGCTGACAAGTGAGGGTTTAGGGGTGACATTGAGGTTAGAGACTACATCATTATAAGAGTCAAGTGCATTCCTCTTGTGTGGTCAGTGGGATGAAAGAAGGTTTATAATAGAGGTATCCATAATTAGACTTTTGCTTTATGGGAGTAAAGAAAGGACAAGGGGGCTTTGTAGAACACTTTAGCCACCTTCTATTCAACACTTCCCACGTAATACATGGACTGCACAAACATGCCCAAATGAACAATACAGACTTCACTCCAACTGTAAAAGGAGCTAGTTTGGAAGGCTTGGCCCTTGGGGAAAGCTCCTGAATACAGGGGCACGGTATGTGGGGAGCTGGGTGGATGCCATTTCTGAACATGTGTGGAAGTGAAGAAATGCCTTAATATTTCACGGGTCCTATGGTAACCACCATGGGTTTTCTTTTTTTTTTTTTACAGGATTCATTTTATTTACTTATTTATTTTTTAATATAATTTATTGTCAAATTGGCTAACATACAGTGTGTACAGTGTGCTCTTGCTTTTGGGTGTAGATTCCATGGTTCATCGCTTACATATAACACCCAGTGCTCATCCCAACAAGTGCCCTCCTCAGTGCCCATCACCCTTCCTCCCCATGCCCCCATCAACCCTCAGTTTGTTCTCTATAATTAAGAATCTCCTATGGTTTGCCTCCCTCCCTCTCTGTAGCTGTTTTTTCCCCTTCCCTCCCCCCATGGTCTTCTGTTAAGTTTCTCAAATTCCATATATGAGTGAAAACATATGATATCTGTCCTTCTCTGACTGACTTATTTCACTCAGCATAATACCTTCCAGTTCCATCCACATTGTCACAAATGGATTTCATTCTTTCTCATTGCCAAGTAGTATTCCATTGTATATATAAACCACATATTCTTTATCCATTCATCAGGTGATGGACGTTTAGGCTCTTTCCATAAGTTGGCTATTGTTGAAAGCGCTGCTATAAACATTGGGGTATATGTACCCCTCTGATTCAACACTCCTGTATCCGTTAGATAAATTCCTAGTAGTGCAATTGCTGGGTTGTAAGGTAGTTCTATTGTTAACTTTTTGAGGAACCTCCACACTGTTTTCCAGAGAGACTGCACCAGTTTGCATTGCCACCAACAGTGCAAGAGGGTTCCTGTTTCTCCACATTCTCGTCAGCATCTGTTGTTTCCTGAGTTGTTAATTTTAGCCACTATGACCTGTAACCACCATCTTTAAGACAAAGGGAAATCAATCTAACTGAGCAGCTGACTCACTGCTCCTCCAACTTCTACCGATCCTGCCGATTCTACTCAGAGTGATGAGGACCATTGTACAATAGCACAACATAGGGAGAGAGTGCAGCAAACCCTGCTTCTTAACTTAAAGAAGCCTTCGTTAGACCAATATTTGGTCTTGGGTTTATCACTGCAGTAAAAAATTATATCATTTAGAGAGAAAAGGCAGTGACTCAACAAATCGTGATATAATCATGATGAAATTTATTACTGGTTTTAGAACTTGACAGTTTTCAAGATACATTTCGAATAAACAACACTGTAAGGTAGGATTTATTGTGATTATTTAACTTACAAATGAGGACATAGAGGCTCAGAGAGGTTAATGATTTTTCCAGGACATGTAACTAGCAAACATTAGAATCAAGTTTTGACTCCAGGGTCCCAAAGGGTGCATTTCACTGTGTTCATCCTCAATATGATGATTACTCACAATAAGTAATTAGTCTGGACAGCTCCACTGTGAAATAGCAAGGTTTTCATTTTCCATAGAGGTTCTCCAAGAGTCTGAGGCTTTTTCAAGTTATTATTTAAAACTTCAGTTTGTGGTTTGTGGTTGTTAATTCAAGGCAACATATCCACCTAAAATGGAACCTCTCTTCTCTTGAATTTGCTCTATTTTCTAAAGCCTATAAATCTTAAACTCTTGAAGATTGTACTTGGAGGTGCTGTTGAATGAATAAAATATATCACGTTCATGCTGGCCTCTAGAGGTCACAAATGCAACAGAATCTTACTCCCTTCTCTTCTCTCCAAGAGTGTTTTTGACAGCCCACAAACCACTATGGTTTTGATGCATGTGTGTGGTCACCGTAATTCTTATGCTTTTAATGATTGCATTACAAGAACAAGTTTGCTTACAAATATGTTCGGAACTTTACTTTTTATACCAGCATTTCCTGAGTATTCATAGCTTTGGAGAACAGGAAAAAAAACAATAGAAAGATTTTTTTTTTGGAATCTCTGCAAACTATTTTTTTTTTTGATGCAGAAAATGAGATCATATTATTCTAAGAAGACCCATTGGAATTATTTGATATCACTTTTGGAATCTGGGTAAATCAATTTACCAATGATAAAAACACTTATTTTATAGATATAGGCAATGAAAATATTTGAAAAAGAATTCATTTGCATATAAGAGTAAATGGGAAAGTATTGTTAGTTTGCCATTTACACGAAATAGTTAAAACTTAAAATTTAAATTGGCTTAGATAGTATAACAACATATTAAGAAGCAATAAAGTTGGTGGTCAGTAGTGCTTTGAATTTTTACTATTTGAATTTTATGGTGTTTTCCTAATAAAAATCTCTGCCACTTACTGGTCATTTATAACCTGCTAGACATCATGCTAAATATTATTTAAAAAATTTTTTTAACGTTTATTCATTTTTTAGGACACAGAGAGAGAGAACACAAGAGACAAGGAGGAAGGGAGACAAGGATCTGTAGCAGACTCCAGGCTCTGAGCTTTCAGCCCAGAGCCTGACACAGGGCTCAAACTCACGGACCACAAGATCATGACTGAACCGAAGTCGGATGATTAACCAACTGAGCCACCCAGGCGCCCCCATGCTAGATATTCTTTAAACATATTATCCCACTTCTTTTCACAACAACCTTGTGCAGAACTTTTGTTAAATTTAGAAATTAATTGCTTGCTTTTTCCTAGCAAATTGATGTCTTTTATTTGCTTGCTTTTTCCCACTATATATTAATTTGGAGAAAATAAGCATGGCTATTTAAAATTTCAAGTGGCTATATAAAATAAAAATATTTGTCAGTTCAGTACACATGTTCACATTGAGAGACAGAAAAACAAAATAATTCCAGGTCAATATAGGCAGTCAATAAAATATATGGCTATTACTGCTGTATCATTACCTAATTTTTGTTTCTGTTCCTTAGAGATTACTTCATAAAGCCACTTCTCAATATATTGGATGCTATGAATTGCAATACTGCACAGTTAGTATTTAGTAGTAGTACCAGCCAGGAAACAATATTGAAAATTACTCATGATGTCATTTTTACAGAGGAAAAGTTAAGACTTAATGAGGTGTACAGATAGCAGCAGGAGAAGTGCCCTCTCCCTTCTGAGCTTGGTTCTGCAGTGTGGAAAGAGCATGCCCGGGCTTTGGAGTTAAACAAGGCTGGGTTTAAATTCTGACTCCATTATTTTGGGCAAGCCATTTATCCTCTCTGAGCCAGATTTCTCTCTGTGAAACGGGATAATTATATATCCTTAGAATGAAAACTACCAGCATGGTGACTGCACGGCTGTCCTTCGTCCTCTTTACCTTTCTCTGACAGGCAGTCATTAACTCCTTAGTGCTATAGGAAAGAAGGAAGGAAACAGCTTCGAGGTGGAGTATTCCCCACTCTCCATTATCTTTACCACTTCCTCTCTAGCAGATGGCTTCTATTAATGCTCAGCAGTCCCTATTTTTTAATTAAATGATTGGAAAAGGAAGGGGATCATGGTGACTGCTGGCTGGCATCTGGACTAGTTGGCAAGAGCAGTTTGGAATAACATTCCCTGTGAATCAAGGGTTTTGTATGTTATGCCCGGGGGGGGTCTCAGAGCAATTCTTCAAATACAAAGGACAGCAAAAGAGAAACACTATTTGTAAAGCGGACAGGCAATATAGCAAAAGGGTTGTGGGAACAGGTTCCAAGGCCAGGCCACCTGGCTTTAAATTTCGCCTCTGTCACTTGCTAGCTCTGGAACCCTGTGCACATTACTTAACCTTTCTGCGTCTCAGTTTCTTCATCTTTCCAACATGATGATTAGTAGAGTCCTTACCTCATGGGCTGTTGTGAAGTTTCCCTGAGTTAATATGTGTGAAGCATTAGAGCACAGCCTAAAATGCTGTGAGCACTGCAAGGTGTTTACTGTTGTTATTAATGATTACAAAATAAAAACAACCAACGTGGCTGCCTAAGTTAAGAAAGTGTAAATTAGGTTCATTAAAAAATATTATTAATATAGGTTGTTTCCCTCCACACCTTAAATTTTGATCCTGGCATGTGAATAACTGAAAACAATGCATAGTTGAAACCAGAGTGTAAATTCCAGGAGATAAAATAGAGCAGAACCACCATATTTATGGTTTTCACACCAAACCAAAACGGATCCAGGTTTGCTTTATGCCAGCACCTGCTTTGTGTGGTTTTGTTTTAAAAAGTAGGTGGTCCCTGAAATGCCCTTTGCTAAGTGTTTCAAAATGTCTGATGAAGCTTCAACATTTGAATTAAGACCAGCCCAGGTGATTTTGTTATAAAAAGTGGGGCAGTTAGAACCTCTGAAACAAAGAGCACTAAATCTTGCCAAATCTAATGTCATGGAGACACCATGATAGGATGTATCTTTGTCTTTTCTTTTTTTCCTTTTCTGTCTTTCCTTTTTTCCCACTTCACCCTAATTTAAGAAAACAAATTTGAAAAGTAGAGTAAGTCTTGAATTTGGACTTCCTTTAATTGTTTGTGGTAGTTTCCCTTACATATAGCCGAATTTTCATATAGATATCTACAGTTAATCTAAACTCAGCACACTAATGAAACACTTTCTCTCAAAGCTCTCATTTGCAGGGCTCCTGTAGTTTCACCAAGAGCACCTTCACTTACCCAGTTTTCCATCTTAGATACTGTGAGTCATTGTTTTGATCATAGACTCTTGTTAAATCTACATCTGGAAAAATTGTGAAGTGTCTTTCATTCCCAGGGCCAACCTCACCCTCTGCCACTCTTTGCCCTACAGCTTATGCTTGGCCATGTTGGATACTCTAGACACGTTTATGGTTTTGTCTCCAAATCTAAAATTCTGCAATAAGATTGCTTTAATGTCTTCTTTTCGTTACTTCTAGAATCTCAGTTTAGATTAATTACAAAATACAGCATTTCTTTCTAGCAACTCAGGAGACCTTCTCTTTGTTTCCTAAGTCGTGTGTGTCCTGGAACACAGGAGATGCTCATAAATGTTTGTCGAATGAATGAATGAGCCCCCAGAAGGGTGCCAATTTACTCATATGCTAAAATGGGTTCACACAAGATGGTTTCAATTATGAAGTAGTTCTGAGAAACAAAATGTAAACATAATTTATTTGAATTAATGACCAGGAGAGAGTCTAGTTTCAAAAGCTTGCATATCTTAGTAAACCTAAGATTGGAAGAGAAGTATTAGTGAAGATTAAGTTTAACACTCAGAGAGGGTAATCAATCAGACCTGCAATCAGGTTTGTTTTTTTTAATGTGATAGGAAAAAGAGCCAATTCCCCTCCAAGCTACCTCCCTTCCCGAAATCTAAGGCAGGAATGGCCAGTTGTCCATCAGAGATTTTTGCTCATCCTCATAGCGTCGAGCTGTTTCTAGGAGCCAGCTGTGCAGACAGTCCTTCCTGGTGTTGGTGGTGCTACATCATTAGTTCCCACCAGCGGATAATAGAGGACATGAATTACTTTACTACTGGGCTAAGGAGGTTAAGGAGTGTGATGCCTTCTCTATTCTGTCTTTCTCCATCCACAAGCTGACCTCAGAGGGCTATAGGACTTCCAGCAAGTGACAGAGAAACAAGGTGGAAAAGAGCCTTTGTTAAGATAACATTTGTTCAGTAGAGGTTAGAGTGTTCAATAGTGAGGCCAGATTCAACAGAACACCACAAAGGAAGTGAAATGGAGAAGACTTTAGTCACAGGTCCTGAGGAGGTACACAGCATGCCTCAAGAACTTGAGGGGAGATCAAGGCAGGGTGCTGGCAGACAGAGCAGCAGCACTTGGGACCCATGTCTTTTAGGGTAGAGTGCATTGGGACTCCTGGGCTAAGGCCAGATTGATCATTTCAAGTGAAAAGAATCAGGGAAAGTGCTTATCCTAAAGTGGCCGGGGTAATCACATCAGGAACGTACATTTACTTGTAACTCTGTGGGCTGTTGTCTAGGTCATGCGCTAGAGGGAGAGGTCACTTAGCCACACAAAATGGAGGCTGAGTCAGCTATGTTATGGAGCTGTTTAGCTAACATTTCAATGATCATCAAATGGAGGAAAGCCCCCTTTACACCAGGAATGTGCACAATGGACACTTACTTGAACATGAAACAGACTTTTAGTGTGTTCAATCACCAGAATTTTGGGGTGTTTTTGTATTTGTTATAGCTGCTAGTATTTCTCTAATACACTGTTGTATTCCTATACGTACATATATTGACTCTCTAATAATATTGCATATCCTACACAGGATGGTAATGTGTCCCATATATTTTTGTACCCACCATAATTAATACTTAATAATAGGGCTGAACGCATTCTTTTCAATTCATAAGCATCCATGTTTATAGAATTGGGGATATCAGGTAAGATGATTGAAACCATTTTCTGTGAAATATCCCTTGCTGTCTTCTTAATACATAGAACAGTAATTTGGATGGTAAATCATCTGACTAGATGACTTTTTATTTTTTTTAGTAATGAACTTTATTGAAGAATTTTCAGCTCAAGCTTTGACTTTACAACTTTTCCTGACAGTCTTTTTTTTCTTTTATAGTTTATTGTCAAGTTGGTTTCCATATAACACCCAGTGTTCATCCCAACAAGTGCCCTCCTCCATGCCCATCACCCCCCTTCCCCTCTCACCCACCCCTATCAGCCCTCAGTTTGTTCTCAGTACTCAAGAGTCTCTTGTGTTTTGTCTCCCTCCCTCTCCCCAACTATTTTTTTCCTTCCCCTCCTCCATGGTCTTCTGTTAAGTTTCTCCTGATCCACTGTCCTTCTATGCCTGACTTATTTCATTTAGCATAATACCTTAGAGTTCCATCCACATTGCTACGAATGGCCAGATTTCATTCTTTCTCATTGCCATGTAGTATTCCATTGTATATATAAATCACATCTTCTTGATCCATTCATCAGTTGATGAACATTTAGGCTCTTTCCATGATTTGGCTATTGTTGAAAGTTCTTCTATG
>CM053571.1:43740834-43809122 GCA_028646485.1 Cryptoprocta ferox
GTAAGAAATTGCTGTGGTTGAGGTCAAGGAAGTTGTTTCCTGCTTTCTCCTCTAAGGTTTTGATAGTTTTCCTGTCTCACATTCAAGTCCTTCATCCATTTTGAGTTTATTTTTGTGTATGGTATAAGAAAGTGATCTAGTTTCATTCTTTTGCATGTTGCTGTCCAGTTCTCCAGCACCATCTGTTACAGAGGCTGTCTTTTTTCTATTGGATACTTTTTCCTGCTTTGTCAAAGATTAATTGTCCATACATTTGTGGGTCCAATTCTGAGTTCTCTATTGTATTCCATTGGTCTATGTGTCTGTTTTTGTCCCAATACCATACTGTCTTGATGATGACAGCTTTGTAGTAGAGGCTAAAATTTGGGATGGTGATGCCTCCCATTTTGGTTTTCTTCTTCAACATTACTTTGGCTATTCGGGGTCTTTTGTGGTTCCATACAAATTTTAGGATTGGTTGTTCTAGCTTTGAGAAGAATGCTAGTGCAATTTTGATGGGGATTGCATTGAATGTGTAGATTGCTTTGGGTAGTAATGACATTTTAACAATATTTATTCTTCCGATCCATGGAACGTTTTCCCATTTCTTTGTGACTTCTTCAATTTCTTTCATAAGTTTTCTATAGTTTTTTACATACAGATCTTTTACATCTTTGGTTAGGTTTATTCCTAGGCATTTTACAGTTTTTTGTGCAGTTGTGAATGGGATCAGTTTCTTGATTTCTCTTTCTGTTGCTTCATTATTGGTGTATAAAAATGCAACCGATTTCTGTACATTGATTTTGTACCCTGCGACTTTGCTGAGTTCATGGATCAGTGCTAGTAGGCTTCTGGTGGAGTCTGCTGGGTTTTCCATGTAAAGTATCATGTCATTTGCGAAAAGTGAAAGTTTGACAGTCTTATCTCATATTTCCTAAGGCAGAAATGACTAACCCCTCTTTTAAGCTTATCAAGACATTTTCTATAATAACTACAATGCTGTATTGCTCTTAGTTGCTTGCATATCTGTCTCCACCACAACTCTTTGAAACAGACACCGTGTCAAATGCATCTTTTTATCTCAACAGCCTAGAAATTCAGCGGTGATAAGACTTACCCTCTGCTCTCAGGGTGCTACTAGTAAGTGAGGAATAGATTTTTCCATTTTCAGCCATTTGTGTTACTTTCTCTTCCTCAACTAAGGTTGCTGATGATTTCTGATTTGTTATCAAGAGGAAAAGTGTCTGAAATGAGATAAGGATAATAAAATAATAAAAAAGTTAAAATATATAAAAATCTTGCCCATATGAAAATCTGAAAAGATAATGTTTTGAAACAGAACTGCTACTACTGTTTCTAGAGATGGATTCATAGGTGAGAGAAGGTGAGCAGGACAATCACATATTTGAAAAACCTGGTGTTACACTGTATGTTAACTCTCAGTTCTTTATATTCTTATTTATTATTTTTAGAGAGGCAGAATGATAAAATAGAGCATGGCTAGATGGTGAGTATTGATTCTAAAGTGGACTGACTATATATTACTGGGTAAATTACTGGTCATTTAAATTTTCTGAGCATGAAACTTTCTTATCTGTGAAACGGGATTATTGGATTACACATTCTAATTTCATGGTTTAATGACTCAGTCTGAATGCAGGATGATTAAAGAATATGATGTTTATTTAAAATATTTTGTCTAGTAATTATTTTACTCAAATATATTATTATTATTAAAATTTTTTAATGTTTATTTTTGAGAGAGAGAGAGAGAAAGTGCAAGCTGGGGAGGGGCAGAGAGAGACAGGGAGACAGATTCTGAAGCAGGCTCCAGGCTCTGAGCTGTCAGCACAGAGCCTGACCCAGGGCTCGAACCCACTAACTGCGAGATCATGACCTGAGCCGAAGGCAGACGCTCAACTAACTGAGCCACCCAGGTGCCCCTCAAATATATTATTTAAAAAAATTTTTGGTATCTTAAGTATTTGCAATCACATTAGTCTTGTGGTTTACTTTCCTGTCTTATTTTTCAATTATCTTTTAAATAATGTAATATTTTAACTTGTTTTTGTTTGATTTAAATATATGTAAAAGTATAAAGAAAGTACAAATCACTATAGTCCTTCAAAAAAAAACCACTGTTCATATTTTGTTATGGATTCTTTTAGTATTTTAATTATATATATTTTAAAAATTATAATTGTGTTGTATATAAACATATTCTCTTCTTTTCTGTCCTTCTTTCTTTCCTTTTGATTTTAACATTATCTTTAGAGCATTTTTCCTTGTCATTGATTTGATATTTCTTTGTCTGGAAGATCCAGGGTTTATTTAATTATTACCCTGAGATTACAGTTTAGGTAGTTATTTTTCACATTTGTAGTTAGAAAAAAGCTACTCTAAATAGATATCCTTCTCCTCAGGCTCTGTTTATAAAAGGTGATCATGAAATTTTGTAAAATGCACTTCTAGTAGAAAATACTCTTTTTAAAAAGTTTAATTTTTACTTTTAGTGACAGAGTGAGAGAATGAGCACAAGCAGGGGACAGGGGCAGAAGGAGAGAGAGAGACAGAATCTTGCCCTATGCACTCCATCCTATGACCCTGGAATCATCACCTGAGCCAAAATCAAGAGTTGGATGCTCAACCAACTGAGCCACCCAGGCACCCCCTAATATTACTATTTTTAAATTAGTTTTCTATAAATGAAAAGTCAGGTTGACTTTCATCATCTATAACTTATATTTTACTCTTAATTAAAAGTACCTTAATTGCTAGTAAAGCAAAATAAACTGGAAAAATCAAATAGCACAAGAGCACCTTTTATGCATCAAAAAGTGATTTCTAGAAACCTTAAATAAGTGATTGGAAGCATTTATGCTGTATTCTTTTAAGAAATTACTAATTTAAGTGGCATTGAGTCAAATAAAGTAATAAATGCATTTATGTACT
Source organism: Cryptoprocta ferox (assembly GCA_028646485.1). Classification (NCBI taxonomy): domain Eukaryota; kingdom Metazoa; phylum Chordata; class Mammalia; order Carnivora; family Eupleridae; genus Cryptoprocta; species Cryptoprocta ferox. The sequence goes on from CM053571.1 coordinate 43,743,766, forward strand.
TTTCTTCAAAAGCATTGTAGTTAGTCACTATTATCTTTTTATTTCTCACTAAATGATGATGCATAATGATGGATAGAAAGAGCCATTTGTAAAACATTGCTTTGCATTCACAGTATTTCCTGCAAATGCTGATTTCATTATTTGGATTAAAAATAATTTCAAAATATTATTTCCAAATATTATTCTGAAAAAAATTCATCCTGAGTGAGAAGTTCTTACTATACATTATTTAAAGAGGCTGAACATTCTGGAGTGCCAGTGGAGTGGTATACTGGAAAGGCACAGTTCCAGAACTTGGAAAATCTCTTTTTTTTAATTTTTCAATGTTTATTTATTTTTGAGAAGGGAGGAGGGGCAGAGAGAGAGAGGGAGACCCAGAATTGGAAGCAGGCTCCAAGCTCTGAGTTGTCAGCACAGAAGCCGATGAGGAGCTCAAACCCAAGAGCTGTGAGATCATGACCTGAGACCAAGTCAGACACTCAATCAACTGAACCACCAAGGCACCCCAGAAAATCTTTTTACCCCCTAGCTTTGTAACTCTTTAGCTATTTGATTATGAGTCAGGAAACCCCCTTGTGTTTCAGGTTCCATATTGGTAAATGAAAGGATTTAAGAGCATAACCACTCAGTTCACTTCCAGCTCTAAAATTTTATGGATCTCTGATTCTTTTTTTTTTTTTTTTTGGATGAGGAAACAGAAACAGACTATATCAGAGGAAAATAGATTATGATTCATGATACATCAATTGCAGAAATGCCCCTATTCTCTAGTATCCATACCCATTACAATGCAACTTTGAATTTCTTCTCTTCAAAGGGTAGAGTCTATTTCCCTACTCTCGAATCCAGTGTTGGCCTTATAGCGTGCTTTGGCTGGTAGAATTTGCAGAAGTGAAACTACATAGTTCTGAGCTAGGTCTCATGGGGTCTTGTGAGGTTTCACTCTCTTTCACTAAACCTTGCTACTGCCTTGAGAATGAGCCTGTTGAAGGATAAGCAATCATGTAGAGCTTTGCTTGAGTCAGCCCAGTTGTCAGAGCCAAAGCTTTAAATCCAGCCTAGATAGACAGCACCTGACTACAAAAGCATGAGTGAGTCTAGCTGAGACCAGAAGAACCACCCAATCACCAGCAGAATTTTGAACTAAATAATTACTTATCATTTAAAGCCATTGAGTGATGTAGTTGTTTGTTAGGCAGCATCATTGTGGCAAATAGATAGCTGGTACGTAGTTCTCTAGAGCTTTTTCATATATCTTGCACTTGTCCCTACTCTTGAGATTTCAAGCAGGGGTATCATTTTCTCCTACCACTCCAACATCTCATTTGAAGGCACTTGGTCCTGGAGGCATTACGCATGCAGTGTGTTTATGATTAAAGTCGTCATTTCTCCCCTCTCTGTCACACCAGAGCTGCTCCTTATGTATTTCCTATCTTGGTAAATGTAGTATCAGAACTCTCTCAGGTTTCTCCCAACCAGAAACAATCTTGGAGACATAATACTTCTTTTGCTTCTCCACTGCCTTCCTGTCCCTTCTTCATTGCTGCTTAGTTTTAGCCTTAGCCTCTTGATTCAGAAAAGTTGCATCAACTTTCTAACTGATCTCTCTTAATATATAAACTTTCCCCTGAGCTAAGCCTGGGAGCCTGGGGAAAACAAAGGTGCATGCTAAACTTTCCAAAGAGTATTCTATCATTGTTAGATACCCAATTGAACTCTCAAAAGTCCACAAAATCAGCTATATATAACATAGAATCCAGGTCAACAGTTTTGCTGAATCTGCTGAAATAAAATTAAAAAAAAATATTTAAAATCCCAGCAATACAGCAAAGAAAAACCAGCCATGACCATATTTAAATAATTTGCTTTGCTGAACTATTATTTCTTTGGGGGAACTTAAATACTTGCTGGGAAATTTAATGAACAAATTCATTAATCATGGCACTGAAATTAGTAAAATGTTATTAATTTTTTTAAATAAAAGTTTTTGTTTGTCTTTTCACTGCCTGGCATATACAGACAAACCCAGCAAATATTTGTTGTTGTTCTGTTTCATTTTAATCATTAGTGCTTATCTGTCTGTAAAGGGTGGTGGATTTCACATTGTTGCATTGAATGCCATTCTTTGGTTCCGTAAATATTTTCACATACCAATGTGTATAATCAAGGCAGGAGATATTTAAACTGACACATGGTTTTTCTTCAGTCAGAACGAGAACGGTCACTTTATTCTGTGGCTTTTTGAAAAGTACACTTCTGTGTGTGAACATTAGCCTCTGTTTTCAAAGACTGGAACAACTACAAAATGAAAAGAGGGTCTGTGGTTGTTAAGACAGATGCTGGGCTTACAGTAAAAATAAATAGGATTTTGAGGCTGGCACCTGATTTTTGGTGAAGATCAAAAGGATGAAAAGAAAATCTACTCGCCGCTGAGAAAAGGAATCTGGGGCCTTTTGAATCATCATTAAAATGTTGACCAGATGCAGCAGCCTTTCTGGGAAAGACTCTTCTAAAGCAGGGGCTCCCAAATTCGAAATGCCATTAAGACTGCCTGGAGAGCTCAATAAAACCAACAGATTCCTCAGCTTGACCCTGTAGTATGGCCCAGTCATCTGCATGCTCTAAAAGCTGACCAGGTGATTTCAATAGTCAGGCATATTTGGGTTTGAGTGTAGGATATTGACATTTTTTGTTTGTTTGTTTTAGGTTGGGGGGGGGAAGGTTTAAGAAACTATATAGCCCTCTGCTTGTGGACTCTAAAAATGTCCAAGTCATAAAAACAAAGAGTGGAATGGTGGTTCCTAAGGGCTGGGAGTGAGGGAAATGGGAGATGTTAATCAAGGCTACAAACTTCCAGTTATAGGATGAATAAAACCTGGAGATCTAACCTATAGCATGGTGGCTATTGTTAAAAATGTATCGTATACTTGAATTTTGCTAAGAGAATGGGTTTTAAATGTCCTTATCACACACACACAGAAGGAGTAACTATGTGAGATGAGGGATATATTAATTACTTGACAATGTATACATATATGAAGTTATCATGTTGTTTACCTGAAATATATACAATTTTTGTATGTCAAACATACCTCAGTAAAGGTGGAAAAAACATTTTTAAAAAGCAAAGCTTTTTTAAAAGCAAAGCTAAAAAGAAAAAAAATTATGTAGGTCTCTACTTATGACACATTTTGGTCATAACTTTAAAGCTGAATTTGTCTATTTAACAGAGGAAAAAACCATTTATTTTTTATTATAATTCTTAGTTCCTTTATTTTGCCATCTGGGCATCTTATGATAGGGGATGTTGTGCAAATGCCTTTAAAAAACATTATACTTATCATTCCATGAGGCTTATTTGCAATGCCATGTTGCTTATTTTGTACTGAAAGTTAAAGGCTCCCTTTATAGTCAGTAAGCTATTCGCTGTGCCAGTTGACTGCAAAAAAGGGAGAATTCCTGAAAAAAAAAAAGGAAGATATGAATCCTTTCTGGGAAAGTTGGTCTGAAAACAAGTTCTAAACACTCAATAATTTCTCAAGGGACAATGGGTTGAATTCTATGAAAACATTGGCTGCGTTCATTTAAAAAAAATTAACCACCAAAGTTTTAGCTAAAACCACTGAGAACTGCCAAGAATCAACCAGATGACAGCCTACCTGTCCTGATAACTGACGTATTAAAACTACATGTGAATAGAAGCACACACAAAAAAACAACAGTTCTTCAATATGGTTGTCTCTACTTGGAGCACTTAAAATTTTATATTTAATGTTTATTTATTTTTGAGAGAGAGGGAGAGAGAGAGAGAGAGAGGGAGCACGAGCAAACAGGGGAGGGGCAGAGAGAGAGAGAGAGGGAGACACAGAATCTGAAGCAGGGTCCAGGCTCTGAGTTGCCAGCACAACACAGAGCCTGATGTGGGGCTTGAACTCACAAACCATGAGATCATGACCTGAGCCAAAGTCAGGTGCTCAACCGACTGAGCCACCCAGGTGCTCCTCTACTTGGAGCACTTCTTAAAGGAGCAAGTATATGCTGGGCTATAGCCTAGTTTTAATGCATCTTTTAATGATGTTTTGAACCAAGAATAAATTCTCAAAAGATAATCTAGTGGGTATGTCAAAAATAAAAAATAGAGATTGATGCTGGGTATGAAATAAGGTTGAGTTGCAGTTAGTCAGTAAATGCTTCTCTACTGGCAAGTTACTTTGTACCACACCAATAGGTGTGAAACACTATATATTTGCTATTATGACTGTTCCAGAATAGTTTCTTGGTCCTTTGAAATCTATTTTTTCATTTAGTTAACAGACTTGAATACCCGGTGTGTGCTAGGTGCTAGGAAGAGAGTTTCTTGGCCTCATCAACCTTTTGGTTTAGATAAGGATCATCAAACCAATGGTTAAATCTGGCCCATCACCTGTTTTGTGAATAAAGTTTTCTGGGGAGACAGCATGCTCATTTGTTTATATATTGATTAGGGCTTTCACAGTTATGACAGAGTGAGCAGTGGTGACAGACTGTATGGCTTTTGCCTGAAATACTTTCTGACCTGTTACAGAAAAAGATTGCTCACCCTGGTCTAGGTTCTTTCTGAAATAGTAAATCTAGGATAGAGAAAGTAAAGACACAAAAATATCAATACCATACATAGAGTAGATACTGAAAAGTCTTTTAATGGATAGAAAATACCTTTTGTTGGCTAGCTCAAATGGTTACAATACCATGTTAACAAACCCAAGACCATGTACTTGATCCTCACCTGAGAGATTATCTTCTTTCTAGTTATTACACTCTAGTTTGTGAACACAGACTTAAATATCAGTGCCGGTAGACTATGTTGCAAATTCATGGTGTTGGTAAGAAGGATGACAGGTTGCAAGCCTGTAATTTAATCAATGCACATTTATTTTAACATGGAAGAACAAATAACTTAAAATGTATCCCTTTTTGATGCTGGGCTCATAGTGTCTCTGTGGGTTAAATTCAACCCACAAAGTGGGTTGGGGAAGAGTCATGGCAGATAGGAAAGAGACTACAATCAAAGTGGCAGCACCTCTGGTCTTTCCACTCAGTAGGAGTGGCTGATGTCACAGCCAAATCAGTATCTACTTCGAAGACGTTTTAGTTGAGAAAACTCAAGTGTCATCTTGTCAGACAAAATTAGGGGATGGGGTATAGGGCCATCTATGTGTCACTAAACTGCTAGTTTAAGTATCTCCAGTATTGCTCTTGTAACTTTGAGCCACATGGAGGAGCCTGCTTCTAACTTTGGGCTATGAAGTAGAGGGGTTTCCAGGGAGGATGTGGGACATTACTTCAATGTGGATTTAAAAATTTTTTAACGTTTATTTATTTTTAAGAGACAGAGACAGAGTGCAAGCGGGGAGGGGCAGAGAGACAGAGGGAGACACAGAATCCGAAACAGGCTCCAGGCTCTGAGCTGTCAGCACAGAGCCCTACACGGGGGTCAAACTCACAAACCACGAGATCATGACCAGAGCTGAAGTTGGACGCTTAACCAACTGAGCCACCCAGGCACCCCTTATGTGGATGTTTTATCAGAATGTGATGGTGAATCCATCACCCCTTCCATGTTGCCATAACTGTGTGTCTGAAGCCTACTGAGGTTCTCCCTGCTCTGGGAAATTGGGGGTAAAGATATTCCTGTTCTCCTTATGTCATAGATAGAGACCCAGCTTACTGCATATTCAAAATGTCTAACATTTGATTCTAATGTGGCTTGGATAAATGGCTTCACTGCAGTGATTCAGGTTGGGAGAGAAAGTGAGAAAATGAGCAACTCTTAACTTCATTGAATCATCACAGAATACAAGATCTCATTTTTAAAAGTTAAATTGGCTTTACTTGTTCGTAATTTGATTTATAATATCTACCTTGTTGAAACATAGAAATTGTCTGGTTTTCAGTAAATAGAGGTGACCAGTTCAAGCAAATGACTTCACTTGATCCAGGAAAAATCAAGTCAAATCTCAGTAAAATGTCTAGAGAGAGAAAAATAACATTCTAGCAGAGTAAATTTACTTAAAATGATGAAGCTTAGTGAATTAGGCAAACTATCTGGTTTCAGGACCTTGGCCTTCAATCTGGGCATCATGAGTTCATTGCTGTTACACCGTTAGCTTCCTGCCTTTGCTTTGCCTTGAAAGTTTTTTTTTTCTAAACATAGACAAACATCCCAATTGACTAGATCTATTGCTCTCTTCGTTTTCTTCTTCTACTTGAAACAAGAACTGTGATTTTAGGAAAGTCAATGTGTTTTTCCTAGAAAAAAACTATAATAAGATGATAACTTAATGGAAAAATAAGTAGGTGTTTGAGAAGTGCAAATATAAGCTGACGTATATAAATACAAAAAGGGTTTTTCTTCCCTCGTCTTCTTATATGCTTAAAAGCTTCTTATTGGTGGTTTTTTCTAGTTATGTCCTTCAATCCTCTGTCCGATATGGTTGGGTTGACAGCTGCTGTTGTCCCAACTTTCCATCCTTCCTGGGATCAGGGGAAGGACATCTTCTCTGACACTGTTTTCCTTCTTTCATAAAGCCTGGGTTATTATAACACCTAACTAAGTTTCCCATGAGGATTAATAACACAGTGCATGCAAGACACTTAAGTGTTAAATAAATATTAATTCTTATTATTCAAAGTCCAAACTAAAACATGGCAAACATTTCTGTACCCCAAGCAGTGATTATGAATTGAGGGCATGTGCCCTTTGCCAGAAATCAGAGTTTGTGGATTTAAATCTCAATATGGGATTCTAAATGTTTAATTCAGGGGAATCCAGCCTGTTTTTCTGAGCAGGAATAATTCTTGTTTTCCTGAAGTCCCAGATCCTCTGGATGTGGTGGGATATGTTTTGTCTTGTTGGGGCTGAGCAGAGAGGAAGTAGAGAGGCCTTGTCTTCCCAGGAAAGGAGATAGTGGTTTAGAGGGTCTAACCATTCAAGGCAGTTTTTACACGATGTCTAGGGCCCAGGTAACAGACATGATGATAAAGACCCAGAAAGCCTAGGGATGGCTATTGTAATGAGAGTGCATATTGTGAATCAGAATGGTATTCTGTAAAGGGGATATGACACAGTCAAGGAAGGCAAACCATTCACTTACTATGATTTGATTGAATGACAATGGAGTGGTTGGGTGAGTGGCACCACCAGGAAGCTCTTTAGAAAAGAATGAGGACATATGGTTGAGGGTATCTGGCAGGCCCGCTATGCTGTGTGCTTTATGTAGGCTTTCTCAGTGAGCTTGACAATAGCCACACCAAGTGGCTGTTATTTCTGCAGCTCACAGATGACTAGATAGAAGCCAGGAGAGGTTAAGTAGTTACCTTGAGACCTCATAGCAAGTGAGTGGCAGGGCTGGAATTAAAATTTAGTCCTCAGATTCTATAGTTCATGTACTTGTATTTTATTTTTTAATTATAAAACACTACCTTCCTTTAACGTAGGATGTGCAGACAAAAGGAGGCAAACACACAGAGAGAAAATTCATAGGCTAAACACCTGGGATTATGGGATTGAAAAAGAGCTTCAAAGAAAAACCCCTAAAGCTCAGGGCACAAGAAACTGAAAGTGGTGACTGAGCCACATTAACCAAAATTGGGATTTGTGATTGGGAAGTCAGCCAGAGCCACTGAGCTTTTCACCCTTCTTCCTACTACATCTGACACACCTCTCACTTACAGTGATGTGGTTGGGAGACAACATGATGTGGAAAAAGCCCAGACTTCAGTGCTGGATAAACTGGAGCTGAATCTCAGCTTTGCAATTGCTGGTTCTGTGACATTAGGCAAATCACTTAACCTCTCTTAATCTGTCTAATGGGGATGATCTCACATGTAACGGAAAAGAAAAGCTGAAAACAATGTAGTATAATTATAACACTGATCATTTGTAATCTCCAAAACTCCCTGCTTCTTCACAGTTAAACTAATCCCTCCCCCTCTCTGAATTATCTTTTGTCCTAGGAAAATAGACTCTGAAATGGAAATTTGCATGTGGGGGATTGATTTTTTAATTAATTGACCTGCAATATATTTGCAACATGTCTCTACTGATCCCTGTCTTCACTCAAAAGCTGAGTTGACACTTTAGAAGTGCCCTGAATCGAGCCTTTGTAGCCTTGTCCTCCAGTCGCTGAGTGCAACTGCCTCCAGGGACAGGGCATGACTTTGGGAGAGACACCTCTCTTTAGCCGAGAGCCCTACTCTTAAAGAGACTAAGCTGTGAGCTGTCCACTGGCAACATCCTTGGCGGTTGTGGAAGTGGGGCTCTGGACGGCTCAGCATGGAAGCCATCATGTCTTTACTGTCCCAGGTTTAGCTAATCATCCACTTGCAGCCTTCACCATCTCTGTCCTTCATTGCTTCCTTTTGCTAACTCAGTCCTTCAGTGTAGGGGACAGAGCATTCACAGTTCCTTAGTATCTTCTCTGTGCCTAGCACGTGGTAGGTATGTCCCATATATCATCCTATTTAACCCTCAAAACAGTTCTAAGAAGGAGGAAACTAAAGTTTATAGAGTAACTTGGCCAAATTGGCAAGAGCCAGGGCCAGGTTTCCAATGCAAAGCAGTTTATGGCCAAAGCATGCTCCTCCTCTAACTTTGCTATGTTCTTCCTTGCCCTATCCCCTCCACTTCATTTACAGTTTCCAATATTACTATTTCTAGTATTTCTTCAGCAAATATCTTGAAAATAGGCCTTCCCACATAGCTTTTAGGAAATGTGTTTTATTTAAAAATACCCGCATCCTCCTTTTTAATACACTGTATTTAATTTGCAGGGAATTCTACAGTTTAAAAGCTGGAGGGGTGCCTGGGGGGCTCGGTTGGGAATTTCAGCTCAGGTCATGATCTCATGGTTTCATGAGTTTGAGCCTCTTGTTGCTCTTTGTGCACTGACTGCACAGAACCTACTTGGGATTCTCTCTCTCCTCTCTCTGCAGCTCCCCCATTCACTCTCTCCATCTCTTTCTCAAAATAAATAAATAAACATTAAAAAAATAAAAGCTGGTAATCATCAAGGATCTATAAATATCAAGGTGAAGGCAATTTCATTATATTCATCAGGAGCTCATTAATTTACTTTGAATCTCTTCCTCAAAAATCCCACAGTGTGATAAGAATATATCTTTAGATTGGTATTAGTTTCTTAGACCCAACATGAGTCACAAAATTTTGTTCTCTTTCACTTTCAGCATGGACTTGGGAAAGCACTTCTTGAGAACAGTAATGTAACCAAAGAAGTTCATTGGACTGTAGTCAATTGGAAAGTTTATTATATTTTTTATTTTTTTACTTTTTAAAGTTTATTATTTTTAAAAAATGAAGACAGTAAAGTGTTGTCAACTTAGTAACAGATAAAAGATAATTTTCTCTTGTTGATAATTTTTTCCTGTGAATTTTCACAGTAGTTCCTAGCCCAAACAGATCATAGCTGTTTTCTTTTTTCCTTTTAAAAAAAAGTACCAAAAGGGGAAAATGTTTCTTGGGTCAATTTTTTTCCGTACAGAACCATTGACAGTTCAATGAATTTTAAACCAATTTCTGGTTCTTTTCCTTACTTCTGCCAAAATGTTTAAGATATTTTTGAAAGGCTCTTGTATGTTAGCCCTACAAATTATCTCCAAAATGTATTGCTATGAATCCAATTTTCATATCAGAGGCTTTTTTTTCCCCTACCATAAAAGGTAATGTAATTCTTTAGTATTCTTTGGCCTAAATCTCCAAGTTCCAGGAGCTACTGGTTTTCTATACCCATGTATAAAATAGACAAATCCTGCTTATTACAGAAATGCCTCCATAGAATTGGAAAAAACCATATTGCTTCTTTGCCTTCATGGAAGGAGCTATTGTTTTGTGCATTTCCTTACAAAGAGTGGATTAAAGAAAGAAAACCCACCCTTTCAAAGTTAAAGTCCACCTCAACAGAGAAATGTGACAAAATCCTTAAGCAAAGTCCACAGCCAATATGCCACTTTTCCTGACATCTACGACAATGGCAGAAGTGAAGATTGATTTCTGACCCAATATGTGATTTTCTTTCTCAGGTAGTTCACTTTTGTTCCTCACACTGGGAACTAGTCTCCGGGTCAGTCTGTCTCAAAGATTCTTCTCTGCTAGAGTTCCCTAAAAGTTTACTTCATACAGACTGGCCACCGAGCATTATAGCAGTATAACTTCTGTAAGGCTTCCTTTGTTTCTTTAATGCCATCTATTTCCATTCTTTTATTTTACTTAAAACCAATACAATTTTTTCAGCACCTTACTGGTTAAGCATTTTCCATCAGTATCTAAAAAAAAAAAAAAAAAAAAGAGAGTGCTTTTGAGTTTCGACCACCCTGATTAGTAGAAACGTTGAAGCACAAAATGATTTAAAGTTGTATGCTTTAAAGATTAAGTAATTAAAAAAATACCCTTTGTTCTTAGTTTTATGTGTAGGAAAATGTTGAGGTTAATTCGCTGACCATGTGGGATAATTTGACTCTCAATCAGTAAATTTAAAAGATCTTTCATAACATAAAAAAGATCCAGCCTTGCCAAGGACAAATGACTGGCACTGAAATTCCTTTGTTAGCTTAAGTCATTGACATGTAAAACAAAAGAAAATTCTTTGGCAGAAAACACAGGAATGTCCAGATGGTTTCTATCTATTTTCTCATTGATTGTATAATTAAAATCCCCTTTAATCATCAGAAAAATTGAGATAGAATGTTTGTAATAGAACAGTACTGTGTTTTGAAGAAATCCTTCTTCTGTGGTAGGTTCACAAGTAATGAAGTATTGGCAGCAGCTATTTTGTGAATTTGCCTAGCGGAGAAAAAATATCCAGATATTTCATGAGGGGATATGACGGCCTACTTGGAGCATTACGTTGGTTGTGCCAGAGGAGATCAAACACTAATCCACCAAGATGAACATGAATTAGTGATGATCACCTGCCTTTTAGGTGGTATTTCCCCTGTACCTGAAGTAGAATTCACATCTTTGATGGATTAGGAGGTGGACTAGTTCATTGTGAGGTTGTTGCTAACGAAAGCACCAATATGTTCTGCTTATAATTCATGTCATCAGCAATTATGGGATGTAATTTATTTACCCAGGAAACCCTGCCCTAATCTTGCTAAACTATATTCTGTGAAATTATGTGCTTCTTGATCAACCTAAATGATGCTGGTCAGCGGAACCACTTCCCCATGTGTTTCTTCTATGTTCCATCCATTGATCACTCGATTATGTGTTATTACTCTCCACATATAGAATGTACATGTATATGCATGGCTTTACACTTGATCTTTGCTAAAAGGCCAAGAAGTGATCATATGCACGGTTTTAGTTGGTGGATGACTTTATCTTTATTTATTTATTTATTTATTTATTTAAATTCAAGTTATTAACACACAGTGTATTCTTGGCTTCAGGAGTGGAACCCACTGATTCATCTCTTACATATGACACCCAGAACTCACCCCAACAAGTGCCCTTCTTAATGCCCATCAACCATTTAACCCATCCCCCCCACCTCCCCTCCAGCAACCTCAGTTTGTCCTCTGTATTTAAGAGTCTCTTATGACTGTCTTTTTAGGTTGAATGACTACTTAAAATCTTATGGTGGCCCTATATGACATTCTATCTATATGTTTATGCCTATATCTATAGTATCTATATCTAAATCTATCTTCTTGGTTCATAAATGGGGTCAGTAATCGTTTTAAAATGGAAAACAAACAAAAACCAAAAATTCTAGTGATTGTCCAGTAATTTCTGGGGTGTCATTTGTTGTTGTTTGTTTTTTTTTTTTTACTTGATGCTTATTTTCAAGGACTTTACTTTTGTCTAAGTAATGAGACAATATCGTCATGATTTTTAGGATGCCAATGAGACAAAACACAGGCACAAAGGATCTCTTTCCCAGCAGTTCTGGGAAAAGGCTATGGGGTAAAGTAATGGTGGACTCAGTACTACAGAGAAAGCAATATTGTTGTTCTAGTTGCTAGAGTCAGGAAAAGGTGTAGGGAAGAATATGGTGAAGGGTAAGTTTTTCTATGGCTCCCTTCAGGTCTGTGTGATTCCTGATGGCAGCTAAGAAGCCGGAAGGCACATAGGTCCCGATCACTGCTGGGCTTATTAGGTACTTACTATAAACTATGGACTTATAAGTGCCAAAGACTTTGCACAGATTATCTCAGTGAACATCACTATCCTCATTCCATGAGGTTTAGGAGAAGGTAGGTAATTTGAAGGATCAGCGATTACAATCTGGGCATTTTGACTTGAGAGGCAAACTTTCCTGGCCATTACATTATACATTATAAGCGTAAAGCCTATCTCACTGCATAATCAAGCAAAGGTGTTCATCACCATTCTAGTTCAGACTTTGAAAGATTCATATCGATGTCAGGGAACATTCCTGCAGCAAACATTACAAGAAGGCAAACTGCTGTCTGCTTCAGTCTGCTAGTTTCCTTTCCTCTCCCTGATCCTTGGTTGTTGTTCAAAGGGGAGTGATGGTTATAGGAAAGACTGGAAAGGGGGTGGGTGGTACTCAGGGTTTGACCTTTCCTGATTCAGTTGCAAGAATGTTTCAATACCTGCTCCAGATTTCCAAACCAAAGTTTGTTCTTGTGTAGGTTTTGCATGGTTTTGGTGGTATGGGGCTATTTTTCCTTTTATTTTAGTTGACTGATAACTTAGAGCCCTGTGGTGACCCTGCAACATGACCTATGATTTAGGGTTTTGTTTTATTTAATTTTCCAATAATCCAAGGAGGCAGGTATTATTCCTCTATGTCATGAATTCTAAATCACACATCCTGGCCTCCTCCCTACATTTTAACATCGCTAAGTCAGAATGTCTCTTACAATTGATGGTATGCATGTATCTAGTTTAATTGGCAGTATTACTTCTTTTCTTAGTGGCACATAAAATAATAGCATAACTTAAAAAAATGTGGGTGTTTTGGGTGCAATGAAATACAGTATGTTTGGTTTATAGAGGCAACTGTGGACATTAAATAATTTCTTCTGGGTTACCCAACTAGGGATTGCTAGTGACATGTGACAGCTAATTGTTGAAAGAATCCATTTCTCTTTCATCCTGTACATAGTACATTTTCCAACCTCCTTTGCAGTTAAGTTTGGTATGAGACATAGTTCTGCACAATGGGATAGAGATGGATAACTGGAACCCTAAAAACCACTTGTTTTTCTCCACATTCCCCTTTCCCAGTTGGCTAGCTGGATATCCACCTCCAGAGCAACCCTGGGCGCCAGCTGTTGAAGATAACAGAACCTGTACCAATTTGAGTCATGAATGGCTACGTGGAGCAGAGCTGCCTTCCTTTCCCCGCCTTCTCTAGTCTGCTGAGTGACTTTCCATGAGTGAGAGATAAACTTATATTGTGTTAAGTCACTGAAATCTTGGGATTAATATGTTGCAAATAGATTCTGTTACCTTAACTAATGCATTGGTAGAGCTAGGATTCAAGCCTTGTCATTCTAATTTCAAAACCTGTCTTCTTAACTAGCAGTTCTTTTTTTTAAAGTTTTTTTAAAAAAATTATTTATTTTGAGAAAGAGGGAGAGATAGCATGAGCAGGGGAGGGAGAGAGAGAGAGAGAGAGAGAGAGAGAGAGAGAGAGAGAGAGAGAATGCCAAGTGCAGAGCCCGATGCAGGACTCGAACTCACGAACTATGAGATTATGACTGGAGCCGAAATCAGGAGTCGGCCGCTTAACCGACTGAGCCACCTAGGCACCTCTTAACTGGCCAGTTTTTAAAGTTAGCTGGTATTATATTGAATAAAGGTTTCCATGGTGAAGTTTGGGAAACACTTAGCTGAGTAAGTTTTGTGATAGAAGACTTCTTAGAGCCATGCCGGTATGCCTTGTGAGTCTATAAAAAGTGTCATATGCAGTTTTGATAGCTCTCTATGATACTGACATTGACTGTCTGAGAGACTTCTCTTAACATTGAATCATGTCTCTGTAAAAATGTGTTACCTTGCATAGGGCTGTGTTCTTACTGGAGGCTGGTAAATACATTTTTTTACTTATAATGAAACTATTTTTCAAGATTGTCTATTTTTCAGTCTAGTCAGTAAATTTTGTATTCATTCAAGGGACTTACCTACCATACAGCTTATTTTATATGTTTTTAAATGACAATTTTTGCTAAAATTGTTTTGAGGATAGGGTCTGAGGTTTCCTTGTTCACTATTGTATTCACTAGGCCCAGTGTCCTGTGTGTGGTAAGCACTCAGAAAATATAGGCTAATGTAGTTAAAGGTGTAGTTTGGTGGAGTGGAATGAATGTTGAATTGGGTTTTGAAGGTGTCCTTAGTATGGGATCTGTGAGCCTCAATTTCTTCATTTGTAAAATAAGGATAATGATATTACTCTGTTTACTTAAAAGGATTCTGTAATGATTGAATGGAATAATGTTATATATGAACACTTGGTATAACTGTAATGTAACATATTAGTACTACTATTAGAATTAAATCCTTAGCATGTGGTAGACTTTATTTAAAACATATATTTTCCCAAAATTATTAAGCTTTGTCACAGACTTGATACTACATATAGATGATAAAATAGAATCATATGTCTCTTCCTCATGGAACATGAGGAAAGTTGAAACTTAGTAAATCTTATGTGCTTGTCTTTGCTCAGCCAACTAGAACCATTCTGTTTTTTGGGTGCACCATTTCACATGGAAATGCATTCAGCAAGGATTTGCAAGAAGGGTATAAAGAACTCCAGAAGAACCAATAAAAAAAGTTAGTTAAAAAACCACATAATGGATAATCTTTTAGATAATTTATCTAGGAAAAATAATTCAAGTTTGGAAATCTTTTTTCTTCCTTTGAATTTTGCCATGTCTGTTTGTCTTAGAATGGGCAACACATTAATAATCAAAACCAGGTTAGTGTTTGAGCAAGTGTCCTTCACATCAACCCCTGACTTCCCTTTGCTTTTATATAAGAAAAGGTTCATTACTTTCACTGGCATAAGCTTCTCATTTTGAAAAGTACTTGGATGACATGTGTCTATGGTACCGAGTATTCTTCCTGTTAATGTGCTTCATATATTGGATGTGTTGTCGAGTTTATTTGGACCCTCTTTAAGTGTTAGGAGTGAAATTATCTTAGATTGCTTTCTTTCAAACATTGATCTTTCGTCACTGTTGGATCAAATATTTTTATTGCCAAATGACAAGGCCACATGTGTGGAGTATTTTCAGGCAGTGATATACGGTGCGGCGGCAAGGGAAGGAACTAGAGCCCTTAGGTTTTGGTAATGTACTGAATGACTTACTCCCTTTTCCAAGAAACAATTCCAGAAACAAAATGCTTTCTCCTGAACTTAAATGAAAAGCAGATACAACAAAGTCTTTAAACTGAGAAATAATAGATTCACTGGCATCAGGTACTGAAGGAATTGCACATTATTTAGACTTCTCAAAAAATTGGCTATGCTTGTTAGCTGGGGGGTCCAAAAATTCTCTGGAAATTATTGTCTATGTTAACCATAAAACTACTAAACAGTTTATTATTGTCAAATTCACTTAAAATGGATAACCTTGATCTCTAAGTAATTCCCTTTAGGGGATCGCCTGTGGTAAGAATATATTTTAGAAGTCCATTGTGAAGCGTTTCAATAAATCAATATGATTGAAGAAAATTTGATATTCCTATGGAAATTTCCATGCTTTCATTGCTTTTTTCTCCTTATTATTAAGTCTAGTGATTCCTATGCTAAAGAATCCGAGACTAACATTTTCTCAGCTTAAAGTATAGTTTATGAATATTGATGGAAAGAATGTTACCGAGGAAATTTGTTTGTTTCCCTTAGTCTGCATTATCTATCTTCTTACTCTTTGAGTTTACCTTAAACTTCTGTCAACCCAAATTAGTTCTGTTAGCCAATCACAGATATAGTCTATACATTTACCATGAGGGAGATGTAGGCCCTAAATATTTGGTTAACCTAGTTTTCTGATGGAGCCTTATAAAAGTTGTTGTTTAGATCACACTGAGATTCTATGATATAGATTTTAGCTATATCCTTGTTTGCCCAGGACCAAGAGGTTTCCTGGGACACGGCACAGCTCTCTGCAAACTGGAACAGTTAGTCATCCCCATGCATTAATAATGTCTACATTAAACATTATCTGAAAAATACCTAACCCAACAGCACAATATTAATTATGAAATATATATCCCTGACAGGTCTTCATTTTTTTAGTAATTGCATTAGCATTAAACTCATTCTTTGAAATATTGCTTACTTAATTACCAGTAACTTTAACAAAGAGATCATTGGATGTTTCTGAGTTTGACATAATATAATTTATTTATTTATGTATTTAGATAGGTTTTATTATGTCCAAAATACAGAATTTGTTCTAACTTTCTTATATTCTTTCTTAGTTTTAATTCAATAAGAAGAAGTTACATGTCAAGAACTTCATTAAGAAATATTTTTTAATGGTTTATTTTCCAGTTGGTTATTTTTTATGCTGAGATATGTACTTTTGGAGGTCATTAAACATATTTCTATTTCTCTGTGAATTTCAGCAGAGTAATTACAAAGTTCCCCATGTATTGTTTTTGCTAAAAATCAGATGGTCAGATTTTACATATCTGAAAAATGTCAATACTCCTTACTCCTTTTTATTTTCCCACAGCCCTGATTTGTAAAACAGGTTTGTAAAACTGGTCTGATGTCTGTTGACTTTCTCTTAAAAGATGACTTTGCTCTTTCTCATGAAATGTAATCCAAAGCTCCAAAGAGCTTTAATTAATACAAATATTAGATATTTTAAGATTTTTACTAGTGAGGCATAGCATACAGGACAAAGAATAACCTACTAGATTTCTGGAGAATTTGAGCTTGGAGGAACAATCTTGGAAAAAGACCCTCCTTCCTTAAACTTCAATCACAAGGGCTTTCTTTCAGAACTGCAAAGACCCAATTTTGTCCTAGAGGAGGAAAATGAGTCATAATATTGAACAAGGTTACCAAAGCACATAATTCACTCTAGTGGTAGCTAATAGTTTCACTGTAGACATACCTACCTGGTCGGTTCATTCTTGCTGATAGAACGTAGAATAACAAATGTGTTGAATGTCCACTTCATTTTTGAAAGAAGTGAGAGGGAATAGAAGATCTGTTTCATTCCATTGCCTGGGAACTTTTGGAAATGGATGTTCTAATATTACGTGACAGGGGACGCCAATAGGTGGCCATATTAAGTGATAGAATTTGTTGTACCTATTTTTCCTTTCTTGCTGTAGTTCCTGGACTGTTTTGCCCTACTGCACATCATCAGGGCCTCATTTGCTGTCTGTGGTCTTCTAGTCCTCATCATTCTTTAACAGTGAATATAAAAAAGGGCCAAAAGTTGGACTACATGTCATGTCTAGTATCAGGTGTAATTCTGCTTCTGGGAAGAACTATTACCATTTCTTTTTGGGCCCTTTGTAGAATCGATCTATCTATGAATATTGAATTATATTTTTAACATTTTAGTGTTATTGAAATATTATTAGATATTTAAAATTTTTAGTAATTTTAGTATTTAGCATATTTAGTATTTTTAATATTTATATTACATTTATACATTTTTTCCAATGGGAAAAGACATATTTTAATTATATCATAAATAGCTTTTCATGACATTAATTTATATTTACAGTTCTGGCTATAGAGCTGTTCCTTGAGTGTGAAATATATAGATATAGATATAAATGATATAGATATAAATATAGATAGGTATAGATATAGATAGATAATCTTCTATGAAGAAATAAACCTGGATACTAACTCTTAGCAGTATTGCATACTGTATTTCCCTATGTAAATAATTCAGTTGTCTATCCAAGATCCATACCTGATATGAGCATGAGAAATGTTATTTGTTTTTGACTTTTAAAGGGTGAATTTATATTTTTCTATTTGAATAGTAATGGGAAAACCAGGGAATGTGAATTTTAATCCCTAATGACCATCCTGAAGATTTCACTTATAGTAAAGAACTCACACAACTCAATAGCGGCAAAACAAAACAAAGCCTCTAAATAAGCTGATTATAAAATAGTCAAAGGACATGAATAGATATTTTTCCAAAGAAGACAAACAAATGGTCAATATATACATGGAAACGTACTCAACAACACTAATCATCAGGGAAATGCAAATCAAAGCCACAATGAGACATCACGTCACATCTGTTAGGATGGCTGTTATCAAAAAGAGAAGAAATGACAAGTGTTGATGAGGATGTGGAGAAGAGGGAACACTTGTGCACTGTTGGTGCTGCCATTGTGGAACACAGTATGGAGGTTCCTCAAAATATTAAAAATGGAAGTGCCGTAGGATCCAGCAATTCCATTTCTGGGTATATATCCAAAGGAAATGAACTTGCTGTTCTTTGAATGTGCCAAGATCCTGTGCTAAGCTTCCGGGACTTTGCATTTACTGTTCTTTCTGCCAGGAATGCTCCTTCCCCAAGTCCCAGACTGGGTCTGTCACTCTCTTCATTCTAGTTTCAGCTCAAATGTCTTCTTGGAGAGGCCTGGCCGAACAGGTCACACTGTCCGCTTTACTGTTTTCACTAGAGCACTAGAGACTAGAGCCTGAGGTTGCACATCTGTATGTATTAATTAATTAATTAATTATTTATCTCTGTCACTAGAATGTGAGTTCCATGTGGGTAGGGGCTTTGTCCAGCTTACCGCCACGCACCTGACCTTATACACATTGGGTGCTTGATAAATGCTTGGTGGTGAATGAATGATTGAATTTAGAGTAAGGCCAGAAATGTTGTATAGCTCTTTTATTATAAGAAGGAGATATTTATTTTTCAAGTTAGAAGCACAAAGAATCTACTTCTGGCTTTAATATATGATACTATCAGGTGAGAAACGCAAATTCCTTATAATAGACATCTGATGGTGAGTTTGTACTGGAACAAAAGGCCAACTGGGGCAAAAAGTGAATCGCTTCCTAAACTCTTAAAATCTAAACCAGAAGTGTACCCTGGACCTGATGCTTCCTAGGCAGGCAGTCAATGTCATCAATATCACCGTCCGAACACATGTATATTGAACAATGAAATTGTACCTCTCTTTTGAGGATACCTACAGGCAGCAAGGAAGAAACAGGTGGCGCCAGCACATGGAAACGAGCCTGAGAAACTGCATAAAAATTATGGGGAGATCTTTGCTCTAAGTGTCTCCTCAGTCTCATTTTTTAAAAAAAGTTTATTTATTTATGGGGGGGGAAGGTGCAGAGAGAGAGGGAGAGAGAGAATCCCAAGCAGGCTCCACGATCAATGCAGAGCCCCATGCAGGGCTCAGTACCATGACTGTGAGATCACAATCTGAGTGGCTATCAAGAATCAGGACGCCCAACCCACTGAGCCACCCAAGTGCCCCACTTCTCAATCTCATTTTGGCTAATCTCTCAAGAGCTTATGGCACTGATTTCTCATTACCTCTTGAAAATACCCCTCCCTCTTGACTTCTATTAAAATAATGAAGTTTCCTGTTGTTTGTCTAATGACCTCTTTTTTAAACTAGCTCCTCTTCCTCTGTTTTTCCTGCAAAAGTTGATGCTCACTAGAATTCTACCTTTTCCCTGTTCTCATTCAACATCTGCCTAGGGGAGTCTACTCAGGATGCTGCTGATTATTCCTGAACATAATGCTTGGTAACACCAACCTTTCTTTCAATTCCCAGGCCCAAATTTCCAAGAGTCACGAGATATCTTTGTGTGGATTTTCCTTCAGGTATCTCAAAATTAGTATGTCTCAAACCAAATCCGTTGTATTGTTTTTTCTCCTACTTTTCTCATTTTACTTTCTAGTCCTCTAAGGAGCTGTCTTCTTATCCCACATCTCATTGTCTTATCCCACATCTCATTGTCTTCTTGTTACTCTCCTCCCTTTCTCAGTCACTGCTCAATTCAGCCTTTCGTCATTTCCCACATTGGCTACTGCGGTAACTGGCATGGCTTCTCTCCTCACATCTCTGATGCTATGGATTCCTTTCATTTTTCTGTAAAACTTTCCCTTTATTCCCCCAGAAGTAAGGTCCAATTTCTTTATAAAGGGATAGAAACATTCCCCAAATCTGGCCCCAAAATATCTTTCTAGCCTCATTTGCCTCTACACCCAGTCCCATTAGATAGTTTGTGTCCCTTGGACACTCCCCATACCTATTTCCCCTGTGCATTTAATCATGCCCTGTTCTCAGCTTATGTACCTTTCCCTGATTTTTAAAAAATGTATATTTATCTTTGAGAGAGAGAGAGAGAGGGAACAATCGGGAGAGGGGCAGAAAGAGAGGGAGAGACACAGAATCCAAAGCAGGCTCCAGGCTCTGAGCTATCAGCACAGAGCCTGATGTGGGGCTCGAACCCACAAGCTGTGAGATCATGACCTGAGCTGAAGTCAGACACTTAACTGAGCCACCCAGGCACCCCTCCTTGATTCTTCACATGTAGAAATCCCATTCACTCTTGGAGACCCCACTTAAACATCTACTATGAACCCTCTCTCTGCTCTTTGAGAGCCCATGTCTCTTTCTCCATTTTATTTTATTTCATTTCATATTTATTTCATTCTTTCTCTCTTTCTCTAGACCATAAACCCATTGATTCCAGCTGCCTTCCTTACTTGTCCTTCTTTATAGCCCCCCTTAGCATCTGCTAGTGTAGTGTCTTGCCTATAGAAGACATTCAATAAATATTTCTTAAATGATATGTGTTGTGTTGTATGTCTTAGGTTCAGAGTAAAGTGCCCATTCCTAGTATGGATGATAAACAATGGAAGATTCACTGTTCTCGTGTTTGTAGGATGCCATTTATAAGCTCTTCACATTTAGCAAAATGGTTAAGATATAGGCTATGGAATTTAGCAGATACAGGCTTGAGTTCTGGCTTTGCCGCCTACTAGTTATGAAGTGTTAGACAAGTTACTAACCTGATTAATCCTCAACTTATTAGGCATAATATTCTTTCTCAAATGTAAAGTCATTATGAGGATTGATAAAATAGGAATGTAAAGTGTTTAGCACAATGTCTCACACATAGTAGGTTTTAAATAAAAACTATTTATTGTTGTTATTCTAAGCCTCTAAGTAGTCATGTCCAGTCCTAAGATACCTTCATATTAAATATTAGCTGGAGAGTAAGCTTTTCATGTAACTCCTTTATGTCTTTGGAAACAGATTAGACATGTCAGAGTCTTTGGTTATATCATTCCTCAATATGCCTATTGTCACTCTTGCCTTTTGTCTTCAGGCTTTTGAAAAAGAAGACAAGTAAGTATAAACATTAATTGTGGCACAAACAATGCTTGCTAATGATATGAAAACAAAACAATTGTAACCCGATGTGGATTATAAAGATACACACTAAAGTCACCAATACTGTCCTCTTCACTTTTGTTTTGAGCAACCATTTAAAGCTAAATTAATTTAGATTGCTGAAATATAATCTTGGCTACAGTTTCTGGCATCTTAGAGCCAAAAGTAAAATTACAGTTTAATTGGCTTCCTTGACTTCAGCAATAAATAATATAATAGATTTTACTTAGGTAATTTTGACATTTTCAAAAGAATCATGATTTGTTTTTTAGCAGTCTCTTAATGACCAAATTTAAACCCAGGAAGGGGCAAGAAGGGGGGAGAGAGAGAGAGAGGGAGAGAGAGAGAGAGAGAGAGAGAGAGAGACAGGCAGAGAGGGAATGATGAGATAAGTATATATTTTGGCTTAGGACAAGTATAATTTTTGGATAAGAATTTGGATTGAGGTGATGTTTGTGAGGCAATTTAAGCTTCCTGAAAGAAAACTGGCATTACAAGCACAGTGTTATTATCTGCATATGTGTTTACGTGGCATCCATCAATATACTGTAAAAAATTAGAAAGCAATATTAAATAGATATTTTGAACATGAAAAGTATCAGGTTAACATGTTGACAACACTGCCTCCTGGAGTTTGTAAGGACTCCACAGGGTTGTCTGGCCAAGTCCTCCCGTTGGCCCAGAAGTATACCAAAGGTCTATGAGGGGATTGCTTATTTGGGATCATTTAAAGGCTTTCCATAGGTAAAACCCATTGGTTGATTTCAACATGTAATAGTCTTTGCTGGGAAATTTGCTTCCATTTCCTGAAAATTCTAGCTCCGTTTTAGTCACTGTTGGTGTGTAGCTGCTATTTTTGTACCTGTCTCATCTGAGCACCACTGTCTTATTTGTGCGTGCATTTAACAACTGTTATTAAAAAGTAACTAGACTTATTGTGGTGGTCATTTCACAATATGTACAAATATTGAATCATTACGTTGTAACCAAAACTAATATAATATGACGATTATATCTCAGTAAAAAAGTAATGTCTGTGCATGTGAATATTTAAAACAGCATAGAAGTGCACACATGGGAAAGGGAAATGTTTCCTCATCATCTTACCTCTCAGAGAAAACATTTTGGTCTTAGGATCCTTTCAGACTCCTAGAACTTTTTGAAGAACCCAAAGAGTTTTTGCTAATCTATCAATTTTTATCATATTAGATACTTAAACCAACAAAATAAGATATCTATTTGTCAATTCATTTAAAAAGAATAATAAAACCATCACATCTTCACACTTAAAAATGCCATTTACCAACAGATGTGTCCAGAGAGCCTAGCACTGTGCATGCAACAGAATCATTATTCAATAATTCTTGACAATAAATGTATGACCTAAACAACTTCTTTTCCAAAGTCTAAAAAGATAATCAAACACAGATCTTCCCAAGAAGAGTATATTTCAAATGACTGACAGGCTAGAATATATTCTTCCACATCTTGATTTTTCCTTCAACACATAGCTATAACTCTTCTGGCCTCTATCCAGACCCTCATGTTACTCTCACCCTGTTAAGTCAATAGCAGCCTTCAAACCAAAAATAGGAATGCTAATTGTGAAAAGCTAATGTTCTTTCACTCCACAAATATCATCATGTGCTTCATACATGAGGCATGGTGCTAAACTCTGGAGCTACACTCTTGGACAAAACCGACACTACTATTCCACTATTCTTATCCTAGTGGAATTAAATCTATGAATAACTATCTAAAATATTAAAAATAAATATATAAATATGGCATTTAAAGAAAAAGTGTTGAAAGAGATTTTCCATGGTAGTGAGAAGAGTGGCATGGGTCTGTGGGTTTTTTTTTTTTCTATAAATCTCGTTAAATGTCTGAATTAACACAAGACAAAAGGATTCTCGTCTCTGATTCTGTGTTCAATCTGTTGCAATATTATACATTCTGTAGCCTCTAGAAAACTTCACAGTACAGTGATGGCAAAGTGAGACTGATAAAGGCCAATAATATTTTGGTATGATTATGAAAATAGTTTTGGCCTTGTGGATTCCCTAAAATTGTTTGTGGACTCACATGGGTCCTAGGACATACTTATCAGATGAAATAATTTTGAACCATTTCTGGGTTTGTCTCTTCTCATTATTACAACCATTATGTTAAATATTATGCTTATATCCCTTGCTTACTTTCTGCTTAAATTTCTGTCTAATCACTCCCTACTCCTTTTTTAAAAATGTTTTTATTAATTTTTGAGAGAGAGAGAGAGAGCTTGAGCAGGGGAGTGTCAGAGAGAGAGAGGGGGAGATACAGAATCTGAAGGCAGGCTCCAGGCTCTGAGCTATCTGTCAGCAGAGAGCCTGACGCGGGGCTCAAACCCACCAATGGCTCGAACCCACCAACCGTGAGATTATGACCTGAGCTGAAGCCGGATGCTCAACCGACTGAGCCACCCAGGCGCCCCTAATCACTTCCTACTCCTTAAACTGTCTCCTAATAAATGTTGGACACTTCCCTTTCTTTCCAGCTACACGAATGAACCCTTTGGTGTGCTTTCATGTCTCTCACCTCCATCTCTCTTTTTCCCCTTCTGCCAACTCTACCAGTATTTTATATAGTTAAGTTCTGCAGCATTTGAATTCTTTGCCATTGCTATAAATAGGGCTTCCATACTGTAAATTAAGGTTTTCCATTTATGTAAATTGGATTTAAAATGGGAACTGAAATGTCACATCGTATAAATATTTCTATGTGTAAAAATCCATAGAAAAAGAAATAGAATCTTAATTTCCAAATTTGTAATGTTTAGGAGAAGATGTTCCAGCATAAAAGTCAAATAAGTTCTTTTTTTAGACGCCTATTGCCCAAAACAATGCCATTTAAATGTGCTTCTTATTTGGACTATATATTTCCTCTACAGTTTTTTTTTTTTAATTCTTCTTAGAGTTTCTAATTACCTCTTGTGGGTTTTTTTTCCCCCAGAAAAACTTGTGTGCGTTAAAAAACAACAACAAAAACTTATGTCCCCAAGATAATTTAGTTTCTTAATTATACTACTTGTCAGATGCACCAGTGTGTGTCTTAGGCCTGCTGAAGAAGCATAATTCTGGGTTCTCTTGGATCTTATGTCTTTTTTTTTTGTTTCCTTTTTAATTTAACTGTAGTGAATCTTCAAGCAATTCTTTTTTTTTTTTATAGAAATGGAGATAAACACACTGATTATCTGCATGCACAAAAATGTCTTATAAAGTCTTCACATTTTGATTACAAATTTGACTAGGTGCAGAATTCTGAGTTGAAATAATTTCCTGTGTTATCTGCGAAGGCATTGTTTGCATTAGTTTCCACCATTCAGTGTAGCTGATGAGAAATGTGATACTAATCTCATTTTTCTTATTTGTGGATAGCTTTTTTGTCCTGTGGATACTTTCCGATCATTTTCTTTATCTTTCATTCTGAAGTTTTGTGAGTATGTACTCAGGTGTGTGTGTGTGTGTGTATGTGTGATTTCATTTATCCTGATTTGACATATTAATTTGAAGACTTCTGTTTTCAGTTCTGATAAATATTATTTTTAAAAAATTATTATTATTTCCCTTCTCTCAATTTTACTTTTTCTCTGTTTCTGGAACTTTTAAAAGGAAATTGGCTGATTCTGTATCTTTTGTCATTTTTCTCTCATATTTTAAAAATTATATTTTTCCTTTTCTTGTATGTTATGTTAACTTTTTCCACCAACTTTCTATTGAAAATTTATTTTGGCTTTTACATTGTTATTTTCCAAAAGCTCTTTCTTTCTCATTGTTCCTTCTTAAGACTTTCTTTATGTATTATTAAAATCTTCCTTAATATCTTTGATGACATTAATTAAATTTTCTCTTAATTGGATCTATATATTTTTTTTTTTGTTTCCTCTGGGGTCAGTTCTATTTGTTCATCTTGATCCTCCTCTTTGGTGTTGCTGGTCTTCCTCAAATGTCTGATGACCTTGGTTTACTATACATATTTGTGCATGAAGAATGAGGCTAATGCATATAGATACATGCTTTCTTGTTCACCTGGCAACCAGCCTGTGTCCTGAATGACAGTTGACTGTGTTCTGTGTAATGTGGACACTTTATTGGCTTCTAGATCTCACTCTAGGTTATGCAGGCTTCAGAATTCTTCCCCCTCCAACCTTGTATAAGACTTGCGAACACAGTGAGGGCGTTACTATGTGACTCCAATCCCTTACTTGGAAGCCCTAATTCCTTCAAGGCAGATAGCTCACTTTCTTTGCAGCATAATTTTCTGCTTTCACTTGGGTGCATATGACCCTGCTGCATGTGAAGGAGTGGGAATGTCAACCAGTGCAGGTATTCAGCAAACAGATCTTCAGCCAATCGCCCTTTTTCTCTCCTTCTTTCTTCTTACTCTCACTGTTTATTCTTATTTCTACTCTCTATTTATCTGCTGCCTAGATTGGGATAGGGCTGGCAGAGCTCAACAATTTTTTTCCACTCCACTGAAGTGTTCTCTTGTGGATCCCTAGGGTTGTAATGACCAATGTTCTTTAGTATACTTTTGGCCTCAGTTAAGTGAGGTGGTCATTAGGTTACCTTTTAGCCTGGTTCAAATGACAGGTCTAATCATTTCTCATTCTCTACTTATACCTGAAGAAGATAGCTTTGAGGTCTCATGACACCCAGATGGGAATGTAGGCAGGCACGTCTACTGACAAACTAATTGGTGAAGCATCCTGCCAAAGAATTCTTAAATGGCCTGCTTTTTATGTTTCAAACATTATCCGAGGAAACTTGACACATAGACCTTCAACCTTGACTCAATTAGAGAGAGGTGTAGAGTCACCTAGAGGCACAGGGAAGGAACAATTTGATTCAGTGAATGCACGTGTTACATTTTTATAACAGCCTCCTAAAATGACCCTCTTAATGATGTACATAAGCCTTTATGAACAAAATATGAATATTTGCCAAATGATATTTTTAGAAAGCATGTAGCGAATGCCAGAATGCCTACAGGACACTGAGGGGAGAATAACAAATTCTGCATTTTATAGATGTCAGCAATAACTTGTAAACCTCAGACGTGACTTCACACCCAGAGATTGCTTCACTGCCCAGAATGAAAAGCCATTTTCAAGGGAACTCCTGGCATCACTTTTAAGAGCACTTTGTGCCTGGCCATACCACTAGACTTCGTGCAAAGGGCAGCAGAACAGCAGCTGGTGAGTACATAAGCCTCTCACTTCTGGAGGTCTGAGTCCATAACTTAGCCTTGCTTGGGCCACAAGAAAACATTTACTTGGTTTATTCTCTCCCTGCTCAGCCTCATTAGAAAACCACCATAGCATTTGGCTCAGTTTTCTCCAACTGGCAGTGTCTGTTGAAGAAGAGGCCAAGGATTGGGTAAACAGGGCCCGGCAAGGTGTGCTGGCTCTTCTGAGTGGAATTCTGCCCACCACCTGCCTGGGCTTGAGTTTTCTTCAGGCCAAATGCTATTAATTCTTCTCTGTCATGAACACTACATCCATGTCAAACTTCTGTTTATCTTAAAACTAATTTATTAGACATTTGCTCTTCTTAAGTTGGAATTGGTAAAGGTTTAAAGCATGAACTGATTGATAAGAACTGACTGATAAAACTATTGATTGGGATGGGATTTTATTTTTTTTAAGTTTATTTATTTATTCTGAGAGAGAGAAAGGAGAGAGAGACAGAGAGACAGACAGAGAGAAACAGAGAGAGCAGGGGAGGAGCAGAGAGGGAGCAAGAGAGAATCCCAAGCAAGCTCCATGCTGTCAGCTCAGTCCCACAAAATGTGAGATCATGACCTGAACTGAGATCAAGAGTTGGACACTCAACCAACTGAGCCACCCAGGTGTTCCAGGATTCTATTTTTAAAAAGATTTTGTCTTCACCTCACCGGGATATTTATGGACTCCCTAGTGTGTTTCTGTAATTGTGTGTGTGTGTGTGTGTGTGTGTGTGTGTGACTGGAAGTAAGATATGGGTGTTTAAGGTTTTCCATCTGAGAGTTTAAAAATATTGGGGAAAGTATGAGTATTTTGAAATAGATTTAAGGGGAAAAAGGGTTATCAGTTCTACAAGATAGAGAGATAGTGACAAGTTCTGCTCTTTCTGCACCATGAATCCTAAGGAACTTCTTGATCCAATAACAACATGAATCTAACAAAGTTTTAGATTTGAATAGAAAGTTCCCAAATGGGCTTTTCAGCTGCTCCATGTCAGAGCCCCTCTCAAGTCCAAACAAGTCCTCACTTTCTGTCCTTTTGTGGCCATTATTGCCACACCATCCTCTTCCTCTTGCCTCGGCCCAACATGGCTACTGCTTTCAGGCACAAGCACACTGGACCTTTCAGTTTTTTTTTTTTTAACGTTTTTATTTATTACTGAGGGAAAGAGAGAGACAGAGCATGAGCATGGGAGAGGCAGAGAGAGGGGGAGACACAGAATTTAAAGGAGGCTCCAGGCTCTGAGCTCTCAGCACAGAGCCTGACGCGGGGCTCGAACTCACAAACTGTGAGATCATGACCTAAGCCGAAGTCCAATGCTTAACCAACTGAGCCACCCAGGCACCCCTGGCCCTTTCAGTTTTAAGAAGGTCTTCAAATTAGCCTCAAACCTCCCAGTGCTTTATAGGAATTTAAAATCTTTTTCTGAAAATAGTGTAGAAAATTATACATTGTCATGAAGTCAGACTAAAGAACCGATGACGAGGACACTTTTTTAAATTTTGGAAAAAATTAATTTCAGCATTTAAGAGTAATACAACCTGATTGTCCCATGACAGATAGGTTTTTAAGATGAGGTGTAGATGACTTGTCCTTCACTGTACTGCTCCAATCCTGCTTTTTGAAAGGGAGAATGGAAATATTTAAGAAGCCAAGATTAAAGAGGAAAAAACTCCCATGCTCTGTAACTTAAAGGATACAGATTCTCTGAGGTTATATTCTGTGATCTACTAGAAGCAAAGAAGTAAAGATACAAAGTGTGTTTCTACTAGAAATCTAAAAAATGAAAGGGCTTTTGGAGAGGCTTTGTCTCTGAATGATATTTTCAAATTCTTATAGCAGAGTAGAAGGGAGACTGGATGCAGGGGAGCAGAGTTCACCTTAAACCTCACTTCTTTCCTTGACACTTTTGTCATCAGGGAGCCCCCAGGAATTGCTGCCCCTCCTTTTTTTTGAATTTAGATCTCTACTTCTCACTCATGAAAAAAATGTTTATTGAACATCATCTATTTACCAGCTACTGGTCTAAGTGTTGGAGATACAGTGATAAACAAAGCAGATACGGTGTCAGCTTGTGAGGAGCTAACATGCTGGTGGAAAAGACCTGTGTGCTCTGAGCTTCACCCAACAGGCCACCGTTTAGTGAATGCCGTTAGAAGAGATGAGATGCCTGGATCTGAGATGAAGGACAGTTTATTACTCATCGTAACAGCAGTAATAGTAGTTGCCAGAGAGCCAGCATTTATGTGCAAGGTTTCCAAGCCCCAATTCCCGGAGGGGGAATGTGAAGAGAGTCAGATGATACCTGCCTATGCAGGAGAGGAATGCTCTTGTTTAGGAGTTTAGGAGTTCAGGAGCCTGAATCCATAATAAGGAGCAGCAAGACTGACTGCCCTTTGTTTTGGAGAGAGACATTATCTTTATTATGCTGGATAGTAAACATACCTGTCCTTTCCTCCAGAGGGAGACCCTACCTCTGTCTTTCAAGACTCTGTATTATACAAACATCCTTGAGAAAGTGGTCTGAAACAAAGAGCAGTCAGTGCCTCATTTGCAAGACATGCAGAAACAGGAGAGACCCGTGGAAAATTCTGTTCCATCAGTTCAAAGCAATGGCTTGATTTGTCAGATTAGAGACAGCTCTGCCTACAGGAGTGAGAAGTAATTTTTTTCACATGCTGCCTTCTGGGGCTTATGGATGTGACCACAATACTAAAAAGGGCATGTCTTCGGGTGGGATAGAGGAGGAGCAGGGCTGAGCCAAGGAAATCTCTGATGTGACAATTCAGTTGGCAGCTCCTAGAAACCTTCACAGTCCTATGACAACATGAAACATTAGCTACGCATCTCAGGGTTAGAAGTGTTGGGCTGCAGGTGGCAGCCAGGCCAGCGAGCAGGGTGACCAGTAAAGGGAGGGCTGAGCCACTTGGAGAAGACATGAGAGCCAGTCATGGAATAATTGCATTAAAAAAAACACCCTGTTTTTGAAGTGAATTAGCCTAAATAAGTGTCTCATGTTGGCCAGGATTTATTTTATTTAAGCCTGATATACAGGAATTCAGAAACAGCCATATGGATTTTCTTGAAGGTTGGTAAAAACAAAATGTGCTTCTATGCTGTCTGCCAAGTTTCAGCCTTAGTTAATTTTTATGGATGAGTTTCAAACTCCTAAAAAACAAATGCATAATAGAAGTGCTGATGTAGAAACAGACTTAACTATAAAACCATGCAGTGGAAGCTGAAATATATATCATAGAATTTTTGCAGGACAAATTTGATAAAGGTGTATTTAGCCTAATAATAAGGTTAAAGCAGTAAGAAGATGTAGTAAAAATAAGAAATACCAATACTATTGGTGGGAAGAATGTATAAAGTGAATTGAAATGTCTCTTCATCAGAAACTCAAGGATACATGGTGTACATTTCCTGAAATGCTCAGTGTATATCTGTCTGGAGTAACTAATTGACTTAATGCAAACTGTCTTTGAATTCTTGGACCCCCTGTCTGAATTTTTCCTTACTAATAGGGTTAACAAAATAGTAGCTGTATAACTGATTTTCTAGGCCGTCTAGGAGTAAAGCTATTGTGTATTTAATTAGTCTTACTTAAATTTAAATTTAAATTCCTCTTCTCTACACTCCCTGTGCCAAAGCCGTAGATATACTGGAAAAGAGTATTTGTGTTAAAAAAATCTTTTCTTTAAATTTAAAGTGCTTTTGTATAAATTGTTGTGTTTGACTCCATTTAGTCCTAACAATTACACTTTGCATAGAGGAATTGTGCTTTTTACAGCTGGAGAAACAGTGAAACTTCAGTGACTGCCTAGAGCTAGATAGCCAGTGAGAGCACAGAACAATGGATTGTCAAAAAATGCTCTGATTTGGTTCCTCCTCAAACAACCTAATTATGCAAACAACTTATTTACATGGTGGGATGAGAATTTCTATTTTAGAGTAATGTGATAACAGAACTATCTCCATTAAGAAAAGTAATACAAATATGTAGATAAACAACCACCACCACCACAACACACACACACACACACACACAGAGTGTTGTCTGTGATTCAATTTTGAATTAGACCATTTTGCCAATGCTTCAGAAATGAAGGAAGAAAGAAAATTAAAGGAGAAAAGGATGTCAGGCAATGCCTGAGATTCATTTTGGACCTAACCTTCTGTCTTATGATAACCTCAGAAGTAGGGTCAGAACTGCTGGAAGGTTTAGGATTCAAACGGTGACTTCATTTTAAGAAATTGCACATTCTGTTTTGTTGAAAAATTAGCAGTGGAGGGGGGGAACCTTAAGAATTCATTTACTTAATAAATACACTTTAAGAAAGCAAATGTTTTTAATAAGGAGATCAGTTTTAACACTCAGGAGACATTAAACACATTAAAACCAATTTAATTTTAGCCCATATAATTTTGAATTATTTCCCTTTCCAGTCTAAAATATAAGCAAAATTTAGGGCTGGTGAAGTACTAAATATAATGGCAACTGACATTTTCATGGCGAGGAAAGCTTCACTATCAAATGGGTATTAAATTCAGCAATAACTTAACAAACAGAATTAGAAAACCATGTTTATTAACATAATCATGAAGTATTTATTTATTTATTTAATGTTTGTTTATTTTGAGAGAGAGGGAGAACACACACATGCAAGTGGGGCAGGAGCAGCGAGAAAGGGAGAGAGAGACTCTCAAGCAGGCTCCACACTATCAGCCCAGAGCCCAGCTGGGGGTTCGATCTCATGAACTGTGAGATCATGACCTGAGCCGAAATCAAGAGTCAGTTGCTTAAGTGACTGAGCCACTCAGGTGCCTCAGAAGTTTTTAATCTTAGTCAAAGAAAGTTGAAGTCAAAAGGGATAAAATATAACTGCTATAACTCTTCTTATACACAAAGAATGACAGTCATAAAACACAAAATAATATGAGACCACAGAGATTCATTCAGCCTATGTTTCTATATCTGAAAGTGACAAAATCCATTGTCATGCCATTACCATGGCTATAGTAAGCTTTTAAATGAAAGCCCTCACTTCCCACCACTTCTTTAACCTCTCCCTCTATATATAGATATAGATAAGTATAAAAGGGGTACTTTGCCTTATCTTGAAAACTTGTTCTGGAAGAAAGTAGAAGGAAGTTGAAATTTAATAAGGCTTATGGGACTTTCCAAAGTTCAAAATACTATTGTGACTATTTGTGTGGTTTCCTGCTCCCAAATACATGCCCTACCAGATACTTGAGTGCTTACAATTTCACAATGGATTTATTACTTTGGGTTTTAAGATGGCTTTGGGTCATTGAGAATCTCCCTGGGAGTGATAACACCCAGTATGACACATAGTAAGTGTCCAATAGATGTTTTTAAATGGCAGCTTTGTTACATTCTTAGGGGAATTAGTTGACAGCCAAGTGAGGTTAAATTAGGTCCTCAGTTAAGACAAGGAGAGCAAATATAGAGTACTTCAGAGGTCAGGAGTCAGGGAAAGGAAAATGAAAAGAGAGCACACAAAAAACTTTGTTCAATTTATAGATTCATTGAGGCTTTGTCTTCCCCATAAATAATTTGCCAGAACTTACTTTCTCTTCCTTTTATTCTTCTTCCCTTACTGATTTTTTTCCTTTCCAATCCTTTTTCTCCTTTCCTTTTCTTCCTCATCTGTCTACTCCCAAAACGATATTAAAGGGTATATTAAAAACTGTTTTAGAATCATAGGAAACATGAAGAGTAAGTAATTTGTACAGATGGTAAATTAAAATTATTTATCAGGCTATGCATCAAGTCAGAGATTTTTCTTCTATATATTTCTATATCTTTCTTATGCCTATCTTCACTACTCTTCAGGATATTTAGGGTCATTAAACATACCTGAAAGTAGTGTGCATTTTACTCTGTGAATTCATAAAAGAGCAGCAAATTTGCCTTACCTATTTTTTAAAAATCCGGGTAGTTAGCATTAAATAAATCTTTAGGGAATGTCAAAGGGTGGTGAGATCAGTGCTTAATATCTGAAATAAAAACACAATGCTGAATTTATTTCTTAAAATAAGGAAAGACTATGTCAATTACACATATTGTCTCTAAGAAGAGTAGACTGCTGATCTTATGCAGGATTCTTGAACACCATGAGGTTCAGGGATAGGCGTACTTTAAGAGGCATAAGCGGGTTGACTATATCCATTTCAGTGTGATTACTCAGGTGAGATGGTTGTTGATCGGTTGGCATTCAGAGGCATATTTCTCGCAACAAATTTGTTTCTCACTGGCTGACTTTCAGAAGTGAGAAACTGTTATTGATTTGTTGGCTAGCTTGTAAAAGCATGTTAATTGAGGCAAAATTGTCAGTGATCAATTGAGTAGATTTAAAAGTGGTTTTGATGGTTACTTGCTACTATGGCTAAAGAACAATTATTCTTTTCCCTAAGATTGTGTGAACATTTTTATTCACACTCCCACATTTTGGTCCTTATCCAGATAAAGCTGCAGGAAGTTTGCCAGGATATTCCCTACTGTTGTTTATTCTCATGAAGATGAGATTTCATCTTTGATCAGCACGTTTTCATCCTGTTTTCATTTTTGAATCATTTGTTAAATCATCTGTTTGGATAGTGGCTATGCAGAATTATTCAAGACAATGGACAACAAATATTGAATAACTGTGACACAAGTGAGCGTAACCAGAAGTGTTATAAAAAAGGCCTAAATAACATTTTGGAACCATGACATAGATTTCTCAGGGCTGGTTAGGAAATCTAATTTCCTGTGTCTGATTAAGAAAGTCAGGATGTACCTTTTCTTTTAGCTTACATATAGATTATTCCATCTCATCTGTAGCATTAATCCAGGTATGACAGGAAGTAGAAACAATAGTGTAGAATCCTTCCCAGTTGACGTAAACAAACACACACACACACACAGACACACACACACAAGCACATAAATAAATAAATCCAGGGCTATTGTATTGAGTTAAGGAATTAAATTGGTTTATTGTGTCCTTATTGTCTGGGCTTATTTGTTACTATGGGAGTGAGGAAACAAATGTTTTTGGTGACTACACCAAGTTGTCTAGCTATGGATGAAGTCCGTATCGGGTGAGTTATTATTTATTTTCCCAGTTATTATTTGCTCTATGTTTATTAAAAGTATAATATAGATGAAATAGAGTAGTCTGCTTTAAGAACAAAAAGAGAAAAATTATATAATATTAGGTATGATAAAAGAAATATAGTCATAGATGGTATTGAGATTAATAAAGATTTTTAAATGTTATGTACAACTGTCTGGTTATAGATTAGAAAAAAAATTTAAAAATTTGCATATAGTTGATGCACAATGGTACATTAGTTTCAAGTATACAACTTAATGATTCAGCAATGCTATATGTTATGCTATGCCTAAATTAGAAATTTTATTATATAATTTGTTAGATAATTTATCAAGCAAAATATAAATACCAGATTCTTCCCCCAAAAAGAGAGAAAACCTAAGTAGAACAATTGCTTTAGAAGAAATGGGAAGTGTTATAAAAAGTTGTTATAGAACACTCAGTATTTTTAAACACATGAGACCCAGATGGTTTTACATTTGTGTTCTGGGTAACATTCAGAAAGAGGTAATTTATACATAATACAATTATTCAAGATTCTGGAAAAAGTACACACACCATTTACAAAGCTAGTATAACCTTAATGTCAAACTCAATACTGAAAGTATAAAAATTGTAGACGTAGACCTATATAGGCAAATCAGATTTATCAGTGTATTAAAAGAATAATATACGAAGGACGTTTTGTTCTAGGAATGCCAGGATAGTTCAACTAAAAAAGGCCAGTAACATAATTCATTTCATTAGCAAATGAAAGAATAAAAAAGCATCATTGCATTCTGTTAATACAGATAAAAAAGAAAAATAAATAAAATTTAAAGTTAACTGCGTTCCTAATAAAAATGCTAAGAAAAATAAGAGACAGAGAAAACTATCACAACATTATAAAGACAACTTATCTAAGAATTCGGTAGCACACCTCTTAGTAAAATATCAGAGTTATTTTCTTTAAAAGTAAGACTAACACTAGGACAATCACAGGTTTTCTCATTATTAAATGCTATTTTGAATTTTCTAGATAAAGCCATGAAACAATAAAACAAATAGCATAAATATAAAAAGAGATAAATATCTTTATTTGCATGCAATCCAAGTGATTCTACTAAAGGTATTAGAATTGTATAGAGTAGCTGGATATAAGATTAGCATAAGCACAGATCAGCTGCTTAAATGTCCATTAAGTATTTGAAAAATGATCAACTTCACTACTACTCAAGAAAATACGTAATAAATCAATATGAAATATAATTTTTCACTCGTCATTTTGAAAACATTGAAAAGCTTCATAACATCAACACTCACATATACCTGGACTGAGCTCTTTTAACCCTTCAGGAAAGTTATTTGGCAGCAAATGCCTCTTTTGGAACTATGTCCTAGAAGAATACTTATACAAGTGCATAAGAAAATATGTCTACGGATGTTCATAGGGGAAACATCTGAAAGAAAAATCTGAATGCCCATCAATTTAGAGAAGTATTTAAAATATTTATTTAATAAATCTGTGAAATATTATTCAGGTGTCATATACATATAAATTTACCTTATTTCTGTTTTGATGAAACTATATATATACATATATATATATATATATATTCACCTACAAGCATTTCCAAGATACATTTTTTAAGTGAAGTAAAATAAATTGTGACTAATGTCTAATGAATAACCTGAATTTTTTAAAAAATGAAGTAAGCAAAAATCAATATATGGTTATGCATGTTGGTATATGCCTTGATGAGTATAGAAATAAGTGTGGAAGATTAGATATCACACAGGTTATCCTGGCCATTTCTTGAGATGGGATTGATTGGGGGTTGGAGGAGATTATTAACTTTTATTTTTCTACTTATTGTTTAAATTTTACAATAAGCATATACTGCTTCAAACAATTATGATAGTACAAAACAAAATAGATATTTATTCATAGATCATGTAAAGCATTTTAAGATGTTAAACCTCTAAGAAAGTTAGGAGTTCCACGTTAAGGAATAAATGCTGTAGGGGCATCTGGGTTGCTCAGTTGGTTAAGCATCCAACTTTGGCTTAGATCATGATCTCGCGGTTCAGGGGTTCCAGCCCCATATTGGGCTCTGTGCTGACGGTGCAGAGCCTGGAGACTGCTTCGGATTCTGTGTCTCCCTTCTCTCTGCCTCTCCCCTGCTCATACCCTCTCTCTGTCTCTCTGTCTCTCTCTCAAAAATAAACATTAAAAAATTAAAAAAAGAATAAATGCTATAAACCAAACAGGTATACTAAACCAGGGAACCAAGGGAAGGAAAAGGGAAAATAAAAATTCTCTGACATTTTGGAGTTCCTGTAAACCATAGCTATACAATTAATACAACACTAGTTAATTAGTGCTACCAGATGTTAGTTATTATATCTTACATCTATACATTCATGGCCAACTTGAATTAATATAAAAAAACAACAAGTACCTTGAAGATGGATTTTTTGAGATTTATCTAATGGTAGGGATCTGGAATTATCAGTCCTGACTCCTGCATCAAAAACACAACCTCTGGTTCTTCTGGTTTTCGTCCAGCTTTGCTGTCTGTATACACATGTGGCATTAAAGTATTCTCTGAATCACCAGTACTTGACCAAAATAATTATTACAAGAAATTAACAATGAGGAAATTTGTGACCCAGAAGGTTCCAACTTGCCGAAGTTCAAGTCAGTCACTGGTGACATTGAGATGGGCCCTGGACAATCATTTAAAATAGAATCCTCCTCCTCTATCTTCTAAATTTGAGGCACTAAGATTGGTCCTTGTAAGATAATGGCTGTCCCCCCCAGCCAACCATAAATAATGCTGTTTAAAATAAAAATGAACACATGTGATAAGACTGTACCCATTGTTTGATTTTTTAAATACCTAAAGAGTGTCTCATTATTCATAGTTTTGGTTTTCAGTTTGCTTTTTACAGCCAATGTATAAACCGACTAGATCAACAGAGATTGAAATCTCACAGATATCCTGTTCCTGTTTTTTCCTGCATTGACATTTTACAGGAGACAGACCCAGAGATAACAGAAATGTAATATAAATAACAATGTGGATGCTTATCTGAACTCTGTAAACATACATAATTAATTCATTTAGATTCTGTACATAAGTTTAAAATGCACACATACAACATACATCATGAAGTTTAGGCTCCTTGAGGAAGACCCTCATGGGTCCCTGATTACTCTTATATTTATGGAATAACCACTGATTTTTTCTAATAAGTGATCATTTAGAAGAAGAAGTATGTATATCTGAGGGAATATATCTCTTAACGTAATATATTTTTCTACTTATGTTTACAATAAAGGCGCTTGTGTGTCTATTCCATGATGCAGGTATATCAGGTCAACCACTGAAGGTTGAAAGCTAGAAAAACTTACCATTTGTATGTATTTTGAGTTTGGTCCCATGTAAAAAAATATATTTAGGAGCTTTGAAGAAATCACTATAGATTCATTCCTACTGGAAATAATTGGAAACAGCTTTGCATGGAAACATTCACTGATACTTGTTGCATGGACTAGAGTCTGGGACAGCTTGCTTGGTTTTCTATGGCCCATGAGCTAAGAGCAATCTTTGCATTTTTCAGTGGTTGAAAAAAACCGGAATATTTTATGACACATGAAAATGATACGAATTTCAGATTTCAATGTCCATAAATCACACAGACATTCCTTCATTTTTGCATTGTCTATGACCATGTTCTTGCTACATGTGATGGCAAAGTTGAGCATGATCACAGATGCTATATGTCCCTCAAAGTTTAAAGTATTTACTCTATGGCCCTTTACAGAAAAAGTTTGCTGACTTTTGGATTAGAAAAATCCCTGAAGGTATTTGCTGTAAAGAGTTTTTATGTAATGTTTCTTTTGTGGTAAGATGTATGACATTAAGTAATTCATTCATTCACCCTTTTATTCTTTCACTCAGTGAAAGCTTTTTTGAATATTGACATTGAACCAGCCTTAGAAAGAGAGAAGTGTGGGACAAGTTCTTTGTCCTAGAGATTATATGAAATGATTGCATGTTACTAAGACAGTTGTCCAAATTTCTAAAAATGAATGTCTTACTGGGCAGAGAACCATAGTAATTTTAAGTCTTCCAAATGCTTTCCTAAGAAGAGCTCAATCCCAAGATGTGGTGCAATACATGCAGATTCTGAGCTTTT
This sequence comes from Cryptoprocta ferox, assembly GCA_028646485.1. Taxonomy (NCBI): domain Eukaryota; kingdom Metazoa; phylum Chordata; class Mammalia; order Carnivora; family Eupleridae; genus Cryptoprocta; species Cryptoprocta ferox. Next base: position 43,781,738 of record CM053571.1, read on the forward strand.
CTTAGTATCTTTTACATCAGCATCCTGAACTTCCTTTTCCCTGCCCACAGGGTTACATGAGTTCCTTGCTTTCTGGAGATGAGCACTGTGCTTCCCTATCAGGACAGTTTTAAAGTTCCAGATTAGCAGTCACCATTACCGAACATTTTCTGTCTGACAGGTACTGTGTGAGGAGCCTGACTTGAAATAACATCACTGAAACCTCACTCTGCAAGGTAAACATGATCATGATCATCCTCATTTTTGTTTTTGTTTTTTAATGCTTATTTACTTTTGGGGAGGGGAGAGAGAGAGAGAGAGAGAATGAGCAAGGGAGGGGAGGAGAGAGATGTAGACACAAACACCAAAGCAGGCTCCAGGCTCTGAGCTGTCAGCAAAGAGCCCGATGCGGCACTCAAACTCACGGGGTGTGAGATCATGACCTGAGCCAAAGTTAGATGCTCAACCAACTGAGCCACTCAGGCGCATCCTCATTTTTGTATATGAGAAAACAGAATTTCAGAAGAGTCAAGTAAACAGCTAGTAAGTGGTTGAGGCAAGCCTTCAGACATAAGGTTGCCTGTTTCCAAAGCTAATCCTTTTAATGACAATTTACTGAGTTGGCTTTGTTTTCAAGGCTCAAATTCACTCCACAAAGTGTTATCTTTTGGTTACTCTTCAGATGTCAATAGTTAGCTAAGTCTTTCAGGCTGTGGCTATGTGATGGAAAACAAATATTTTTCAGTAAATATGCTGTTTTCATGTTTGTGGGTGGCAGTGTCTTTATATAATAACTAGGTCACCCTGAATTCCACTTTTGTTTCCTATCTTTGTTTCTGAAACATTTGTGTTGACTTCAATGAGAAGAATTTTCCAGACAGTGATGACTCATTCTATGTCAGAGCCACAGGGTAGGTGACAAAAGGAACACAGGTTCAAATTTATACTCTTCTCTTGATGTGAGCTCTTCTCAATATTACTTCTTTTCTAGGTCTTAGTTTCTTCATTCATAAAATTATTCATGGTGGAATTTGAGGTAGGTATCTGTCTGTTCCACATGTGCATATGACTGTCCTTAGAATTAGTTTCCTATTCAATCCTGTCAATAGCCATCTATTTGGCTGGTAGGATCATAGAATCTCAAGAGTTCGGGTGAGTAGTACCATGTATAATCTCTGAAGACAGATAGACTGAAGTCATTATTAGTTGAAGGATCTGAGGCAAACTGACTTCTTTTCCTTGAGTCTCAATTTCCTTATGTGTAAATGGAGGAATGATAGTATTACTTCTTATCATCTTGAGTGCTTATTGTGTGCCAGGCACTGTTCTAAGCACTTTACATGAATTGAACAATTTAATCCTCATAACGACCCTGTGAGGTTGTTGCTAATATGAGCCCTATTTTTCAGAAAAGGAAATTGAGACATGGAAAAGTCTAGGAAGTGGAGAAACCAGGATTTCAAACTTAGCAGCCTGGTTTTGGGTCCGAGTTTTAAAGATTAGGTCACAGCACCTACAGACTGTGTTGAGGTTTAATTAAGAAAAAAGAAACATATAAAGACCTTAACACAGGATGGGTGTTCAGTAAATATTGGTTACTTTCTTTTAATGAATGTTTTAAAAAGTGTGACTCACATGCACATGTACTGGAATCATCTGTTATAAGGGGTGTATGTGTCAGAAATGCTGATTCTTGGACTCCAGCCTGGACCTACTGGACTCTGGGAAGTCCACATTTTTAAAACATACTTCCTGGCTGACTGTTGATACACCAAAGCTTTGAAGACTACCTTAGAATAACCCAGCCCAGTTCACTAACAATGAGGAAATCCTTTCTTCGCATTGCTCCAATTACTCCCAGGCCTCTTGGGAGTTCCCAGTGATGGTGAGCTTGCTTTCTCACAAGGCAGATCAACTTGTTTTTTTTTTTTTTTTAAACTTGGATTGTTAGAAATATCGTTCCTTGTAATTGAATGAAAAAAGTCTTCTCCACCTTATTTTCTCTCCATTTTACCTATTCAGCCTTCTGAGTCACACAGATTGTCATTATAGGGAGGCAATGGGAAAGCCGTTGTGGGAATACTGGGACTGGAGATATGTTTATGTGCCAGGCAGGTAGAACAGTTTTCAGAGTCGACAGTTACCTAAGGTCCTCGAGGTGATGACTGTCCCAGTAGAGTAACAGGGAGCCTGTGAATGGATCAAATACAGAAATCCTAGGTAGGGAGGCAGATAGGTGATAACATCATCAGGAAGATGATCAAAGCATGATCACAGAACAAAGACTCACATGCTGAAATGGGGAATGGAGTTATGGTTTGGTCATGGAGATAGAAGCCCATACAGTTACTATAGGGTCTCCAACAATTTCACTTGACACTTTAGCTGAGTTACTAAATCATGTTTCTTTAAATTTCCCTTAGTTGGGATAAGATTCATGTTTCCACCTACTGAACATTAGAGACATTTATTGAGTGAATAAAAATGGTGGCCAGGTGGCTCTAGCCATGGAGATTGCAAGGCAGGGATCAGAGCACATTTTCTCCATCCAATCATCAAAATATTCAAGGAAAACCTTTCCTTCTCCAGCTTAAAAATCTTTGAGTCCCCCCCCCCCCCCGCCCCGATATCCAGCATAGGAACATACGATCTGGTTTCTGGAGCATTTTTCAATTGGCACTCATCTTCATGCACTTGATTTGTCAATATCCCTCTTAAAACGTGGTACTCAGAGCTGAATATAGGTTCGTGATTTGGCATGACTGTACTGAGTCCTTCATCTCTCTTCTTCTATGTACTATATCGCCACTAATGGCCAGACCAAACTATTTCCTAATTAAATGGGCTATGTGTATGTCATGAATAACTCACTTCTGCTAAGGCAGCCTAAGATCACATTAGCTTTTCTAGCAGCCAAATCACGTACTTGGCTCATATTAAAACTTCTGTCAGTGAAATCCTTGAAGTTTTTTGTCACATAAAACACAACTAAACTAAGACAAATTTGGTTTATATTTGTGCAACTGAGTGTTTGAACTGGATTTTACATCTCTTTCTGTTAAACTGCATCTTGTTAGTTTTGGCCTGATTGTCATGCCTGTGGAGATATTTAAAAATTCTATTTCTATCACTCAATATATTTAGCTAACACTTCCATCTTTGTGCTATTTAAAATATTACCAAGCTTTCTATACCTTCATCTAAGTCACTAAAAAAAAGCATTTAACAGTAATAGGCTTGTTGTGTTTTTCTAGGATCTCCCTTCATGATGACATTATTTCACTTGTTAATATTCTCTTAGTCACCTATTATGTGCCAAATGCCATGTTATATCCTGTGGATAAATATATGAACATGGCCTAGACCCTCCTCTCAAGAGATTCACAATCTAATGAAGATTAACAAATTAGTAGACAAATGCAATACTATGTGATGAGGGAGGTACCAGAGGGATACATAAAGGATAATGGTAAAATCAGGACTTTGGTAGAATAAGCATAGAATGATGAAAATCTGTTTGGATCAAATAGTCCATAATTTAGAAACACTTGTCTCATGTAGTTCCAATCATATGAACTCTTTCTATCTCTCTTATGAAACACTTTAAAAATTACCATCACTTTTTCTTTGAGTAAATACCCAGTAGTGGAATTATTGGATCATATGGCAGTTCTATTTTTAACTTTTTGAGGATCCTCCATACTGTCTTCCCTAAGTGACTGCACCAATTTGCATTCTCACCAACAGTGCATGAGAGTTCTTTTTCTCCACATCCTTACCAACACTTGTTATTTATTGTCTTTTTGACTCTGGCCATTCTGACAGGTGGCCAGGTGATATATCACTATGGTTTTGATCTGCATTTTTTTGAGTGATGCTGAGCGTCTTTTCATATGTCTGTTGGTCATTTGTATGCCTTCTTTGGAAAAATGTCTATTTAGGTCCTCTGGCCTTTTAAAAATTGGATTATTTGGATTTTTTTTGTTTTTTTTTTGAGTTGTAGAAGTTGTTTTTTTTTTGAGTTGTTTATATATTTTGAATATTAACCTTTTAGTGAATGTATCATTTGTAAGTATCTTCTTTTCTTCAGTAGGTCCCACTACTGAGTATTTACCCAAAGAAAACAAAAACACTAACTTGAAAAGATATATGCACTTCTATGTTTATTTCAGAATTATTTATAATAGCCCAGATATGGAAGCAACTCAAGGGTCCATCAATAGATGAATAGATAAAGAAGATATGGTATATATAGACAATGGGATATTATGTAGCCATAAAAATAGATCAGATCTTGCCATTTGCAAAGACATGGAAGGAACCAGAGGGTATTATGCTAAATGAAATAAGTCAGACAGAGAAAGACAAATACCATATGATTTCACTTACATGTGGAATCTAAAAAGGAAAACAAATGAATAAACAAACAACAAAAAGCAAAATCAGACTTATAACTACAGAGACCAAACTGAGGATGGTTGCCAGAGGGGAGGGGAGGTAGGGCAAAATGGATGAAGGGGCTTGAGAGATACAGGTTTCCAGTTATGGAGTGAATAAGTCATGGGAATAAAAGGTACAGCATAGGGAAAATAGTCAATAGTATTGTAATAGCATTGTGAGGTGACAGATGGTAGCTACATTTGTGATGATCATAGCATAACCTGTAGAGTTGTTGAATCACTATGTTGTGCACCTGAAACTAATGAAAAATTGTGTGTCGACTGTACTAAAAACAAACAAACAAACAAACAAACAAACAAACAAAACTACCATGACTGTTTGTTAAACATTAAGTTGAAGGCCCAGCTATGGTATGGTACTGTCAACCGAATTCTTTATCTTGTCTGGATACTCTTACCAGCTAGATGAGAACAACTACTTATTGTCCTCCTGTAAAGAATATTTTTTATCTTTTTCCTTTTACATAATGTTACTTATGCTCCCCCCACTTCCCCAAATCTGCCCCATACCCATGACTAAGGAGATTTCACTTAGTTACAGATGGCAACAATTAGCTCTGTTTCCATTTTGAATTACACTGTGTTTGTGTGTGTATTCTTTAAATGCAAGTGGCCCTAAAGTCCCACCCTACGGTCTTGTTTAGCCTAAGTTGGGTGCAATGCCAAAACTAGTTTAGAAGAGTTCTCATCAGCTCTCCCGCACAAGGCAAAGTAGTTGGAGGAACAGTCAGCCTGTTGCCCCTCACCCACTTAACGTCATTTAGGCAGAGAAATTGGCTTCAAGTTTCCACAAAGAATATTAGTTATTTTTATATATACAAATCAGTTCTGAATTAGTTTAAAAACAGATTTTTCTTTTTTTTTTAACCATAAAATGAAGCTAGAGCAATTTGGAGAACGACCAGAAGAAAATTGGGCTAATTCAGTATGGGCAACTTGTACCATTTTTAGTCCTTCTCATGTGTTAAAAAAAAAAGAGACTGGGCCCTTCAGGATTGAACATTTGGTACTGGGTGAGGGTAAGAGTTGAGTAAGTACAATTGAGTCTCATACATCAACTTATTGAATCTTTTCTTTCTGGGGAATTGCCTCTAAGTTTTCTCCTCTGGTTTCTATTTTCTTGCTATTGTGGAGGACACTGGAGATGAAGGGTTTGCTTCCGGAGTTAGAAGCGACCTGGGTTTGTATCCCATTCCTCTGTAGCTATGTGACCTGGGTGGGTCACAGCTCCCTATGCCTCAATTTTCTTTACTCTAGAATGGTGATGACAATTTATTCCTCATCGGGCTACTAGGAGGATTAAACAGCACATGAAAATGCTTAGGATAGCACACTGTAGAGGGAAACTGCTCAATAAATGTGAATTATTTTGTTGTTGATGTTGATGATGCTTTGAGGATATGGATAATGAAGCTGACAAAAATAGAAGTGAAACCACTGGATTTGCATAAATGTAACACAATAGCTCTAGAATATTTCTAACAGTGTCTCAAGGACAGTGTTCTCTGAACTATTAATATATTGCACCAAATAATTTTTGTTTTACTTTGTTTTTTTCCCTTTGGTGGGTGGTGGTGCTGTGCTGGGCGTTGTAGAATGGCTAGTAGCATTCCTGACCTCTACCCCCTTGATGCCAGTTGCACCCCCTCTCCTCCCAGTTCTTGCAACCAAAACCAATGTTTTCAGACATTGCCAAATGTCCCATGGGGAACAATAATCCCTGGCAGGCAAAGAATAATCATAAGTCACTTTCTTCAGCCCTAGGGTCACATAGTTCCCCTTATCTTTGCTGAAAGCTATAAAATTGAGTTTAAAGGAATCCCCTTGGGTTTGATGGACTGGATCACTGTAACATCTAAGTAGGTGTGGACTTTGGAAATGAGATGAGTGCTTTCTTATTGCTGAAGTATACCATCTGGGATACATGCAACACTCCAGTGGGCTCCCTGGTATAATTTTGGAGCAAAGAACAATGGTGCATTGTATTTCCATGTTATTCCACTTGCTACTTTTGATCCAGCACTCAATTCTGAAGGAGGAAAGAAGGAATTTTCATTAACAATAAATGCCATTTTCAATAAATATTCTTAGGGCTCATTAAAGACAAAACATTGAACTAGGGAAAATAAAGGGCATAAAAATGTTATTCATATAAAATAAATGCGCTAATTGGCAAGAGTGGTTCAAATGGACTTCTCTGCTCTCCAGGCACTTTGAACTTTGCCCATTTTTTCCTTGGCAGTGCAGTGTAAAAATGGAAATGGATTCTTTGAGCCTCTTGATGACATTTTGTTGGACTATAAGACATATTGCATTTAGATTTGTGACCTGCAAGAATTCCATCTGCACCACTCACCAGAGACCGTGCCACTGATGATGATTCCAAATGGTCTATTCTTCTTATTTATTTACCTGCTTAATAATAGCAAATTCAACTGAAAGGACAATTTGATTTGGAGACTTCAGTCAATTATTCTATTTCTTGGAATGGCTTGTATGGAACAAAGAGTGTCCGCATTTTGTATAGAGGCAGTTAATTTTTTCCTTCCTGAATACACCTGAGGGATTTGTAAAGAAACCACTATCCAAGGACCATCTTACCAAGTGAGTGCTAGAGGAAAACAGCCTGATAAAAATCTGCAATTGTTTAAAAACACTTTCTTTTTGCCTTCATCCCAACCCAAATGAATAGTTTCAATGAATTTAATGAGTCGACATTGTAGCATTTCCTAGATTCTTCCGGGGACAGCCCTCATGAGAATGAAACATGAGTGGCTGGTTCAACCTTGGGGGACCAATTATGCAGCTTCGGTTAGCAGCTATTGTCATGGCCACTTAAGTGTCAAGGCTTTTGATATCCATTTGTAACCATAACCTTTCATTTAAAAATACTACTACTTTCTTTGGCAGTCATCCTAACCTAATTAGGAACTAACGCAGACTTGTACATTTCTTATAAACACATCAGCCGACCAGAGGATCCGGCCAGGGCTAGGGCACAATTTGAGCTTGATTGAGGGGTTTATCTTTTCCTCCTTCCTATAACACACGTATAGGTCTGGATTATATTCAGCAGAACTGCTTTTCCTTTTATTTTCCGGTTTTGACATTTTGAATTGATTTACTCTCTTGCTCTCATTTTCCCGCTTTTACTCTTCCCTGGCATGTTTCCCTCTCTCTTACAACTTTGTTTTGTACCCGCACCCCCTTTTTTTGATTGTTACAACTTTACCATTTGAACATTTACAGAAGAACTAGTCCGACAGCCTCTGGACAGTAGGGAGCAAGATTTAATGATGACATCAGAGATGATCATTATTTTTTTAAACAAATTGTATATCTCAAATTTTATTTTTTAAACTTTTTTTGAGAAGAGGGCTGCTTTGTTTCCTGCATGGCTCTAGAGGTAGCAAGCCATCAATGAGCACACAGAAGATAAGATAAGATACCAGGCTTGATGGAAGCCTTGGTGAAATGGGTACTTACAAGTGGCCAGAGGCATACAGTGCTACCCTAGAGATGAGTTGTGTGGGCCCATGGATTTCAGGTTTTGCAGATCACCAGTAATAAGGACATAATCATCAATTTGGACTCTAAAAGGTAGTGATAATATTCTAGCCAATTTTAAGTGTCTATTATGTGATAAGTTCTAGGCCTAGTCCTTGACCTACGCTTCATATAATCTTCACAACACTGTAGAGATAAAAATCATTTTCCTCACCATTTTGAAATGAACTTAATCTCAAGGAAGTTAACTAGCTTCCATACAATCTTGAAGTGATGAAGTCTGATCTAAAATCTATATTATCAGCCAACACATTTGACTGTCTTCCTACTAATTTGAATAGAATTCTTTTTATAATCCTCTAGAATGCGAGTATGAAAAACTATATTGAATAAGATAAAGATGAGCAAGTGCTTCTTTTAGTAACTGTCTACTGGGCCAAGAAAAATCTTGTTGAGTATTGGTATTTTCTATGCCTCATATTATTCTGTGGATGTACTAATAGGGTTTAGAAAATATGGGGCTGATATGCTTTTCTTCTAGGCTTTGGTTCATTTTGTTTGCAAAGCTTGTTCTTTCAAACTAGTTCTTGAGAATGAAAATACTGTTCATCACAGAAATGAGCATACCATGAAAGTAGGATCTTTTCTGTGGCCCTTGTCTTAGGAGTGAGTTTTCAGCTAATGAGAAGTGATAAGTAATGGAGCTGGAATAAGGACACAGTTATTGGACTTCACATGGTGAACTAGGTGGTGTTGCTGTTGGCCAACACATCCTCTAGGCTTTGGCTTTTAAGATAAAAATGCTTCATGGCTGAATAGTTGTTTCAAGAGTAATGTGAAAGTAATAAAGTAGAAAGTTAAAACCAGGGATTTGTTGTTGTGGTATTTACAGGATGATACCCTCTAATACAGGAATCGAGTCCTCAGTGCCCTCTGTGTGGCTTCGGAGTGCCTGTGGGTACAAAGGACAAGTGGGGACAAAGGAAAAAGCAAGAGAATAAGAAAAGGATTGAGAGAATAGAGCAGAAAAGGGGAGAGGATGGAAAGAGGAAGGGAGACTAGGGAGGGAGTGAGACTGATGGAATAAAAGGAGATCAGTAGAAGAAAGCTGTCTCCCTGGTGGGAATAACTAATTGTTGTCTCAGGCAGATTCCAGTGCTATACTGGTATGGTAGAATTTATTTGATCATTGAATGACATACATGATGGGATAACAAACCATTTGAGAAGCTATTTAAAAATTTTCTTTTCCTTCCATTAAACAAAATTTTAGCATATAATATATAGTTATCTGCCTCTTGCTTGTTACACATCATGATATATCATGGAGGTCTTCTATGTCAGAACACTGAGGTCCTCCTCCTATAAGTGACACGGTATGCCTTTGGTGATATAGACTGGTGTATACAATTGGTCCCCTGTCTTGTTTCTACTCATATATTTCAAACAATGCTGCCATTATCAATATTGTGCACGCCATGTTGTGTATGAGTAGGTTTCTCAATGGAACAAATGCCCAAATACAGGATTACTGAATTAAAAAGTGAATGCCAAAGTGAGCTCCATTGAGTAGTACCATTTTTGGACTTCCAGTTGCAGCATATGATTATTTTTTAATCCATTGTATTAATACTGATGACAATAAACATTGAATGATTGCTTACTATTTGCCATATATTGTTCTAAGAGCTTTAAAGACCATCATTGCATTTACTTTGCCATATGAGACAGGTAGAATTATCTCTATTGTACACTTAAGGAAAATGAGACCTAGAGGAATAAATAACTTGTGCAGTGTCAACGATATTGTAAGGGGTAAAACTAGGATTCAAAACCTGGTGGCTTGACCTCAGAACCTACATTCTTCCTGTCAACCTGCTGCTCCACCCAAACTGGGAAGGTCATCAATGACCTTCTTGTCTCCATTTCTAACAATTCCCAGCCCTCATTCTTAATTTTTTTTTCAACCTCATGCCTCCTGCAGTCAATGCAAGGGACTACAGGCTTTGAAGAGCCACACCTAAATTGCCTCCCATTATGTGTATTTTAGGCTTTTAAATAAAAGCAGAAGAGAGAAAAGAAAATGTGTCATTTCCAAAATTATTGAGTAAAAGAAATGGTATGTAATACATTGGTTCAGACCTGACAGAAAAGCCCTTGAATAAAAGATTAAGGTGTCAGGAAGAATTCTTGAAAATGTTCTACCATTTAATAATAATGTTAAAAGTTTGAAGAGTCTCTATTAAAGCTAAGGATTTTAAAACTTAGAAACATATTACTTTTAACTTTTATTTAAAATCTGTAAAGATTTTAAAATTTGGAAATATATTACTTTTAACATTTATTTAATTGGAGGAAACTTTTAATGACATTCTTTAATATTTATACTTTGTTATTCACATAATTTCTTAAGCAATATTTATTTGTAAGAGTAAAATTTTTGACACTATACATCAACTTTTTGGCCTGGCCTTGAGAGTTCAAGATAATAAAGGTAGAGGAAAGTATAAAATATAGTTATCAACAAAATGGTATATTAACTAGTAATTAAAAATTGCACATAACATCACACACCATCAGGGAAATGCAAATCAGAACAATGAGATATATAACCTCACACCAGTTAGAATGGCAGTCATCAGAAAGACAAAAGCGATAACAAATATTGGTGAGGATGTGGAGAAAAGGAAACCTTCGCGCACTGTTGGTGGGAATGTAAATTGGTGAAGTCACTATGGAAAACAGTATGGGGGTGCCTCAAAAATTAAAAATAGAAATGCTATCTCACTTCTGGGTATATATCTAAAGAAATCGAGACCAGGATGTCATAGAGATATCTGCACTCCCATGTTCCTTGCAGCATTTCTCACAATAGCCACAATAAAGAAATCATCTAAGTGTTCATCAGCAGATGAATGGATAAAGAAGATATGGTATATATATATATATATATATATATATGTATATATATACACATATATATGTATGTATGTATATATATATGTATATATATACACATATATATGTATGTATGTATATATATATATATGCAATGGAACATTATTCAGCCATTAAAAATAAGCAAATCTTGCCATCTGCAACAACAGGGATGGACCTTGTGGCCATTATGCTAAGTAAGATAAATCAGAGAAAGACAAATACTATATGAAATCACTTCTATGTGTAATCTAAAAAAAATGCAAACTCAAAGAAACAGAAGAGTGGTAATTACTAGGGGTTGGGGGGGGGGGAAGAAATAGGGAGATATGGTCAAAGGATACAAACTTCCAGCTACACGATTAACAAGTTTGGGGATCTAATGTGCAGCATGGTGATTGTGGCTAATAATACTGTATCATATACTTGAATGTTGATTATAGCCAATAACAGGATATATTAAATGTGCTTACCACAGAAAATAAATGGTAACTAACTATGTGATGGGATGGAAGTGTGAGCTAATACTATGGTGCTAATCCAGTGCAATTTATACATGTATCAAATCACTTTGCATGCCCTAAACATATACAATGTGATGCACCAATTATATCTCATAAAGCTGGAAATCTATATAAATATTTCCAGGAGAAAAAACCTAAAAAATTGACTAGAGTTTTGAAGTAATTTTTCTTTTTCTTTTTTTCTAAGAAGGTAAATGGATATTAGTATAAAATAGGCTTTAGTGAATTGCTGAGAGCATCTGATCTCTCAATCCTGCCCCTCTCCTTCTCTATACTCCTCTCCACATTTGGGGCAGAAAGCCTGCAAGCTATTTTCCCAGGATTCTATCACCAGTTGCCTCCCTGTTAGGTTCTACCAGCGGGAGGCATTGGCAGGTAATTGGGAACTGGGAAGGGAAGAATCTTTTTTTTTCCCCCTTGGCTTCTGGCAGAAGCTTCTGGTAGTAGAGGCCACTAGCCAGTGTGAGCTCTGGGTTCTCACTCTGTGTCTCCACTGGCAGTGGTGGGTGCTGAGCAGACGCTGGCACCATAGGACTCAATAGCAGCATCGACAGTAGGGAGTTCTCGGCAGCCTCAGAGGCTCACACTGTGGTTCTGGGTCATACCATTTCCCCCTTCACTTCTCTGCTCCTAAGCATGACAGTGATTCTCTGCAGTCACCGCTCTTTGGGTGAACGTCTCCTTTTTGGCTCATGTAGCTCTTCCAGCATCTTTGTAACTAGTTTACAGTGTTAAATTCTCACTATTTGAAATGGGCAGAGTGGTTTCTGTTATCCTGGCTGCACATCGACTGGTATAGTTCATGGAAGTTTTTCTCTTGTCCATAAATGAGAGCTTATTATCTTTAAGACAGTGGTACCTAGACAAGACGGTGTTTCATTTTTATGCCAATGGAGATATTTATGGTATAACTGACAAGCCAAAGCAAGTGGCTGTGAAACCAAAGTGCAAAGATTCAGTCTTCCTGTGCCGTCTCTGTATGATTGCCAGTGCTCCACTGCTGTTGGCATGTTCTTATATTGAACTTCCAGCAATTGGTAAAATATATTTTTTAATGTTTATTTTTAAGAGAAAGAGAGAGAGCATGCGAGGGACAGACAGAGAGGAGACAGAATCCCAAGCAGGCTCCATGCTGTCAGCACAGAGATTGATCCGGGGCTCGATCCCAGGAACTGTGAGATCATGACCTGAGCTGAAATCAAGAGTCAGACGTCCAACCCACTGACCCACCCAGGTGCCCCAGTAAAATCTTTGATACTGTACACATATGGACTTCTTTTTCTCCTTCTCTGGAGGGCAATACATTTGGGGGCCGGGAAAGACCATTGAGAGCAATACTAATTGCTACCTTTTGTGGCCACCTGTCTTATTATAGGAGCTCATCAAAATTATTGTGTAAAAAGTTTGTCAATCACTTTGTGAAATCTATGTGTCCAAAGGAAATTATTATTAAACTTTTAAGGCAGACATTTGTCTCACACTTTACATTTTTATAGTGTTTTATGATATAAATGGTTCGTTCCTGGTCTAAAAAGTGTCATGAATGTCAGAATCTAAATCAACTATATATCATTAAGCACACAGACTTAGTTCATCAGTTTTATAGCTTTTTTTTGGTAACAAGATTTTCCTGATGAAGGAAGCAATATATTGACTTATTTTGAAGAACACTGCTTTAGAGGACTTTAATAACAAGATTAATTTAATGCTTTTTTTCTTTAAAATTTCATATCATTTTGCATATACCATGGTATAGAATTTAAGAATAATATAACATAGAATATTATAAATAAGAATTATAAATATAAGTACAAATGTTTCTATATTTTAAATACTATACTAATATATTATATACATATAATATATTATAAATTATATATGATATATAAATAAAAATTAATTGATTGGAATTCTGTCTTCCTTATTGATTGTGACATCTTTGAAAATAGCCTATGGCCTAATGATAACAATAACAATTTTCCCCCTATCATTTATTTACCTTTAAGCACCTGGTTAGCATATTGTAAATATTTGTTATATAAATGAACACATGGATATATAAACATACGTTTAATTCTTATTTTTTTGAGGGAGAGAAAAACTAGTTAAAGCATAAAATAGCTTAAAGGTAAAAGAATAAAACTAGTTACATATATAAGGGAAAATTTGAATCAAGTACAGTTTACCAAAATAATGGACTATGAATAAGGAACAGTGTGGGAACCAAGGGTTAATAGCTCAATTGTTATCACTCATAGGGACAAAGGGATGAAGCAGAGAACAGTAGAAAGAACTACACAGAACCAAGAGGGAGAAAGAATTACATTGAGTGGTATAGAGCAGAGTAATGAACTTCAGTGGAAAAGCAGACCAATTCAAGGTGATCTAGAAGGAAGACAAAGAAATACACACTTTGGCTTTGCTTTGCCCTCTCCTTCTGATTTCCTAAGGGCTCACCATTGGGTGAATCCAGCCAGAACCCAGAGGGTGTGGAAATCCTGTTGATGTAGTTGATAAAAGTCAGACTTCCAAGACACAGCAGAATGCTGAAGTTTGGAGAGTGGAATGGGAGATGCATTATATACAACTATAGCTTTCTTTTCAAGAGATTTTTCCTTTGTGCCATTGAAAGAAAGGATTTCTAAAAGATATAAATATACATTGTATATTAAATGGAAGCCTCTCTCTATGCAGTATCACCATTTATTCCGAGGTCATTTAATGATTTATTCATTTGGGGAAATATTTCAGACATATATAAGAGGGTTTCTATTGAAGGAAGAGTTATATAGCTAATATCCAGCTTAATAAATAAAACATTAAGAAAAATGAATCAAAGCCCTTAGGTGTTCTCTCTATTCACATTCTTTTCCTCCTCTGCAGAGGTAGCTAGCCTCTGGAATCTGGTGAATATTATTCTCATTCATTTCTTTGATTGTTAATATTTATCTTTATCCACTGAAACAATATATAGAATTATTGTTGTTCAGTTAGTATAATTCAGTTATTCAAGATGCATACAGTCTAGAGATCTAATGTGTAATTTAGAGTCTATAGGTAACAATAATGTTTTGTGTAACCAAATATTTGTTAAGAGGGTAAATATCATGTTGTGGTCTTAGCACAAAGAAAACAAGAAAGAAAGAAAGAAAGAAAGAAAGAAGGAAAGAAAGAAAGAAAGAAGGAAAGAAGGAAAGAAAGAAACAAAGAAAAAGAAAGAAAAGAAAGGAAAGAAGGAAGGGAGGAGGGAAGGAAAGAAGGAAGGAAGAAAGAAAGAAAGAAAATAGGGAAAAAAGAGACAAAGGAAAAAAAGGAAAGAAAAGGAGTGGAGAAGAAAGGAAAGGAAAGAAAGACACAGGAAACTTTTGGATTTCATAGGTGTAGGCATATGTCCAAACTTATTAAAATGCATACATTAAGTTTTACCTCAGTAAAACTGTTAAAAAACCTTACCTGAATGATATTGCACTTCATTAATCAGTCTGCAACTTGATATTTTTCACTCAACATTTTCATTTTGGGGCATATACTCAGGTTGATATATTTAACACTATTTCTTTCTCATTCATGTTCATTGTCCCATAATATTCTATAACTTAGTGATGCAAGTCCACTTATTGTCCTCATTAAAATCCTATGATTTTAAAAATCAGGATCTTCATTGTAGCCATGGTTTTCTTTATACTATTTTCCTTATCAGAATGCATCCTGCAGTAGTGGAGATTAATGAATAGTAATTATTTTCTTTCTTTTTAAAAAATTTTTAATGTTTATTTAGTTTTGAGAGAAAGAGAGAGAGAGTTAGAGGGTCAGAGGCAGAGAGAGAGGAAGGCACAGAATCCGAAGCAGGCTCCAGGCTCCGAGCTGTCAGCATAGAGCCCAACGGGGGGCTTGATCTCACAAACTGCAAGATCATGACCTGAGGCGATGTCTGATGCCTAACCAACTAAGCCACCCAGGCACCCCTGTAGTTAATTTCTTTTTAAAAAATTTACCCCAGAAGAGAGGAAACCCTAAGTAAATTTTATTTTCCTCTATCCCTATCTGTACTTTCAACCTTTAATGTGTTAACCTATATAAGATTCTTGGAAGGGAACCTGGCACAGGGTAAGTGCTAAGGAAGCATCATCTGAAGGACATGGGGGCATTAGGGTAAGGAGCCAGACTGTCTGGCTTTGAATCTCAACTGTGCTACTTATTACCTGTGTGGCTTGGGCAAGTTACTCAGGCTTTCTGTGCCTCAGGTCTCTCATTTGTAAAATGAGTGTATAACAACAGTACCTACCTCGTAAGATTACCACATAAATGTGTAAGTGAAAACATGCACAGAACATAGAACTTACCCAGCCAATAGGAAGTTGTTGTGTTTGTTATTTCAGGTTCCTTGTGCTTTTGCTCTGCACCTCATGCTCTTTGGACCCTGCATTCCCTGCTGTCTTAGAACTTGGATGCACCAATTCTTGCCAAGTTACTAGAGAGTTGATGAGTTGCTTTGTTCTGTGGTATTTCCCTTTAACACGCTCGTGCTGAATGAGACTGAAATATTATGTCCCAAGGGTGAGCACATCTTCCTGGCACTGATCGAGTGGCACCACACATCTATTTCCAATCTAGGGGACACCATCTGCCTCCCCCCACCTTCCCTCACAAGCGTTATGACATGGAGATTTTGTGGTTTCTTTTTATAGGAATATACATTTTTGTTGAAAAAGCTACTAGCAGCTGAGTTGGTGACATGACTTGAACCTTTAAAGATTTGTTTCTTTCCTTTCAGCTTAATGCTTCTTACTCATACAACTTGTATTTCCTCTAGCTGGAGGTGGTGGGTGGGAACCAATGTTCTGAGCCTTGTTCGGTAGGAACGCCAGCCTTTCTCACCTCATGGAGCTTTCCCCACATCCAGGAAGGGCTCACACATAATTTAGAGCTGTTGTTACTCCATCTGACGCTTTCTGTTCTTGGATATGCTGTTCTATGATTCCTTTGTTCCAGTGAGCAGCACTAATCTGCTGGCACCCTTGCTGCCCATTTGCTGGTAGCCCGAAGGTCCCCTGCTCCCCTCCATCTGGGCTCACACCACGCACCGACCCAGCAATGGGACATAGTTCTTGCAATCTGGCTTCCTTGAAGCTCATCTGTTCACTCAGCCAGGCTTTGTCTCCACTTTGGCAGTTTTTCTTTCAATGTGCTGCCTGTCTTCTCCAGTTGGCTCTCTTCTGGGAAAACTCAGTCCCTTGTAATAGAAGCACATTTGAGCCACAATTGCTGGCCAGGTTTAAATTCTTTCCTACAGAGCTCCTGAGCCACAACTGGATTAGGGTCCTTGAACATGCCATGTCAGGAAACAGTCTGGGTTGCTCAAAACACCCAGGAAACCTCTGGAGTGCAGTGGGCTTGACTCTTCAAGTTATCCCGATGGGCTTCTCTTTATACCTAAGTTAAAAGTAGTTGCATGAGTTTCCATGAGGGCATGGCAGTCATTTTGGAAGCAGAAAAGCCCCAAACTTGTAAAGCTGAGAAATAAAAATTATTTGAATACTCAAATAAAAGTGTTATTGTGAAACCACATGAATGAAAAATATCAGTGATTAAAAATTTAGAAATCACTATTATGTAAAAATCTTAGACTGTGTTTTGTCTCTAAGGTATGAAAGGAACATCAGAGTCCTTATAGTTTACAAATATCTAAAAAGACTGATATAACAGTGTTCCCTTCATCTTGTTGCATATTAACAAAGTATTCTTTTGTATCACGAACATTATTGAGACTAGTACTGACTCTTGGCAGACACTGTTCTATAAACTGAGATACAATGATGAACACAAGGGAATGCCTTTCTGTTATGGAGCTTATGTTCTAGTAGGTTTAGGATTTAGTTAGACTACATTCTAGAGTATTTGGGAATCTAGTCATTTCACATCTAGAAAAGATGGCTATTCCTAGTGTGAACTATGAGGGACAACTGTCCAATTGGGGACAAAGAGCAAAAATATGTTTACAGTCTAGTGGGGAAGTCAGATGTGGTTATAGTGAATATATAATATGGAAGATGCTATGATAGCATATAAACAAAGTCTAGCTTAGAA
Organism: Cryptoprocta ferox; assembly: GCA_028646485.1. Taxonomy (NCBI): domain Eukaryota; kingdom Metazoa; phylum Chordata; class Mammalia; order Carnivora; family Eupleridae; genus Cryptoprocta; species Cryptoprocta ferox. The sequence goes on from CM053571.1 coordinate 43,799,232, forward strand.
CTATGGGCATTAATCAGATTTCACAAGAGAATAAACTTAGGCTTTAATAAACTAATAAATGAGTTTCAGAAAACATCACAAGTCTGGACCAGACTGCAGTCTTCTTGGGCTGGAAGTCAAGGAGACATCCAGGTAGTAGTTACAGGATAGCTTGGGACATCTGAAATGTAGAAGAACATTCTCAGACACCAGATTCTCACCAGAGGGAGAAACTTCCTCCTTCTGCATCAGAGATAAAGGCAGGTCATCTAAGGGTCCTAATATCAAGGAGGAGGGTGGAGCCACCAATCATGGTGGAGCCATTATTATTTACCTAAAATAATAAAAATATTCAGAAGCTCAGTTTCATAGATTGAGAAGTTCTGCTTTCTGGTTAGGCTTTGTGTCATTGCAAAACAGAAAGAAAAAATTGACAAAATAATTCAAATTCTTATTAAATGTAAGCATTATCAATAACAGAAACCTCTTGCAATTCAAAATTTATTATATGAAAATTACCCAATAATTGTGAGGATTTAGAGGGATACATGAGTTCCTTTTCCAATTCCCACTTAAGAAAAGGAAAAGACTTTAGTCAAGTTGAATGGGCTCATAATAGGGCAGGAAAACTTCATTCACCTCCAGAATACTCTTAATTTAGTTTTAATAGTAACACCGTCTTTCATATATAAAGATGAAACTGCTGAACCACAATGAGGAGGGAATAATCTTTTGAAAGGGCTCCAGTAACCATGCCCTCAAAGGTGAGGCAGTTGGGTCGATGCTCCATCCTCATCTGATGGCTAACATGCTGGCTACCAAATACAAGTGTGCAGGGCACTAGGAAATTAGACAGTCATAAGATGTGGTGTAACGGTCCCACCTTTCATAGAACTTCAAATCTTGAGGGACATGTGGGTGGCTCAGTCGATTAAGCATCTGACGTCAGCTCAAGTCATGATCTTATGGTTGGTGAGTTCAAGCCCCACATCAGGCTCTCTGCCGTCAGCATAGAGCCCGTGTTGGATCCTCTATACCCCTCTCTTTCTGTCCACCCTTCTTTTTCTCTCAAAAATAAATACACATCAAAAAAGAACTTAAAATCTTGAAAGAGGGACATAAGAAAAAGTAATACAATACTAGGTAGGATAGGGTTAAGGCATAAATTAAGGTCTTGGGTCACAGACCAGCTATCATGCCCATATATATACCTGCAGCATTGATAGAAGAATGTGTAAGCAACTGAGGCTAGATATTTATCCAAACTAGAATAAGGACAATTCACTGAAAATCAATTTCCAAAAAGTCAATTTGTCAAAATTGATGAATTCTGGAAGGCTTTTTCAAAGGTTTAGCTTTGCTCTAGGCTGTACATCTCAGCTATTTTACTAAGGATTCATCTGTTCAACTTAGCTGGATGCTAATTTCATGCATATTTTATAATTTGGATGCCTGGTGTTGCTCAATGCTTAATACTTTATCCATGAATGGGTGGTCTTTTCTTAAGCCCAGTTTATAGCCTTCTTTATTTTGGTAGGCTTGCATCCCACCTCTGAAATTACCCTCAAATGGTTGCAACCAAGTTTCCTATTACCTCAGGATATGAAGCTGACAGTTTCCTCCAGATGGTCTTTTGGTGGTTTGCCGTGTGTGTAAATAGCTTTGAATCAATTGACTTTCAACAAATTAACCCAAAGCAGGTTCAAATGAACCCAAAGCATTCCAAACTGCCTCTTAACTATCTATTTTTTAATGTTTGTTTATTTTTGAGAGAGCGAGAGAGAGAGAGAGAGAGAGACAGAGAGACAGAGAGACAGAGAGACAGAGTGCAAGCAGGGGAGAGGAAGAGAGAGAGGGAGACACAGGCTCCAGGCTCTGAGCTGTCAGCACAGAGCTTGATGCGGGGCTCTAACTCACTAACCATGAGATCATGATCTGAGCTGAAGATGGACACTTAACGGACTGAGCCAACCAGGTTCCCCATTAACTTTCTATCTCTTAAAGTGAAGTCTTCATTTCCTTGAATTATAAAGTTAGAAACCACTTAACTTATTTTTTAGTGATGTAACAACTTTCCTATTATCTTTCCTCCCAGTACTGATGATAAATAGTAGTAAAAATTTGGAGAGGTGGATAATGAGATTGAGAGTACAGCCAGGAATCAAAAGAGTTTCAAGTACTGAGCAGCACAAATGAAATAGCGCACAGAACATGGAACCTCTTTCCCAGTGCTAGTCAGAAGTCTAGTGACTATAGCCACATGTAAGGAATGGGGTGGGACAAAGAGCAAACTCTTCAACATGCCATACAAAGTCCCTTCTACACTGACTCTTAACTGTTTTCTTAGCTTCATCTCCCACCATCTTCCTGAACTTGTCTCTATAGCGGTAGGGCACCATGCACATCACCCCAACCATAACGTAAAGACCTCAGTACCCAACTCTGCTTTGCTTTGCCTTCTGCCTGGGGCACTCTGTGCCCTCCCCCCTTTTCCTCTGCTGAGCCAACGTCTACTGGCCCTCCTCTTTCCACTCTCTCCTTCCTCTGCCTTCTTCTTACACTGATTTAGAGATTTTTTTTGTTAATTTCATATCCTCCTGCAGATTTTATACTCTGTTGTAATGATCTGTTTTCTTGTTTTTCTTTTTTTTCTCCAGACTATGAGCTGTGGGAACCTGGGAGCACTTGGTTGAGCAGCTAGCACAGTGAATGACACTGAATAGATAATCAGTAAATGCTAGATGAATGGAATAATGACCAATTTAATGCACAGTACCTCAAACATGTAGTCATAGTTGCATTTCCAGCATTTGTATAGACAGAATCATGGTACAAAAGAAGACAGAGACATTTGGCTGGTAAGCCAAGGTAATTATCAGCACACACTTGTATACACACACATACACACACATCTAGCAATATGTTTACAACAAATATACAGTGATTGATTCCATATTTAATGTTTATTTTTTAATATTTATTACTTTTTTTTTTTTTTTTACTTTTGAGAGAGAGAGACAGAGTGCGAGCGGGGTGAGGCAGAGAAAGTGGGAGACACAGAATCCGAAGCAGGCTCTGGGCTCTGAGCTGTCAGCAGGCCACTGCAGAGGTCAAACTCACAAATACGAGATCATGACCTGAGCCTAAGTTGGTCGCCCAACTGACTGAGCCACCCAGGTGCCCTGGCTGATTCCATATTTTAGATGTAAATGCTAGGGGAGCAAAACAGAGGGATGGCTCATAGGGCCATTGGTCAGGGAAGGCTTCAGATCGGTTGAAACAATTTGGGGAGGGGGAATTAATGATTGAAAAAAAGAGAACAAAGGAAAGAATAGGGCCAGTGATGTGCAAAGAGGACCATTTAAGATTTATGTGTTATTGAACAAGAGAGGAGAGTGTATTTTCTTTCAGATCTCTCCTGTTCTTCCTAAGGTCTAAGTAAACAAAGGGAAGACCAAAATGGGAGGGGGAAAATCTATTCAAAACCATGAAACACAGACATCACAAAATTGTTTCAGCAACATTTTACTGTCAGAAAGATTGAAAAGATAAATCAGCCTGGGCTGCCTGGGGATTATGTTATGGGAGTTTGGACAATCAACTAACTAAGAATTACTCCAAGAAGCATATTTGTAGTCATTCCTTGCTAGGGATGAAAGAGGATGATGTAAGCTTCAAGAGTAAAGTAACGTGTGATAAATTTTGGAAGAAACAAGTGGAAAAAAATAACAAGAACTTCTGGCTTGATGTTCCAGGAATACAGCTAAGCAGGCCAAGATTTTATTAAAAGAAAAAAAAAGTGCATATTACAGAAATGAGAAGACAATGTTGAGTGGATAAAGAAGCAGTGTGATATTTTAAGCTGGCTGAATAAAATAGAACATGGCAATGGAAATAAAAGGCACAGAAATGGGGACTAGAAAAATCAAGATGTAGAAGTTTTTTTCTGGGAGCAGATAGAAGTTAATGTTGATAAAGGAAATTACTGTGAACCTGCTTTATAAGGGAATTTATAAATATTGAGGAATTGGTTGACTTGGGCTCACATGGTTAGCATATTGGGAACACTGCATCTAATGCAGCCTTAAAAATCTTAATCTTAAGGAGGAACATATTTATTCTAGGCCTTTCACCTATTTGAATAGAAGACATGAGATACAGAGAAAATGGAAAAATCAGAGGTAACAAAATTTGAGCCTGCCTGTATTTTGTAGAAGCAGGTGAAGGAACTCTTAAAGGGAAAAATAAAAAATATATATATTATTTTAAAGAGAGAATATTCATTCAGAGGGATTGGAGGACATAAGGTATGGGGAAAAAAATCCCAGTATGATATAGCAACCTGATTTGTATTTTGTAACCATTAGCCTGCTAGAAGGTACTATCTGTTTTAATGTGGTTTTTATTTTTTATTTTACAAGAACCAAAGGACATTGCTGTAAGTCAATTTAGATGGCAACATTATATTGGGGCATAGATTCCAAAAACTTCCAATCTTGCAAGGGCAAGATTCCATAAGAATAAGGTAAGATATGAAAAGAAGAGAGAAATAATGAAAATGGACACCTTAACTATGTTCTGAAGGGGACAATAAAAGTTAGAATGGAGCACTGGGGAAAGCAGTCTGGCTGAGGCCCAAATTGTCAGAAAAAGTCTTTAGAAAACCAAAGATTCAGATAGGATGATGGGTCAAGTCTTGTTGAATATCCCAATGTGTATTTGTCCAGTGGGCAGTAGAAAGTTAAAGCATCTTTATATTTAGACAGAAAATCCCATGATCAGATGCCCACAAGCTAACTTCCTTCACTTTTAAGTGGATCCCTTTGTACTCTGTGATGTGTTGTGGGATGCCAAGTCAGTAGGTCACATACTGTAAGCACTTGGATAATGGCGCTGGCTGAGGTCCTGCAGGCAAGGAAGGCAAACCCATATTGGGAATACGTGTTGAGTTCAGTCAAGATAAATGGCTGCATTTTTGAGGTTGAAAGGAGTCTAAAGTAATCAACTTGGCACCAGATTGGTCTAGAGAATTGGTGCTGTATTGGAGGCTCAGCATTGGTTTCGATTTCTGGCAGGTTTGGACTTTCAGCAGAAGCAGTATTTAATCAGCTGTGGTGGGTGGGAACCCATGCAATCAGGCTCATGCTTCCAACTCTGCCACCATGGTGATCCTGTTCATGTGTCCACTGTGCCAAGAATAGGGTGGTCTAGGACAGGGGTTGCTGATGTTCATTGGCAGTCATTCTGTCTACTTCTTTATTAATTTCATAAAAAAATTTGTGTGAAAAAATTTTCCATACATTATGTCCTCCAATCCTTCTTAATCAGTGTTCTCTCTTTAAACTAATATAAATATTTTAATTTTTCCCTTAAATAGATCCTTCATTTGCTTCTACAAAATACAGGCAGGATCAAATTTTGTTGTCTGCATGTTGGATAACATGCAGTGCTTGTCCCCACTCTCCTTCCCAGATCTCTTTGTCTTCAATTTCATTATTTATTCTTTATGCCAGATTTATTCGTGCCTTAAGCTTCTTCTCTTTCCACACAAAGTGGATGACCAGGTGGACAATCTGAAGCTCTATTTATTGGGAGGATTTCCTTCCTTACATTCAAGGCCACCCATTTTTGATGTCCAATCACTCACTGAACTCATCAGTCTGTGGAAAAAAGCTTGGCCATTTTCTTCCTCCATTAGTTGATCATAATGGACTTCCCATGAAGCCACAGGTGCCAGCTAGGGGAGAGGTGCTGGAGGGAAGGTGGTAGATAACATGAGGGCACCTGTTGTGCAGCTTACTTGCAGTCCCACCAGCAGCTGATCCCAGGTGTACCATTTCCATCGTATGGAATGCTGTGGGCCCACTCACCCTTATGATTTGGCAGATGTGGTAGAACTCAACTTGTAATGGACCAACAAGTCAACTCTCTCACATCTTTTCTGCAGGAGAAGAGTCCCCTAACTCACTTATAGTTGGGTCTCTGTTACTAGCAGCTGAACATAATTTCTAACCGACAAAAACTTGATGTTTTACAACATGCTCCTCAAAATGTGTTGTGTAAGTCTCTGTCAGTCCACAAACTTTTCTATCTATTGCAATAAAATCAGAAGCCAGAGCCAGAATATAGACCAATTTCTTTACTAAACACACTCTAATTCAATTGACATTTCCCTCCTCCTCCTCCTCCTCCTCCTCCTCCTCCGCTGGAGGGGGAGGGGGTTGTGAGATGTTCTTAGTGAAGGGAGCAGTATGTTGATTACATTGCAGTATAAGCTCTTTATCTCATAATGGACCAGTAGCAAGCAGCTTGGACACAGACACCTTTAGTAGCACCAATCTAAGACTTACATCCCCCAAAGTGTACCTTTGAGACATATGCGCTTGGTTCTAAACAAAACATTTCTTCATTTAATTGTTGATTTTGTTTTGAAATTTACCTGTGATTATTAACTGGGGCTACTGCTAAGTCTTCTTTTAAGTAATCTCTTAACTTCTTCCCTATCCTGGTTTTGGATAGTGAAAAATTATTACATGAGATTTGGTTTCACAGACTTCTGTAATCACAGCAGTGCCTGACATTTTGTTTACTTCAAAGCAGAATAAAAGCCTTTTATTATGTGCTTCTTCTTATGCCATTTGTCTATCAAACTTTGCTGTACCACAAAGCAACTGTTTTACACATAGATTCTGCTTCAGTTTCAGGGTGGAGATTGAATTAAATGGTTTACCAATTAAGTTCCTGCAATACATGTAGGAAGGGTTTGTTCATTATTAATCAACTCCCTACTCAAGATCCCGCTGTGTTGATCAGAAGATGTTTTGTAAGGGTAGCAATAAATTGACAAAGATGAGTAAACCTTTAAGGGCACTCTTTATTAATGCTAAAATTTCTTAGTTAAGCTCCAACTGAACCACCAGAGCTCTATCTTTACTGTAAGAAATTGTGGAATAAAAACCAATAGCTATTCATTGCTCTAGATACCATAATTCTAAACTTCCTTGTGAAGTCAAAAAATAATCTGAGTTTATATTATTCTTGGGAGCATTTTATTCTAACTGTATGCACAGGTTTTCTTACCATGTAAATTTAATTGGCATTCCATTAGAAATTTGGGGGTAGCAATCTTTCCTTCTTGTGAGTGATTGAATGGTACAATTCTCATAATTCTTTAGTCTAAGGAGGACAGCTTTCAAGATATGGCAAGGCAAATACTTTTTAACTACAGGCCTTGATTTCCTTAGTCTGATTTTCAAAGAAATGTAATGTACTCTTCGAAGGAATTCTATGGCTTGTCAAGTAGAAGACATTTCTGTTAGATCATCTGTGAATCAGTGGAGAATGCTAATATAAAGAGGGACAATAGTTGCAGTTGTTTCACCTTTGAACAAAAACTATCTGTGACACCAGGGCATGACTAGGTTAGCATCTTAAGTTCCTGCAGAGTTAGAAAGGGAAAGAAAGTAAGGAACAGATACTCTCAACAGTGAATAAACCTGAAAGAAACCAGGAAAGAGAGAAGGCCAGGTGGGAGAGAGGGATTGGAGGGGGTGGAACTGAGGAAAACATCACTAATGGGACCCAGAAGTAACCAGGTTTTCGTCCTTTTCAGGTCAGTCCTTTGGGGGTGAATCAGTCTCTTTTCTGTCTTGTTCTCACTTTTCTTTTTCTAGGTTCTTAATGTATATGCATTTAACTCAGTTTGTAGAAGGAAAAATCATGTCACCTTTCTATGTTTTAATTACCTTATAGGCATATCTGATATTAAAAATATTTAACAACTGGTATGGCATGGGCACAGGCTAATAAGAAAAAAACACTATGGTCCATCAGAATGATCAAGAACCACAAATAAAGTGACCATATAATTAATTGTCCAAAAGTACCAAATGAGGACACTTGAGAATGAAATGAGGCACTATTAATAATTGTGTCAGGATGGGAGGCATAAACTGAAACCATCCCAAGAAAACTGAAATATATAGTCACTCTAGTCATAAATAAACAGTAAGACACCACTGGTATGTCCTGGTTGAATAAAATTAGAAGATTGGCTTGGGTCTCTTTCAAATCTCTAACATTTTATAGATCTATTGAACATATTTAATTTTAAGAGTATTTGATAAATTTATCTACAACTGGCATTTACATCATGTTGCTGAAAGAATACAGCCCTATCTAAGGAAAGAGCTTACAGACACACCTGCATGAAGAATGACAATGGGGTATAGACTCTGCCCTACCCGAGACGGATACATAGATATAGATGTAGGTATAGCTACAGATATAAAAATAGACTGATATAGATATTCAAAAGTACCGTAGTATTTCTTATGTGCTCTCTATGAGCCAGGCTTTTTCAACTTTACATATGACAAAATTGAAGTATCAGGAGGGTAGATGGTGTGAACACTGGGCACACTGCATACAGTTGGTATGTAATGAGACTGGAGTTTCTACTCCTTAATGCTATGTGCCAGAACCTCCCCATACTGAGTGCTTATCTTATTGCTGACACTGCTGTCTTGCTTAGAGTCATATAGAGTAGGGGACAAAGAAATCTACTATTTATAACTGCATATAAAATTTGTGTTGACACATGAAATAGATAGAGATAACTAAATCGCGTGGGTAAGAGGAAACTTCCTGGAAGAGGGTGGTTCAAGGTGAATTTTTAGGAATGGTAAGGAAATGACCAGATACAGAGGGATCTGTGCACGCAAAGACACCCAGTGTGAAACCCTGCATGACCTGTTGGGGGAATTATGAGTATTTTGGGATAGCTAGAGGTGAGGGGCTTTAGGTTGTGCTAATTAAGGCGACAGCATCCTCTACACCTTCAGGAGTCATTTCAAAGGACTTCCAGTATAGTAATAAAGTGATCTATTTGCATTTTAGAAAGATCTGTCTGGCAGAGGTGTGGGGGCCACGTTGGTGGCAGAGGAATTACTTAGGGATTACAGGAATTTAGATGAGAAAATACTGTCTTGAAAAAATGACCCACCACCACTTCCCTTACTTCCAAAGCACTAAGAGTCATAAGTGAAGAGCAAAAAAAGAGTAGAAGAACAAGAATGGCACCTTAAGGAACTGGGTTATTAAGTGGGAGAGACAGCTTAGAAGTCTCAAAGGAGACAAAGAGATCAAGAATTTGAAAGATGAGAGAAGGGGAGAGAGGGAGGTAGGGAAAAAGAGAAGGAGGGCTGGGGAGGAAGAAAGAGGGGAGAAGGGAGGGAAGGAGGTGGGGAAAGAGCTGCTAACTTCCCATTTTTGACCTATACTTTGTTTTCTTTGCCCAATTGTCTGTCTCTGCAACTACTCTCATATTTCTCCCTTTGCTTCCTTCTGTCGGTCCACATGGTAAATACAATGGTCTCAGTTTATCTGTACTTTTATTTATTTATTTATTTAATTTATTTCTTAATTTATTTATTTTTTATTAACTTTATAGTTTATTCTCAGGTTGGTTTCCATATAACACCTAGTGCTCTTCCCCACAAGTGATCTACACCATGACCATCACCCCCCTTCCCCTTTCCCCCTCTCCCTTCCGCCCTCAGTTTGTTTTCAGTATTCAAGAGTCTCTTGTATTTTGTCTCCCTCCCTCTCCATAACTCGTTTTCCTCCTTCCCTTCCCCATGATCCTCTGTTAGCTTTCTCCTGTTAGACCTGTGAGTGAAAACATATGGTATCTGTCCTTCTCCGCCTGACTTATTTCGCTTAGCATGACACCCTCGAGGTCCATCCACTTTGCTACCAATGGCCAGATTTCATTCTTTCTCATTGCCATGTAGTATTCCATTGTATAGATGAACCACATCTTCCCGATCCATTCATCAGTTGATGGACATTTAGGCTCTTTCCATGGCTTGGCTATTGTTGAAAGTGCCGCTGTGAACATTGGGGTACATG